>OY743169.1:17996275-19196275 GCA_963555705.1 Ligustrum vulgare | reverse complement strand
AAATCACATTGTACGTATAGTTTTCTTATAAATAATCTTATTTTTAGTTATTTAGTACATCTAAAATTTGGAGCTCTTTTTTACAGCGTATTATTAAATTATTAAATATTTTTATAGATAATTACATTTAATACGTAATTAATTTTTTATAATAATTGTGATATTTTATTGGTCTTAATTTTATAAATAAATATTTGGTTCAGTCATACAGATCTAATATCAAATTCTCAATTAAAATTATATCGAAAATTTATACACATTTGTATTTTAATAAATCACATTGTATTGAAACTTTTATAAGTAAATCCTATTTTTCTTAGTTATTTATTACATATAAATATTAAAGTTCTTTCCTATATCGCATTATTTATCAAAATAGTTTCAATGAAAATTACATTTAATTCATAATTAATTTTTATTCCAAAAAGTCTCATATCACATTTTTTTAACATTAACGGTTAAAAAATTTATTTATATGTTTGAAATGATATAGTTATTAATGGTTTTTGTCCTAACTGTTAATTTTAAAATTTTAAAAAGAAATTAACCATGCCAAGATATTCTTTGATATATTATAATTCAAATTTTATAATATTTTTTCACAACAATATGTAAGCCTCTATTTGGAAAAAAGCAAAAAAAATAAGTTTTTAAACAACAAAATTTCTCAAATAATTTTTTAACCATACATATTTTCTCTCTCCACTTTTCAACCACATATCTTACCTAGAAAACATAAAAAAACATATTTTTAAATACCAAAATTTTAACAAACAGAGAATAAATTGTCTCCCAATTTACTTAACTAAAAATTGATATGATCAATACTAAATTATAATTTCATTAAGAAAATAATTACGCTGTATAAATATTGAAAACCTAAAATATCATAAATTTGATGCAATATCTTTGTCAACCACGCAATTTATTATTATTATTATTATTATTATTATTATTATTATTATTATTATTATTATTATTATTATTATACATGTTGTTTTTCATTGTCAAAATATTGAATTTTATCTTTTATATGCACGGTCTCTATTATTAACTTTTTCATCTATTGTTTGAATATTCAGAGTACATGAATTTATAAATCATACATTTAAGTGTTCATTTTGCAATGCGAATTTTTAGTTCGAGGAGAGAGTGAATAATCGTTACAAAACTTGACGATCATATTCTAGAAGATCAAATTCTATCTTACAGTAATGCAGGACACAAATTCTTTATTCCAAAGATATCGTTGAACCATTCGAATTCTAGGATACTTATTAGATTTCAAAAAAGACAATTTTCATTGATGGTGTCATATGTCATGACTATTAATAAGAGTTAGGGACAATCATTTTCGCATGTATGATTTCTCCCTAAAAGGTTGATGTTTATACATAAAACTAATAAATGATGAACTTATCTCTTATTTGTGAATGTTATTTATTTTGTTTAAGGATTCATTTAATTTCGAATAAGATTATTTTTATCTAGACGTTTCTTCCCGTGCATTGCACGGGATGATTCACTAGTTCTTTTAACATTTCAATACTTTTGTCAGTAAGATTAGCGTCAAATCCGGCTTGGAACTTAGCAAATTTTAATGACGATCCGGGAAAAATAGACATTAATTTGTTTTTTCTTGAAATTAATATTGTTAATTTGAAAAATTGATGCATTTTTGAGAATTTTGTCATCGCATGAAGGAGGATTTGTGAATTTGAAAAATAAATTTTGACCTAAAATATTCATCTGAAGACCATTTTTATTAGCTTGAAAAGGGTAAATTTGAACAATGAAATGAGTATCAAGAATATATATATATATATATATATATATATATATATATATAATTTTATTTGTCATGAAAATAATGTTAATCAAACAACAAAATTAAGAAAATTTCCTACTTTTTCACTCTAAAATTAATCAAATCAAACACTTCCAATTGACATTTTCTAGAAAAATAATTTTCAGGCAAATCAATTCTTAGAAAATATTTTTTTACTATCCATTTCCATCTTTTTGATCAAATACATACAAGGTTATCTTTCAAGTTCAAGATGTGACAATTTCAGTTGGGAACTTCATATGTTATGAATATCAACGAGAGTCAAGGAAAATCACGTTTCAATGTTGGTCTTTATTTAAAGAAGTCAGTTTTTAACCATAGAAAGTTGTACTTTGTAATCTCTAGAGTGACGAATCTCAGTGATTTGGAGATGATCATTTGCGACAAAGATGGAAATAGAACAAACTTATTTACGAATGTAGTTTATAACTTTATATAGAAGTTTTCAAATTTTTTAGTGAAAACCTTGCAACCTTATTAATTATGGTATCATTTTATTATTTTCCTATCAATTTCATTATACACTGACATATAATTAAAAAAAAAATTAAAAAATATTGAAGTCATAATTATATATTTTGATATGATACTGTACATTGCAAAAAGTAGCATATATTTAAGAGAATATTATCTCTAGAATGAGGCAAGACAACTAGACAAAATCTTTCCTGTTCTAAGTTCTGTGCTAATAATATAAAGGCCCCTAAAACAAGGAAGCTGCCTTCGTACCTTTTTCCTTTTTCTCTCCGAAGAACCCGTCGGCCTCCGGCAGACCGGCACATTCGTTCCCACCGGACTGAGACCGACTCATTCCGAACCGATCAATCCGATGGGTATAAAGAATGAAATTTTCATACTTACCTCTTTGATCGTAGGGACAGTTTTTATTATTGGGGGGAATGCTGAACTTCAAAGATTTGAACATCCTGCAAAAGCTGATGGCTCCCTTAGCATTTTGGTGGTCGGAGATTGGGGAAGAAAAGGAAAATATAATCAGTCTCAAGTTGCTTACCGGGTATGTAATATATATATACTTTTTCTATTGCAATTTCTGAATTATTAGTTTATGATTTTTTCCTTTCACAAAAAAAAAAAAAAAAAAGTTTATGATTTTTCAAACTCTCTGAACTTAAAAAAGTAGGGGTGTTAAATGGCGAGAGACGAGTCGTCAGGCTCGACTCAATGAAGGACTTGCACGCAGAGGGGCCGACTCTTATATTTTGGGTACCTGAACGATTATTTAAAATGTTGTCTTATAATTTATTGATTATTATTATTTATTTTTTTGTGACCTTATCCTATTTTCTGTACCCCTACAATATTAAGGTCACGTGTGATCGCACCACCTGAATCTGCTTGCACGAGTAATTCACTGATGAGCTCGGACCCTAAACTCGACTAGTCCAACCTAACACTGGCCAAAATTCGTAATTAGGTCTCTTGTAGAAGTCAAAACCCTGCATATAACGTAATCCGATTAGATTTTAAGTGAGTTTTTATAAAATTTGATGAAATATGTGATTAAAAAGTTGTGAGATCTATGAAATATATATATAATTAATTGTTAACTTGATTTTAATAAAAATTAAGACTACTCTCAAATGGGCACAGCGAGGGCATATTGCAATGATGATGGGTAGAGCCGTACATGTGATTTTGTAGACCTGAAACAAACAGTTGTTTTTTGAGATATAGGTCTTGGGTTTTACGGGGTTCGCCTCCGAAAAAAATTTTTTTAAGAAAAAAACTGAAGGAAAAAAAGAAAAAAAAAAAAAAAGGGCCCCATAAGCCAATGGGCTCTGAAGCCCTTGCTTCATCAACTTCATGCCAGGTCCGGGCCTGATGATGGGGTACCCTAAACTTATTTTTTTATTTTATTTTGTAGCTTGAAAGGAATGTCCAGTTTTCGTGTAAGCAAAGTTTTGATAGGAATAACTGTATATGGTGGAGGTTTATTACAAGGGTATAATTCCATACATATTCCATTCCATTTAATGTATTAATTATTTCTTTTTTAAAGGGACAAAAAGTCTTGAGGCCAACTTCTTGATAATTAACGTCGAGTACTCAAATTGTAATGGACTTTAATGCAAACGTTGAAGGAATTGACAATAACGACACATTAGCATTAGCAATAAAATAAAATGAAATGATTAGTCAGGATATGGACGTATTCAATATTTTCAAAAGTTCGGTAGTACGTTCATTTTTATTTTAAACTATGATAATGATAATTAGTGGTCAATCTGTCTCATCCAAAAGCTAGTTAATCGTAAATAAACATGCAAACAGTGTCGTGTCCCTCTTTTTAAAAAAGGGGTACAAATGTTAGAGATATTTTTTTTTGGGTTATGCTATAGTAACTCCATCCTTGCCTCCAAACTTGCCCTCCCACTTACATGGATGGTGGGGCCTGCTCATCCCATTCACATGGATGGTGGGGCCTGCTCATCATGATGAGCAGGTCCCACCATCTATGTGAGTGGGAGGGCAAGCTTGGGGGCAAGGGTGAGATTCAAATAGCATTTTCCATTTTTTTATCTAGAAATCCACTAATAATCTATTTATAATGAATAGTGATTTTTAGGATAATATATGGCTAAAAATTAGGAAATTTTTGAGTTTATGTGTAATATTATTTTATTGATAAATGTGGTTTAAAATAAGAGATATAAATTGTGTTAAATTAAATTTAACAGACTGTTCGACAGCTTGGAGCCGTCAATTTTTTTTTTTTTTTGATATTTTTTAGGTAAAATGTATAGTTAAAAATTGGAGAGAGAAAATGTGTGTGGTTAAAAAATGGTTTAGAAAAATGTGTTTTTTATAAATTGATTTATAAATAATAATCATTGTGTAAAAGAACACATTATAAAAGGGGCCGAACGTGGTAGAAAACTTGTTTATTAACAATACATTTTCTCAAACCACTAATCCTATATTTTATTAAAAGTTGTGTTTAAAAACATTTTTTTTAGATAAAATATGTGGGTGAAAAATGGAAAGAGAATATTTGTAATGCAAAGGCGATTTTGGGAAATTTGTTGCCAAAACATGTTTAAAAAAGTTTGACAAACATAGGCTAAAATATTTTCCCAAAATCACATTTTAATCATAGGGTAATTATTATATTAGCATCACAATTTTTATAAACACACCACATTTTAATTGTATTATTAGGTCTCTTTTATAGATCATTATATTTATATTCTTAATATTTTCGCTACATTCTCATCGTTAAATTTTCAGCAATTAGCAAATCTTCTACTCAACGATGTTTTTCATCCAATTTTTTTTTTGTTATTTTGCTTTAAAATGATGGACTAGTATTTAATCACAAATTTGATTTTTTTGTACTTATTAAATTTACGAGGGATAAATTTTTTTTCTTCTTCACAAATTTTTTTTATAGAGCTTGATAGGAGAGATGAAAGACGCAAAATAAGAATACAATGAAAAAAAGTTAGGGACATTGTTATGATATTGAATAAATAAAATGTTGTGTATGTATAAGAAAATGTGGTGTGAATATATTTTTTGCCTTAATCATATACATTTTCACAAATTATTTTCAATCACAAATTTTACCTTGAAAATATTATATTCTTTATTTATAAACAAAATTTTTTTACCCAACAGAAACTATGGTATTACGCCCCCTGTTTTTGATACCTATTATTAAAAATTATCATTTCTTTCAAAATTCATTTTCAATCATGTATTCTATTAATAAAATAATTTACATATAAATTTTAAAATATTCCTTACTTTTTAATCACTCATTCTCTAAAAATTTAATATTAAAAATTACATTATTTGATATAATGAATCTCAAACAAGGACTACATTTTATTGAGATCTAAAGCTTATATCAACTTAAAAATTTAAATTATATGCTAAAAATCAAATTTTTAACTAGAAGGCTGCCCTTGTTTAATGATTGAAATTAGAATTTTAGTAAATTTTGATATAGCATTTGTTTGAATCTCTTTAGTTTTTTCTCATTTTTTACATTATTCAATTTAACCATCAATTAAAAGTTAAACTCACAATATTTGACTTTTCAACCATCTATTTTCCTAAAAATCACTATTCATTTCCAAAAAAAACTATTTTTAAATAATACCAAAAACACAGAATTTGATGAGATGTGTGGATAAAAAAGTTGTGAATTTTATAAATTATGTAGTTGAAATTAATTGTTAACTTTAACTTAAATTAAAATTTTAATTGATACCAAACATGTAAAATTGAGAAGTTCAAAAGCTCGATCTCCCTCGAGTGCCCGTCTGTACTAGGTTCACGGTGAGTAGTCGATCTAACTTGGTACTTTTTTCCTTTCTTTTCATTTTTTGATATTATTCTTTCAGATGGGAATTATTGGAGAGAAGATGGACCTGGATTTTATTATTTCTACAGGTGACAACTTTTATCCCAAGGGATTAACTGATGAACATGATACAGCATTTGAGGATTCATTTACCAAAGTCTATACTTCACCCAGCTTGCAGAAACTGTGGTATACTGGTAATTACAAATTAAAACTAATTCAGTTACATTAACGAAGTCCAACAGTGTGATTGAAATATAAGTTTGATGACTTGATTGAGACTTTTTAAAGTTCGGTGACCCAGTTGAACTTAGCTCAAAGTTGGGTGACCTCGATTAAAATTTACCCATTTGCTTTATTATTCCAGTTCTGGGGAACCATGACTATAGAGGTAATGCTTTAGCACAATTGAGTCCAATTCTCAAACAAAGGGATCACAAATGGTTTTGCCTCAAATCTTACATTCTCAGCACAGGTTTGTATTAACTGCTTTTTTTGGTATAAAGTTTCTAAATTTTATATAGTTAGTTAAAGTTAATTACTTATTTTGTTATTTCCACTTAATTTGAGCAGATATTGCAGAATTCTTTTTCATCGACACGACACCATTCCAAGATAAATATTTTACAAATCCGAAAGATGAAGTCTACGACTGGAGAGACGTGCTACCTAGAGAATATTATCTTACGACCCTTTTGAAAGTAAATAATTTTCCGATGATCGTTCTTTCTTTATAACGTATTTATTATGATTAGACATTAATATAACGTGAATTAATATAACATTAACCCTTGTTTGATTTTCATTAATTTTTGAAAAAAATTGAGTTTTTGGAGAATATGGGGTGTAGACTGAACTGAAAAGTCAAAAATTATAGGCTAAAAGTAAAATGTGTGGTGCAGATTGAGTACTGTAAAAAAATGAGATGGAAAAAATGGGAACCAAACAAGGGCTAAACATTATTTTGTATTTCCTTAATAGGATCTTGAATCAGCATTAGGAGAATCTCATGCAAAATGGAAAATAGTGGTTGGTCATCATACCATTAGAAGTGGTGGAATTCATGGTGACACCCATGAGCTTGTAAAAAGACTACTTCCAATTCTACAGGTAAATCATTTTGTTCTCTACGTGTACGTTAATGAAAAGAAAATATATATTTTAAAAAAACGAAAAATGATAGACTCGTTTCATTTCTTTTTATCTAAAATAAGTGACCTCTACGTGTACGTTATTCTTTCTTTTTTAACAATTAAATAAAATTTAAAAATAAATGTGAATAATAAATTAATAATAGACTTGTAGTAAAAAAAAATATGACTAAATAAAAATTTTGTTTTGCAGGCGAACAATGTTGATATGTACATAAATGGACATGATCATTGTTTGGAACACATCACTAGTGGCGATAGGTAATATTAAATTTAAAAATGCCTCAATATTATTAACTTAAAAAATTAATTGGGTTAATATTGGTGAAAAAAATAATGAAAATGGCTTATTTTTATAGTCCTCTTCAATTTTTTACGAGTGGTGGTGGTTCGAAGGCATGGAGAGGTAGCTATAGCTGGTCGTCCAATGAAAAGGACCAGATGAAGTTTTATTACGATGGACAAGGATTCATGACGATGCAAATTACACAAAATGAAGTTGAGATCGACTTCTACGATATTGTTGGCAAAAATTTGCACAAATGGAGTGCATCAAAATCCCTTTTCTCCACCATATAAATAGGTTTGCTTCATGCTAATTATTGTATATTTATGAGATCGTTTACTCTTCATATTTATTTGTAATTTTAGAGTTCTATTGAACGGTATGAACAATTATTATTATTATGAAAGTAAATATATTAGTGTGCAAATAAATAATTGTGTGTGTTTTTTTTTTTTTAACTTATTTAAGAATGTGTCAAAATTTAATACGAATAATAATTTACCCGTAGGTAAGACTGTTCCTAAAAATAAAAAAAGTAAAAAACTTTAGGTAGGTACTATATATATTTATTATATAAATAATAATGGAAAAGCACATCAAGGAGAGACATCGACCGGACCTCGAGTATAAATAAGTGAAAGCAACAAAAATATAAATGGAAGTGGCATGCAGTAAGCTCAATGATACTCGTGTAGTCACACACACCCGCCTTCCACTTGAAACGTATGCCTAGATTGGTAGAGGTCTAAATCATGGTAGTACAACTAGTCTGGATCCAACCCTAAATTAAATTCTACCCAACCTAACTATTCCCATAACATTGTAGTCGAGTTAGATTTTTATAAATTATAATCACTTTATCTGCTTCACGTTTTACACGCATAATATGATTGATACGTGTGCAATAAAGTTGCTCACTCAAATCTACATGTAGTGATTGGCTGCTTCTTGTCTTTGATGGTGAATTGTGCTTGTTGGGGACAATTGATCTAATTCTATGATTGAGATTTAATCTTGATCTTACACTTGTACTAGACTTGTCAATTCACTACACATGTGAAACAAGTTTGAATTAGATAAGCAGGGAGAGTCTCTTGCTTATGAGAGTTTTGGCGAAGGCAGTAAGGTTGAGGTAGTGAGTGGGATATGACCTATATCTCCTACGAGCTTTCAAGGGAGAAATCCAGTTGTCATTTCTCTAGGATGACGGTACAATGTTTCATGCTCTCTTAGCGTGGTCTATAATATGAGCTCAACAAATGGTATCAAAACCTTGTTTTGAACATTGAAAACGTAAAGAAAAAGAACCCCAAAGCTACTGACCATAAGAGAAAAGGTTGTGACAATGAAGTGTGAAGGAAGCAGAGATCACATAGAGCGAAAAATTAAAAGGAAGTGAGAGTGGTGGATTAATCGATGAAGACGATATCGAGAAGAGAGAAGAACGACTAAGGTAGACGAAAGGCTCTAATATATTTCATCTCTCTCCGTTTGGCCATCCAACTAGCGAAGTAAAGCTACTAGAAGCACAACACCGTCGAAGATATCACTCGACCTTAGTTTGGGCGGGATCGAGCTGCTAAAAAGGCGATTCTGACCTGAAATAGGAAACGAAAACCAGACATTCAAACTCAGATTCCGGTCAGGTGAAAGCTCCAATTGTGAAACGATTTGTACTATTGAATTCACGAGGTCAAGGAGCATCTTCCTATGCACTTCAGGATTTTTCGGCAACGCCAGCAGTTTCCAGATAGGCAATTTTTTGTACAAAACCTTCTATAGGACTTCCAGAGTCCAATTTCAAAGTCCATTTCTCCAAATTCAAATCGCATCTCTCCTAATTACGGATCGACAGAAGTGGTCCGCTAGGTTTGTATTGTTATCCCTTGTTTTAATTGCACTAACTCAAGTTCTAGAGGCCATAGTGTTGGGGGGTTATCTCGTTGGTAATCATTGCTTGTTAGTAGAACTCACATAAAGATTAGAAACTTGACTACTTGTTATATTTCTTGGAATTGTCGTGTGTTACTTGTGATTATATTGTTTGTACGGTCATCTTGAAAAGTAGTTTTAGTATAAAATTAGTTTGATCTTGCATTTGAGTGTGAGTAATTATTTTAAGTAAACTTATTTGAATATTATTATTTGCAATATGTGTTCTCCTCTTGAATTGTCACAATTCAATGGTAAATGAGATTATTCCATTTTGAAGCAAAAAACGAAAGTTATTCTAATTCAACAAATAGTTTCTAAAGTACTTGAAGACCCAAATACTTATTCAAAAGCATTAACAGATAAACCAGATGAAATTGTTGAGATGGATGAAATTGCACATAGTTCTATTATATCGCATTTATTTGACGATATAGTAGGAAAGTTGAACAACATACTACTGCCAAAGAATTGTAGGAAGCACTTGACAAACTCTTTTCAGACAAAATCTTTAACGAAGAAGATTCATCTAATTCGAAAAAACTCAACTTTAGATTGGACCAAGGAAAGGATTTTGAATCCAATCTGAGTGAGTTTAACAATCTTGTTAAGTGTTTGTCCCATAATGGTAAGAAATTTAATGATGAATATCTAGCTACTATAATGTTAAATGCCACGCCTGAGTCTTATAAAGATGTTAGAAATAGTATCACATATGCTAGGGATATTATGACTTTAGACATTGTGGTTGAAGCTCTAAGGACTAGGGAGTTAGAGACGAAGAGAGTCGAGGGGTGGCAATTTTAGAGAAAGAGGGTTTGTTTTGTGGGGGTTAGAGGGAGGAATGAGTTGAGAGAAGACCATTTGTAAACTAAGAAGGGTAGCAGAAAATCAAGGTGTAGGTCTAAATCTAGAGATAAGAGTGGTAAGAAGTGCTACCATGTTGTAAAATGGGACATTTTAAAGGAGATTGTGATGACTTTAAGAAAAAAACATAGACCTCAGCAAAGTGATGACCAGAACTTAGTTGCTATAAGTGATGCCTTTAATAGTCTTCGAATGATGACCGTGACATGTGATGACAATACTGTCAATGATGCCCTTGATAGACAACAAGCTATAAATATGTTTGAATTTGATTTTGACAGTGAGTGGGTTTTAAACTTGGGTGCCTTTTTCCATATGAGTCATATTAAGTTCTGGTTTTATAACTATAGAGAAGCTAAGCTTATGAAAGTGTACTTTAGGGACAATTATACTCAGACCATGGAAGGAGTGGGTGATATTGCTATTAGAATGACATGATCAAACCTCTTTTGAATGTTAGATATGTCTCGGGCTTTGCGAGGAACCTTATTTCCTTAGGCATCTTGAAAAATGAGGGTCACGAGTATAGATCTCATTTTGATACTGTGAAATTTAGTAGATGTTTTCTAGTAGTTATGAAAGGTCCCAAAAGGAACGAATTGTAAATCCTTCAAGAAATACATGTCAATTTGATGATAAATGAGCCCAAATGTACACATGAGAAGTTGATGAAGCCAATCAAGGTGTAAAGTGGAGCTAAAGTGAAAGAAGGAAGAAGACCGAGAGGTTAATTGAACAAATCAAGAGTAGAAAGAAGTCAATTGGAAGAAATAAAAAATCGAAGGAATAAATTGAGCTAATGGAAGATGAAGGACATGGACTGCAATTTAATTATGATGACCAACTTAAATGAATTCAAAAGGTGAAAATTGCATCTAGACGGAGAACAGCGTGGTTGCACAGCTTGAAGGTGCGTGGTCGCATGCATGTCAACAAAATAAGCAATTTTGTTTCGACTCAACGACGCAGCTGCATGACTTTGAACTGAGAGGTCGCGAGCGTATATGACTGTGCCGACTGTACGGTTTTTTCACTCGAAATTCAACAGATTTCATCCATTTTCGCCTAGGTTTCACCTAAACCTATATATACATGATGTAATGCACGGTTTTGGGGTTCCCAACTTGTCATAATTCTGAGTCAAACGCTGTCGAATCATCAAGTAATCAAAGGACGTCAAGTTCAAGATTGAAGAACTAAGTATCAAGATTTTGATTTGGGTGATGAACTCCAATTATTATTCTTGTTACTTATTTTCAATTATATTTATAGGCTAAATTTTTATGTTAGAGTCGTGATGAAGTTTTGTTTGCCGGATTTTATGTATTGATTTGTCTTTTAAATTATACAATTCATGGGTTTGAGCAATTAATTCTCACTTTTATTATTGTACAATTTTTTTGCGAATTATTGTACGATTGTTGTGACGTTTTCTTAAGTTCAAAAGAATTATGTTATAAATGTTTTAACTGTCACAAAGTTCGATAGGTGATATAAATATACCACTATACTTTGTGTTATTTTCAATAATGTTCACAAAGCGATAATGCTTTTCTCCATGTTCATATTCGACATAGAAATATAGTCGGATTGCATTAAGAAACAAACTTTAATTCATCGTTCAAAAGAGGATTTTAATAAAAATAGGAACATGAATTTTTAAAGCCCCATGAATTGTAGTTAGACGTTTAAATTAATGCGTAAATGATAGAAGTATGATGGATTCTCGACTCTAGCGTGTTTTTCTCGTTATTTTATTTATTCAACATTGTTTATTTTCAATATTAGTTAATTCAATCATTTAAACCAATTTGATTTTATAGTTCCGGTTAAGGTTTTTAATCTAAAATACAATTTACTCAACCCCTGTGGGTACGATATTTGGACTCATAATCTACTTTATTACTTTTGCAATCCGTACACTTGCGGTTAGCACTTGTATTTGGGTTTGTTCCAAGCACGACACCGTAAAACTGGAAGTGGTGGTAGACATTTTTAGCTTCTTTTGTTTGGCTTCTATTCTTGGTGTTAACTAGCATGGGGGAGAAATAACTGATGTGACAATTTGAGACTAAATATGGTGCCATGTGTTCTATATGTTAGATTAGTCAGCATTTTATATAACAGATGTTAGTTTCGATTATGGATGGACAACATATTAAAAAGTTGAGTGATTATTGAGAATCATCCTAAAGTGCAATGATGAGTTAGTAACAGACACATAAGTTCAGTGAGCATTGATATATTAACTCGTGTCCACCGCCACTGGTGTAATTAACTAAGGGTAATTATATTGACACCACTAAAATTATTAATCACACCACACATTTTGTTTTTACTAAAATGGTCATAAGTGAATTGACTTAAATAACCATCCTATTCCTATTATATATATATATATATATATATATATATATATATATATATATATATATATATATATATATATTTTCTTTTTTATTCTTATATACACCACAAAATTCCTAAAACTCTAATACAATTTTAGAAGTAAAAATTGTATCTATTTCTCTTCATCTTCATTGTTCCTTGAGCACGAAAACTACTTATCTACAACTGGTTGAAACACGTCAATTTCTTCTACAAAATTGTCTCAAAGCCTGCTTAGATGCTGAAAGCTTGAAACCGTGTGAAAAAAACTTACACCGCCTCAACAAAACTCAGCCTGTGATGGTCCCGATGAGAGGTACGTACTAGATTTGGCTAATCTCGGGATCTATATCATCATTTCCGTCCCGCTTGAGGAGAAGATCATCACAGTTTCAGAATGCATTTTATTATTATTATTATTATTATATGTTTTTTTTGTTTCAATTTTCAGAGTCAGAGCTATATTATAGCGAAGATTGTACATTTGAGTGTCGTTCTGGAATATGAATTATTATAAGATTAGAGGGCGGGATTCAGTCCAAAAAAAAAAAAAAAACAACAACATATGAATATTCTGAACCAACAAATGATTCAATTCAAGAGATCCAGATCACGATTCTTCAACATGCATTTGCCCAGAAATTTATATGAACCAGAAATGGTTGAAAATGTAGAAAAAATTACAGAAAAAATAAAGGTGAAGAAGGAAGATGATGAACGATGGTGAGTGTAGGCGGTGTCTTAGGTAGTGGTGAGTGGGTGTATGTATTAAGGCTGGGCGTTTTGATTTTCGATTCAGTTATTGAAGGAACCAGAACCGACCCGAAAACTTCAGTTCGGTTCCGGTTCTCAAAACACAATAACCGAACGATTCTGGTTCCGATTCAGTTTCTATTATTTTTAGTTCTTTGTTTAAAAAACTAACTTTGAGCAAATATGAAAATGTGTTAAAAAAAAAAAAATAAGCGTTGAGTAAAAATTTCTTAAACAAACCATCAATGAGATAAAATAATCAAATTGAATATATTTGGTTTCTAAAGACACTAAAGACAATTATAATATTCTGTATATTCCCAACAGCAACTAAAAATGTACGATCTTCATTTTTTGTTATTCTATTTACTGCTTATGCTGGAATGCCCAGATCACCTGAACTGAAAAAATGATAATGATGACATATAGACATCTTTTCCATAACATAAAATCATTTAGGTCATTTGAACCTATATATACTTCGAAGATAAAAATGATTTCTAATGAAATCTTATATCAGACTTCAATGTAAAACCACAATTCACTAATGCAACTCCACAAAAGTCACATACATGTCAAACCACACATCATTTCTGAAATTAGTTTAGTACATATCAACACAATAACCATTACTTTAATTTGTAAATATTTCACAAAAAAGATGTACTCAACCAGTGCGAGTGAGAGACCCGACATCCAATCTTCTAAAATTGGTACACATAATTTCATGTAAGATTTTACACGATATGAACAATTCAACAATTATCATAATATATCTTAGTAAGCTAGATTTATACATTTTGTCATGTAAAGCAATATAGAAAGTGTCAAAAGTGTTATGTGGACTTAATTTTTAAATTAAGAATGTTCGATTCTCGATTCGATTTTCAAATAGGAACCGATTGATTTTCGATTCTCTATTTTTCGATTTCGATTTCAATTTGGCTTCAATTATCATTTTTCTCTTAAAGAATTATCCGATTTTGGTTTCTTTTGTTCGGTTCCGATTCACCCTTAGTATGTATATTTGTGGTGTGTCATTTATTTTTATTATTTGTAAAGGGCTATAATTTTAAAAAAGGTAGTGGTTTAACTATAAAATCTATATTTTATAAAATGTGTGTGTGTGTGTGTGTGTGTAATGTGGTGAGATTAACAAATTAACGTTGATAAACTTACCCATGAAGATTAAGGTGCCCCTAGTGCCCTGTGCCCACCCACCACTTGGCGGGTGAGTACTGGCTGACAGAACATCTGATAAATGGGGTACATGCGGCACCTTAAATTTTCCATGTAGTTATTAGGGATGGAATTTTGAATCGCATTGAATCGAATTGAATGGTGCGAAAAAAACCCAATTGATAGGGCGATAGGGCGGGTATGGTATGCTAATTTAATGACCCGATTTTTGGTGGGGTGGGTATGGTAATTGTGTTTGTGCCCCGAACCAAACCGAATACCCGAATAAAAAAAATGATTTTTGGCTATATTTAAAACTTAAAAAACTCAAAATTAGAGTTTCTATTTAAAATCCAATTAACCAAATCCACATGACCAAAGCTCAATCCAAATCCATTAACCCTAGGTCTATACTCATTTGAATATCTGATTCATTCATCTCCACTCACTCAGTAAATCTTCGTTGGGACATACGACAATTCTCCACAGGCTGTGCTGTCAGATAATAGGATGCTTCTAGGAAATGCTTAGGTGAATGATGTTGAAAAGGAACTTTGTATATGGAACGTTATACTAGTCATTATGCTCTCAAATTGGCTTTAACATGAGAGAGGTTGTTTGTGTAACTTGGTTCTCCTTTAGTTGTTTAACGTGCTTTATTGTCAAGTTCTCTCTACTAGTATGTTCTTAGAAATATTTAAGTCACAACTGAAGTTATCCTGTTTTACTGTTTTTCAATGAATAGTTTGAAATCCATAGAAACTTATACTAAGTTGTTATACTAATATTGTTATGCTCGTAATATTATTTGCTAAATTCGAATTTTGAATTTGAGAATTTGGATATTGTTTGCATTTCGCATTTGAATTTTAGATATTTTTTGCGAAATAATCTTTGTATTGCCATGTTGCGTTTTTTTATTAGATAAACGACATTTTCAGTTGGACTTGCAAAAATTAATTTATATACCAGTGGTTATTAACTGTACCGAATTGAGACACGGACTGAAACCAAACCGACCCGACTTAGGTGGTTATATGGCGGTTATGGTATGGGCAAAAAATGGGTTGTTCGGTTATGATTTTGGACGAAATGACCCCGAACCAAACCATTGTCATCACTAATAGTTACCCTTAAAATAAAAATCAAACTATATATAAAGGCAAGACACTTCTCAAAAACAAGTTTTAACACTCTTCTCGTCTAAACTGTCTTTCCTAAAATGAAAATATTTCAATGAATCAAAATACTTTTAATAATTATATTTTATATTATTATTTTGAAATCGAAAAATATGTAACATGAGTGTCAAATCGAAGATTCCAACGAGAAATTTAATATGAACTCAAGAGTAAGAGTCAACTATAAATACGTCATCCCTAAAATCACATCAAAGATTAAAAGTAAAAGTTTTATTTTGTACATTTCACTTTTTCCTAATGTCCTAGTATTTCAAAATTGTTTTATTTAATGATATTTATAATAATTTCTCAACTAAATTTAATTTGGTACTAAATAATTAATTTCAATTCAAGTTGTTTTTCTTATCAAATTAAAAAAAAAAAAATATCCAATATTTTTTAAGTAAATTCAATTAAGTTCGAATAATTTTTGATATTTCAATCAATCCATTTGCTATTTTAAAATTAATTTTATTTATTTATTTACTCATTTTGTTCATTTATTTATTTTCAATACTATAGATTTAAATAAAGAAAATATGCAAAATAGATATTACAAACTTTAACAATTAGTTTAACTATTTTTTGTCAAAATAAAAGTAAAGACAAGTAAACTCAATCTATTGCAAAATAGGATGTGATCAAACATGTTTATTTAAAACTTAAAAAATAGTAGTGTTTTTTTTTTTATTATTATTTTTACTGTAACATGACTCTTTGACTAATAGATAGAAAAGTTGTATTGGACATTATTGAATACATTTTGAATATTTTGATAGTTTGTATCGATGATTTTTTTTAAAATTTGTTTCGATTTCTGCCATTGATCATGGTTTCACGTTGTTGACTGATTTACACGAATTTTTTTTTGACAAATTCCTATATACAACTACAAACCCCCAAATCCCTAGGAGAATTAAACTCAAGACCTCAATCTTGGTATGAGATGTCCCTCCTCACTTGGACAGAGCCTTTGTTCTCCTAGTTTACATGTAATTTAATTGTTTGATTTTCAATTTTTTGAAAATTGATTTTGTGAAAAGTAGTATTTTAGAATGTGTAGTTAAAAAATTGTATGAAAAATTAAAAAAATGATTTTTCAAAGAATGTGTGATTCCGAAAGAATGTTCAAAAAAATTAATTTTGAATTCCATAGGGTAAGTGATAAAGTATTATGTCTTATGAGTTAAACAACCACACCAATTTTATAAATTGAGATGTATAGATGATTTTTTGGTATATAAAGTTAAATGTATTTGTAATATACATTTGTTAAAAATTAATTAAAACTAACATTTCATGTTTCTTAATTTGTTACAGTAATTTAAATATATGATCATGTGTATTTTATTTGTAATGTTAAAGTAAATATAAAATGAAATATTTTTTTAATACATTTAAAAATCAAATATTGTATTAAAATAGTTAGTATCAATTTTAATATTACTATTCGGGTTGTGAATTTTTTTTAAGTCATTCAAATTTCTAACCATTAGAATTGTAGCTCTTTGGTAAAAAAATTGGCCCCCTATTAGGTACCCTTTATTCAAAGCTTCATTTTTTTAACATAATTTTTCAATCAACACTCTATTAATAAAATAATCTACATAGAATTTTTTTTTTTTAAAAAAAAATCATACTTTTTAACAACTCATTCTCCAAAAAATTTAATGTTATAAACTACATTATTTGAAATAATAAGTTTGAAACAGGGGTTTAAGTACACATTTTCCAAAAAATCACTATTATAAACCTTGCTTTGTAGACAATGAGGGTTCAAACAATGACTAAATATGTTCACAACAGAATTAAAGAGATAGCACTTCCCAAAAACATGTTTTTGCCTATTTTTCCGTCTAAAATATATTCTCTAAAATGGTAAATATTATTAATTGACTATTTAATAATCATTTTGGACAAGATTTAAATTTAAAATAATCAATTTGAATGCAAATTTTTAAATAGCCGTGTTATCAAAGTCTTGAAGTTTTTTGGTCTACCTTTCCATCTTGAAAATTAATAACATTTTTTTTTATCAATATCACACAAATATATATATTTTTTTGAAAAATAGAAAATGAAAGGGGATGAAATAGGAACGTTCATCGATCTTTATTTTCTTTTCTTTTTTAATAGAACTCTAAATGTATATTACAGATATATCCATATTTTACTTATTACAAATTCTATTTAAATGTAGTTTTATTTTTCCATTTAAGTTTTAAATAAATTTAAATTACATTATTTAAAGATATTTTCTAAAACGATAAATATACGAATCGTAAAATAAATTAAAATATATATAATTGTACCTCTTTTTATAATTAATTTTCTTTAATTATTTTTTATTTTTAATTAAATATTCATTTCATGTCACAAATAATAAAATTGCGAAGAACACTGGACAGAAGTAGGGTTTTAGGCAGAGCGGAGAAGTCGAAATAACATCACAGAGTTATGGTGGACAGCAATAAGAATCCGGTGTTGACGGCAGAGGCGGCTGCTCAGCTGCACGAGGGCATAAATTTGGTGCTCTCCCGATGGGCCGCTCTTCGAATGGCCGTCGAGAATGAGTGGGGCGGTCGTGATTCTGCCCAGAAATCCCAACAACTCGCCCAAATTCTCTTCCATGCCCTTACTCAATCTAAAGGTAATTTCTTTCTTATTAGATTGAACACACACAAGCACACATTGATGTGTTTTATGCACGCAATACTCTGTTTGTTAAATCGTTTATAAATTGTTTTTAAATAATGTAACATTTTGTTGGTTCATTTTTCGAAGAGTAAAAAATGGTGACAAGTAGAAATTATTGACTTTTCAAAAGTATTGTGCAATGAAATGGTGCGGTGACCGTTTACAAGTTTACGAATTTTACCAAACAGAGGCTTAAAGATTATTTATTGCTCTCAAATTGTGTCGGTGAACGATAGATATGTATTTGCATTAATTTTTGGGTATATGAAAGTACAGTATGGTTTGCCTGTTGCAACCCTCATTATATTGATTTGTATAATTTGTTGCTCAGAAAAAGTATACATTGATGATTTAGAGGATATGCTGGATGAATTCATGCTGTCTCTCAACACCGAGATAGGGGATGGTAGCGTTGAAGAGGTACGTTCCTTGGTGTTATTTATGAACTTCAGTTATACAAGAAAATGGTTACATGAATACAAATTACATGCTGCATTCATACAGATTCTGAAAGCCATGAAATTTGGATCAAATGCAAGGAAAAACTAACAGCTGAAAATCACTATATAGAATACAAAATGAACAAGCAGTTTAATCCACCCATAAAAATTAAAAGAGTGAAGTTCTGATGAGAATATTTGTTGTGAAACCTTGACTCGGGCTGTTCATTTTGCGACCTTGACCTGTTTGGGGACAGGTAGATGCACACAGAAAGATGCCTTCGATTATGATGTTTTTGGGATTCTTAGATTTCAGATGTGCTCATCGGGGATGCCTACTACTTGTCGGGAAAAAATGGCAAATGACTTCTTGCATACAGTGGCAGACAAAAGCCAAAAATTATAACTTTAAATATTAGAAATCCAAGCACATATGGATGAAGGAGTACTGCTAATCTGGATCAAGGTGAACAAGTTAATAGATAGGTGGGTGGGTGGAACAAATTTATGTATGAAATCAGACTCATTGTATAGCCTCAGACTATCAGCATGTTTGCCCAAGTTTAAAGGGTGCTTAAAAACATCTTTTTTCTGGCAGTATGTGGGGGTGATGCTGTCAACAAAGGGTGCTTAAAGATTTGCCAAACATGCTGATACATGTTATCTATATCTAATTGTTAACATCGTCAAACATTTAAATGTTCAATACATCAGCATTTTAATGTTTATTTTTCTTCTTCTCTTGTTCTATTGTGAAATGATGTGAGTAGAATTAAAACAGTTAGAGAAAATGAACATACTAACATAAATAATAACAAAGTGAACTTCTGTGATATTATTTTCTAAATAGTAAATTCTAAGTTTATGATTATTGCAAATGTCAAAAGGGTGTCAACTGTCACGTACTTGGTTAATCTCAATTGCCAAGCTTAATTACTTCATGATCATGAAGTCGAAGAATTGAAGTATCTTGGCCCTCCAGCCTTTGGATCGTGGTGTTTGCATACATCCATCTTAATTTTTGACTATTTCAAATCTAGTATCCCTATTTATTTGTGTGTTTTATGCTTAATTTGTGGGATAATCTTATGTTTTGCAATATTGAACTGATGACCATAAATTAGCCTCTGATTGGTAAATCATTTATAAATATCGTGTATAAATAGTGACGTGTTAACATTTCGTTAGTTCATTTTTTTGAAAAGTAAAAAAAGGTGGGCGAGAATTTTTTATCAAAATTGTTGACTTTGAAAAAAACTGTCAAACGAAATGTTGCCACCTAGCCATTAAGATTTGGTTAGAGTTGGAGATGTACTCTGAACCCCTATAGGTAACCTTGTTTGGTCTTGTTCAACAGGCTATAGATCCAATTTGTGTCGCCTCCCTACATAATTTATTTGAAGATATCAAATGATATATATATATATATATATATATATATATATATATATATATATATATATATATATGAGCCCCATTTTGTTCCCCGATTCGGGGAAAGCAACTAATACTGATGGGCAGCCCCTCCAACAATTTTTTATTCTTTTATTTGTTTCATTGACTTTGTACTTGTTGGGCCTCGCAATATTCTTTTGCTTGTAATTACTACCCTCAACTGCCCCCACCCCAACCCTTCTCTCATATTAGAAATTGTGTATTTAAATTTTATTGTTTAAATGAGTGCAACCAAACAAAGACTACATATTTTAAAATTTTTATTAATTTCACTAACCTTTTAGCCCATAATTTTTGTAAATATATATAAGTTAGTTCATTTGACTTAATGAACGTTAAGAAAATTTAGATGTGATTTGCATAACGATAATTAAATTTTATTAATTTCACTAACTTTTTAGCCCATAATTTTTATAAATATATATAAGTTAGTTAATTTGACTTAATGAACGTCAAGAAAATTTAGATGTGATTTGCATAACGATAATTAACTACGTTCAAGAATGGTAATATACGATAATACGAAAACATTAAACTTAAACAAATTGATAAACAAGAATTTTAAACCGTACACCGCAAAAAATAATAACTATGAGAAATGGTACTCGTTATTAAAAACACCCTGGGTTGGTTCAAAGTTGCTACTGCCTGTAATGGTGTAGTTGTCCTCTGGCGCATGGTATGGGTACTGTGAGTCTAGTACATGATATGGGTACTGCGGGTCCAATCCATGGTACAAGTATTGTGCTATAGGAGCGTCTTGTGAATATTCTGGTTGATACGTATTGTCCAATCCGAGAAATAAAATTATTATTAGTATGGAACAAATGAACCAAATACTAATCAAAATAAGTAGTTAAATTTAACTAACCCATTTTGCACCGTAGGACAAGTTCTCTTGTCGTGACCACTCGTGTGACATGCACCACACTGTCTATTAGATTGGGAAAGTGTTTTCTCCTTCCCGCCCTTATGTCGCTTCCCGCATCCCTTTGCTCTAACAGGATTAGGATGACAAACGATATGTGTCTCTTCTCGACTCTGCATGCTTCTATCTTTGTTCATGCCGACATCGCCTCCATTGTCAATCTCGTTGACCCGTATACGCAAACTTTGGAACTCACTTAATAGAAAAGTGCTTCGAGCATCTGTCAAATCTGCGTCGTCAACTAACTCCGAAGCTGAATGAGATAACAACCCATGTCGTGACATCAACGATTGACCAGAACCATGATCAACATATGAACCAGTTGTTGCATCAAGCACTATAGCTTGCTTTGCATTCTTTGTCCATCTACGAAGAATATATTTCTCTGACAAGAGGATCACATGTTTTATTTTCATGTAGCACAACATGTGTCGACATGGATAACCCTCAAACTTGAACATTCGGCAACTACATGAGATGTAGTTAGTGGCCGAAAAATAAGTAACGTCATGTTGTCGATCAAATGCTTTGCCTGGCTCACAACAATTTCTTTTTGGAATAACAATTTTTTTTTTTTTTGCACCATTTGATTCTCCATACCGGCAGACATCATCCTGGGCTTTTGACTTAAATTGATATGATTAGCAACTAACTCCTCGTGCTTCTGATGAGCTAATGCCCTGTTAAAACGAGCAATGAAACCCGACAAAGAATTTTTCTCATCTAGATATTTCTTGAAGAATGAGTGCCCGCTTTCAGATCTCTGGCTACTCGTCATGCCTGCAGACGTATGCTGATACTCATCGACTAAGTATTTCATACATACTACTCAACCATTCATTGCTGCCTAACTCTGTGGTTTCTATCGCCTCAATCAAGTGTTGTTCGAACTCTTCTGGCGTCTTAGATTGTTTAATGATGTTCTGGACATTATACAACACGACGTTCATCGTTTCAGAAAATTTGTTTAGTATGTTCCATAGACAAAATCGATGCAATGTAGAGGGTAAAACAATGGATATAGCTCTTGCAATTGCAGCATCTTGGTCCGTGATGATCACTCTCGGGGTTGTTTGGTTGGGCATGGCTGCAATGAATTTAGAAAACAACCAAACAAATGATTCCGTCGTCTCATTGCTCAACAAACCACATCCGAAAATAACGGTCTTTCCATGGTGATTAACTCCAACAAATGGACCAAACACCATTGAGTACATATTCGTGTTGTATGTGTGTCAAACACGATGACATCACCAAAATGGGCATACGACCTTCTTGAATCACAATCAGCCCAAAAGCATCTCACAAACTTGTTATCTTCATCAGTCGCGTAATCAAAGACAAAGTTCGAGTTCTTCTCTTTTTCGAAGATAAAATGCTCATTCAGTGTTTCTGCATCATGACCCATCATCTTTTGTCGATATCCCCTTCATAGTTTCTAATATTCGTCTCCCCACACCCAACCGGATGGATCTCTTGCATTTATCTCCATAAGTCGAGCTTTCTGGCATGTGGGAATATTAGCTTCTGAAAACTGTTGCACAGGAGCCTTCTTTGTTTTTGAGATTTGAGGATATCCAATGTGATCTTAACAACAAGTGTGTCCTGCTAGGAGTGGCAAGGGTATGGTTATGTTCCTCCACAAATGTCCTGACGATCCACCCCTGGCCTGTTTGTTGCTTTATCACCGATAATTTAGCATTGTACCAATAACGTACATGTCCATGATTTCTTTCTCCAGCTCGTGGCACAGCATCTTTACGCCGCATCTGGTATGTCTTGTTTGTCTTACCCTCCTTGTAGCACACAATTAATTTCCAAAAATACTCATTGGTTTCTTTTTCTTCTTACAATTTCTATTCGCGTAGTAAATCTCGCTTCTTGTGCATATTAAATGTTGAAATTATAAGCTGCATCAGCTGATTCGAATTCTTGCCCAACAGAGGGATGACACTGATAGTGACTTGGGGAATATACACATTATCGTCACTCTCAAACTCCATCTCTACAAAAAATATAACCAAATCACCACATCAACTAAAGAAGAAACTTTTTTATTACTTCAAAAACTAAAACTTAGAAAAGTGGAAAAAACTCCAACCATACTAAATTTCACCAACTTTTTTTGTTAAAAAATGGGTATGAATTGAAGACATAATGATACAAATTAACCAACATACATTAATTCCAACTAATTGAAGACAAAGATACAAAAATCGGTATCATTATTTCAACCCCAACCGCACTAAACTCCATTTTTAATTCAACCAAATTGTTAAAAAATTCAGTCCTACTCATTTTTCAAACTAAAATAACTAAACACATGCACAAACTAAAAATTCCAACCGATTACAATTATTGCAAATATGATACACAATATAAATTAACTAAATACACGCACACGTCGATGAAAAATTAGTGCAAACAATGAAACAATATACATATATTCTTTGTACAAAAAATACCATAGAAACAAAATAATATAAACTCTTAATGAAAAAAAAAATGAAAATTTGGACAAATAGATAAAATAAGTTCAATAAAACATTTTGCTTATATTTAAAAAAAAAAAAAAAATTGTATGTAAAGCTAACTTGATGATTTGCATATCGAGAGAAAAATGAACTAAAGGATGGGAAACTATTATGGATCCAAAAATGAACTGAAATATGAAAAAATTACGCTGAACTTGAATCAATTTATTGGGGTGGGGACGGTTGAGGGTGATTAAATGAGAGAAGGGTTGGGGGTGGGGACGGTTGAAGGTAGTAATTAAAAGCAAAAGAAAATTGTGGGGCCCAACAACCACTAAGTCAATGAAACAAATAAAATAATCAAAAATTGTTGGAGGTGCTGTCCATCGGTATTAGTTGCTTTCCTCAAATCGAGGAATAGAATGGGGCTCATATATATATATATATATATATATATATATATGCGCGTGCGTGTGTGTGTATATTGTATATGTATATATGTGTCTGTGTGTCTCGGGAGATGGCATACTTCTGAATAAATGGCCAATAGAATGTAGTCCCGACAGGTCTATGGCCATATATTCGATATCTACATTCTTCCAATCTTCTGGAAATGGACAAAAGATCTAAGGAACTTTTGTCATCTATGTTCATATAAAGTGCACGATTGATGAACTATAAGCTTAGTAAATAAAAACTTATGCACAATTATGAACATTAATATCAGTATCAACGCATCTGATGGAATTCTAAAAATTTCTCTAAAAAAAAGTGTTTTAAAAGGCGGCATAATGCGTCATCTAGGCGCGAGGCGTGGTCGAAACGTCTCGCATTCATCACGTGTGTAAAAACGCGATTAATTTTTTTTTTGGCCGCCTAGGATTTTAATCCCGCCTAATCCCCCCTTTTTTAGGTAAAAAATCTATTTTTTATGATATAGTAAAAAATCTATTTTTAATATAAAAATATATTTAATGTCTTAAAAATAATTAAAATAATATTAAAAATACCAAACGCATTATGATACTTATTTTTCGCATTGACACGCCTAAATTTGTGATTCTCGACCTCGACGGATCGCAATGCATTACGCCTTTTAGAACATTGTAAAAAAATTAAAATAAATAACACGAGCACTCTCAAATTGTGCTAAATGCTTAGTACTCAAAGCTCTTTGTAAATTTCTTCCAAGGGTAGATAAGACACACAGGTCTCTATCAGATAGTATGGACATTGGTGTACTAAAGTCTAATTATCTTTTAGGAATCTAACATTTCATACAGATATATAGTATAGGACCAAGAGAAAAATGTCCAAATTTGACTAATGTTCATAACAACCCAGAAAACTAAGGCTGTGCGGACTTTGTATCAGTACCAGTTTTATTTACCTTAGAATTGAACAGTGTTTCATAACTTAAAGGAAGATAGAGTTTACTGTCCTAGAAAGATTGTTTTTCTGTATTTCAAATCACCTATGCCATAGTGGGACTCATGATCATTTGCTATGTAATTCTTTGTAACAGTTCCTATCTGGTATAATTATGTAGGCTGCTGGGTCCCTTCTGCTGAAACAAAATAGCTTTGTTTTTACGTACCTGTAGGAATCATTTTTTTTTTTTTTTAAAGATTTCTTTGTTATCGTGGTTTTCTTATGGATATATATTTTGAAGTCGAGTTGGATAAAACCAATATAATTGTCATCTACCAGAACATATGAAATTTTGGCATGCTTATCAATGTTTAAAGATGCATGAGCATGTCAAACTGCTTCTATGGGTGGATTACAAGCGTTGATATTAGCACAAGATGATAATATTTCTTTTTAATGTTTCGGTATTTTTCATGAAGTAATATCTATTAATATTAGTTGCACAGTTTTGATTGAGATCTTTCTAGATATCTTCTAATTTTTTATTTTATTTATTTATTTATTTTTCCCTCCTGTGGAAACTGTATTCAGATAGCAGAAAAGTTGATGGTTATGCATGAAGAATGTGCTAATGGTAACTTTAACTCAATAAAAAGCCTCAGGGAAACAAATACTCCAAGTGTATCTTATGCCACACAGGTAACTATCACTCTCCAGTTGGTGAACTATTTTTATTGTTTGGATCAATTTTATTGGTGTTCATGAATTGTATTATTTAATTAATGACAACCCACCCTGGAATGTTTTCTAACAAGGAACAATAAATATATGATTGAGCATGATTTTCTTTGTGATGTAAATATTGATCCTATATGTTTGATCCATATTTAGTCATTCTGGTCATATGTCGTCATTCAAATATGATTGGAGGTAGTTCTATGTATATGTGTAATTTAGAAACAGATTCCCTATTTGTGATCACGTGTTTCAATGACTGTAATCATTTGGAGCAAAAACTTGAGACGGAACTAACCAGTGGTTGCACTTGCATCTGTAACTTGCCATTCTGATAATTGTATAAAAGCTTTTGGCTGAATGGCGGGTACTTCATAAAGGAAAAACATTCAGAATTTAACATGACGGGTTTGAGGAAGTTCCATTAGCTTTCTTATGAAAGAGCGCAGTCGTTTCTTTCATGAATGAAGGAAAAATGTTCCATGGTTTATAAATGCTTAATGTGTAATTGAAACAGTTGTAGTATTTTCCAATTATTTCCTGTAAATTTTATGTAATTTGATGGCCAGTAATTTGGTAACTGAACAATTCACTCTAATACATGCCAAATGGCTAGCATGGCATCGATCATTATGCTTGTGGAGGGGGTAACCGATAGGGTTTTTCTTTTCAGTAATGAAAGAAATATTGATTCTTTATCCTTTTTATTACTAATATAGACAACTAACGGTACTTTTCTATTTTGTCAGGCTCGTACTGATGATGAAGATGATAGTGATGACGATGACGATGACGACAAACATGATTGTGAAAATTCAACAGAGATGATGGTCGATGCTCCTGATTCAAGTTTGAATAAAGAGGACATGATGATTGATGAGCCTAGCCACCAGCAAGTGGCTGAAGTAGAAGATGGATGGACTGTAGTTGCATCCAAGCGAAATAAAGGTAGAAGGAACTAAATTATTATACTCGTGGAAAATACAATTATCATGTATTCTCTTACTATCCTTTTTGCTGTGTGACAAAATTAAGTTTGTATACTTTTTGGAAGCATTTTCTAAATTAAAATTTCTTTTATTTGTTATGCACTCGGTTACACTGGGCTTGCCTAGTGCATTTTATCTTGTTGACGTGGTTTGCAGGATATTGCATCAGTTCGAGAGTTTATCCAATGCGCACTCAGTGAGTAGCTGTTGTGGGTTCCCTCGTAAATTAAAAAATAATAATAATATAATAATAATAAAGAAAACTAGCTCCAATTATAAAAAAACTGCCCCACTTTTGCTGTAGTATTTCATGCTCAAATCAGTTTTACAACTCACAATGGATGAAAATCTATTCCACTTTCAATACACAAATTTTCTTACAGTGTAATTGTCAGCACTGAAGTTACCGTGTGAATAACTAACAATCTAAAAATATTTCATTAGTTTGGTAAAATTACTATTATTTTTACACTTTTCCTGTTGATATACATATTTTAATACATAACCATCGTCATCTTCAATGCCACAAGCCGTGGAACAATCCAGTGTGGACTTGTAGGCACCATCTTCATACATTAGTTCTGTAGTCAAATCCATCCCACACCCTCTCACCCAAACCTGAGCACCCGGTTCCAGGGTGGAAGACAGCACCTTCTCGTCTTCTATTCCTCTCAACCCACCAATCTGCTTCACCACGAAGTCATCCATAATGCAATATGTGTCCCTCAATGCACGTTGCGCCACCACCTTAAGGTCACCAATGGTATTCCCAGGTGGGATCACCACTATCACCCCAGGCGACAACTGCCTGGTCAGCTCGGTCTCCAACTCATGAAAACTAGGCAAAACCTTGCAGGCCAATGTCATCATCTGGTTCATAACCTGTCCTTCAATCTTCCACACTTTCACAAATTGCTCGCAGTCCAACACAAGCCGAGTTTCCGAACAGATTATGTTTGATTCCGAATAGCCCAACAGCACATTCTCATACAGAAATAGGACATCCTCGTTTAAATCCTCGGTAGGTGACATTATTTCAGAATTTCCAATGTTGCCTTGGTTAGTAACACTTTGAAGAGAATATTCAATCCTGTTCGTAACTCGATTTTTCGACCGGTAGACAATTTGATTTCCAAGAATAGCATTATCTAATGATTTCAGCACATAATCAATCAATCCAGTGTCACGGATGCATTCTCGAGCCTTGTCGCGCAATTCTTGCCGTGCCATAGAATCTCTACCTCTACTTTCCTTCAAAATGCTCACCACAGCTTTTGCTGCTTCTTCCAGTTTATTTCTTGAATATCTGCAACCAGAATCCATTCTTGAAATTGGCCACTTCAATCCATCCGCTTCTTTAACATCATCATAAATTGTAAATTCCACTAATCGAGTTAGTGGATTTATTGTTCGTCGAATAATTTGATTATTCACTGCAAAAGATTTGATTGACTTGAGCACAAAATCAATTAGACCTGTGTCCCCAATAGATTTTCTTGCCTCTTCCCTTAGCTCATGCCTGGACATACCACATTTTCTGTTAAGATTATTAGCTTTGTGCTCATTCAACAGCTTTATAATTACAACTAGCACATGCTCAAGTCTCCTAGCAGCCCATCTGCAATCACCTTTTTCCAATAAATTCACAAATGTTCTGAAACTCATCGGACCGTCCTCGGTTTTCGATTCATATGCACAAGGATTAGCAAAAATGTATTGCAACAAATCACTGATAGTAATCAATGGTTTTTCACTCAACACTCTGTACTTGTCAATTATTTGTTTGATTTCCATTCCTTTCCCATCATTCTTGAAATCATTAATGATTCTATCGAGGCCTAACGAACCCAGAATTTGAATTGCTGTATCATACTTCTGTTTTGTAACCCCAGAATTCCCACTATTAAATTTGTAGCCCCAATTCCCTAACCATGACCTCCCATATGCCACAGCATGAATCAATCTCAGCTCCATTTTCCCCTTCTTCATAAGGTCGCATGCAGAAATTTTCCTGGCAGTTTTCTTGAAATTCAGATTCATAATTTCAAATTTATCAACTAAAAAATAATTTCCAAGAAAATTGTTCTGTATTTTACCTGGCTTTAAAAGTTGTGCAAAGACGGTCCCATAAGTCCATAAAATCACTACCGATATTGAATATCGGCTTCTCTTGAAACCCATTGATGCATATAAGATGCCCATATCCATTGCAGTGAATCAAACCGTATAAATTATGGCTCTGAAGCTCAGAGAAATTCCCCTTCACTGGCTTATTCCAATTCTCATTTGCTGGAATTACGAAATGATACTTCCTCTTCGCCACATAATGGTGTCCCCATCCTATGACCATGACAACTCAATTCCTTCAATAATAAAAATAGAAATCAAGAACATCAAAAGAAACTGAAATTCAAAATCATGAAATCATTCAAATAAACTATACAACCTGATAATTTACAGTGATCACAGAAAGGATTCACAGAGTGTTCAACGGTTTCTTCAATAGTGTAGAGTGGGAAAACGCCATTGTGCTCAGAAACAATCTGAACGCACCAAATTGGCATCCTGTTAACCGTGTAATCTTCAAGCTCCGCAGTATCTTGTAGAAAACATCGAATGTTTTCTCTGAATGATCCACACAGGCTAGAAACTTTTTCAAATTCAAAAAGTTTCGAATAATTTCTCATTTTCCTCTTATTACAGGCTTCAATTATATTTGAAGCCATTGAAGAACACTATCTGAATCGATTTTTTTCTCTTTCAAATTTGTTTCAATCCTTGAGAGTGAAGAAAGAAAAATGATTTGTGTATTGGGGTTTTTGCTTTGGCGCTTGAATTCTAAGGGTAGTAGGGAATTTACATTTATGACACTGAGGGGCGGGAAAGGTTTTGGGTAGTTTTGGATTTCTTGAGGGTGTTTTAGTAAACTTAAGTAGAACTGTAAAACGAATTTTCGGGTGATCTGATGCTTTTGGATTCACGTTGTTAGGGCCTTGGATTCTCTACAGTTATTTTCGAATCAGTGCCTCCAGTTCGCTTCAGTTCAAATGTTGTTGATTTAATCGTTTAATTTTTCTAGCGGCTGGCTTGTCAAGGTTGGCATTGGCCTAATTGGAATCTGGCTCAAGTCATCATGTTATGTTACGTTAAAAACCAGTCTCGTTTGGTTAGGAGTTCGAATTCAATCATTGTCAAGTTAAAAGGTAAGTCTTCACCCTACACTCTGGAAGGCATAACCAACGATTTACATCTTTTATCAAGGCTCAGGACATGACAGGTAAGGATTCTTAAGGTTGGGGTTCAACTTTTTTTTATTTATTTTTTATTTTTTATGAAAGCATGGTTTATAGCCACTAGCCAGTATGGTCCGCTTGTGCCAATTGATTATTAAAATGTATTTTTCCATTATTTCAACTGTTTTTTATGTTTAAGTTTTGGTTTTATAATTAGGTCTTAATTATAAAATCTGAGACGGTTGTACCCTTACTTTATAGTAAAGTAAATCACTTTTGCCCGTGGTATGAGAGCTGTGAATGTTGTTCTTAAAGTTTACCATTTTGTTTTGTCTCTTGTGTTTTGTCCTTGAGTTTATTTTTTATTGCAATATATTACTGCTGTATTAAGAGAACGAAATTGAGCATTTATAGTATCGCGAGTTGCATAATTAATTAATTAATTTAAATTGAGATCAGTTATTAAGTAGTTAGGCTTTAATTAATTCTCAATACTAAATTAATCAACCGTTAATTTTATAGTTTTTAACAATATTTACATTTATCACTCTCTTTGCTACTCCTCACTTGATATTTCTGTTTTACTAATATCAATAGTTGAACTACACTCTCGCTGCTATGAGATAGAATAAACTTTTTGAAGTGGAAATTACACCCATCCATATTTTTCAACTTCCAATTTTAAAGATAAAGTTTAGATTCTTTAATAGAAAATTCAGGTTTTATTTATTTTTAATATTAATAAAAATATTATAAAATTAAATGCATTACTCCACTTAATTCTCGTTCTCATCCCCCACTTCAAACCCTAAATTAATTTCATCTCCATTCTCTCTCTTTTCCCCATCCCCATCCATTTTCTCCCCACCCCCAAGCCCCTAAAAGAGGTGGCAAGCTCCAATTGCCTATGTAGCGACGATCATCGCTGCCACCAAGAAGCAACAGACGATCTATAATGCGTGACAGCAAACTCGTCCCTACCAATTCTGTGGCGGCTTCGACTATTGGCATCGCTGCTATTTATGTTGTGGGATGGTGGTTGTCCTGTTATAGATAGTGGTTGTAGCGATGATGTTGTTCATTTTTTGTTTGATGTGGTCACGGTGGATAAGTCGTGGTTGTGCATTATTGATGGTGGTCGCAGGTGGGTTATAGTGGTGAGGTCGGTGTGGTGTGAAGATTAATTGTGACCAATAAATTCATAATTTGTGACTGGTAAAAATTATGCGACCTAAAAAAATTAAGATTGCACTAAATTTGTAATTGCGTCTCACGATTTTTTTTTAAGTTGTGACAAATTAATTTGAAATTTATGATTGTTAAATAAAATGTGACCTATAAAATTAGAGATTTGTGACCTATAAAATTCATTATTTATGATTGAGAAATAATTTGTGACCTAATAAATATTTAAATCGTGAACGAAAAAAAGTCGTGAATGATTAATTTTTGAAAAAGAAAATTGCCACAACCTGTATAATTCGTGATTTGTGAATGAAAAATAAGTTGTGACATACAAAATTTGTTAATTTGTGACCTACAAAATCTCATACTTGTGATCGAGAAATGAATTGCGACTAATTATTTGATACTTGTGACCTATAAATTTTGTATTTTGTGATTCAGACTATAAATTGTATATTATTGTGTCTTTAATCTATTTAATTAATAAATATATTTAATCACACATTTTTTTAATTAAAACCTAATTTTTGAATTAAAACATGAAGTTTAAATTTGGAACTCTATCTTTAAAACACCTTACATTTATATATTTTTTCCTTTTTGAATGTGGTAATAACTTTTATATATATAAAAAGGATTATGCTATTCGTACAGATAGGTGTACAGATAGCCTAATAAGGCCAAAATTGTAAATAGTTTTTGACAATTTTATCTTTTTATTAAGTTTTATGGGATTAGTCCTTCTATTTTTGATTAATTTCATACTGTAATTCTTTGTTTTATATTTTGTAGTCTATTTTTTAATAGATCTATTTTTTCTTGAACTTCCATAATATTCTCCTGATTTATTTTATCATTTTTAATAAGATAAATTATTTCATCCATTCTTATTTCAATAATTTCAATTTCTCTTTTAATAGTTAATCCAGGCATCTATCCTTTTATTATTCTGAATTGTTTTTTGTAAATCCAATTTTCGATCTACAATGTTAGAATAATCTATCACAAGTTGATCATAATTTTCTAAAAGTATGTAATATTCTTCAGATGATTCATCTATATTCCTTAAGTGAGATACAATTCTATCCATTTTCCTAATATTTTTTCTAAAAGTTTGTTTAATCCTTCAATAGTATATCCGGGCATCTTATTGAATAAAACTGTACAAAATGGTTATGTTTTATAAGGTTTCAAGTAGTTTTTCGAATTCAATTAATATTTGAGAATTAATAATATCAATATCAGTTATGATATCTATACTTGGTTTAAGTGGTATGTTATATCTTGAAATATTATATTTTTTTCATTTTTTCTAATTTATCAATTATGTTTTGAATATCTTGTACAACTATAGATCTTATAGTTCCTATAGCAAAGTTTTCCATCATATTATTTATAAAACTTTTAATTATTTCTTGTGATGCATAAAGTTGTTCTTGATATCATACTTTATTAATTTCATTTTTATATCCAACTTTGTATGTTCCTCTTTTAGATCGGGGTTTTTTTATAATATAATCTCTTTTATTCATGATATCAAATTTTTCAAAAATTGGTAAAGAATGATTCATATCTTCCATCACTATCATAATCTATTACTGGATCATAATAATTATCACTACTAAATACATATTCCAAATATAATTCATTATTTATTTCAGTATTATCACTATCAAGCCAAAAATAAATGATTGACTTAGTAATTTCTATCCCAAATAATTCTTTAAATTTAGGATAAAAAACTAATAAACATGACATATAAATATGATATAACTTTTTTTTTTTTTCATTGTTGGGTCTAGTAAATTGTATATGCATGAACAAAGGTTCGATTATGCTATGATATTCATCTTTGTATGGACTGTTTTGATAATTAAACTTAATAATTTTACGTTCTCCCATGATACTTGTTCGGTTCGAATCCCGCAAGTGTACGGGATCGTTGACAAGTAATAATTGTGATGAGTTGAAAGTATCGTTCCTACGAGGAATAATGTTTAGTCCTAATTACTAGTTTATCGTCGATTCAATTAATGAAAACAATTAAAATAAAAGGATGATTTTGTTTGTCTATCTATTCTAAAAATCTGCAATAAATAAAACTTAAATAAAAACAACTGTTTGGGAGTAAAATATGAATGGAGAGCATGTATTGGAATCCGAATCCACTTGTTATCATCTATCTCAATTCATCAATTTGTAATTTAAATCATTCATGCGTTGCTTGACAATCGATAATTCACATGCAATTAATTTTCTTTTCCAAGACAAATTAAATCTATCCCAAACATGAAACGAATCTATTCCTAGTCCGAATACGAATGTTTAGAACGCATTAAATCACACAATTATCAATTAGATTGCACATGTCATAGTGTTATTCCTAACGTCTAGTGTTCATGTGTTGATCGTGCAATGTTCCAACTTATTGTGACTTTTCCAAGACTACAACAAGTAACGATATATTTAACTGGTGGCCACTCAATCAAATAATAATAACAATAAAGTATGCAAAATCAATCAAGACTACACAAGAAATTATTAAACTACTAGTTTTTGATTTGAAATAAATAAATAACAAATTTCATCTTCATCCAATACATAAATTAAATTAGCCTAACATAATAATTGGTGAATAATCAATAAAAGAATTGTAAACATCACCCGATTTAGATCATAAAACAAAATGAAGTCTGCTTTCGCTTTGTAGTTCCACCAGCCGAGTCCAACATCCAATATTGCCAAGACAAGTCGCAAAATCAGCCAAGCAATTCGTCCTAGCCGCAAGTCAATTCTCTCTCTGTTTATCACTTGTTTTGATTCCACTAGTCCCTTCTTTTATTTGCCTCCACCAATGTATTCTCTCTAATTATTCACCAGCAGCCGTGCAACCTCCTTTATGTTTGTATATATTGTCTTCTAGCTGTGTACTTTAATTCTTCAGGCTGCTTCTTATTATTATTATATTTTTCAAGAAAACTACCAGTAGTCGGCCTACATAATACACAATGTGCCAGCCTCCAAAATATGTTACCAGCCGCTAACCACTTTCTGCTCCTTCTACCCACGGCTGCTCACGGCTGTTTCTTATTTTTCTCACGGCTCTCGGCTAACCTCTTTCTAATGCATCAGCCGCTCTCCAATTTATTTCAGAAAATAGGCTGCTCTCCAATTAATTTCAGAAAATAGGCTGCTCTCCTCTTTCTTCCCACGGCTGCGTGTATATATATGTAAAAACAAGAGACAAAAACCCAATTAGGGTTATGTTTAAAGACTCAATTTCTCAAATAACTCAAATTGGTCCTTGTATTTTTAATTGTGCAATACATGTCTTCATTTATGTCACTTCGAGTTCCTCAATTTTTGGAAGTTGCACTTGAGTCTCACTTTGTCCCTTTTTTGTATGGCTTTAGTCCATTTTTTCCGTTTTGCATCCAAACGCATTCAAAATTGAATTTTTCCTAAAACAAACAAAATAAATATATAATTAGCAATATCATATTCTAAAACACTTACAATTATCTAAATTTAAAGCCAAGATAAGTACGCAAAACGTACTTATCAATAATCTTTTTCAAAAAATTCTTCTTCCACCTAATTTCACAAGACAAATATATTAAGAATACTAGCCTCTTTTCCGTTTCTTTGTACATTTGTATCTTCCTTCTTTTGTTAGTGACCTTCAGGCTTGCATGTTTCTACTATCACACCCTTCAACGACCTCTTGCCTTCACGGGTAACTAGCCATTCCTGACTCCATGCCTTCACTGTATAACAACTTAATGGAAAATATTTCTGGACAAAGTGTAGGGAGTTTTCTTAATAATATATCTTTCTTCTAGTAAATAGGATTCAGAAGACAGAAATTTAGAAACTCATAATTTTTTATGAAACTTTTAAAATTTTATTGATATGAGAAATTTGGTACACAGATTGGTATGAGAATTTTAAAGACAGAGAATTTCACAGACTGAGTGCTTAATCACCTAACTCTCTTCGACTCCGCCTAATTTTAATCCTTCTACCTCTATTTATAACACTACATGAGGCTCAATTATTAACCTCTTACATCATTGCACACGTCACATAAATAATTGAAAACTTTACATCATATTACAAAGGACACCCGTCCCTCTTTCCTATCTACTTTTCTAAAGCTATCACATGGTGTTGTCTTGGCTTGTAGTAAAAGTAGATTCTATTTTATCTTCATTGTCAGCATCTAACAGCTGTCCATAATCTTTTTTGGCATGTTGGGCAATTTCTGGCTATACACGCTTCTTGTAGAGTCAAAAAGCTTCCATGGATTTGATAAATATCAAACTTGTTGATGTAATCCTTCAGAATGGTTGATTTTTCATGTCCTCCATTTGTAACAAGGGTCCATCATTCGTATTGGCATATGCATTTGAATTTTTTATCATATAATTTTTTGGTAATATTGTAAAGAACCTTAATTCCCAAAACTCTTCGGGATCTAAACTATGATCTGGTAATATTTGATACTGGTCTGGTATTTTTTTCAACTTTAATTTGAAAATTCCTTGCAACATATCCGATTGTAATAATGTGTTCAGCAGGATAGTACATCCTTCTATCAATTTCAGGGTTGATTGAGTAAAATTTTAAGTAAATAGGTTTTCCTTGAGCAAATTTTGATATTTCACCTTTTAATAAGTTGTCAAATTTGTCAATTTCTTTTAAATCTTTTCCTGAGTAAATAAGATTCAAAAATTCATAGTCAGCTGCCATCTTTTTCATAACTGGATCTCCTCCTTGCGTAACAATTAATCGTGGGTAAACCTGATCTCCTGAAGAAATGTAGTAACAATCATTTTCTTGGAGTTCATAAATGATTCTGGCAGTTTGTTTATATTCGTTTTCTCTTGATAAAAAAAGGAGAGTCATCTTCCTCCTTAGTACGAATTTTTATAACTCTTGTATGTTCATCTCTGGTATTGATTGTCAATTTCCTTGGACTGGGTTAATTTATAATAGCCTTCTTTGGACTTTCATCTCTTTTGATCAATGGTCCACCACTTCTTTCATATGACGTACATGGTCGTATTGTACCTGTTTGTATTGTTGGTAAAACCTGTTTGGTATTCAATAATTCAAACTGAAATTCAATCTCAATTATATTGTCGCTCAATTCTTTAGTATAATTGTAATGAAAAGTCGAGATTTCCATCAGTTTCTTAAAACTTTCTTGGAGAGTTTCTCCAAGTTGTTCGATTCCCATCTTTATATCTTCAGCTTCTTCATATAAGAATTTGATTCGCTCCTTGGCGTCTATCAGGAATTTTTTGATATTATCCATCTGTAAATTCAATGTTCCTGCTTAAAAAATCTGCAAGATAATTATTAATACCTTTAATATAGACTATATCGAAGTTGTAAAATGCTAAATACGCTTGCCATCTGTGCAATCTCTTATATTGAGATTCTGGAGGTAACTTATTTTTAATCAATCCTGCAACTTGAGAATTATCAGTTTCAACAATGAATTTTCTGGATAATAAGATAATGAAAACTTTTTTATTCCTCTGATAATTGCTAGTAATTCTTTTTCATGGGTGGTATAATTTATTTCTGCTTGGTTGAATGTTCCACTGGAATATCTTCAAATTTCATTTAAATCTGTTTTCAATATTGCTGCCCAATATTTATCTGAGGCATCAGTATTTACAATCATATTATCTTTTTCATCAGTAATCTTAGTTTTTGTAAATTTTTACATTCTTTTTTAAGTGATTTAACAAATTCTGTATGTTCATTACCTCATCCTTTAGTATTTGTTTTTCTAAGTAATATTTGAATTTTATGTCTCTTTTTTGAAAGATTTTCAATAAAACCTTCTGTATAATTTGGACATCCTAAAAATTTTTGTATTTGTTCTTTTGATTCTAATTTATCTGAAAAGTTTATTATCTTTTTAGATATGTGAGTTTGTAATTTTATTCCTTTTTATCTATTGATAGTCCAAGAAAATCAATTTCTTATTTTTCTATTATAGCTTTGTTTTTTGAAGGAAAAATTCATTCATTTTTACATTCATTTACAAATTTTATTAAATGATTTCTATGTTCTTTTTTTTATCATTTGAACATATTAATATATCATCAATATAAACAATCAAAAATTCATTAAATTTTCTAAATATGTTATCCATTTTTCTTTGGTATATTTGTGGTGCATTTTTTAATCCAAAAGGCATAACCATCCATTCGTATTTACCTTGAGGTGTACTGAATGATGTGTATTGTATGCTATCTTCTTCCATCTTGACTTGGTAAAATCCTGATTTGCAGTCAAATTTGGAATAATATTGTTTTCCTTTTACAGGATTTATTAAAACTTCTTTGTTTGGCAAAAAGTATCCATCAAATTTGGTGTATTTATTTAAGACTTTATAATTTATTGTCATTCTTGCTTTTCCTCTAATCTGTTCAGAATGTTTCATAACCATAAAGGCTGGACTACTATAGGGTCCATTACTAGGCCTGATAAGTTTTTGATCGAGTAATTCTTTAATTTGGGTTTTGAATTCTTGTGTATCTGGTATAGTATACATCATAGGCCTGACTCTTATGATAACATTTTCTGTTAGGTCTATTTTAGCTCTGGATAATGTGGCTTCCAAAATGATAATGAATTTTCTCCATAAATTTTTTCTAATTGTTCAATGATTCTTTCCATACTAATTTCTATTTCTGTTTTTAAAACTTTTATGTATCAAATTCTGTTATTTTTTATTTTATTTTGTATGATTGATGTTTTTTCCCATTTATCACCATGTTGGGATGGATGAACTCTATAGGGTCTAAATTCTCTTGGTATTTTTAACAAATGTGCACAAGATGTTTGTAACATTATCATATAATTATTTTGTTTATAATATTGAAATTGTTGTATAAAGTAATTTCCTAGTAATATATCACATTCTAGGTTATCATAACTATAGACTCTATTTATAATTATTTGTTTACTTCCAAGGATTATATCGATTTTATCAACACTATTTATTATTTGGGTAGTTTCTCCTGTTATTCTAGTTATCTTTATCTTATTTGTAGCATTCCATGATTTTATTAGGAAACTCTTGAATATTGATATATCACTTCCTGTATCAATTAATGCACAAGTTGTTATCTTTGTTTCAACAATAGTAATTTGTATATATACAGCTAATGGAAAACTTATCTAACTATTCATTCCATTTTTTACATAGTATTGTTTTTCCATCTTGAGTTATATACAATCCTTCTCTTTTTATACTATAATCATCCAATCCATTTAGGAAACTCATTCCTAATAATATATGAGGTTTATATCCATACTGTTATCTATATAACATGGTACTAAAAGGTTGATTCCTCCAATTCTTATTAGTACTTTAACTTCAAATTCACTAGTATGTTCTTATCCATCAAAATTAATGTATCTATATGGTTTGATTTTATGGACTATTAATTCTTTATTTTTATTCGCAGCTATGTGACACTCACTAGCTCCTGTATCTATTAATATATTTGGTCATTTTATATTTTCTTTCCTATTAAAATATTCTCCTTCTATTTTCACGTTTCCAGCATTTGTATGAAGTTTTATTTCTTTTGTATTACTAGTTCCTTCTAAATGTCTCCTATTTGGTAGACTAAGGCTTCGTGACCTTCTGATTAATCTTTCATTTTCAAATGTTATTTTATTATCAGGATGATCTTCTTCTATTAATTCTATAATTTCATGTTTATTCCTTGTTATATTAGGTTCATAGTTTTCTGGTATTAGAGTTATTTGTTTTTCTGGTTTTATGATTTTACTAAATCCTTACATTCTTTATGGACTTCTATAAATGGCTTTTTAGAATAAATATTTCCATAGTTTGAATTAGTAAATGTATATAATGCTCTATATTCAATAGTCATGATTTTATCTCCTGGTTCCATAATATCATTTCTATGTAATTTGAAATGTAATCCTAAAATTTCATTAAAGTTTGTATCTGTCAATGATACACAATATTTTGGATAACATGTAAATATTAATTTTTTATATGCGAGATTTCCTTCTACCATTCCTAAATGACTATCTTTTAAATTTAGTATTCTTTCATCATGTAAACTTACTGTTAATGGTGAATTTATTCCTTCTCTAAATAGAGATTTGAACATTATTTGTATTCCTGCCAAATAAGCATATTGAATCTTTTCACTATGTTTTTAATTAATTTTTGTTAATAATTCTGTAACTGTGTTTTTTGTTAATAAATTTAATTTATGTTTTCCTTGGGTTGTTCTAACATCTATTGCTTTTTCTATTTTATGGTATTCATTTATTGCTATTCTTTCTCTTCTCCATATTCTATCAAAAATTTTCCATCTGCCAATTTTTAAATCTAATGATAATTTTTGTATTTTCTTATATTTATTGTTGTCGAATGTTATTTTTAGCTCATAACCTTCTATTCCTTCATATTCTTGTACATCAATGTTATTATTTTCTATTTCTTCTATTTTTTTATTCTGATTTTGATCCATTACTTTCTGAATCTGTTTCGCTTATATAAATTTGTTGATTATAATATTCATCAATATCAGATATTTCACTTAATTCATTTTCTCTAAGCAATCTTTTTGTAATATTCTAACTTTTTTCTTGGTACAATCTGGACTTATATGTCTTATTTCTCCACAATTCAACATTTGTATTTATTTTTATCTATTTTATATGGCTTATTTCTCTGTTTTTGACATGAATTATATTTTCTTTTATAATATCTTCGTTTAGGTTTTATATATATTTTCTTAAAATTTCTATATTTTTTGAACTTTTTATTTTTAAACTTCCTTTTTATATTTTTTCTTTTAGTATGACATCCCCATTGTGTAGGTTTTTCCATATCCTCACAACATATTTTGGTTAATTTTCCTGATTTTTTCCATAATTGTCTTTGTTGATATATATATATGTAAGTCTTTCAAATAGAAATTTTATTCTTGATCCTAACGTTCTTGGTATTCCATCATTATCTCTGTATTATTTTTCAAATTCTATCTTAAAATATATTTTTCATGTGCCTGGTAATTTATAATAGTACATATCTTGGTATACTTCCTGATTTTCATTACTATAAAATTGGGTATAATAATATTTTTTGAATTCACAAGTATATTCTTTGATTTTGCACATATCACAAATTGTTAAATTTATTAATTTTACTCTGGCATCCTCTTTTTCTCTAATTGATTCTCTTTCAACATTATTTATCCAATTTTCTCATAGGAATTCATCTCCTATATATCCTACCATTCTTTCTATATCTTCTTTATCTGATTTTATTATTTCAGTTTGAACATTTCTTCTTATTAATGCTTTTGTATCATTATTAATTCCTTCCCGCCAGTTTCTAACATCTCCATCAAAAGATGCAACTAGGTAGTCTATTCTTCTTTCAGTACTTTCTCATGTATTATCTTTTTTATATAAAAAGAATAATACCATTGATTCTCCCCAAGTTAATAGGGCTTCTCTAATATCTATTTTAAAGTCTAAATCTAATTTTGTTCCTCCATGATTTATGGGTTTATCATAATTGTCATTTGGTATAAATCTATCACTGCATTTATTTCTTTTTGGTGGTTGTCTTTCTTTAATTTTATCATAATATTGTTTTTGTGGTTTACTATATAAAGGTGCATAACTTTCATCTGGATCTGGTAATTCTGGTTTAGGTACAGAAGTTCCTATTGGGGCTGGATTTGGTGCTCCTCCAGTGTTCATTAAATTTTGGTATTTGTTTGAATCGTCTATATTTAATTGATCAAAATTTTCTATTAACAAGTCTATCTCTTCATTCATCTTTCTTCTGTTCTTGTTTTTCTTCAGTGTCTTTATCTATTTTTAATTTTCCTATCGTTTTTTTCTATAAATTTTTGTAATTCCATTTCTTCTTCTAATATTTTTGGTAATATGTTCTTTCTAAATTCATAATCCATGCTTCCTGTTTCTATCACGATTTTTTCTTGTTCGACATGTTTCTTTCCTATTCTCACCATTTCTTTTTCTATAAGCTTCTTGTCTATTTTCTTTTCTTTGCTTTTATTATTTTCCTTTAGTTCTCTGATTTCAAGTTTTAATATAATTATATCATTTCTTGCTTCTGTTAATTCATTTTTAACTTTTTTAATATCACTGATTAATGATTTTATTAATGTTTTTAAGTATTCAAAATGTCTATCCATATTAAATTCTTCCTTTAATACTTTTTATTTCAAGTGTAAGTTCTGATTGATATTTATCTTCTTTGCATCTTGTTATCATGTATTCATTCGCAAATTTTTTTATTTGATTCTAGCATTTCTTTTTGTCTTTGGATTCTCCAATATTTTCTTAGTGTATTTTGATTTTATCATATAATGCTGAATAAATTTTTTTTTATTGTTTCAAATTTCTTGTGTCTTAGGTAATTGTTTTAGTATTTTATTAAAATATTCTCTTTTCTTTTCTATAGATTTTAATCCTAGGGTTTCTTTTCTTTTTATTTTTCTTTCTTCACTAATCATTTCGTAAAAATTATGTCTTTGATTATCTATTAAGTCCAATTCTTCTTTTGCTTCTATATTTAAAATAATTTTCTAATATAGGGTCTGCTCTATGATAATTCATGTATCCAATTTATTTCATCTTCATATAATTCTTCTATTATGTTATAATCTAGTAAATCTAATATTTCTCCTATTATAAATTCTTCTTTTATAATATCGAAATGTATTAGATCATATATCTGTATTCTTATGTTTTCATCTAAATCTTTTAAAGCTCTTAATATTTTTATTTTATAATTAGGGGGTAATACCAGTATTCTTGTAATTATAAATTCTGGTGTATGTATTATATATTTGTTTTTATTTTTTGTCATGTAATATTTGTTCTTAAGATCTGCCATATAACTCTGATATCAATTGAGTTGGGGGTGCTACTATGAGCGAACAAAAATCAAATATCATAATTAAAATATTAATAAATAAGGGTTAAATATATAAAATGTTATTTAAAGGGTAATTTGGTAAAATTGCTTTATCTGTATGATAATCTGTAGCATTTTCCTGTACAAGAAGCTTTCTCCATATAAAAATACATTTGGACTCTCCAACTTTTACATATTATATTATCTAATTATAGCAGTTTTGTTCACATGAGCGTCACGATCATTTCTTACAATGAGCGCATCTGAGCTGGAAGTGCCACGTTGTGAGAAAAGTCAAAAGAACCCAATTCATTACCGCAGCATTCCCCCACCCCCTCCTAGACGCCCCCACTCCTTTTTATTAAAATATTCCATCTCCCACCCCTCTTTATCATTTTTTTCCCTCTTTTCCTTTCTTCTTAAATATTTTAACATCGACATAAAAAATAAAATTTTCATTAATTTTATATTATGCTATTTAACGAGAGCTTCAATATGAGTATAATATTAATATATAAATTTATGCTATTTTAAAAATAAATTTATATTACTTATTGTTGGGTTTTTGATACCCAATAAATCCGGGTGATGATGTAAAACAGATGTGGGAATATAATGACATCTCGATAGATAGTTCGGCTCGATAATAACTCGGGATCACTTGAAGTGACTTAATTGGTAGTTGCTCGTGGTTCACTTGGAAGGCCCAATTGTGATGGTTATGGGCATGGACTTTGGAATTGGGCTCGGATTTTGGAGTATTGGCCCAACTTGTGACCTAGTCCAACATGTTATATATAGCCATCACTTGCCATTGTCTTGAAGTAGAAGAAATGTAGAGAAGTGGAGAGGTTGTGACATATGAAATGGGGGAGAGGGAAAAAGAGAGAGCAACCGTTCTTGGAGTTCTAGCTTGGTAGTTCTCCATTATTGCTCTTATTCTTGTTCTTCCTATATTGGAGCAACCAAGAGTAGTAGTTGTTGAGTTGAGGTCGAAATCGAGGTGTCGTATTGGAAAGCTTACTGAGCCCGGAGGTGTATCGAAGACCCAACCACAATTATAACATGGTATCAGAGCTGTTGGTGAAGAATTTCTTGGTCCAGAAATTCTGATTTTTCGAAGAACAGCGGCGGAAGTTCGAAATTTCCGAACTGATTTTGTTCAATTCCGGCCAAACCAGTGATCGGACTGTGAAACGGAGACCACCTCCTTACTCAGCAGGTCGAGGCGGTTCCGGGTGTGTGGCGCGTGACCTTCCAGCGGCGGTGCGTGATTCCGGCGAAATTTTTTTTTTCTCCAGAATCTCTATTTTATTATTTCTAACAACTGTGTGCTGTTAGTTTTGTGTTTTTCTGTTTCTGCAGTTAAATCTGGCCATAACTGTCTTGGAGGTGTCAAAGTCGAATTAGGAATTAAATGCTTCCAGAACCCTAGGGTTTGAAAAAATAACTCTAGGGACTCGCATCTCTCGATATACGGACACAGATAGTCCGCTCTGGTAAATTGGCTGGAACTCATTTAATTTTTCCGCACTAGCAGACCATCGTGTGGGGTGGTCAATAGGATTGGGGGCTGCCATTGCTTGGTAGCCATTGCTTAGAACCTAGGATTACGTGCATTATCTGAGTTCTTTAAATTTCTGTGTGAGATTATTATCATATTCTTTGATTGTTGAAATCCGTTGCTTATAGTTATCTCTTATTTACCTAGACCTTGTCCCAGACTCCTATTCTAGTTTCTTCCCTTGACCTGAGAACTTGATTCTCACGGAATCCTGGGGTTCTAGAATAGCGTATATTTGTAAAACCATAGGAATATTGTTCTTGGTTACTTTGTGTAATCTGTGTGCCCTTTGGTCTTTTACATTCTTGAGTTTGTGTTCTGTGCATTTTTTGGTAAAATGTCTACGCATCATTTTGAGATGGGGGTCTTTAACGGAAGGGGGATTTTTCAATCTGGCAACAAAAGATGAAAGGTATTCTTGTTCAACAAAAAGTTTCGAAGGCTATTGATAACACTTTTTCTTCTAATTTGACTGAGGAAGAAAGAAAGGACTTAGATGATTTGGCATACACTTCTATAATTTTACATTTGTCTGATGCTGTTTTACGAAAAGTTGGTAAATTAGACTCCACTAAAGAACTTTGGGATAAATTGGAGGAACTTTATGTGTTAAAGTCTACTCCTAATAAACTTTTTCTGCTTGAAAGTTTTTTCAGTTTTAAAATTGATCCTTCCAAAGACTTAGATGACAGTTTAGATGTCTTCAATAAACTTGTGCAAGATATCACTAATTGTGGTGAAAAAGTTCCTGAAGAATATAAAGCTGTTATTTTGTTAAATGCTGTTCCTGATATTTATAAAGAGGTTAAAAGTGCCATTAAATACGGGAGAGAGACTTTAACTACTGAAATTGTCATCGAGTCATTAAGGAGTAAATAGTTGGAGTTAAAGGTTGAAAAAATTGATAGAAAAAGTGGTGAGGTCCATATGATGAGAGGTAGGTCTCAATCTAGGACATATGATAACCAAAGTGGACATGCATCTAGTAGTAAAAAGAAAGGTAGAAGTCGGTCTAGGTCAAAAGGTAAAACAAAAGGTAGAAAATGCTATGGGTGTGGTAAACTTGGACATTTTATTAAAGATTGTTATATTGAGAAAAATAAGCAAAGAGAAAAACGTGATGAGGCAAATGTTGTTACTTCACCTGACAATGAACTTTGTGAAGTCTATGTGTTATTGAATTCTGAACCTACTGAAGTGAATATGACTGTGAAATCACATTTGCATGAATGGATACTTGATTCTGGTGCATCATTTCATGTTTCATCACATAAGAACTGGTTTGAAAATATGCAAGAATCTGAAAGTGGTCATGCTATTCTCTGTAATAACCATGCTTACAAAATTGCTGGGATTGGTGATATCACATTAAAATTTGATACTGGCTATGTGCTCAAATTATGTGGAGTCAGATATATTCCTGAAATGGCTAGAAATCTTATTTCAGTAGGAGCTTTAGAATCAGAGGGTTTTTTTGGTAAAATTGGAAATAGCATGTTAAAAATGACTAAGGGTGTCATGGTCACGTGTAAAGGTATCAGGAGAAATGGTATTTATGTGACAATTGCTGAAGTGATTAATTCCTCTATTAATTCTGCCAACACTGATGAAACACACAAGTGGCACAATAGATTAGCTCATGTAAGCATTAAAGGACTTAAATTGCTTAATGATAAAGGTGTATTTGGAAAAGATTGTGTATCTGACATGCCATTCTATGATCACTGTGTGCTTGGTAAACATCATAAGTTATCTTTCTCATCTGTTGTGCATAAAACTACAAGAGTTTTAGAATATATTCATTCTGATTTGTGGGGGCCAGCCACTCATCCTACGATGGGTGGTAATAGATATTTTTTATCCATAATTGATGATTTTTCTCGAAAAGTGTGGGTTTATCTGTTGAAAGATAAAACTGAGACCTTTAAGAAATTTAAAATTTGGAAATTGCAAGTTGAAAATCAAACTGGCAAGAAGATAAAATATCTGAGAACTGATAATGGCCTTGAATTTTGTAATAATGATTTTGATGATATGTGTAAGGAAAGTGGAATTACTAGACATAAAACTGTTCCATATACGCCCCAACAAAATGGGGTTGCTGAACGTATGAATCGTACTATACTTGATAAAGTTAGATGTATGATGTTGAGTTCTGGTATTCCTAAATATCTTTGGGGTGAAGCTGTTGTTACTGCATGTTACTTGATTAATTTGACACCTTCTAGTGCATTAAATGGTGATACTCCGCATGAAAAATGGTATGGTAAATGTGCTGACTATACTTTGTTCAGAACTTTTGGCTGTGCTGCTTTCTCTCATCAAAATGAGGGGAAACTAGAACCTAGAGCTAGGAATTGTGTTTTCTTAGGATATCCTGAAGGAGTTAAGGGATATAGGCTTTGGGATAGAAGTCAAATTGGAGTTAAAATCATCATAAGTCGTGATGTTACATTTAATGAAACTGAGATGCCGTGTCTAAAGTTAGAGAATGACATTGTGAGAGAAAAACAGCAAGAAAACACTAGTGGCGAATCCAAAGAGGATTTAGAGACTGTAAGTGTTGAAATCCCCACTACACAAATTGAGGTGGAGCGTCAAAATCTAGAGGTAGAAAACAATCAGGATGAAAATGTTGGGAGTGATGAGGTTGTAGAGGAACATCAAGTAGAACAAAACCCTTTATCTGATTATCAGTTAGCAAGAGACCGAGTTAGGAGAACACATAGGGTGCCTCAAAGGTTAGAGTCTGATTTTGAGTTAGCTTATGCTAGTTATCAAGAATTAGTTGATAGGGAGCCAAATACTTTTGAAGAAGCTTTAGAGAGTAAACAAGCTGAGAATTGGGTGAAAGCAATGAATGAAGAGATGAGTTCCCTCGATAAAAATCAAACATGGGAGCTAGTCCCAAGACCTAAAAACAAGTCTATTGTTGGGTGCAAATGGGTTTTTAGAGTTAAGGAGGGTAATACTTTGGGAGAGCCTTTAAGGTTTAAGGCTAGACTCGTGGCTAAAGGTTACACACAAAAGGAAGGGGTAGACTATAATGAAATCTTTTCTCCTGTTGTTAAGTATACCACTATTAGAACTATGCTTGCATTAGTTGCGCATTTTAATTGGGAACTTGAACAACTTGATGTTAAAACTGCTTTTCTTAGAGATGGCAACGGGGCGGATCGGACCCCGATCCGCCCCGCCCCGAGATTTTTTTGCCCGATCCGGATCCGACCCGCGATCCGTCAAATTTCGGGTCGGGTCGGGGCGGATCGGGTTCGGATCGGGGCGGATCGGTCCACCGATCCGTGGACCGATCCGCCAAAAAAAAAATTTATTTATTTTTTATTTTTTTAATTTTTTTAAATATATTTTAAATTAAATCTTTTATAAAAAATTTAGAAAATTTATTTTTTTATTAAATTTTATTTATTTTATTGAAACGAGACGTATAGAGGTCGATTCGCCGATTCAATGGATCGAGTTTTTTTACCATCACTTATTGTAATTCTTTCTTCAAATGAAGAACATGAAAAATGTGTTTTCTTTAAAATGCAAAGATTGCAGGTTATTCCCAAAAATTAAAGTTTGCTACAAAATTTATAATATTAGATTTTTATACATGATAAAAAAATTATATTAAAAAAAAATTTCGGATCGCGGATCGGGGCGGATCGGATCAGCCCCGATCCAAATCCGCTCCGTGAATTTTCGGATCGGGGCGGATCACAAAAATTTCGATCCGTCGATCCACGGATCGGGATTTTTTCGGATCGGATCGGATCGGGTCGACGGATCGACGGGGCGGATCGGATTTTTTTGCCATCTCTAGCTTTTCTGCATGGTGAACTTGATGAAGAGATTTTTATGGATCAACCAAAAGGTTTTGAAAATAAACTAAAACCTAATAATGTGTGTTTTCTTAAACGCTCTCTTTATGGTTTAAAACAATCTCCTAGACAATGGTACAAACGTTTTGATTCTTTTGTGCAAACCATTGGTTTTAAAAGGAGTGAATTTGATCATTGCTTGTATTATCAACAGGGGAGTGCTAATAATAACTGTGTGTTCTTATTATTATATGTTGATGATATGTTGCTTGTTGGCCCTAACTTGAAATTCTTGAATGAAATAAAAACCACGTTGGGTAATGAATTTGACATGAAAGACCTAGGTAATGCTAAAAGAATTTTAGGCATGGAAATTGAAAGAGATAGGTCAAATTCAATTCTATTTCTGCATTAGACTCCGTATATTATGAAAATTTTGAGAAAATTTGGCATGATTGATTGTAAACCTGTTACTTTGCCTTTAGCCAATCATTTTGTCTTATCAAAGGAACAATCACCTGCTAATGAAGAAGAAGAAGAATATATGAAGAAAATTCCATATTCTAATGTCATTAGATCTGTGATGTATTTAATGGTGTGTACTAGACCTGACTTAGCTTTTGCTATTAGTACACTTAGCAGGTACATGTCTAATCCTGGTCCCAATCATTGGGAAGCTTTAAAATGGTTGTTTAGATATTTGAAAGAAACTTGTAATGTTGGACTAGTATATAAGTTTAGTACTGAGGGATTAAAATTGAAAGGATTTACTGATGCTAATTATGCTGGTGATAGAGATAATAGGAAATCAACTTCTTCCTATGTGTTTACTTTGTGTAATTCATGTGTTAGTTGGAAATCACAGCTACAACACGTTGTTGCATTATCCACTACTGAATCTGAATATATTGCTGCTACTGAAGCCTTTAAAGAGTCTTTGTGGTTTAAAGGTCTATTAAATGAACTATGTGTTCTTGATGGAAATGTGACAGTATATTCTGATAGTCAATCTGCTATTCATCTGTGTAAAAATCCTGTCTTTCATGAACGTACTAAACATATTGATGTCAGATTACATTTTATTAGAGATATGGTTTCTCAAGAACTGGTAAAACTTGAGAAAGTTCTTTCAGAATACAACCCAGCAGATATGTGCACTAAAGTGCTTCCTTTGGTAAAATTTAGAAGCTGTCTTAGTCTTCTAAATATTGGTACAGGTATGTAAATTTCTTTTGTGCTGTTATTTTTTCTCTTGTTAAGTTTTTCCTTGTTAAGCTTACAGGTTAGTTTGGTAACAAGGTGGAGGTTTGTTAGGTAAATGTGTTACCAAATTAACCCCCTTTTTGGCGATGATGAAAAAATCGAGGCCCGTTTTAACTTCAGGCTTTTATAAGCCAATATTGAAGATCAATTAAGTCCACACCACAATTGTTTGTAGCCCACTTGGTCGGGTATCTTGAGGGAGTCAACCCAATTGGGATTGGTGCTCGATACTCGACTTTGGAGATAATGTCGGAAAAAAGAGATAAGACCGATCAAAAACTTATCTTTATCTCTCTATCCTCGGTTGGTTATTATTATCAAGAATTATCTCTTTATGCTCCATTCCGCTCTCCCCGATCTTCTCCATTCTGTTTCGGCTCTTCACCTATAAAAGGGCAGAACCCAGCCCTGCTTCCTGTGCGTGTGCTCTCTGTGTGAAATTCCGTATGCTTTCTTTTGTGCCTTCTGCGTGAAACTTCAGCGTTCTTCGTGATTTGTGGGCTGCCTATCTTCGTGATCGGTTTCGGTTTGTAATTACCAGTACTTCCTTCGTGGTTGTACAAATCTCCAAGTTGTGGTGTTGCACTTGTGGTGTTGGAACGATTTTCTGAGCCAAAATCAAAAAGGGAAAAAATCCAAAACCTAGTTTCTTCCTCATTTGTTTTAGTTTGATTATTTCTTGTCTTTAACGAATTAATCATTGCATTTGTTGCTTTGAGCGGGTGGTGTTGGGAGATAGGTGAGGCTTATTGGGGATAAGTGTTCGATGTAGCTGTATGGGCATCTATGTGATCCTTTCTGCATGTGTGTGATTACTTAATTCGATGCATTGTTTTGTGTAGCATGTTAATTTGTTTGATATGTGTTACTTTGCATGAATTTGTGTGTAATCAGATTTTGCTGTGTGTAATGTGTTGGCATGCATAGTGGGTTTGTGATGCATTAGCAGCGAGTGTGAGTGTGTGTATGTCTTTTGGTAATGTGTGGAGTAGATGCCTGATAGTGCATTGATGAGATGTACGGGGGGTGAGTGAGACATTTGAATGTCCTGTAAATCTTCTATCTGAAAATCCTGGCCGGGTGGAGTGTTAGAAACACTTAGATCACTTCTATTAGGTGGAGACCCATTATCCCCCTTAGGTTGAGAGAAGTGATGTATTGATAGAGGAGCATCCCATAGATTTAGGATCTATTCTTGTTTACCATTTAGGCATGTGTGGTGATCAATCTAGTGAGCATATGTGGCGGTGTGTGTGATATGTGTTCTCGAGGAGGGAGATACACGGAATGGGATAGGATAATTGTGTGAGGTCTTTTCATGAGGTCATTTATGCATTGTGGTGTATATGTGTTGGCCGTCGTGTTTGATTAACTAGGAGTTAGTCTTATGTTCTTGTGTGAGCATGTTTGAAAAGATTTCTGTATTATCTTATGGTTATATCTGTCATTGCATGTTATATGTTATTGATTGATTACTGTGATTATCTGTCTTCTGCTTGGATATTTTTTGACCTTAGTCCTAGCGAGTAAATGGAGCAGGTATGGTGTGTGTTTCGAGTGCAAGACACGAGGTAAGGTCTGCGAGTCCAATTTTATTGGATTACCTTGATTGGGCAAGTATAAACATTGTGTTGTTTTTTTCTTGTAGGTTGATTGGGTATCAAGGTGGAGACTTATAATTGACCAGTTCAATTTAAGCATAAATAATTATAAATATTTCACGTATTTTTTTTTAGCTCACTTGTATTTTTAGACGCAAATTTAGACACTAATTTTAATCAGTTCAATCTAAGCATAAGTTACCACAAGAAAATTTTAACTAGATTACATAACAATCTCTTTAATTCTTCTTAGCATATAATCCACATTTTCAACAACGTTTATTATTAATGACTAAATCAAAAAGTTTGTAAGTACGATAAATCAGATTAGTAAACGCTGCACACCCCCACCGAGGCAGGCACTTGTCATGTCTGTTTGAGATCTTAATTATGTCATTAATTCACATACGGCCAAATTTATACAATTTAAGCAAATTCATTTTATTTTTTAACCAAAAAATTAATAATAAAGAAATCATGATTTATATGTAATTTTTTTTATAAATAAAGAACATAATATTTTCAAGGTAAAATATGCGGTTAAAAAATGATTCGAAGAAAGTATGTATGTGTGTAAACAGTGGCTTGGGAATGCATTATTTATAAATTTGTTTATAAATATTTTACCAAACGAAATTATGACGACAAGATTCGTATTGTTCGCTTTTTTTTTTTTTTTTTTTTTAGTTAATAAAAATCAGTTAATGCAATTCTAAAGTCTTACCATGGACTCTCCGGTTAATTTTTTTTGTTAAAATTTATGCTTAGTCTGATTAAAATTGATGTATAAGGTTGTGTTCGGCTGGAGGAATTAAATGAGAAAAGACAAGAAAAAACAAAAAAATTAATTTACACAATTTTTCATATCATTTTTTAACTATCCACATTTTCTCTCCAATTTTTAACCTCACATCTTTCCTAAAAAATACAAATAAATCAATAAAATAATTTTAATTCTCCCAAAGGAGCCTTCAAACAGTGCCTAAATTTGCATCTAAAAATACAAGTTAAAAAAAATACATGAAATATTTTGTAATTATTTATGCTTAAATTGAACTGCTCATTTATATATTTAGTTTTAAAATAACAAAAAGTTATATATTAATATTATACTCATATTGAAGCTTTCATTAAATCTCATAGTATGAAATTAACAAAAATTTATTTTTTATGTCGATCTTAAAATATTTAAGAAGAAAGAAAAAGAGAAAAAAATGATATCGAGGGTGGGAGATGGGGGGGGGGGGGGGGTAAGTGAATACAGCTGAATTGGGTTGTTTTGACTCTTTGCACAACGTGGCACTTCCAGCTCAGCGACGTTCATTGTAAGAAATGAGCGTGACGCTCAGGTGAATATAATAATTATTATAGCTCTTCTTTCTTCGCATTTGTTTTCAATTTTTTAACATTGATCAAATTATAACGTTTCGTAGCCATGAATTTTAACTGAATAATAAGATTAGAGAAGCTAGGTGTGATTTTCCTAATTTATTTATCTTAATATGGCCTAACTAATAAGCTACAAACAAATAAAAAAAAACCTTTGTTTGAGAAAACTGTGTGATTTATAAATTGATTTATTTATAATTTTAAGGTAAAAAGTATTTGTTGAAAATTGGAAAGAAAAAATGTGTATAGTTAAAAAATTATTTAAAAAATTGTATAATTTATAAATTCGTTTATAAATAAGTTTATTTTCTTTTAAGGGGATATATAATTTTTTGTTGGTCAAAATTAATAAAAGTTATTTATTTAAAAGTACAAAAATTCTACTTGTACAAACAAATCTTACAAACTAGTGTACAAAAATAAATTAATACATATTTTACCCTTTAGCTAAAAATATAACCAATACCTTATTTTACATATTATCTTATTAAGTTTAACACATAAATTAGTTCTAAAAATTAATATCTTTAAAATTTTTATAAATAAAAATTAAATAAATTATTATGCCTGTTTATGATCCCCATATACTTCACGAAAAAAGAAAAAATTTAATTAAAAGTTTACATAGAGAATATTTAGAATTGGAAAGATCAGGAAGAAACTTAAATACTGATCCTATTGCTATAGAAAAATATAGAGAAATTAAAAGGCTAGTTTTACAACATAATGAATATTTAAAATTAAAAGAATAAAACTCAATTAGACAAGAAGATATAAGATATATGGATGAATTTGAAGAAATATTTTTAAGGAGAATTAGACAAAGATTATAATTCCGTAAAATTAAATTTCACTATCACGATCCAGTCCACAGTGGTATCAGAGCTAGTAGTTATATTTAGAAATATATTTAGAAAAATGTTTAAAAAATTACCAATAATCGAACCTAGAGTATATAATTATAAATCTAAAGATTTACCAAATAATAGTCATTGGCCATTAATAAATGAAATATATGAAAAATTTATACCATTTATACTATTAGGAGAAGGAGGATTTGGAGAGCATAAACAATTAAATTGGGACAAATTTATTTTTACTAAATAAATTAGGAATAAGTTTAGATAAAACTACAGAACAAAACTTAGAACAAGCAAAAAATCCATAACAAGTTCAAGAAATTATCAATAATTTACCATTAGAAATAAGACAAATGATAGAAATAACTAATGATTATAAAGATATAAACAAAAATATACCCACACAAATATTAGAAGTAAAACAATATGTAAATAACCTATGAAAACAATTAATAACCTTAGAAAACCAAATTAAGCAAATAACTGATAAAATAAATAAAATAGGAAATATGGTAGGAGTATATGAAAATCTAATAGAAATTACAGAGCAAAAAAGTATTATAAAACAAATAAATATGGTAAGAACAATTAAAGAAGAAGAAATAGAAAAAAATGATTTACATAAAAGATTAAATTATATACAACAAAATATGAAAATTATAAACCAAAATATAACAAAAATATATGATGAAATGGAAAAAAGAAAACCTAAAAGAATAATAACTGACAAAGAATTTAAAGCTATCAATAGATTATGAATAAATATGATTACTGAACAAATAGAAAAATTTATGAAAAATCCTAAAGAAGAAGGTGAAGCAGATTACATAACAGAAGAAGATTATATAAAAAAAATTTAAAAATCTTAAAATAGAAGAAATTAATATGAATGAACAACAAAGAGCTTTAATACCAGCAGGACAAAATTCAGGACAAAATTCACCAGAGTATATACAGCAACCAGGAACTAACCAAGTTAAAAAAGAAAATACAAGTAATACTAATCCACAAAATACACCAGAAACCTTTATGAATCAAAGGCAAAACACAAATTTTAAAATAAATAATTTTATACTACAACAAAAATATTATACCAAGCCAAATAAAAATTATCCTATAGAATATACAACATGGAGAAGTATGGAAACACAAATTAGTTCAGAAGGAAGATAGATAGATTTATGATGTGTGCAAGATGTAGATCATGAATTAGAATTATGGATGAAATCTATGGCTATGATGGCCTATACTAGAGAATTAACAGGAAAGCAATTACAATTAATGTTAGAAAATACATTTATAGGAACCACTGCAAAATGGTGGGGAAATTTAACAGAAACTTATATAGGATAAGTTAGAGGAAATGACAAAGATGAAATATGAGATATTTTAAGCAGATATGAGGATGCATTAAAAAGAGAATATACATTAGTAATAGACAGAGATACCAAAATTAACTCAAAACTAAGAAATAGATATTTATTAGAAAATCTATCAATATGTGATATGTGTTACTTTAAACAATTTGCATGTGAATTTAGAGAATATTTTGAAAAGACAGAATATAATCAGGAAACATATGGTATGAAAATTATGAACCAAATATTCTTTAAATTACCAAACCCATAGAATTTAGAATTATTTAAGGACTGAGAAAAATTAGAAATACCATTAAGTAATAATAGTCTAGGAGCAAGAATACAATTTATATAAATGAGGCAACAAGAAAAATGTATGGAAGTAAATAATATGATAAAATTTCATAAAACAAGTAAAAAATCATTATGCTGCGATAAATTACAATATAAACCAACCCAATGGGGATGTCATCTAAAAATAAAATATAAGAAAAAGAAATATTATAAAAAAATAAATTTAGAAACAAATTTAAAAAATTCAATAAATACAAAAAGCTATATAATAAAACATTTAAAAGGTATAAAGTACCATATAAGAGATATTTAAGGAAAAAACAAAACAAAACAAAACAAAAACATATCCTAAAAATCCTAGAAAATGTAAATGTTATTCATGTGAAGAAGTATGACATATATCTCCAGAATGTCCTAAGAAGGATAAAAAGAAAAATATGATGTATATCTCATTAATAGAAAAAGAAAATTACAACTTATTACCTATTGAACAAGAAGAAGAATGTGAAGAAATTCCTGAAGATGAAGAAATTTATGAATTAGAAGAACATCAAGTAATAAATACAATAATGGAATTAGAATTTTCAGAAGAAAGTGAATCTAATGAATCTAGTGAAGAAGAATATTTATATATAAATATGATTAGACAAATTAGTGAAGAAGGTACATCTAAAGAATATGAATACTAATTAGAAGAAAATGAAGAACAACTAAATGAAAGATTAATATTTAATCCTAAAATGTATGAAAAGATCTTAAAATCAAAATTAGATGTAAAACCAAAAGAAATATTTAATTTACCATTTTGGCAGAAAAACAAAGAAATAACATATGTAGCAAGAAACCATAATCACCCTATAGACATAAGAGATATTACAGGAAATACATTAATACCTGAAGAAATTATAAAACAAGAAATAAACCTTTTGAATCCTGAACTAAAAGGAAAAATAAAGAACATATATTTAGGAGCCGTACAAATTATAGCAAAAGCCTATTTTAGAGAAGGAATAGATACACTTATAGAATTCTATATTATGGATGATAGAATTGTAAGTTCAGTACAAGATGCTCTAATAGGAATTGTAACAGGAAACTTAATGTACCAAAAAGTAAAATTTACAATAAGATCAAATTTCAGTATAAGTATGGGAGAACAAAATAAAAATAAGGCATTAACATTATATTACAGATTAAGAGGAATAGATATGGAACCAGGAAGTAAAACTATAAGTTTAACTATTAGAACAATATATGCTTTTACTAGTAAACATGGAGTAAAAATTAAGAATGCTACGAGAACACACATGATAGAACCCATATTTAAAAATTTATTGGAATACAAACCAGCTAAAAAAAAATTCAAGAATGACAATACCAGAAGATATAGAAATAGATTTTAATCAAGCTAGAAGCTTAGTAAATATGGATAAACCACAAATAGAATTTGGAAGAAGATCAATTAGCATAAGAAGAAATACTAGTACAAGATTATTACCTGAAATAGAAAAGAGAAATGATTTAGAAAAACAAATAATGACAAAAATACATAGAAAAATACCAAGAATGAATCTATTTAAAAGAAATGAGACAAAACAATTTGAAGTTATGATAGAAATTAGAATAATTGGAGAATGGAATGAGCAGAAAGTATTAATCGATACTGGAGCAACTGTATCTCATATAAAAGAAAACATAATAGGAGATTTAGAAATTAAAGTAACAAATAATTCAATACAAATATAAGATTATTTTGGAAATATTCATCCCATGGATACTTATGTAGAATTACCAATAAGAATAAATAAAAGAAATGAAATAATCATAAACATGTACGTAGAACATACATGAAAGGTAAATACGGAATTACTATTAGGAACAGACTTCTTAGAGCAAGTAAAACCATATTACATAAAAGATGATAGAATGCTATTAACAATACAAAATGAGAATCTAGTTATACCAAGGTTATTATGAATAAAATACAAGGAGGAAGAGAACATATTTATATACTAACCAAAATGAATTACAATGGATATCTTAGCAGAAATTATCATGCTTTGTTTGATACAGGAGCATCATCCTGTTTATTTAAAGAAAATGTATTACCTTCAGAAACGTGGAGTAATAAAAAAGATAACGAAGAAAGAGTAATACTTGCAGGATTTGATGGAAGCACAAGCCTAATAACTAAAGTAGCAAGGAATGTTAAAATACAAATAGGAAAATATGAATTACAAATACCTTATGTATATCAATTTGATGATATGCCAGGGGATATATTATTAGGAAATAACTTCATAAAACAATATTATCCAATAACTATTGATGAAAAAGTTATACTTTTATCTACCCCTTGTCATCATATAGCAATAGCAATAAGAATTAATGATCCTTACTGTAGAGAAAAAAATGCCCCATATAGCAGCTCAGCGTGGTGAGGATAGACAAAAATTAACACAAACAACACAATTTATGCCTAATAAAAATAGAATAAATCTAGTACAAGAACATTTTGATCAAATAATAAAAAAAAATATTACAGAAAAATTATTAAAATTATCAGGAGATAATCCTTTGAAAAAATGGCACATAAATAAACTTATGACAGAAATTATATTAGAAGATGACACTAAGATTATTAGTGTAAAACCAATTAAACATACATCAAAAGAATTACCTGAATTTGAAATGCACATAAAAGAAATGCTAGAAAAGAAATTCATTAGAGAATCTAACAGTAAACATAGTAGTCCAGCCTTCATTGTAATAAAACATTCAAAACAAAAAAGAGGAAAATCTAGAATGGTAATTAATTATAAAAGGTTAAACACTTATACAAAAGAATTAAAATATTCAATACCAAACCAACAGGTATTATTTAACCAAATTAGAGGAAAGAAATATTCTCTAAATTTGATCTCAAATTAGGATTTTATCATATTATGTTAACTGAAGAATCTAGACATTTAACAGCTTTTACAGTACCACAAGGATTTTATGAATGAAATGTATTACCTTTTGGATTTAAAAATAGCCCAGGAGAATTCCAAAGGTACATGGATAAAATATTTAAAGATTATTATCATTTTATTACAGTATTTATTGATGATGTTCTTATTTACTCTGAAAATAGACAAGACCACCTAAAACGTCTTAATATTTTTATAGATATTGTAAGGAATAATGGAATTATATTATCAGCAACAAAAATGGAGATAACTAAAGAAAAAGTAAAATTTTTGGGATCTATAATAAGTCAAGAACGAATAAAACTCCAAAAACATATAGGTACAAAAATACAAGAATTTGACAATCATATAAAAGATAAAACACAATTACAAAGCTTTTTAGGACTTGTAAACTAGACTAGGAAATATGTACCTAACTTAGCAAACCATTTAATCTCATTACAAAAAATACTAAAAGGAAAAACTAGATGGACACCATAGTCTAAAGACGAAGAAGAAGTACAAAAAATTAAAGACCTTTGTAAAGATTTACCAGAATTAGAATTACCCAAAAAAGAATGTGATTGGATTATAGAAACCGATGCATGCGAAACAGCATGGGGAGCAGTACTTAAATATATTTATCCAAATGAGGATGAGGAAATGATTGCACAATACACTAGTGGCAGTTTTACCCAAATTCAAACTAATTATCATATAAATGAAAAAGAATTATTAGCTGTAAAATTTGCTATTAAAAAGTTTGAATTATTTATTATTACTACAAAATTCAAAATTAGAACCGATAATACACAAGTCAAATATTGGTTAACTAAAGAAATTGATCCAACTATTGCAAATAAATGTTAATTAGATGGCAAGTAGAACTTAGCCATTATGATTTTGAAATTATTCATATCAAGGGTACTGACAATGTTATTGCAGATTATTTATCAAGACATGGAAGACATACTTAAAAAAGTAGAAGAAATTAACTTGGCCATGGGTCAAATGAATATCAACTATTCAAATCTGTTCAACCATGTGAATACTTGCATGGCGCAGATTGTACAAATTAACAGTGAATTAGTCTTTTACAAGTCAACGGTTAATTCTCTTGAGGAAATGTACAAAGGAGGATCTCAATCCTCTCTAGTGAAGAAATTATCTGTAAGACTTCCTATTGAGGAAGAAGTATCTAATGTATCAATTATTGGAAGTTCATCTTCCAAAGCAATTAGCAAAACTATTGAACCATCTAAAGAAACTTTTTTAGAAGCTGCGAAGAAACTAGCAGTAGTAACAAATGAACTATCAGAAAAGGAGAAAGTTATGAAGAAACTAGAGACATTCTTGAAGTATGTGGAGTATCTAAACAAGAGGACAAAAGAAGGAGAATGACTAAGGACAATTAGCCATAAAAAAAATCAATAAAACAATTATTTTTCCAGGAGCAGAACCAAGAACAGTCAGGAGGCTGTTTGACTAAGGACTTATTCAGTGCATCTACCCTAGCAAGGATATGAAGGAAATATCATTATTACCTAATTCTATCAAGGCATCAGTTAAAACATATTTTGGAATTACTAAAGTTGAAAAGATCTATGTCAGGATTTACTTAGCCATTCCAGAATTTATTGATGAAGAATTCCTAAGGGCAGAACATATTGTAAAACTTGGAGTAACTAGTAAAGCTATTCTTTCAGAACCAGAAATTAAACCATTTAACAAAGAAGAACAGATACAAGCTATTCCAGAAAAAGGCCATTGGGATTTAGAGTCATGTACACCGAATTAAGGGATAACCTTACACAAACTAATATTTGGATATATGAATCTAATGATGACAAATTATTAATCTACAGCATTGCAAGAATTAATCAAGTTAATTGTCAATTATGGAAATTAAGAGAATATGCTGAGAATATACTTGTCAGCAATTTGAATCTTAGCAAAGGAGCCTATGAATATCTACATTAACTAATGGAGGTAGAAACGGGTCACAAGTGTAATAATTGTGGGGACCTACTCAATTACAATGAAGATGAAGCCTACCTTGTCTGAACATGAATTATTCAAGGCATGGGGGTCCATACCATGTAAAACTTTAGAAAAGTAGTAGAAATTATTGTAACTTTAGCTTTACTTTATCTACTTTAATTCTTAGCCAAGTATGTAAAAGATAGGGAATATTATCTTGTTCCCCAACTTTGCTTTTACCAACTATAAAAGGAGGAGTCTCTCCTCATTGTAAGCATCTGAAAAATCATATTGGTTTTCAGCAATAAAAATCTATATTCTCTCTATCTATTGTCTTTCTTTTGATTCCTAGTTCAAAATTTTCTTTTATCAAACCAATCCAGAAACAATTAGCAGAAGGTATGAGCAACTAAACTCCACATAGATATATATGAAGCCATAAAATAGTTAGCAATACTCTATTTATTTATGAGTACATAAGTTTATTCTTTATAAAACTTTTGTTAAAAGAGTACATCCAGATGTAGGAAACGAAATTGGATTTTGCTGAACCTCTTTGAAGTGTTTGTTTAAGTGTTTAACAGAAAGTTTTAGAGTAGGTCTTTCGAGCATCCATTAATGCGTGAGTCTTTCGAGCAGCAATGATCTCCTATGGAGTTGTGTTTAATACTTAGATAAATAACTGAAGAGTATTTGGTCAAAAATCTTTTAAAAACAAATTTACAAAGAAGCGTGATGGACCCATAGATAGAAATAAGTATTGTTGATTAGTTATGGTGGATTATATATTGTTTTTTTTATTATTGATATTATTCAAGTACTGTTATCATAGTCTTAAATTTATCATTTTGCTTATGATATCTCTTGCATGTTTTTACATATGTTGAAAATTTGTTTTTACTATTCTAAGAATTAACTATTTGAAGAGAATTTGAATTAATAGCTTAAATCTAAATATTTAGTTTTAAAATTTATGAATTCAAAAAATTTAATAGAATTAAATCCTTCAGAAGTAAATGACTTTAAGTACTTAAGAGAAGAAACAATTAAACAATTAGAAATTATAAGAGAAGATTTAGGAAGATTTTATAATTTATTAGATGACGCAATAAAAGAACCCTCATTTACAGATTTTTCACAATTTACTAGAACTATAGTAAATAAATGAAGAATAATTAGTGATCTAGAGAAAAAAATTGAAGAATTAAATATAATTATTGAAGAAGAAATTTTAACATATAATAATATATATTACGCATTTTATGTAAACAATAAATTTAGAGATATAGACATAACATCAGAAAACTAAAGGAGTTATAACCAAAAGGATAACATAGTAATTAAACATTCAAAATTTTTGTCTTTTAGCTATTTGTACAACTGTTTGTACAGTTTGTTTATACAAATAGTAAGGTCCTTAAAAGTAATCTCACTTTCTAGTAAGTAAAAGGTAAAAGTCAAACATGTAGAAATAAACATTTTATCATTTTTTTGGATAAATTATTTATAAATATGATTTATAAATAATATGTTAATATTTCGTTAATTCATTTTATTTGAAAAGTAATAAAGATGGGCGGTGATATTTGATAAATTGAAATGAAATTGCTGACTTAAAAAAGGGTCTTATGAATACTTTTACACGGCCATTTATAAATAAAATTTGCCAAACACATTAGAAGTAAATTTGACCAAACGCTTTTATAGGCAAACCCTAACCTTTTTTTTTTTTTTAACCCAATAAAATTTTAAACATTACTCGAACCAATTTATATGCCAAAAGCAAGCCACGTTTTGGAGCTTATCTTTAAGATAAGTCACTTCAAACATGTTCATAGTAGACTTGCACAATAAAATGTTATGATCTTCCAACTAAGGCTGAGAAATTGTCCAGTCAATTAGAATTTTACTTCTATGTTTTTGTAGCTCATATCGTCCACTCCAAAAATCTTGGTTCCAGAAGTAACACGTAGAAGAAGTGCAACAATTTTTTTTTTAAAAAAAAAACAAGTTGATTATACCTCCAGAAAAATAAAAGTAAAATTTAAATCATTACACGGGTATATTCAAGTTTTGTCACTCAAATCTGTCATTTGAAACTTTTAAAAATGGACAAAGTGAGAAGCCAGCACCAACCCGACAAAGATCCCCGATTAATGACAGCCCAACGAAAAAGAATACCAAAAAGGGGAATGAAAAGCACCCACAATTGTTAATAAATGACCCCTATTTTGTCATATGTATTAAGTGCTTATTAATAATAATTAAATAAAGATAGCATGGGCAAAACTGAAATTTTAATTATAAATGACATTTTAAACAATAATTAAAAATTGTATATAAGATGTGCAGTTAATTAAATAACTTAACGTAAAGGAGCTCTAATGGGGATTCCCTTTCTCTTATGCAATATCCTCCTTCGCCTCAATAATACAGTACTAACCCACGTTTGAATTACTTCGGAAGAATCATTTTCACTTGAAAGTTCGTCAAATTTGGTGGAAATCTCCTGATTTTGCTGTTCAATTATCGTATCCGACGACACCTGCAAACCAAAGATTCAATCGTAAGCGACTTGTAAGAAGCATTTTGAATATGGGAGAATTCTACCCAATATGCTCGTAAATCGAGAAAATTACTTTGCAGGCAATGGAGCAAAAGCGACTGGGTAAGTCTTGTATGTGCCTCCCACATGCTTCACACGATGCCCCAGCTTTGGGTTTTGAAGATTTTGCGAATCCTTTTAACTGTGGGCGAGGATTCAAATGTACTGCTTTTTCACCGTTAATTTTGTACGTCTGCATGTTTATTTATAACCAATATCATTAATTAAATTGTTAATACACGTAATTAATAACTAATTGTAACAATAAAATGGAAAAAAAAGAACCAGTAGTTGAGATTATAAATGATGGATTACCAAATCAAATCAGATAGATAATAATCATAAGAAACAGCAATCAATCTAGAGACTAATATATAATCATCAATTAATTTACCATAAAAAAAATTAAAAATAAACTAAGAGAGAAGAAATACGAACTTGAATTTGAGAAGAATCGAGATATTTCTGAATATCTTGGAGGCGAACAACATCGTGATATACATATTTGCAGATTTGAAGGCAGCGATGAAGGTTGCAGTGAGTCGAAGAAGTTATACAGAGTTTGCAGAAGCAAAGATTACAATCGATACAGAACATATTCTTCCTCAGCTCTCGATGATCAATACACGAATCGAAGAATTTGCTGCGCAGCAAACTGTTCAACCAATCTGGTTTTCGTTTCTTCAATCCAACCTACCAATCAGAAAAATTCAGAATCTCATTCAAATTGAATAATTATAATTCAAATTCAAATTCATACTCAAATCCACTTAATTCCTTGCTAATAAACACTGGGTTTAAACGAGTAAATTAAAACAATCACATTGCAGTAACTAAAATGAAATTCATAAAAAAAAAATCTATTCGAACTGGCTTAATTCCTTGCTACAAATACTGAATTGAAACGAATAATTTGATTCTAACCATGTTTGTAATAGAATTTGAAGAAGATAAAAATGCAAGAAAAAGTGGAGAAATTGAAAGTATAAGAGAAATGTAAGTGGGATCTTCTAAAATAGTTAAAAGAATAAAACCTAATAATAAGTTCATGCTCGTAAGTCGTAATAAAGAAAATTCGTTAACTATTGGTGAAAAAAGGAGAGACAGTGGCCGCTGGATCCGCCAGGGTGCATCGGATGGTCCAAATGTGGTTTAATCCCGTAATCTGGGCCATTGCTTCTGGAGTTAAACGGCGCCGTTTATCATTTTGAAATCAATTTGGTGTATTCACATTTGCAATGAAAATCTAGATATTTATGAACACTAAATCAATTTTATTTCATGATGATGATGATAGATTGTTAGATATGATAACTTTGATCAAATAAAAATTGAAGACATTTAAACATCAGCAATGTTGACCAATTAAAGTAGATTTTAAGTCAAATTGCTTGACAGTGAGTGAGTAATTGAGATGTTCAATATTTCCAGTTTCGTCACTTGCTCAAGTGTGTTGGAATATATATGAATGACTTTTTCTCGTCTCTTACAAGTTCTTCCTTTGACAATTATTATTAGCATTACTATTATTATCTTTTACACGACGGTATTCCCATTTCATGTTAATTACTTCTTCCATAGTTTTGAGTTTAGACTTGATAAGGAAGAAGCTCGTGCATGTTCCTAGAGGAGATTTCGCTTGAATGCTAAAGTGGCAATTGAATCGTGGCAATTAACAATCTTTAGTCTTCTAGCATGTCCCTTGTCGCAATCGATATCTTAAAGTTAGTTAATTAATTTCGAACATAATCAATGGCCAGATTTAATGTTATCAAAATTATTGGTGACGATTTTCTTCTTCTTCTATTTTTATTTATTTATTTATTTTTTTAATGACTTCCATATTAGTCCCTAATGAGCATGTCATCTACATAAAGACATATCAAAATGTACGCTCCTCCGAATTTCTTGAAATATATACATTTATCACACTCATTTATAATAAATCCATGCCTAATCATGATACGGTCAAAATTTTCGTGCTATTGTTTAGGAGCTTGCTTCAATACATATAAGGACTTAATCAGTTTACACACTTTGTGTTCACATCCTTTCACTATGAAGCCTTCTAATTGTTCCATATAAACTTCCTTTTTTAATTCACCATTAAGAATGTAGTATTAACATTCATTTGATGTATGTACAAGTTATACAAGGTTGCTATTGCAATTAAAACCCCAACAGATGTAATTCTTGTTATTGGTGAATAAGTGTCAAAGAAATCAATTTCTTCATTTTGATGATAACCTTTTACAACAAGTTGTCTGTAGAACCATCGAGTTTTAACTTTCTTGAAAAAAAATCCATTTACAACCAATTTGTTTAGATCCATTGTGAAAATTAACCAATTGCAAAGTATTATTACTCATAATGGATTCTGGCTTCTTTCTAGAATGATGATTCCAGACTAGACATAGCCTCTTTAAAAGTTTGATGCTCATTCTAAATCATAAATGAAATAAAGTATGGGCCAAATAATTTAGCAATTTTTGCTCATTTAATCTTTATTGGTTCAGTCTCTTTATTTTCTTGGAACACACTTCCATGTGTTCTCTTTAGCATATTGATAAGTGTATTTATCTACATCAATCCACATCACACCCATTCAAATTTTATTCAATTAAGAAGTATCCTCAAAGATAACTTCTTTTTTCCTGGTCAGGTCAACAAAGTCATGAAATATTCCGATTTATATACACTTATTTATTTATCAAAATTAGGATATTATGTTGTTTTTCATAAATAAACTCTACTTATATTGTTAATATTTGTTATTATTTCAGGTTTTATCCCAAAATCAAGAAAAATGAGGAATTGAAGCAATTACACAACAATTCGATGAAAATTGGAGCAAAATCATGCACATGGAGATTGATGAGAATCATGACAGGCTTGACAAAAAGATCTACAACTCAAGCCAAACAAAACTTCAAGAGCATGTTCGAAGGGATCCAAATCAAGTATGCCACATGGAAAGGAGTTTGAAGGCAAAGATTATGGTCAAAGAGTTCGAATTTTTAAATCACTATTTCTGTAATAATTGTAGCATTTGAGTCTTCTTTCCAATGTACTTTGAATCAACGCAATCGAGAAATACAAAGAGAACGCGTGGTTGGAAAGAGTACAACCGCAAGTTTTTATACCCCATGGCCATGCAAGCTTCTGGATGGGCTTGACTGGGCCCCCCTTTCACCCAAAATTCTCTTTATTTAACTTATTTTCAACCTAATTTCAGGAGACAAAACTGAAGAGGCATGAACCCTAGACCAAAAGCAGCCTCTTTTCCATAAAATTACGCTCTAAAACATCAAATTCAAATGTGGAAAAAGCTAGGGATTTGGAAGAACACATAGAGCTTGGAAAAATTCTTGGTGCAAGAAAACGTTTAACCTTTAATTCTAGCTAAATTTAATTTCGGGATTAATGATGTAGATGTAATTTTTCTAGATTAATTTCAATTCTCAAGTTGGGATTTTTATTTTTTTATGTATTAATTTTGCTATTGTTTCAATGAATGAATTAATTAGCTACTAGGTGATTTAATGCATTTAACTAATGAATAATTCTAATCATCTGTAGAGATACACAATTGATTTAGTTAAATATGCCTAATTTGAACTCGAGAGAGGTAAACTAGATAAATGTGTGAATTTGACCAAATACAATTTTAGAAAACAAATTCAGATGCGAAATTAAGTTAGAATATTAATTCGAAATCACGAGTCTCGATATTCCTTTATTTGTTAGAAAAACAATCATTCTTTAATTTTAATTTTCTTTGCAATTAGTTTAAGTTTCTATTTTTATTTATTTGAATTGTTTATTTCATTAATCTCTTAATTTATTGTCATTTTTTGGAATCATTTGCAACTTTATTTTCATAGCGTAGTTTTTGTTTTAGTCTAGAAATTCTTTTAAATCAAATTGAATCGATAACAAATAAATAACCCTTGTGGGATCGACAACACGGATTGAAAAGTATAGCTATAGTATATTACTTGTTAACGATATCGTACACTTGCGAAATTCAATTCAAACGAACAAGTATTCTCGAAAATATCTCTTTTTCAAGGGAACACGTTTTTAAAGAATTTAAAATCTCTAGACTCAATAATAGTATTAACGTGAGTGTCACTTATGTCAGATTAATGCACAAGAAATCTATAACCACCACTGTTTATTACATATCCAATAAAGGTGCAATCAATAATTTTAGGGTCTAACTTGATTTTTTTAGGAAGTGGAACCACAACTTTTTTCAAGCACCCCACACTGCCAAGTATTTGTAGGCAGACATTCTACATTTTCATATTTCATAAGGTATTGAATTAGTTTTTTGTTGTTGTGAGGAACCCTATTTGGAATAAAGTTAGCAATTAGAACCGCTTCCCTTCACAAGTTTTGTAGTAACTCAGAATTGATAAGCATATCAATAATCATGTCTTTTAAAATTTGATTTTCCTTTTAGCAACTCCATTTTGTTGCGGAGTGTATGGAGAAGTTGTTTAATGAATAATTCCAAACTTAGAAGATAATTCATCAAAAAAGTGATAACTTATATTCAACATCTCTATCAAATTTTCAAGTCAATTTTCAACTTTATCTTTGTAAGTGATAAATGCATCTAATGTCTCATCTTTACTATTTAATAAATATATATAATAATATCTACTGTAATCATCAATAAACGCGATAAAATATTTTTTTCACCTCGAGATTGAACAAAATTTAAATAAAAATATTGTTATATATTAAACTTAATTGTTCACTGCTCCTTTTAATCAAATTAAAAGACTTTTTAGCATATTTTGCTTCAACAAGAATTTCACATTTATGTTTATCTTTTAATTCAAGTTTAAGTATAAGTTCTAAACCTACTAGTTTTAGTAAGGAAGTACGATTGACATGTCCTAGTCTACTATGTCAAGAAATAGAAGACTCAAGCAAGTAAAAAGAAAAATCAATTTTATTAATAACTTGTGGGTACAGATATTTAGACTTTTTCTCCACAACAACAACATTGACCTAAAACAGACCTTCCAATAATTAACCCTCTAATTTGGCGCTATCTTCTCACTTCACAAAGAATAGTCTCAACCGACCCAGTATTGACTTAATATATACATGTTTTGAACATACATACCCCCTTAGTAGATACAAATTTATCAGACTCAAATACTATTTTAAAGCCTTTCTTACTAAGAATGGACTCATAATTTAATTTTTTCCTTATGTCTAGTACATGCACCATTTCCTCTAGTGTTATTTCTTTTCCGGATGTGAGTTTCAATATATTTTCCAATTCATTCAATGATTGTTTATTTTTTAGAGGTATGACACACTGATAATTTTGAACGTTATATATTTTCAAAATTCTTTTCAAAGAATATTGAAATGTCAATATTTTTATTTTGATTATTTATTTAATTAAGGTTGACAACTTATTTGATTTATAAATTACAAACAAAGAATGTGATGCTTTCGAAGTAAAATATGGTTAAAAAGTATGGATGGAAATGGAGCAGGTACCCCTGCCCGTGCCCCCACCCTGCGAAAATTAGCAAAATCCATACCTGCCCATGACCAGTGAATTTAGGGGTGAGGCGTGTTCGACTTCGGGTTCAGGGTGAGTCAAGGCGGGGAACATCGACGCCTCGTTTAAGTTTTTTTTTTTTTTAATTTTAATTTTTATATTTTTCTTCATTTATTTCTATATTTTTTTGTCTAAATAATTATTCAGGGCGGGTCTAATGGATGGGGGAGGGGCGGCCAAAATCCATTCCATCCTAGATTCCCAATTTTCTCGCATTTCATTCAGGTTTTATATCTTGTCCCAAACCTGCCCTCGGTCGGTAGGGGTGAACGCGATCCGATTTGGGCAGTTTGTGACATATTTTCAAAACAAACCATTTTAAGTGCTTTGACATTTTTCCAAACCAAACAAAATATTCCATTTTACAAACCAAACCAGACCATTTTTTGCAGTTTGGTTCTATTTTAATCCGCGATTTACCTATCGACATAATATAACATATTTTAGATATCAAACTAATTCGTATTTCTAAATATATACAACTAAAATTCTTTGATTCTTTGTTTATCTCGTTACCATTGCGGGTGATGACGTAGCACTAAATGCACCAGACACATATACATGTACATATACATCTAATTGTAATTGATTATTATTCATAAAGCACATTATACTATTAACAATTTATCTTTTGATGTCAATTTCACTTGGGCTATAAATGCATGCCGCTACCATGCTGCAAGAGATGAGCTTAAACAATTGATTACTTCAGATCGATGAATTAAAATTTCGACGTATTGAAATTGACTATTATTTGGGCCGGGGGGGTAGTCATATAAAATTTCAAGTATAATATGAAGTTGAAAATCTTGATTTTATTTTCTGATCGCCTTTTTTCTTATCAATGGTTTTTGAGTACATTCATAATGCAGGTTATTTGAGGTTATAGTAAATGAGATTGAGCAGCTTTTTTAGTTGAGTGGTTTGTGGATTTCCTTGCATGAGACTGATCATCATATTGGTCCATCAAAGTCATTAGTTAGTAAGAAAGTAGTAATGGATGCCGTAAATAATTCGTCTCTTGGTCCGATAATGAACTTCTTTCTCAGACTATAGAGATCATCATCGAGGTATCAATTATTCCTTAGAATGTCCTCATTAAGGAGATGAGTTTTCAAGAACTCTAATCTTGCATAGATTGCATCATTCATTTCTTACAAAAGTTGAGTAGGAAGGGCATTTGTGGTTTAGAAGGCTTACAAAATTTTGTGAAAATCTTTTATTGGGAGATTAAGGTTGCTAAACAATTAATTGGGATTGCAGGAATTTCATAGGAAATTCACGTTAGATGACTACTGAAATTTATTTCTATGTAAAGAAGAAACAAAATCCCTAACTTTAAACCCTAATAGTCTTTTTTGAGATCATCACAATGCAATGAAAATGATAAAATATATAAACAAGAAAAGATATAAATGAGAATATTTTATTTTTGGTGGAAATTAATTTCAAATTAATAAAATTAATTTTTTAATTAAAAAAAATAAAAGATGTTTGGTTCTTTTTTTTCGGTTTTTGAAAATCAAAACTTAAATCAAACCATTTTGAAACGGTTTGAGGAAAAAAATCACGGGTCCATACGTTTTCAAACCAACGAGTTAGGTTTGGTTTACAGTTTTGCTGTTTTTTTGTGCAGCCCTAAGGGACGGGGCCCCATCGGATTCAAGACTGGGCAAGTTTTTTTTGCCATTTCTATAGAAAAATAATTTAGAAAAATGTTTTATTTATAAATAAATTTACCAAACATTGGCTTAGAATTTTTTGTTCTTTTGAAAATATTTTTATCATATGGCTAGCGGTTAGGGGATGGTGAGGATCCAACCTCTACCTCCCATGTGAGAACGGTCCACTATTGCACTAAACCCGTATGAGTCTTCTTGTTTTAAATAAAGTTCTTAAATTTTTTTTATGAATTATATAAAAGTTATAAAAGTTAAAAAATAAAAATGTAAACGAGCCTGAGATTCTAGGGACAGATATTTGACCTCATGAACCGAAAATCGCGGTGAATCGAATTGAATATTTTTTGTGCTATATTTTTTTATTTGATATGATTTTATAATTAACATATTTTCATGAATTCTAATCATAATCATGGATAGAAATTTCGTACATCGCACGGATGCGATGCTAGTTACTATAATTTTATCCCTCCTAATTTATGGCAAGTTTCAACAAAAAATTTTCTTTTTTTTCCGTTTCCAATTGAAATTTTAGGGTTATCATCTTCAATAATAGGGACAAAATCCAAGATTTTAAACCAAAATTCAACCCATCTCTCTCTCTCTGTCTCTCTCTCCATTCACGTGAATGCCCTTTAACAGCTTTCCTCAATTATTAATTTTTCGTTAGAGTCTCCCTTCCCCGGGTCAAATGAACCAACGGTACTTGAAATTTACCCCATGTATTTTACTTTGTATCAAAATCATACATAAACTTACAATTTTGTATTCCATCAACAGGGCTGTACCTGGTGGGCTAGAGGCGAATTTCAAAATTTGGGATCCTAAAATTTTATTTGTTTTTCGATTTCTAAATTGTTAGGTGTTCATTCATTATTTTTTATTTTTTTTTGCTATTATAGTACTTATATCCATATCTCCATTTCGAATTAATGCACATACTATTTTCTCTTCTTTTGAGCTCCAGATACGTATTTAGGATTCATATTGCATTTGACTCAACAACAATGTCATACACTAATTGAAATTTGAGTATAAAAATGAATCTTAAATTAGCTTAGGAAAAAAAGATAAATGAAGCTCAAATTAGATAAATAGACTGCTTAAAACAGGACTTTTTTTTTTTAAAAAAAAGGATGAAAAAGAAAAATGGGCCTCTTAAGATGTTGGGCCCAAGGCACTCGCCTATTGTGCCTATACTCAGGTACGGGTCTGTCCATCCATACACGAAACACTTAACAGAATAATAAACGTAGACGGAACTAGGGAATTGAAATGTAGTGGGCTAAACAATATGGCGTGGAGGGGGGAGGCCCCTTCCTGGGTCCGCCCGCGAATTTCTTTTTTAAAGCAAGATGATTGAAATCGACGATTTTGAGTCCCAAATCTTACATAATTATAATGATATATAGGTTGAAATGGTCACATTTCAACATATACTTTTCAAACCTTATCTTGTGTTGTCAACTAGATAGTCATATATGAGGATGTACTTTTCAGGTTCACGTTCATAATATGAAGTATTATTTTGCAGTATGTCAATTGTACTTTCGTTCTCAATCATTGATTTTTTTACTTAAAACACGAGTTTCATGCGAGACTTTTGAAGTACTTTATGATCCAACATTATATTTTTATTAAAATAATAAAAGCGTGAGCTTTTTAACATCCTAATAAATCTGTAAGAAATATTGTGTTATCCAAAAGAACCAGAAGTAGAAATAAATCAAAACTTATAATTAAACTTAAACAAATTAATCAATGATCAATATTCAAAGATAGCTTAATACTTACTAGTTACTTCAAATAATCTCAAGTACTGCAAAATAATAAAAATTGGAGATAAACAAAAGCTTGTAATTAAATTTTTCTAAACAAGTCACTACAAGAAAGTCGGTCAACAGAGACGACAAAAGCCGTCTCTAAAAGCCTGAAAGTCGTCTTTGGTGGGAAATAGAGACGACAAAGTCGTCTCAAAATGTCGTCTCTCTAGATCCGTGGCAGTTGATCATTAAAGACGACATATTGTCGTCTCTAACTGGAGGAGACGACTAAAGTCGTCTCTAACTGGTAGAGACGACTATAGTCGTCTCTGGTAGGCTCTATAGAGACGACTAACGTCGTCTCTGTTTGTTAATGCAGCGTCTCAAATATTTAAAAATGAATTGAAATTTTTTGAAATGTGACCACTATATTTCTCTAATTATTCAAATTTTTTAAATTAATTATTAATTAATATAATTCTAATAAATTAAATTTTTGTTAATCATTCTACATTATTTAATTGTAATAAAATATAATCTTTTCTTTTTCATTAATTAGTGTAGTTAATTAATAACAAAAATCAAAATATTAATTAACGGATTATATTATTAATAAAAAACAGTAGTAACACATATTAAATAACAAAAGTTGCAATACAAAAAAGTCGTAAGAAAAACCCCTAAGAATCTTCGTCGTCGTCGTCCCCGTCTCCATCCACATGAGCTGAGGATCCAACACCACATGATGTGGTCATGGCTGACCCTGATATCTTTTCCAATATCTGTTCTAGCACAACATTAACTCGAGCAAGCTCGAACTTTGTCTCGGCCAGCTCGGACTTTGTTTCGGCTAGCTCGGACTTTGTCTCGGCCATCTCATGCTCGAGCTCCGTCACACGCGTTGACTCTCCAACAGCGGGTGAAGTCGCTGTCGACGATGCCGAACTGGAGAAGCCGGGGACCGTCCGACCAACTCCACGAACGTGGCCTTTCCTATCTCCGAGCACCTCCCGTACGACATTGTGCTCATCGAATTGTGTCCCCGATAAGCTGGCCTGCTGTGTCCGCGTCTCCTTCGCCTGGAGCATTTCATACTGGATATTCAAAAAATAAAATGAGTAAGCTAAACTGAAAATTTGAAATTGTATCAACCCTTTTTTTTAAATAAAAAAAATGAACATTAAATAATACTTACGTGTTGGCGCTCGGCCTGCTCGCTGACCCAGACTTCCCCTTGGTCAGTAATTCGTGTATGAACGGACTTCCACGTATCCAAAATAGAAGGCCATTTTTGCGTATCAGGATCCCTCTACCAAAAAAAAAAAAAATGAAAAATCAATAACTAGTAAATAATAATAACGATAAATAAACCTAGATGCGTTAACTATTTTTAACATTAAGTGCAAAACTAATTCATATTAATATCAAATTCCACAACAATAAGAAATTTAAATCAATAACATTCATCTAACTAAGTAGGACTTAAATTAACTACTAATAAAATCTAAATGACTTGATCCAAAACTAAATCCAATCATTTTACTACTTACGTTGGCGTGGCGTGTTGCCACGATACTCTTAGACCCTTGCAAACTTTGATAAGGGAGTTTTGCCCGATTGACTGCATTCCTTTGCGACGCAGCCTAAAAAACACAAAGTAATAAATTAAATATGAAAATAATTATAAATAACAAATAAGATTTAAATCATTAATTATACCTTAAAGGATGCACTCTCGAACAAGTCCGCCCAGTTACCCCACTCGACCATGTCAATGTCGTCAAAGGGTTTTGTGCGGCCATTTATTTTGTAGTGTTTATGGGCTTTACCTTTGTACTCTTTATAGCGCTCAGAAGCACTCTTGTCAATACCCTTATCAATCCAATGACCTTTCTCAGGTGGAATATTTCCCTTAGTGTTAAAATATTTCTACAAAAAAAAAAAGAAGATTTCCACGTTTAATGAAACATATATAATTTAAATATGATGAAACTTTAAAACAGTGTCAAATCTCGTACCTCAAGCTCGACACGAACACGATCCTTCAGATGTTTTGGAACCTTGCTCCATGCTGTATACTTGGGGACAATGAATTGACGAACTATCGTTCCCAGGAAGCGGATGAACTCTGGCTCATTTGGACCAATAGGACGAATTGTCCTCTCTCTCTATATCCAAGTCAAAGTCAATTGGTACTTATAGTGGAACACTGTCATTGTCCCTGAACCGCTTCTCAACATTTAGCATTCGGGACTTGCCACGTCTCTTTGACGGTGGCGCTGATAGGAAATCAATAAAACTCTTTACTATTGTATAAGTAATATAAAAATCATTATCTGTAATTAAGGAATAAATACCTGACTCGCAAGGAGGCGGCAAACGACGTCCCCCTCTATCGGGGTCCTGATTACCCCCGTCCCCTCCATGGGACATAACATCGGTCATATTTTGATGGCTATACTGCTGATCAAAGACTTTTTATCTGAACTTGACCACCAAGAACATTTTTCAACTTAATAATCAAAGCATTGTAATCTTGGAATGGAATAATTGGAAATCACACTGCAAAGAAACTCAATGGTTTATAAACATGCATGAGACTTGCAAACACAAATTAACAACAATGTATATTAGTTCAACTTCAAGCATTTCTTTTCTCATAAAGTGAAGCTATTTTGTAATTTATACAAGATCATTCATCCTATGACTAAATTATCTAGTTTGCCACTCCGGTTATGAAATGGCCACAACAGCTGATAGCTAGCTCGTACATGTGGATCAACTGCTGATGTCGTTAGGTGATGGTGGCTTTAAAAAGGATGATTTGATTAGAAAAATCTTTCAATTAGTTCACGTAAAATCAAATTTAATAAAATCTAGCATGTAAAATTTGGATACCATCCCTCTGTATCTCCTACACAAGATTTGGTGACTTTTAATTGTTTAGTAACATGGCAAGTAGCCCACCACAACTACGTGACATTTGCAGAATCTTTCAGGGAACTGTTCAAAATAACTCATATATTCCCCAGAAAATAAAGTCTCAAACATAAAAATTCAACATGATTTAAGAAGCATTTTCTGTCCCCACGCCATCTTTATTTACATTTTTACAACATAATTTTCATAAATAACCAAACAATAATGTTAATTTATATTCACAATTATTATTTTTTATTTTTTAATAATTCAATAAATTTTCACCAGTACATAACTAAGAAAACATGTACTTATGGTACATTTCTTTACAAAGGCTTCACTGGAAGGTTATCCTTGTTTAAGATATGCTCTATTATCATTAGTAAGCTTCATTCCACACCATAGAATGACAAGCTTTGCACCCCATTCCCTACAGTGTTGGCTATTCCAGACATTTATTAGGATATCACATGGATTATTATGGATTATTTATTATTGCAAATCAAGGAAGTTGTCAGCTTAACTAAGGTATCTTCTAATTTCTTATGGTTTAATTAATGCTACATAATCTGATTTTATAGCCTGAGTTCTTACATATGCTCCTATATTGTCTTTTGCTAGCATAAGTGTGGTCATTCTATCACTCCCCAAATAGAAACTCAACCTACGATTTTAGAAATACAAAGAAATTCAGACACGGTCAAATTGCAAGCAACGTGTGCCCAAATAGACTAGTCAAATTAAAAAAAGTCAAAATACAATACTTCTTCGTGAATCACAGTGAGAAAAATTAAGTGATAAGTGTACAATGAAATTAAGATTGCTGATAACTCATAAATCTTTAAAGTAATCATATCTAAAAAAAAGATTGATGATAACTCATAAATCTTTCCTATTTTTCTTGCAAATGCCTTATGGGATATTCAGTTTATAAAGGTTAAAAAGGAAAGAAATGTACCCTTGTTAGGTCTTGAAATGTTCAAATCTATGTAAGCCCAACAAAAATCTGTGACCCCTCTGTGAAATTTCTCTACTATTCTCCTAACTGTTAGCACTACTTTAAACGTAGTCCACACCCAGATAATATTTTAGGAGATGCCGCTCAAATCTACTCGCGAATAACGAAATAGTTGCAGGAAAAAAATATCGAATTACACAACTCGTAACTTACTAATCAATATCAAACTGTCCAATAATGTGACAATTCAAGGATTAGTTTATAAATATCAAACAGTCCTGAACGTGTGTGCTTGATAAACTAATCTTGAAACGGTACTCTAAGAGCATCCGCAATGGAGAAAAAGTTAAATATGTAAGGCAAATGTAGAAATTATAATAAATATATTTATATCTTGAACAAATATCAATATTTGTACTCATAATATTACATGTAATATGATATATAATTAAAAATTTACAGAATTTGCATCGTTAATATGATGTTATTGTTATTTGTATATTTTTGTTATAATTATTATTATTTTTATTATTAACATTAGTATTGAATGAGTTCAATCAATATTTTTAATTATCAGTATTAAAATTATTATTTAAGCATTTATTTTTTATTTATTTGTTGTTCTTATTATAAATCCTATGCGTAGCCATCAATAAATAAATAGTGTTTTAATTATTAATGATCGAATAATTTGTTATCTTTAATATTACAAATCATATTTCCTAAAATATATATATTAATTGTTTTAATCTTCAACTTTACTCGATTGTCGTATTATGATAATTGCTAGATTTTCAAAATTATTATTTTGACAACTTATTTTTTCAAATAAAGTTTTATTGGTTAAATTCAAATATTTTGACTATTTCTTTTTGAATTATTGTGATTGATGTTTTTGAATGAAAATTAAAAAGTACTTTAAATACGAGAGGCAATTGTAAAAGTTATGAGAAATATGCTAATACCTTTCACATGCATCAATATTCATGCCACATAATATTATATCAAATATGATATACCATTAAAAAAACTACTAAATTTACATTTTCAATGAAATTATTAATAATTCATAAAAAATATTGAAATCAATAATAATTTATTATTTAAATATATAAATTGACGTTTACTATTCAAAGAATTTTTTAATAATTTGAATTACTTATATTATTTTTTAAATTCTAATAAATTTGTAATAGAGAATTCTTTTTTATGCATTTATATATGTGTTGATTATGTATAAGCACTAAAATTTCACGAATACTTATTGAAATCGATATTGTGGATAATAACTTCTGTGCATCGCACGGGTAAAATACTATTTTATTTTTAAAATAAAATAGGAAAATTTTAATTTTAATATGGTAATCATTTTGAAGATTGAATTAAATTATATAATATGAAATAAAAAAAATATTTTATTTATGAATATTAAAAAATTTAAAGAACAAAAGAAAAAAGAATAAGATTTTTGGGGAATTTTTCAATTTAACATTGTCATGTTATTCACTAAATTGCTAGCCAAATTTAACAAAATAGATAACATGTGTAAAAAAATATTCACTTAACATGTAGTTTAACTTATCAAATTGTACACAATTTTTCAACATCTAACTACTTTGTTTCACTAATATGTAGTTTAACATGTACATTGTAGATGCTCTAAGTTCAATTCAAATGCAATTAAGTGTAAAAAAACATTAACAAGAAATTAAAATTAAATAAAAATAACTTACCAATAATGTAAATTTTTCACTTTTCAACTTCTATCAAGCAACCACTTTAAACTCCAAGAACGACGTAGACAGTAGAAACTGACATAAAAAAGGACGAAAAATATTATTAGTTAATCGTTTAAAAACTCCACAAAATACAGAAGCTTTGGAGTACATAACTTACCAAAATTACAGAAGACATTTTGATTGTAAGTGTCCAAATATCATGTCTAAGAGATGAAGTAAAATTAGAGAGAAAAAATTGAGGAAATGTGTTAAATTTATTAAGAAAATGCAAGAAAAACGTCTGCAATGAAATTTATACAGAAAGGAAATAGAGACGACATTTTTTTCGTCGCTAATTCCTCGCGCGGGAAGTTTCCCACATTTTCACTTACATTTAGAGATGACTCTGTCGTCTCTATTCTGACTCATTAGAGACGACAAATAGTCGTCTCTGTTTGTAGGAAATAGAGACGACGTCTCTATTGCTAGGAAATAGAGACGACTATTTATCGTCTCTAATAACAGATAAATAGAGACGACTTTGTCGTCTCTAATTCCGGTATTAGAGACGACAAATATGTCGTCTCTATTTGTCTCTTAGTCATCTCTTTGTCCTAAAAATAGAGACGACTATTTGTCGTCTCTAATGAGTTGGAATAGAGACGATTCTGTCGTCTCTAATGTCCGTCAGATAAAGTGGGAAAGTTTCCCGCGTTTAGTGGTGGCCAATGGAGACGACATTGTCGTCTCTATTTACAAGAAATAGAGACGACAAAATGTCGTCTCTAATAAAGGTAATAGAGACGATAATGTCGTCTCTATTACAAGAAATTAGAGACGACAAAATTAGTCGTCTCTATTTTCTCAATGTTAGAGACGACAAATTAGTCGTCTCTAATTCCTAATTATTAGAGACGACAAAAAGTCGTCTCTATTTTCCGTCGCAAATAGTACATCAATTGCAATGACAATCACTAAAAATTGAAGTTTTAGCGACGAAAAAATGCGTCGTCGCTAATTTCCGTCTTATTCGCTGATGTTTCTTGTAGTGAGTATACATGTGTGTAGACATACAAATACACAACAAGGAAAAATTAAATTTGAAACTGGAATTGAACTCTTTGAATCTAACATCTAGTGGGCTTGGGGTGAACAAGAATTATATTTGGACATTTAGGCTTAAAAAAAAAAGAAAAAAAAGGCTTCTAATTATTTTTTTCAAAAAATATAGTGGGCTCGGACGGAGGTGGAAATGACTTCGCATTATTCTGTGTGTATCAAAACCATACATGAACTTTACTCTCAGTATCAAAAACCATACACATATCCATCCCAAATAATACATGGTTTGTATAACAGTTAAGAAGAGCAAGCAACATAAACAGTAAAAGTATTCAAATCTCATTGAAGAACTTCTCGGCTTATTCTAACCCCATTAACTTTGACAATCAAAATTCAGTAGCAAAGCAACATCAAAATGGGATTTCTTGTATTCTAACTTATTTCAAAATTATTGGGAAGAATAGGCCTGCTGTGAAGCCTTACAATTTTTTTTTTCTTTATACCTTGCATGGTCTAAGAAGCACGAAAACCTCTAATGAACAAGCGTTTAGTTTCGAAAACTCTTGAAAACTCTGCGAAAACTCGAGAAAGAGTTTCCTATTTTTAAATTAATTTTGAAAACTTTTAGGATACTTTTACACCAAAAGATTACAAATTTCACTAGAAGTAACTAACTTCATTAGGATAATCTAGTTCTTTATCATGTTCTGAAAGGAATTGGAGTACATATTCTTTTATTCATTCGATGAAGAGAAATAAATTAACACCAAAACGTGCTGAAGATTTGATTTTTGTTCATAATAACCTATGTTTTCTATCAAGAAGAAACCCACAATATTATGTTGAGGAAACTAAAATGTGGGATATAGCTGGAGATGATCAGTTTGACTCTTTTGAAGATATTGAAACACTTGATAATTGATATTGCAAATCTTTTTTTAGATGAACCAGATATGGAGGCCATGTTATTCGATGATCATGTTGATAGTGCTAGACATTGATAGCGGTGATAATGTTATAGATATCGATAGATGTGATGTATTTGAGTAAATTTGATTGTGATATTTTTATTAATATTTCATTGAAGTATTTTTTTTATTAAAATTATATTAAATAATTTTTAAATTAAATATTGCATTTAAATAAATATTTAATTAATTTTAATATAGCGTTTCTATCATGTTTCGTTTCCTACATTTTTTTAAAAATCATGTTTCCTGTTTCGTTTCCCGTTTCCGTGAAACAGAAACGGGAAACGAAGCAGAAACGGGAATGGGAAACAAAACGGTAATAAAATGAGAAATGGGAAACGTGATTTTAAAAAAATGTAGGAAATGAAACGCAATGAAAACACTATATTAAATTTATTTATTTATTTAAATACAATATTTAACTTCAAAAATAATTGAATATAATTTTAATATTAAAAATGCTGCAATCAAATAATAATAAAAATACTAGAATCAAATTTATTCAAATGCATTATCACTATTAATATCTATAACATTATCACTAGTATCAACATTTATAGCACTATCAACATGATCATTGAATAAAATGACCTTCATATTTGGTTCATATAAAAAAGATTTGAGATATCAAATGTTCCAATATCTTCAAAAGAGTCAAACTGATATTCAACTATATTCTACATTTTAGTTTTCATTGACATAGTATTGTGGACTTCTTCTTGATAGAAGACGTAGTTTCCGTGAAAAAAACCAAATCTTCAACACATTTTGGTATGAATTTGTTTCTTTTCATTGAAAATTAATAGTTAGTTTCGATGATTACTTATTTTTTTTGAGTGAAATATGTAAAAAATTTTCACGTAAAGTTTCCTCAAAGTTTTCGAGAAGTTTTCGAAAGTTTCCATAAAATTTCTAAAAATAATAAAAAAATAGGGAACTCTTTTTTTGAGTTTTCGTAGAGTTTTCGAGAGTTTCAAAGTTTTTGAAACGCTTCCGAAACAAAACGCTTGGTCCGTAGAGGTTTCCATGTTTCCTAACATGCAAGTCATCTTAGTGGTGTTGCTGTAGTTTGAGTTCCCATTTATTGGAAATATGAGGTGTCCAAATGTATCCTTATAAGCTGCACTTGTATGCCAGTCACTTACAAAATTAACGATCGATCACCATTTCCATGAAACATTTAATGGCATGTTCACATGGGATATCTGAGAGTTGTCATTTCTCGCATGCACAAGTTCTTTCTATCAAGTCAACAACAAAAGTATCATTTCATTTGACGAACATACTTGATACTATGAGACTCCAGACTGGTGGGCACTGAAACGAGAGGATGTCTGCTTGTTGTTTTCTAGCTCCAATTGGATACTTTATGTTGACGTTACTTTTTATCACAAAGCTGGTCAACAAATAAAATGAATTGATCTTTGACTCATCATGTTGAGATAACTTGATTTTGAGATTTTTGGCTAAACAACCATGTATAACCAGACACTCAGGTCGGCATGTATATGACCTGACATTCTGGTCTGCATTGTGTATGACCTGACATTCTGGTCTGCATTGTGTATGACCTGGCATTCAGGTCTATAAGCGTTTAGACCTGAGCATCATGTATGCAAGTCATTTGAAGTTAAAAGTTTTTCTTTGAATCAATAAATTACTCTCCCTCAAATGAAAATTAAATCCCCCTATTTATAGGCAAAATGGAGGTGGACATATTTACATATTTGGTCCTTCATCTAATAATTACACAATGAGGCAATCTCTAATAGTTATTGGCAATTTCACCCATATCTTCATATAATTATCATATTGACCATTTGAGTTTATCTTGAGTAGTCTTGATCCTTAGTTTGACGTGGAACTTGACCAATAAGCTTATTGACCACTAAATAGGCGACTCTTAACCTTAACCCAAATTTATGGGGTGAAACAAATGTCCCCCAAGGTCTAGACATATGATCACCTTAAGTTTGGACCTTGTTCAAATACCAACCCTTGCTTCGAGCCCACTATGCTTCTTTTTCTTGAGTCGTTTTCGTCGTTCATACGCAGAACTGATGTCCAAGTCCACTTGTTAGACCATAAACACAATTCAGGTCGATTGGAAGATGAAGGTGAAGGATTGAAGTTCACACAGAAGCCATCATGCGTAACAGGCATTCACCTTGAACCCATAATCAGTAAATTTCGATTGGGTCATATTGTTCATTATTTGATCTAGGTAGTCGAAGTCTTCATTTCATTTATGGACTTGATTTGAGGAGACAACTGAAGATCCGAGGAGTTGAAATAATTATGAGCCGAGGATCTGAAATAACATCTAGCTGAAGAGTAGAAATAATTACCCGCCGAGGACCTGAAATAATACCCAGCTGAAGAGTTAAAATAATTATCCACTGAGGATCTGAAATAATATTCAGTTGAAGAGCTGAAATAGTGGCCAACTAAAGAGGTGGCCTAGTTGAAAGCTAATTGCTTCAACTTTTATTTTTAAAGAGTGAAGCTGATTCGTTTGACTACTTGCGAATTTTTTTCTAAGTATTCAGGCCAGTCCATTTATTCAGATCATTCGATAAGGTCAAATTCTGACGAAGCATACTTGCATGGATCAAAATATCAAATCTAAAGTTAACTCAATGCACTGAATCAGTTGATAAGAATATAAACAAGATGTAGCGCCCCGAGTTCTAAATACCCGGTTCACCACGTCATTTTCTAGTCTAAACTTTAAAATAATATTCTAGCGGAAGAAATAATTGAAATTCATTTTTGGCAACATTAAATAAACCGTAATGGTCGATAAAATTCGAAAACATTTATGAAACAATTCAAAATAACGAATCGCTCCATTAATAATACAAAACATTCAGTAATGCCATAATTTCTCAAATAATTGAAAATCTCAAAAATAGCCAAAGTTTAGAAATATGGATCATCAAAACAAGATTCTCAATTATTTAACGACTATTGCCACAATCATCCATCATTGGCTACCTTCTCCGAAATTTACAAATGTTGTTAAAAATAGACATGAGCATTTCATAGAAATACTCAGTAGACTCATCGCCAATTAATTAATTTACAATATAATTGAACACATAAATGCAGGCTCTTTAGAAATCATAGGGTGTGGGTAGTTTCTTCTCGTACATTAAAGCATATGGCTTCTTTTGAAAAATCATAGGCTCTTTAAAATCATCAGGTGTGGGTAGTCTCGTTTCGTACACTTAAAGCATGTAAGTTATGCATAACATCATCATTTATCTTGAAAGATATTCTTTTCTTTCTTTCTTTCTCATGCATTAAAGCATATAAGTTATGACCAGTATAACAACATAAATATTTCATAAGAAATATATTCTCGTCTCATTTCATGAAATAACATTCACATAAATCACATAACACACACATTCATATGCAATCAGAATTTAAATCGATTAATAGGGGCGAGTCTACCTTAATTTCAATGAGTGCAAAGTTGAGCGGGAAATGACTTTAATCTTTTAAATCTCCGCACGCTTCGTCTAACCAATTAGAAAAAATAAGTTGAATTAGTCTTTTGAAATTTATAGTTTGAAATGATAAATTACAATTTAAGGAATGAAATTGATGATTTGAAAGTTGGGGGGGACTAAAATGAATACTTTGAAAGTTGGAGGGGACTAAAATGTAAATTTTCAAAATTATCATGCAAAGTCCAGCTAGGGTTTATCATCTCTAAATTTGAGGGAAAAAATTATTATAAAATAATTCTTAAATCATATTATTCCCATCATGCTCAACACTCATTCTCTTTCTTTTCTTTTCTTTCTGATTCGGATAAAAATTTCTCGTTATGCTCAAAAACTCATTGTTTTCTTTCTTATTCAGATACAATCTATTTCTCTTTCTTCTAAATCTCATAAATCATTAAAATAAGTATCCAAAATATTGAAATAACATTAAACATCATAAACTTCTTTACCTCGGAGTTGGTGGAACGAATGATGGCAGTGAAAATCTTCATAAATAATAATTCAATAATGAAAAATGTTTCTTGAAATTTCTTTTTGAAAATTTTCCAGTCTACAGAAATGCAAACTGGCCCTGATATCAAGCTGTAGCACCCCGAGTTCTATTTACCCAGTTCACCACGTCATTTTCTGGTCTAAACTTTAAAATAATATTCTAGCGGATGAAATAACTGAAATTCATTTTTGGCAACATTAAATAAACTGTAATGGTCAATAAAATTCGAAAACATTTATGAAACAATTCAAAATAACGAATCGCTCCATTAATAATACAAAACATTCGATAATGCCATAATTTCTCAAATAATTGAAAATATCAAAAATAGCCAAAGTTTAGAAATATGGATCATCAAAATAAGATTCTCAATTATTTAACGACTATTGTCACAATCATCCATCATTGTTTACCCTCTCCGAAATCTGCAAATGTTGTTAAAAATAAACATGAGCATTTCATATAAATACCCAGTAGACTCATCGCCAATTAGTTAATTTACAATATAACTGAACACATAAATGCAAGCTCTTTAGAAATCATAGGGTGTGGGTAGTCTATTCTCGTACATTAAAGCACATGACTTCTTTTGAAAAATCATAGGCTCGTTAAAATCATCGGGTGTAGGTAGGTAGTCTCGTCTCGTGCACTTAAGGCACGTAAGTTATGCATAACATCATCATTTATCTTGCAAGATATTCTCTTTTTTCTTTCTCATGCATTAAAGCATATAAGTTATGACAAGCATAACAATATAAATATTTCATAAGAAATATATTCTCGTCTCATTTCATAAAATAACATTCACATAAATCACATAACATACACATTCATATGCAATCATAATTTAAATCGATTAATAGGGACGAGTCTACCTTAATTTCAACGAGTGCAAAGTCGAGCGGGAAATGACTTCAATCATTTAAATCTCCGTACGCTTCGTCTAGCCAATTAGAAAAATAAATAGAATTAGTCTTTTGAAATTTATAGTTTAAAATGATAAATTACAATTTAGGGACTGAAATTGATGATTTGAAAGTTGGGGGACTAAAATGAATACTTTGAAAGTTGAGGGACTAAAATGAATACTCTGAAAGTTGATGGACTAAAATGAATCTTTGAAATTTGGGGGACTAAAATGAGTAATTTATAAGTTAGGGGGACTAAAATGAATAGTTTGAAAGTTGAGGGACTAAAATGAATAGTTTGAAAGTTGAGGGACTAAAATGAATATTTTGAAAGTTGAGGGACTAAAATGTAAATTTTCAAAAGTTGGGTTGAAGCTCAAAACGAATATTAAACTATAGGGCTGAAATAATCGATTTTTAAAAATGAAGTGGCTGATTAAATCATTTAAAAACTTAAGGACTGAAATTATAAGTTTTAAAACTAAAAGGGCTGAATTAAATCATTTTTCGAACTTGGGGACCAAAATGTAATTTTTGAAAATAAATTATTAAAAACCAAACACTCTCTCTCTCTCTCTCTCTCTCTCTCTCTCTCTCTCTCTCTCTCTCTCTCTCTCTCTCTCTCTCTCTCTCTCTCTCTCTCTCTCTCTATGGCCCGGTGCAGAGAAGAGAAATTGGAAGAAGGGCCGCGCGAATCTGGTCCCCAGCCGGCGGTGTCGCCGGTGAAACGCAGGCACAGGTGCGACGAGCGGCGAGTAACGATGGGGGTTCAGATTTGGGGTTCTGGTGCGGTTGGGTGCGAGAAACAGAGGTAAAACGAGGCATGGAGGTCGCGGTTTCAGACGATAATCCGGGGGAAAAAGGGTAAGGATTTGGGCGCAGGTGCGACGAGCAGCGAGTAATGATGGGGGTTCAGATTTGGGGTTCTGGTGCAGGTTGGGTGCGAGAAACAGAGGAAAAACAAGGCATGGAGGTCGCGGTTTCCGGCGATAATCCGGCGGAAAAAGGGTAAGGATTTGGGTAAGTAACTGATTCTTGGTTTATGGTTTGATTTGGGTAAGGATTTGAGAAATTTTGGGGTTGGGCATATTGATGTAGATGGCGGTTGAGAGTTGGAGTGGTGGTGTTGGTGATTCTGATTGAGAGTGATGGAGGTGGCAGAGCTGAGTTGGAAGTGGTTGCTGATCGATAGTGATGACGGTGGTGATGGCTGCTAGGTTGTGCGATGAGTGGGTTGAGGACTGTAATGAAGATGGTTTGGAGGTGGGTTGTAGGTGGTGGTCGCGGTGATCGAATGAATGTGGTGTGGCTGGTTGGGTTTTGGCTTTGGTGCGTGAGTGGTGGTGGCTGCTGCGTGCGGTGGTGGTGCGAGAGGTTGTGAAGGGCTGTTCTTACCTTGCTGGACTGAATGGAGGCTACAATGGAGTCTTCAATGGAGCTGGGAGGAGTGTAGAAATCGTGTGAGAGAGGGCTGAAAAAAATGGAGTGGCTGAAGTTGGTGAACCGTGAATTTGGATAGGTTGGTGATGTAGAGGTAGGGTGTGAGATTGGATGTGATTGATGAAAGTTGGTGGTAGTATAGGTTGATATAGGATAGTTTGGAAACCTTGACAAGCAATGTACGGAATTCGAGAAAAATAATACGCTTGAATCAACTGGGTCGGAAAAGAATCTGATAAAATGAGCTTGGCGTAATTTGGGGATTTAAAATGATTTTGAAAATAATAATTTAAATAAATAAATAAAATAATAAAATTTAGAAATTCAGAATTTATTTAAAATCGAATAGACTTTACATTTCTTGACTTGACTAGACGAATACGTCGTGTGAAGACCTGATGGACATGTTTTTGTTTATCCCTTGACTAATGGCAGTGAAGATCTCAAAGACTTGGTTCTCTCGTGTCCCCTGTGTAATAGTAATGAAGACCTCACGGGCTTGGTTATTCCGTATCTCCCAAGGCTTTAATTCGTCATGGGGATTTCACATAGTCATGAGGGTGTACCTCGTCATTAAGGTCCACTTCACCATGGAGGTTTCACCTCATCATAGTCACCTCGTCTTGGAGGTCTTACCCTGTCAACGAGGTCCACTTCACCTTGGAGGTTTTACTTAATCATGGTCACTTCCTCTTCATGGAGATTTCACCTCGCTAGAGATGTTTCACCTCGTCATGGTCACCCCGTCTTGGAGGTCTCTCCTCATCACCATGGAGGTTTCACCTCGTCATGGAGGTTGCACCTTATGATGGTTACCTCCTCGTCATGGAGGTTTCACCTCATCATGGCGGTTTCACCTCATGATGGTCACCTCTCGTCATGGAGGTTTCACCTTGCCATGGAGGTTTTACCTCATCATTGAGGTTTACTTCACCATAGAGGTTTTACCTCATCATGGTCACCTCCTTGTCATAGAGGTTTCATCTCATCATTGAGGGTCACTTCACCATGGAGGTTTTACCTCATCGTGGTCACCTTGTCATAGAGGTTTCACCTCACCATGGAGGTTTCACCTCATCATTGAGGTTTACTTCACCATGGAGGTTTAATCTCATCATGATCACCCCTTGTCATGGAGGTTTCACCTCATCATTGAGGATCACTTCACCATGGAGGTTTTACCTTATCATGGTCACCTCCTTATCATGGAGGTTTCACCTCATCATTGAGGTTTACTTCACCATAGAGGTTTTACCTCGTCATTGTGGCATGCCTCATGATGAGGTCTTTCTCATCATTATGATGGTGTGCCTCGTACGGTCCCCTGCCCTCGAGGTGCTTAAGGGTCCGTCTTTGATTGCCTCTCAAGGAGGTCTTTCTTGTATTTGAGACGGTTTGCCTTGTGATGTTGATGGTATCCTGCCCTTGGGGTACTTACGGACCATCAACTAAGATCTTGGGTTGCCTCTCAAGGAGGTCTTTGATTTCCTCTCAAGGAAGTCTTTCTCGTCTTTGAGACGGTTTGCCTTGTGATGTTAATGGTATCCTTCTCTTGGGGTACTTACGGGCCATCGACTAAGGTCTTTGATTGCCTCTCATGGAGGTCTTTGATTGCCTCTCAAGGAGGTCTTTGATTGAGATTGGTTTGTTCGATGTCCCCACTCCATTCTAAATGAACAAATCTTCAAGTTGAATTTCTCTTCATTCATAATCACATGGAGGAACTGATGCAAAATATTTACTTGAAACCCAATCAATCCAAGTTCAGCTTTGAAAACTTCAATTTGCTTTGTCTTCTTTATTCTTCATGTACAGCTCTTTTATCATGGGCTGAGAGCGACGGTTCTTTTATCTTCCATATCAATGGTAGAATTCACCGTAACACCATCAGAAGTTAAGAGGGGGAGCTTTTATCCGAGCTGAAGTTGAGATATTCGAGCTGAATTGTTCCGGCCTCATTGAAACGAACAAGCGGACTGAGGAAACAAACTGGAATGAATGGCCTGATTGCAGGAAGAACTAGAATTTAACTCGAGTTGAATACTACCACCGAAGTGATTGTCATGTGATTGAACTGAATGATTTTCTTTATTCTTAACCTCTACTTTAAAAGCCGAACTGTAGTTGTTCCGAGCTTTTCCATGTTGAACTGATCTTGACCGCATTGACTCAAGTGTGACTAGAATATGTGACTCCAGCTTTCATGGCCAATTCGATTTGAATATGTGATGGTTGAACGGGGCGAGTTGCATGGCTACTTCAGAAAATTGAGTTGGTAGTGGACTGGCGATTAAGGGTGGAATTTTCTCGAGTTGAATTGCTGGTTTGCGCGGGAGTTTGTTCAAACTAAATTGAATTGATGGATTTTTGTTTTAAAAATGAAGGTCGGTTGCACAAGAACGGGCCCTCCTTCTAGCGCTAATTTGTTGACGTCACTTTTTATCACAAAGCTGGTCAACAAATAAAATGAATTGATATTTGACTCATCATATAAGTGTATTATAATATAATATCTAATATTATATAAATAAATTTCAAGTTTCTAGCAGTTTAGGTCGTCTAAACTAATTTAGATAAAATGGATCGGAACAATAATTAATTAACTTTAGTTATCGGGTCTTATTTAATTAAAATCATATTTTAATCAAATACCAATTTAGAGTAAAACTCTAATTCCAAAAGAAGCAAATTAAATTAACATATTAATTTAGGATAAAACTCCTAAAATAAAATAAAATTCAATTAGTAATTAATTAATCAAATTAATTAATTACATTAATTAACGGGTTTATTTAATTAAAATCAAATTTTAATTAAATACTAAATTAGAGTCCAACTCCAATTTAAAGATTTTACGGCTAATTCAATTTAGGATCAAATCCTAAATAAAATTCAATTAATAATCAATTAATCAAATTAACTAATTATTAAATCGAATTTAATTAAAATCAAATTTTAATTAAACACAAAATTAAAGTCCGAACTCTAATTCTTAAATTAGGGCAAATAGAATTAACATTTTAATTTAGGGTCAAAATTATATATTTTGTTAAAATCCAATTTTAACAATAATTTGAAAGTCGTGAATTTTAAAATAAAATTTTGAATTGGGTCAAAATTAATTAAAAAATGCTACTTGAACAACATTATTGAACAACAAGTTGAACAACGCTCTCACATAGGGGTGAGACCCACACACGTGGACCCTACCACCCATGTGAGAGCGTTGTTCAACTTGTTGTTCAATAATGTTGTTCAAGTAGCATTTCTCAAATTAATTTTCTGGTCAAAGTTTTAAATTTGGGTCAAACCCATTCAAAATTCAATTTTAAATCCTTTTAAAAAATTGCAATTTGACCCCATAATTCAAAATTACAAGCAGATCCTACAATTTCGAAAAATTGCAAGACAGATACTCTATTTATAAAATTATAAATTGACCCTTATCTCATAATTGCACACGAGGGCCTACAATTTCATAAATTGCACAAGAGGCCCTTGCCTCCAAATCAAACCCTAATTTAGTAATTGCAAATTAGCCCTTGTAAATTCCCAAATTGCGGAGGAAGCCCCCGTCCCCAAAAAACTTGAAAATCATTGGAAACCTTAAACCTCTCTCCTCTTGGCCGGGCGGCACCGACGCTAGCACCCACGACACTGCGTCTCTTGTTGGCGTTACTACAGCGTCATCGCGCTGCAATCGACCAGCCACGCTGCTGCGTCACAGTCCAGCGACGACACTATCGTTGCAAATCAGCGACTGCGTACGCCGCTACAGCAGCGGAAACTGTTGCCGCAGTAACCAGCGGCAGTACTGCTACCGCTATATTCACTCATGCAGCAGTGTGCTGCACAGATTGTGGAAGCGAGCTGCTACTCCCATGGTGCGCCACCGTGTAGCGTCGACTGCGGCATCTCTCGCCCGCCAAGTCCGTTCCAAGTGTGGCGTGCCGCCGCCAGTCCGGTGGTGGTTGCCGCCTGCTTTTCCCAATCCGTTTCTTGATCCATTTTTCGATCCAAAATTAATTTTCTTCTTTAAATCAAATTTAGAAAAAGAAAAATAATTTTCTCAAAAGCCAAAAACAAGAAAAAATTTATTCAATCATATTGAATTCATCAAAGAATTAAACAAATTCTAACAAGTAACAAGGCAAACTCTGATACCACTATAAGGTTTCGATACATATATGCACAGCAGAAATTAAACAAAAACGAAACCATAGCTCGGATCAACCTTGCACTTAGATAGAATTTGTGATAAAGAATATATATTTGATGAATCTCGTAGATCTGAAATCTGAAACATGAGTTACAAATTTGTTACCTCCAGCTGTCCAATTGTCCAGCCTCTAACAGAAATCCACACAGCGAGTTGATTCTGGAGCTCCATCAATCTCCAACTATTTGAATGGATTAGAGAGATTTGATTTTTCTCTTTGTGCTAGCAAGAGAAAAATCACGCACTAGAATATTACAGAAAAGCGACCATCATGATTTCTCTACAATAGTGCACATATTAATATGTGCACCTCAAAACCCTAACCCTAGTGATAATAGGGCTTTTAATGGGCCTTGATTAATTAATCATATTAATATGTGCACCTCAAAACCCTAACCCAAACTCAAACCCTAAGGTCTGTACGTGTATGACCTGACACTCAGGTCGACACGTGTATGACCTGGAATTCTGATCTACATTATGTATGACCTGACATTCAGGTCTGCATTGTGTATGACTTGACATTCAGGTCTACAAGCGTTTAGACCTGAGCATCATATCTGCAAGTCGTTTGAAGTTAAAGATTTTTCTTTGAATCAGTAAATTGCTTCCTCTCAAATGAATATTAAATCCCCCTATTTATAGGCAAAATGGGGATGAACATATTTACATATTTGGTCATTCATCTAATAATTACTCAATGAGACAATCTCTAATAGTTATAGGCAATTTCACTCATATCTTCATATAATTATCATATTGATCCTTTTAGTTTATCTTGAGTAGTCCTGATCCTTAGTTTGACGTGGAACTTGACCAATAAGCTTATTGACCACTAAATAGGCGATTCTTAATCTTGACCCGAATTTATGGGGTGCAACACTTTACAATATTTTCAAAATAGATTGTTATTCTCTATCCATCAAGATCATATTATTCAAGCATTCACATAAATTGTTAAGCAACGTGTCACATTTCGAGAAGACCTCCACTCGCTTGCTAGTCTTTCATTTAGCCATTTGAAAGCTTTTTCAATAACCCTTTCAAATCTTGTTATCCACTTTGATGCTTAGGAACTGCTTGATGACTGAAACTTTTCCTCTCCGATTCTTGTGGGTTGTCGCCTCCCACTTAAAGCATTACTGGAAGCAGTTCTTGTACGAATCTGATGGCATTGCCCTCACCTCATCTTGGTTGCTCATGTTTGTGTTTCTCGCGCTAGGTACCATTGCCTTAAAAGTGCGTCAATTTTTTTTTAGGAAAAGATCGATCACTACTCATTTGCATTACACTCGAAAATACTAATAGCTTAACAAAATTACAAATTCGTGGATGGATACATTTGGTAAGCTATTGAAACTAATACATTTAGATCTGTTCACCATGAAACTAATACATTTAGATCTGTTCACCACGGTGGACAACATAAAAATTGTTCACGATCAGTGAAATATTGTCAAGTGTCCAATGTTAAAAAATATTGGACATTTGACATTTTTTTACTGGCGTGGACAATTTTTATGTCACATACAGTGGACAATAGATCAAATATGCTAAACTAATAGCTTAATAATAATATAATAATATTTTACAAACAGATTATTTAGTCATCTGACAAGTAGAAAATGGTAGGCTCCTTAGGCTCAGTGATCTCGACAGTCCCCTCCAGCATCTTAGCCACTTTCCCCATGGATGGCCTCATGTCTGCTCTATCTTGAAGGCACCACATTGCAGCCTTCACCATCCTATTTATCATATCAAAATGCTCTCTGCTGTCGTAGTTGTGCTTGATTCGATGATCCAATATGTCTTCTACATTCATCTCCCTGAACACCTTATCAAAAGCCCACCTTGGGAAGAACCACTGATGACTCTCCACCTTTGGATCTAGTTGTACAAAATTCCTTGAACCGCTAACGATTTCCAGGAGAACCAATCCGAAACTGTACACGTCGGCTTTTGACGTGATAGGGTCTGGCCGTGTCCATTCTGGTGCCATGTACCCTGGGGTTCCACGCATTCGCGACACGCTCATCATGTCTTCTTTCTTCTTCAATTTCGCCAGTCCGAAATCTGATACCTTTGGGCAAAAATCATCCCCTAAGAGAATGTTTTCGGGCTTGATGTCACAATGTAGAACCCATTCCAGACATTCTTCGTGCAAGTACGCGATCGCCCTTGCCACGCCTAATGCGATTCTATACCGGATATTCCAATCCAATATTGGCTTCTTCTTTGAACCAACCATTTCAACCGTTTCTTCCTCCATTTCAGATGATTTCACCACCTCATCATCTTGAAATAAAAACTCGGCTAGCGAACCATTTGGCACGTACTCGTATACTAGTATCCTACTACCCTTCTCAGCACAAAATCCCCACAGCCTGACCAGATTAAGGTGGTGCATCCGGGCTATAATCGTGACCTCCGCCCAGAAATCAGCATCGCCGCCAGCAATATTCTTGAGGGACTTCACTGCCACCACGCGTCCATCGCTCAATTCTCCCCGGTAAACCACACCAAAACCACCCTTCCCAATGGGATTTGTAAACCCTTTGGTTGCAACTTTAAGCTCAGCGTAGCTGAACCTTTTTGGCCCACCACCAGGCATAACTTCAAGGCCAAAGGTCCTGGCCATGTCCCTATACTTGATGTACTTCTTGAGAAATGTCCAAAAGAAAAACACACCACTGAGTAGCTCAGCTGCAAACAGAGTCGAAATTATTGCAATATTCCTAGTGGTTGTGGTAGACTGTTCTGGGGGTAAAGGGAGGCTTATTTTAACTGGACATGTAGTTTCCATCAAATTAGTCATGCCAGTGAAATTTGATTCATCTTCTTCAGATTTATCAACCCTCAAGAACATGACAGTCTCTGTACCTGGAGACCAATATCCAAAGGACATCTTCCCCAATTGTAGAACACAGTAATTTGTTCCATCATATTTAAACATGAAGCCTAAGCATCTCGGATTTGCCAAACATTGTGCTTCGCAGGTTGAAAAATTCGTCGTTTTAATGTCACTTTGGTTTAACCCTCCGGTAAAATTCACAAAATCTAAACGCAAGAACTTGCTGTTTCCCACTGGTGGTTTTTTGGGTTCGCACGAATCATTGCTATTAGACACCCTTTTATACCCGGGAGGGCATACACATGATGTAGAAAGATCTGTAACATTAAACATACATATAGAGTTTGTACCACACGTACCATGAATTGTACAGAGCTGAAACAAAGCTTGCCAGCCAGTAATCCATTGCCCAGAGCTTGGATCGTAGCTGTATAGCCTAAGATTTCCATCTTCATCGAGTGTCAATCTTCTCAACTTCCTTACACCATAATCCGAAGAATAGAATATTTGATTATTTTCTTGCCGAATGTTCCCCAAATCATCCAACCTAAGAAAATTCTGATTCACAACACTGGTCCAGTAAGTATCATTTTCCGGCACGAAAACAAGCTGTTTGGTCTCAAATTTGAACTTCCCATTCTTTGTAAAAAGTGTAGTCCCATTAATTATCTGGTTTGGAAGAAAAGTATTAGTCGGAACCAAAAAACTAGTCCAATTTCCATAAACAAGATTCCCAGAGGCCTGTAGAGTAAGCCCAGTTCCATTCGTACCCGGAACAGACCAGACGTTTTGCCCATCGGAAGAATTGATCAAGCGCAATTCGCCAGAGCGCGTAATGATCAGAGAACCTGACCTGCCCACCGGAGACTTATCATTGGCCGACCAGACGACGGTTGTAGGGCCCGAAATGTTATGGTACCAAACAGAAAAGGTGTACTGATCTGGCCCATTCGGAGAAGTGGATAGTTTGAAAAAACCTGCAGCGAAAGTGGAGTTGGGCAAGAGGAGAATTCTGTTTTGTGATGGAGTCCATGGGGAGGTGGAGATTGAAAATGAAGAAATATTTCGCTGCTGTTGGGATTTTGAAAACTGGAGATTTGAGATGAAGAAGATGAAGAACAAGAAGAGATTGAAATTGGAAGACATGATCTTGTGGATGGACTTTGATTGTTGTGGGATAATTGAAGGTGTTTGTATATGATTTAAGCTGGCTTTTGAAGACTATTTGTGCGTTGACGCAAGACCGTTGACCATAAGAAGCCCGTCAAGTGTTTCTCTCCCACTGCGTCCGTTAATTTTAATTGGATGCCGGGTAAATCACGTAATAATAATATTAATTTAATAAGGTGGGGGCCTATGGAGAATTGACCTAACCAATGAATGATTTTCTAAGAGAAAAATAATAAATATACGGTAGAAAATAGAAATATTTTGCAAACGATAACGATTTGACATTTGCGAATGAAGAACAAAGGAATCCCAGCAAACTTTTATTGACTTAATTTCATTATGTTCAAGCAAAGTTTCATATTAGACAAATATTTTATGTGAACAAAATAGTCATCAAAGTTAATTAATATTACATTACATGATTAACTTCCTATCCGGAATAGTAGCCGTTAAACCTTCACTCGTGTGAACTATAAAGAATTAAAGACTGTTAAAGCAATAATTTCCTTACAGTTGGTCTCTGACTGTTATAAATAATGTATATATATGTGAATGACATTACAATTATACCTCTGTAAACTTTACATTATTACGATTGTGTCATTGTTCATCCCTATAAATAAGGATCTGTATTACTCATTTGGAATACAATTAAGAGAAGCAATTTCTCTCATTATCTCTCTATCTCTCATTCTTGTTCTTATATTTTTGATAGTTTTACAACACGTTATCAGCACTAATTTCTAACAAATTGAGTAATATAACAGGAGTATGCTCTACAGCTGCATCTAAATGATGAAGTTCTGTATCAGAAACCTGATTATTACTAATCAATATTTCATTTCTCAAACCAAACACTTTTGACTTTAGAAAATAACTCATATATTGTAGATCTGAAAACTTCAATAAAGATGGAAACTTTGCATCTTTGTATGATTCAAAAAGTTCCATACGAGGAAAGAAATTTGGTCTCGTTGTTGTGCAAAAGGAAAAATTTGGAAAAGAAGACGAAATTTATCCAATTTTTTAAATTTCTGGTGGAACTGAAAAAGAAAGATTCAGAACGGGCTTGTCGAGGAGAAGACTTGCCTGAAATTTGGGGATGATCCGACGGCTGAAACGGAAGATATCGACCGGAGAAGAAAGGCTGAAAACTGTGCAAAAATCAAAATCTGACCAGAAATTGAAACGCTTATCCCGGACGATTCTGAACTCCGATCAATGATCGGCCAGCGGCATATCAACGGGCTTGTCTAGGAGAAGACTCGACTAAAATTTGGCGTCGATCCGACGGTTAAAACGGAAGTTATTGGCCGGAGAAGAAGAGACTGGCGGATTGAAAAATGTTGATTCCGGCCAAATGGTTGGTCTTTTGGAGAAACGGAGACCACAGGCATGTTCAGGAAGTTGAGGCGCACATTCTGGTGATGGGTTGATTTTTCCGGCCACCGGCACGTAGCTGCCGCGGCGAGTGGGATGGCGCGTGAGCGGATTCCGGCGAGATTTTGAACTTTGGACCAAAAGTAAGTTTGTTCTAAATTAAATTTCAAACCTATTAACGGTTTCAATTTACTCATATGACCAATATATTAAAATATGGACGATTTTTCCCTTGATGATACGTTAAAGTATATTAATCGTGATTTAACGAATTTGATTAATCATTATTAATGATCTGATGAGAAGTGTTAATAGAATATATATTTTAAATCATTTAATACTACTATGTTATCAATATGATATATTAAAAAATTTAAAAGTAACATAATAGTTTCCATATCGTAACATATTGAGTATAACTCATTATCGTAACGAACTGAACTATTATGAATACCTTGATTGGATTTGGAGATATGACTTGCTCATTTATAAAATGTAATTATTTCATTATGTTGTTACCACCTATATGGTTAGTTCTACAAGTTTCAAGCATATCACATTACCGCCTATATGGTTGGTTCTACTGATTTTAAATATTTCTACTCATATAAATTTGATATATTGTTATTCAATATTTCAACAAATGGTACCAGAAGTTACCATTACCAAAAGATTGTTGGATCTTAATGAAAATATTTTATCATTTGGTACCAGAAGTTACAAATATCTGTATTTGAAACGGTGGATGAAAATAAATTATTCAACAAAGAAATGTTGATGTATGATAAGATAATATCACATGATAGCACGGATATAGCTAATGTGAAAATAATCTCATCAGTATTATGAGATAAATATTATATGATTGTGATAAGCAGTTTTGATCAAAGTTCTTGCACAGCACTTATGTATTCCAGAAGAAGTACATATTTACTCCAGAAGAAGTAAAGATTATCATCTAAACATACTGAAATGATATTATTATTACTCCTGAAGAAGCATAAACGAGTCATACATGCAAAATACAAAAGGGGGGGGGGAAACATTTATGATCCTAAAAAATAGATGTGTGTATCAGGTGTAATAATACTCCATACTCTACCACCCCTAATCTTTTTTTTGTATCTTAAGAGTAAGAATATTCCGTACTCCACCACTCCTAATCCTTTTGAGGTTCACAAGATTAAAGTTCAAATACTCATCAACATTAGAGGTGTGTCTCAAAAGTAAGAATACCCCATACTCTACCACCCCAATATTTTGAGATTCACAAGGATAAATTTAAATTAACCGGACTCCATTTTCGCTTGGTACCCCTTCCTTGCGACCAATTTATCTTAACTACTGCTGGATCTTGTATTGGAACATATGATTATAGCTTTTTCAGCAGTTCATCGATAGTGAGAGCAGAAATAAGGATCCTCCTAGAAAATGGAGATATGAATCCCTATTCCACAGCATAATCAAGAAATGTTAGTAAACCATCGAAAAAGTTGTTAACATTTAAAAGCCCAATAGGCTTTGTATGGAGACTCATCTGAGACCATGAGGTAATATTAAAGATTTCCTCTAAAGTACTAAAACCTCCAGGCATGGCAATGAAGGCATCAGAACCATATAACATGCAAGTTATGCGTTCATGGATAGATAACGTCTGTACTTCATGCCCTCGTGTTTTGCCTGCGATATCAACTAAAGGAACGGGTATAACACCTATCACTCTTGCTTTTTCTGCTTAAGCGGATTGTGAAACACAACCAATCAATCCACTACTGCCCCCTCCATATACTAGTTTGATACCTCTCTCTCTCCCAACTTCTTCCCTAGAAGCACTGATGCTTCTAGATACTCAAAGCTTCTCCCGATTTTTGATAAACAAAATACACAAATAGTTTTGATCTGTCGAAGTTTTGATCCCTCCATCTTTTAAGAATAAAAGGAAGGAAAACTTACGAGAAATTGTTATTTTGGGATGCTTTAAACTGCGAAATTATCTGATATTTTAAACTTGAAAATATTCACTATTTACTACTCTTCTTTTTGAAAAAGTTACTATTTACTTTTGACTAAATGACACCACTTTTGATCTTGTCTCTGACAGCATATATTTTGCTCCATAATGGATACTCTTTCGGTGATCTCTCAGTAACAATCTGTTAATACGTGAAAAATACAAAATACTTTGTTAAAATATATACGCTATACTGATTTACCTTGTATCAATGTTGAGTAGCCAAAATATCATTGTTTACAACAACCTGGAAAACAGGATCTTTTGCTATTATATTTTTGAGACTATAACGATCTTTATCACTGATCAATTTAGCTCATAAAGATAGTAACTCACGCTGCACATACCCACAAATGTGCGTCTCAAGAGTCAATCGGATATCATTCAATGACTCCTTACTCAATCCACCCTTAATGAAATCTATTTTATCATCTCGATTTCTGGATGAATATCCTATTGATTTACAACGGGTATTACATGTCTATCGAGCACATTTGTAACAACCATTTAATATTTTTGCTCTTCGCTTCTTTGCAAAAGTACTCTTACCTAAGCCAGGCATGTGATTAGAAAATGAATCTGCTAATTCATCAGCTAGTCGAACTTTTGCTTCGATCAACCAACGAACATCTTCTGGGACACCTTGGTCCATCAGCAGTCTCAATCTTTCGAGTCGAACTCGGTAAATCTTTTTCAAAACATTTATCAGAAGATTTGAGTAGTATTTGCGAATATTTGATAATATAACATCAATTTTGATGGATCTGATCTTCTCCCAAAGTGATCTATTTAAATGCGTTATTTAACGCGTAAAAGAGCATTGGCTCCGTGTATCATTGATTCCACCAAGAAAAAGAGGAAAAAATTTGTAATCAAAAGAAGGGGATAAGGATCATTTTATTGAGATTTCGGTCTAATCATCTTTTTAGATATAATAAATCAAGGTATACTGATTTATATATTCAAAGAAGTAAATATTGTATTGAAACAGAAGTTCATACATACAAGTGAAATATGTATATAATGAACTAGAAGTTCATAAGTGAAATATACATTGAATTGAACCAGAAGTTCAGCGATATTGTATTGAACCAAATATTTATGCATAGAAATGAAATAAAATCGTATTGAACCAGAAGTTCTATAATAAACGGTTAGATTATCAAAAGTTTCAAATTATTTTCTATGAAAATAACTTATTCAGAAATTGTTTATCATATAACAATATTCTATGTCAAACATGGATTAACTCAAGAAGCTTTATGATTTGTAAAAGTGCGATATGTATACAATCCACCAAAGTGCACTTAGATATATGATTGAGATTATATCCCTAAAAGGATGACATGTGTTATGGCATTTTAGCCGATTGATATAATATAATATTTGTGAACATTATGGGGGAAAACACGCCTGAAGCTTAATTATGCCTGAAGTATAATGACTATCGATTCCAAAAATAAATATCTCTTGAATGATTGAGATGATCCCTTTGAGGCTAAATACTCATGGTGAGTAAAAGAGACATAATTAAATGTAAGAGACTCAGGTACCTGATGATAGAACATATAAAGAGATCTCTCTATGTTATATTGAGATGAAATGGAATCGATAAATAAGTCGACTGCATACATAAACAACCCTCTTATGAAAATGAGGTTGATGAAATTATAATACTTTGGCCAAGTATAAAACCCCAATGTAGGGATTATTGTTCAAGGACCTGAAGTCCAAATGCTTAAATGTGTAAAGCCAATAATTATATGTACAAATGAAAAATATTACACAGTCGTAAAAGACGACTCGTTGCGCGCGAAATTTTTTATAGAACTGGCATGACATATGGTGGATAGACTATAGTATAAATCATTAGCTTGAGCTCTTTGATATACCAATGAGTGAGATCAAAATGTATGATTCTCATCTCGGTAATTTGAGAGTATTCTTTGATATACCAGTTGATCGTGGTACGTTAGGATTTCAAGTAAAATGATTGTAGATTATATTTCGAAATTGATATATATTTCAATGATTGATTATTCAAATCAGAAATTGTGGTTTATGAGATGCAAGAACATACATGTATAATCAATGAAAGATTTAATATACCCAAATTAGTATCACTATAGGATGATACAAATGACTGCATGATATAATATGTTGAAAGTGAAATTGGAGTGTACTATTTATGACATCTGGGAAATTGATTATTCACTAGAAGTGAATATGAAAATGAATATGTTTAATTATTCGCCATAAGTGAAAGATGCAATTGATAAATTAGTACAACATTACTTAATATAGCATGTTATGACATCATAAATGATCTATGAACGATTTATATAAAGGTCATCATAAATGATATGTTTGATGAAAAGATTTGTGATTGCACCAATATACTTGTGATATTCCATGAAAGGAATAAATATGCGTTGCATTCTTTTTCCCTTAGCTGATGTTTTGTCCCATAGGGTTTTCCTAGCAAGGTTTTTAATGAGGCAACAGTTGAGACGTATTGATGAAAATTAATGAGAATAATGTACTCTTTTTCCCTTCGCTAAGGTTTTGTCCCACAAGATTCTCCTAGCAATGTTTTTGAGGCATTATCATATCTATCTACAAGTTATAATTCAGCAACACATTGTTATACTGGAATGATATCAACAAATGAAGAAAATCATAGACATCTTATGAAGAATGCTATACAAGGAGATTTTTATACATACATATTCCAGACGAAAAATGATATCAATGTTCGAGAAGTTCATTAATCCTCAATTGCACACTTCAGGGGGAGAAACATGTTGTACTCTTTTTCCTTCGTCCAGGTTTTGTCCTACTAGGTTTTCCTGACAAGGTTTTAACGAGGCAGCGGCTGTACTCTTTTTCCTTGGTTTAGATTTTATCCCACTGGATTTTACTGACAAGGTTTTAACGAGACAGTACTTCAAAACTTCAAGCTTCAGTATATAATTTGTTCTACTTATCATTGGATGTTATTTCGAACATTAGACTCAATGATTCACAATGTCTAACATAAGGGGGAGCTTCTGTACTCTTTTTCCTTCGCTCAAGTTTTATCCCACTAGGTTTTCTTAGCAATGTTTTAACGAGGCAGGTAATTGCGTAATATGTCATTCAAGGGGGAGTGTTATAAATAATGTATATATATGTGAATAACATTACCATTATATTCCTGTAAACTTTACATTATTACGATTGTACCATTGTCCACCCCTATAAATGGGGGCTTATATTACTCATTTGGAATACAATTAAGAGAAGAAATTTCTCTCATTCTCTCTCTATCTCTCATTCTTGTTCTTATATTTTTTATAGTTTTACAACACTCACGACATTTTTACTATTAAAGTAGTGACGGATGCAACAGATATTTTGAGTTAGAGAATTAGAATATGATTCAAATTTTTATTTTTCACATCATATGTAACTAAATGACTTAGAAAAAAGATGTCATATCCTATATAAAATTTCCTAGTAAACTGGTAGAAATTATTTTAAGAAATTGCGTGAAAATAAGAAACATCAATGAAATAATTGATAAAAAAATTATAAAGAAAATACAAGTTAAACGTCCATTTTTAAATACACTTTTAATTATTTTTTATCTCCATTTGGACATTTGATATATCTACGATGGAGTTTCCGAAACAAATTTCTAGATGACGTAGGTGATTCGTGGATTTGGCTAGCGTATTATCGTCAGCGAACTTAGGTCATATTCAAAATCTTGAAATTCCAGATTGGAATGTTCTACTTTGACGCAGCATAACTTTCGCTAAGATTGACAGTTTCACGTGCCTTCAACAATACTGAAAGTTAGGTCGCGAGCACTTCGAAATGGTATCAAGAATACAACTTTTCAACTTCGTTTGGTACCGTGTAATAATTTGAAAACATGGCAAATAATTCATTTCAAGTTATTTCTTACTGTTCAAGATAATCATTTTATGTTTGGCACAATTTTCTTGATTGGGACAATTAACTCAATTTGCTGTCGTTATTTTAAAAAAATTAAAAATTAAAATTAAAATTAAAAAAAAAAAAAACAAAAGTTAAAAGTTGGGGGCTCAATTAATCACCCATGACCCCAGATCTGCAAATGACTATTAATTAGCAACTGTTCTTTAACATACTCATTAAAATTTATAAATTAAAACAATATATTTTTTTAAATCACTTTTTATGCTTACACATTTTTTTCTCCACTATTTAACTATATATTTTACTTAAACATAACAAAAAAAAAATATTAATTTATAAATGTGAGCGATGTTATTAAAGAGAGCATAATGACAACTAGGGTGGGGTTAAGGTGAGTGATTATGGATTTTGATTTTTTTGGGGGCTAAGGCCCTGTTTGCTAGATGAGTTGTTTTTTTTTTCTCCTTAAAACTCATTTACAACCACACATTTTAATGAGACCTACAACTTTTCAATCACATGTTCTCCCAATTTTTTTTTTTTTCATATTACCAAACAAGCTCTAAATGTGAAGATTTTTCATATAAGAACCGCCTTTTAAATATGTGCCCATGTTTGATAGAAATTAAAATTAGATTTTTAGCGAATTATGATAAAAGTTGATGAGACGTGTGATTAGAAAATTATGAAACTCATAAAATATGTAGTATAATTAATTATTATCTATCTAGATTAAAATCTATATGAAACAAGAACTATGTACTTTTACGAGACTGGCTCAATGACTACTAGTTCTACCACCCGTGCGATGCACGGTGTTATATATAAAAAATATATTATATTACAATAACTAACCATGACAATCATAGGACTATAACATAAATAGTATATAATCAACAATCTTCAAAATTTATTCTCAAAGATTTATTATCTCAATCTACTTCATAATTGTAGACTTGATATTTGTCTATGAAATTAAAGGATTCATCCATGGCCTATTAGCAATGGAAAATGAAAAGAAATAATTTAGCTTAAGCTTAAAACCCACTCTTACAAATCTCATCTTTCTCCAAACTTATTTTCAACCATACATTATCCGATAAAATAATTTCATATGTAAATAAAAAAATAAAATAAAAAATCCTACTTTTTAACCACATTCTTCAAAAAATCACAATTATAAATTCTACTTTCCCAAAAAATATAGCTCAATCTAACTCTTAATATAAATCCAAACAAATAATAGCATTTCCTCACCTGAGAAATTTACATTTCAAGCAAAAATGAAAATTTAATTGGGTTCATAGACTTCTAATTTCGTGGTTCAAAATAATACTGAACAGAAGCAATATACTTATTAATACGGGCTATCCAGCCATACGTTATGACAATTTTCTACACCAAATATAGATATTAACCTCTTTAGGCATCATACACTAATCTCAATCAAATAAAAGTTGAAACTTCTAAAACACATTTCAAATATATTATATAATATGTACCAGAAAACAAACATGGATGGAGAAAGTGCCAAGACAGGTGACATCATATCCAGGCCACCACTCCCAGAGTCATCAATTGCAAATCAATAATTTAAGAAGAAATTCACAACTGATTTGTGCATATCCCTGCATAATTCAATATGTCACTCATCAAAACAAATGATAAAAATTTCACAATTTCATAATTGAGAGTAAGAGTTATACTTTTCAAACTAAAATAATAAACCAAGAAGATTACAAAAGATTAAGCATAACTCAGAGAAAAGCTGAAAATGTTTCAGCAAATTGAGAGGAAACCAACGCAAAAAAAAGACTTATCAATCCATTCAAATATAGCACCAACAATGATAAATTATTGCTGATCTTGAAGAAATCATACTCTTTTTAGTTTGTAATTTAACAAAATTGGTTCAATTTAAACACTCAAATATAAAATTCACACTTGTGCTTGAGCAATTTGAAAGCCGCTAATGAAACTAAAATAAGAACTGACCTTTGAATCTCTGCCGCTACATGTACAACACTATTTGTTTTGCATGAACCACAGGACAAAGAACCATACATTGAAGAGAACCCATCTCAAATCCTCTGCAGTCCATAATAAAATTTAAAAAACACATAATCATACACCCAAAATTCATCATCGAGTAATCTTTTTCAAAAAATTAAACCCGTCTCTTTTTAAATAATATAATATAATTACTTCTCAGAAAGAAGAATATAATATAATTACTTTTCAAAAAGATGAATCTTTATTACTTGCGAAAAAAAGGATTCTTGAAAAAGATTCCTCACGTAAAACACAATAAAAATTATAGAATAGAAGGACTACTGATTATCAATATCACATAAACGTTTTCGATAAAAAAATCAGAAGCCACTTCTGATCTTAATTAAGTGAAGCTTACATCGTCAAATTAGAAGCTCTGTTGGAAGAAGCAAGCTACAATCCACAATTTTCCCATTATCATAAGTGCATAGGTGTATTTTGCTAATAATTAATGAATCTTACAGATACACTACATGACAGCATGGCGAGGGAATTTAATCTAAATGAAATAGTGAAGAAGCAGAAACTCTGCTTCAATTTTTATTTTTCATCTCAATATCATCACTATCATGGAAACATGGGCAAGTCCAGTCACTTGGGAACAGAAATATTCTGAAGAAGCAGAAACTCTGCTTCAATTTTTATTTTTCATCTCAATATCATCACTATCATGGAAACATGGGCCAGTCCAGTCACTTGGGAACAGAAATATTCATAGCTTGCAGAAATATTCCATATAACATGTACAACACCTAGTAAAATCCCTATAGGTAAGAGAATGTTGACATTCAGGATTCATCATCAAGTCAAAAGGAAATTAGTGACGTTAAAAACCAGTCTTACCTCTCCCCAAAAAATCACTCTTGTAAGTTGTACCCTTGCTCCAAAGTAGTGGCAAAAGTAAAAGGAGAACCGACGGCAATTGACCATCCAAGGGCAACATCTATAGCTCTACCATCAACATCCTAAACATGAAGGCAAAAAGTCATTCAATTTCATATCAAGAACCTCAAACATGCTCATATGAACATGTAAAACCATAATTTTGCAGTACAAAATTCAAAGAACACATTATACAAATCAAAATCTAAATTTCTAGTAGACAGACAAAATTCAAAGAGCACCTTGGTAGTTTATATTCTCATCCATCAAGACCTCAATCTAAAGTTGCAACTTCAAATTATTTATTTGGAATTCAAAAATCAATCAAGACCTTCCTATTAATCCATCAACAACTTTTGAGAAAAATGTCTTCAAGATGTATTTTATTGATTCACATTATAATACCTTTATGCAATTGCCATTATATTAAAAATTTCAAGAATTTAAGTAAAAAAGGGGTCTCATCCATAACATGTACATTTCAACTAATCAAGAGAACCCCCCCCCCCCCCCGACATCATACCCCCATCCCCACCCACCCTCTTTGACAGGCTTGTAAAACTTTGATTTTTTCTTGAGAAACATAGAATGTGCACTGTATTTATTACTATAATTAATCAGACTTGTAACCTATAATGGAGATTTACATATAATATTCGATGGAAATGGAAAAATGTTTTTGATATTTACTTGGCAAGACCTGCTTTCTGGATGGTCTTTATAAGCCTCACATCATCAAATGTCCCTTCAAATCTGTACTGAAAAACCCACAAAGATCCTACCAAAAAATACATACTTTCAGAAAAGCTAATAAATTTTTTCCTCAAACCTTACTGCTAAAATCTGCCACATAACTCAACAATCCCACAAATATGCAAAGCTAATAAATGTAAATTCCAAGATACTAAAACAATTTTATCTCAAAAAAAAAAAAAAAAAAAAAAAAAAACCAAGATACCTCAAAATAATTTTATCTATTTTAATTACTTAAATAAAGGCTTCAATTTCATGCAGCTAAATAGTACAAATTCCACAAAACCTTAAACTATACACCTACGAATACAAAGTCTATCGTTTAGAACTTACAGAAAATGGATTATCATCTTCTCTTCATCAAAAAGGTTGCGATAGTAACTTCCTGTCATTGTTTTTTGGTGCTTTTCAGTTCAACTAAATCTCACTTCACAATGAAGAACTTTGAGATAGACCCTTGCGACAAAACTTTTAGAGGCACCACTCATCCTCGTTGTAATTATTCTGAAGCAACATTCCCAAGCAAAAACTCAAAAGGATTTCCACCCTGAAAATATAAATAAATAAATTAATTAATAATCAAGCACCATCAACAACACACCTTGGGACTGCATACACCGCCACCGCCACCGCCTCCTCCGACAACTAATCTACCAGATTTCGAAACCATCACCACGACCACATTTGACTCTGCCACCGACTTCTCCTTCGTCTCTGAAGATGATTTTTAAGGAGCAAAAATATGGTGCCACTGAAAGTGAATTAGGTGATTTTTAAGGAAAAATAGGGAAGTACCGGTTGCACCACCGGTTGAGGGAAATGAAGATCCAAACCAGCCTCCATCACCCAAATGTCTTGAGACTATTTGGATGGTTCCATGATGAGGAAGGTGCTCATGGAGGTGAACTCGACGGAGAACGACGAAAATCTGACCAGGAAGGGAAAAGTGGAGGGTTTATTGCTCCATTTCTTTCAATTTTTTCGCTGTCTTTACTTTACTTTAATTTGAGAATTGATTTGAATACACGTCAACTTCTATTAGCAGTATTGCCTTTCATTTCTCTGACATGGACTAACTTTTGGAGATACTTGTTTATTATTATTTTATATATTATATTATTTCATTACATTTCAATTGTTTTCTCTTCCTGAAAAAACAGAGGCGAGAATTTTGAAATTTTCTCTCTTTTCCAAACAGGCTGGCTGGGCGGGATTCTTTGTAAAAATTTGAGCGGGATTTTCATCTCCAACTATCCTTCCTTATAATATTAATAAGATAAGTAGAAGATAAGATCATCTAGCGACTGTCGAATTTGTAGTGGATGTCGTCAAAATGGAGTGGCCAATTATATAACACTAGTTTGCCAAAACATTGGTTAAAAGTGGGCTAACACTTCGACGGGTGATAAAGACATTATTACCTTTTACTAGTGTTATATCCGTGCGATACATGATCATTTATTATTTACATATATCGAATTTATATGTTAATATATAAAATAAATATTTAATTAAAAATAAGTAACAAAAGAAAATAATTAATCAAAAAAAGGTAAAAATTACACATACCTTAATTATTTTTTACCGTTAATATGTTTACCATTTTAGATTTTTTTTTTTTTTAAAAAATATTGTAATTTCAATAAATTTAAAAATTAAAATGAGAAAATAAAATTACATTTAAATAAAATTTGTAATACGTACAAAAATATATTTGTGATATACGCTCACAACTTTATTAAAAAGAAAAATAAAAAATAGATCGATGAACGTTCCTATTTCATCATCTTTCATTTTCTGTTTTTAAAGAAAAATATTTATGTGATATTAACAAAGTTTTTTTTTTTTTTTAAAAAAAAAATTTACGATTTAAAAAAAATGTAATTGATTTTCAAAAGGGAAAGCGGCCCAAGAAACTTAGAGACTTAGAAAAAAGGCTATTTAAAATTTTGCATTCAACTGGATTATTTAAAATCTGAAATTTGTCCAAAATGAATAATATATAGTTAATTAATACCACTTAACATCTTGAAGTTCTAATTAAGAAAGCGCCTCCCTTATTGGGAAGTTGGTGTTTTAGATTAGGAACATTGATGTATTCCAAAATCTATGTTTGTACAATCTCAAGAGATAATAAATTGATTTAATGGATGAATAGACTCTTGAATCTTCAAAAAATAATTTAGATGTATTTTCTATGAGAGACATAGTGTAGCAACCAACATATTTCGTCCAATGGCTTGAGTATTTATTGTAGGGATGTTTAAGTATAATGGGCTAGACAAAATAGCTGAAAATCAAGCAAAACATGTCAAAATACACGTTGACCGCTTGAGCAAAACTCTAGTGGGATTCGAGCATGTTCTGTTTACGCACAGGTCGCTCGAGCGGAATTTGATCGATATTCGAGCATCTTGCTCCTGTTAATCATGCTCAAGCAGGAGGTGAGTGTTTTTTATGACGAGTTTTCTTTCCTTTTCTAAGCTAGAGCCTTAATACCTTATCCAACTATATATAGCCCCTGTTTAAGCTCCATTATTTGGGAAATATTATGGTTTTGAATAGTATTTTTGAGAAAATGTGTGGTTAAAAATTGTTTGAAAAGTAAAATATGGCGGGCTTGATTTAAATGAATGGTTGAGATTGAGTGTTTTAAAAACTTGGTTTCAAAAAAAATGGGAGCCAAATAAGGGTATAATTGCAACTATCTCCTTGACTTTTACACACGTTAGATTTAGCCTTTTTGTACACAGAATAGCAAATATATAATTCCTAACAAACTCCCCCTTTGATATTCTATGACAAAACTATACAATAAAGTAAAGAGTAAAAAACAAAGACAAATCTATCTAATCAATAAAGCTCCGTCTCTTGCATTCCTTGTTATACTTGTTTCCTGAAATCAAATACTCAGTGTAAAAGCACGTGATACATGATTATAACAATTGAAGCACATAATCATAAATATAGGCAACCCAATTTGAGACATAATAATAATGTCAATCAAAATGCAAACCAAAACATTAACATCACAAAACATCAAAACTCAAACATCTATACAATATAGAATGCAATGCAATGTGAATTCAAACTCTTCCACTTATTGCAAACTCACATTGTTATGCAGTATCAAAATGTATCTACGTCTCTCTCCAACAACCCCAAAGACATAAAATGAAAATGCAATGATTATTTTTCCATAACCCTCCCCCCTTTTTTGTTGCAAATGACGAATAGTGCAATGTCAAATGCAATTTTAGCAACAATATGGAAAAACTCAAAAATGCAGTTGATAGCATGTACAAGTATTTTCATTGTTCAATGATTAGTAAATTTTCCCACTTACTCGTTTTAAGTTCAAGTGGAGTGATAGAATAAGTGACCCATGTGTGTAAAGTGTCACTAATCCTTTGTAAGTAGGGCTACAAACCTTAATTTTGTAAGAAAGAACATGCTTAACATCACTTCAAATAAGCTTATTCTTCTATTTATGAGAGTCAAAGCATTAAGTACAGTAGGGCCTCTAATAGAATCTCATTTTACAAGTATACTATACTTTTTCTTTTCTCTCCTAACTTTGAGCATACATTTTTCTCAAATATCAATAATTTTCAAAGCTCATCATTTTTTCATCTTAAGTGCTAGTTTGTATTCATTAAACATCTAATATGACCCTTTACTGACCTTAGGTGCTAAACCCAAGTCAGTTGACCATAGGTACCAAGTGTCGAGACACCATGTAGGCTTGATTACTCGAGTCAAATAGGCTCCAAAGAATATAAGGGGTCGTTCTGTTTGTATTTTGTTTTCTGTTTTTATTTTCGAAAACATTTTCAATTTTTTTATTTTCATTTTCCATTTTAAAATTTAATAAAAACGCATTCAGTTTGTTATTTTGAAAAATTATTTCTCAAAAGGAAAATTCAAAAACACGTTCTGTTTGAAATTTGAGGTATATCATGTTAAATTATAAAAATTGGTCAAGAGATACAAAACTTTCAAAGGTGAACAAATCAGTCTCATCTTCAACCTTAACCACCTACCCGCCGACCACCAACACTCTCTCAAATCTACCCTCCGTCGCCCACAAATAACAACTCAGGCAAGCAACCATTTGGTAACTCTTATTGTGATTCTTCTCATAACCATAATTAGGGGCATCCACACTGCCACATTAGGCAAGATCATTGCATAGAGCCAAGATGCTCTTTCGCAAGCTACAAATATTTCTGCATAGGTGATTAAGAATTGCAGAAAGGTTTGGTTACAAGACTGGATTTCGAATCTTACTTCTTCAGATGGCTTGTTTCATTAATCCTCATTCCATTTATGTCTATTTGGAGAAAACCTGTTTTTCTCTATTCCATTTCTCACTCAGGGCCGGGTTTGACGACGGAGAAGGAGGGGAGAAAGGTGGTACAATGATGGCAATTTAGAGAAGTAGGGGCATTGTATATTTGAGAGAAGAGGTGCTTGGAAGCTGCTGCCATTGTTGTGTGTGAAGCATTGAAGCTTGGAGATGGAGATGGAGATGGAGTAGGGGAAGAAAATGGTTTGGGGGAAGAAAATGTCGAGATGGGGGAAAAAAAGGCTCTTATTTGCAAAGCGGGGGAATCAAAATGGCGACCTTATGGCACAATTGGGTTGTTTCCAATTGAGCTACTCAAAAATTTGGATCAAAATGCCTTTTTCGCTTTTTTAGCATTTCAACTAAAATTTATTGAAAATGCCCAAAACAATTTTTTGGCATTTTGTGTTTTCTTTGTATTTTTTCCCGTTTTCAAAAATGTGTTTTGGAAAATGGGGAAGAGAACGCATTTTCGGTATTCTAGAAAATAAAAACAGAAAATGGCCTGAAGACAACAAAGATAACATGCCCTAAGATATTGAAAATTTAATTTGTGGGGGAATATACTTGAACTTAGGTCTAATAGATTTGATCAATTCATGTTCAAAGTCATCTTACTAACAAGTGACTGACATCTTAAATCTTACACACACGATTAAGTCTCACTTACAAAATCATAGTGTGTGAAGTGCAGATGGTACATGAATACCTATTCTAAGTACTCCACAGAAACCTAAGTAATGGAAAATGTACTACAATTTATTAAATTTACTTAAGCGTGACCACATAGGCCGCTCAAGTGGAAGTCGAATAGCATTCGAGCGTCTTTGCTCTTGTTAATGTGCTTGAGCACAAAGTAAGCACGTCGTGATTTTACGGTAAGTCTTCTTTCCTTTTTTGAGCTCGAACACTAGCTTGCCTTTTCCAACTATACTTAATTGCAACTAGCTCCTTGACTTATACACATGTTCAATTTAGTCATTTGTACACATAGTCCTCAATACATAATCCCTAATATAAAGTCCTATAAAACTCGTATTAGGTTAACAAGAGAGATATGGTTTTATCGCTGAGTTCTAAAGGAGCTCTTGAACAAGACTAACTTGCATTAGCGATGTACCCGAGTTGGAGATTTAGTTGCAATATATATAATAAAGATTTTATGGTGCCCACAATGGGCATTTGTCCCTCCCTCTCCCCCATTGGAGGGTTTTCAGGTGGGGTCCATCGGGTCCCACCTGACAATCACTATCCACCTGCCAAGTGGCGGGTGGGTAGATTTTATTGTGCCCTTTGTATAAGCTAGTTAGTAGCGCGTGCGTTGCACGTGACTTTGTAATGATATTATGAGATATATTTGAATATCTTGAATTGAATATTTTCTTAATACACGTCAACTATTTTTAATACATTTTTTTCTAGATATGTATAAATTAAAAGCATGTATTAATATATTGATTATCTATTAGATTAATATCGAGTTAGTATTTTAGTCAAAACAACAACTGAAAAAATAGACCAAACTTGCTAACAAATTGAAGTTGATTAACTTAATTTCACTAAATTGAAGATGATTTTATTTAAAATTCGGATTTGTGTTAAGGTGAAACAAGATATATGTCAAGTACATAACTTTAACATATTTATTTTTTCAAAACTATTGTCAACTAAACGATATTTTTAATGTATTACTTCCTCAAATACCTGTTGCTTGCAATTTTTATAAATAATTGAAATCGAGGCTTGAATCCAAAAAAATAACAGCTTTGAAAAGGTATTGAAAACAAAAAAGCACGCATGTCAGCAATTTTAGCTACTAAAACAATAAGTTATATATACTAATAAAAAATATCATGAGTCTCAATGTCTCTTAAAAATCACTAAACATGAATATATAGATTATGACATTTTACCTTAAAATAGACGAATTTGAAAGAAATTAATAATAAATAAAAAAAATGATATCACATTTATACAGTGACATATTAGTAAAATATTTGGTGGTCAATATTTATTAGTAACGTCATTTTTTTTTATAAAACAGGACTATTACATGCGTAAATAAATGTGAAAATTATTTTTAATTATAAAATGTTATAATTAAAATAAAATTAATTGAAGGATAAATAAGAAATTATAAATTGTTTTCGAGAGTACTATAATCCAAAATATTTTTCCATTCATGTTATTTTAGAAGTATTATAGATATAAATGATCAATGCAATTTGAAGAGACAATTACCATCATTAAATTAGAAAATTTATTTTTAATTATAAAATGCTATAATTAAAATAAAATAAATTGAAGGATAAATAAGAAATTATAAATTATTTTCGAGAGTGTTATGATTTAAATTATTTCTCCATTCAAATTATTTTAAAAGTAGTATAGTTATAAATATAGATCAATGAAATTTGAAGATACAACGACAATTATTAAATTAGAAAATATTATATTAATTTTAATATATAATAATTAAAATAAAATTAATTAAAATGACAAATAAAAAATTGTAAATTATTATTTAGGGTATTATCGTCCAAAAAATTTCTTCCAATAAGTAACTTTTAAGTGGATAGATATTGATAATAGGTGGGGATAGGTGCGATGCGAAGTTAGTTCCCTCCTTAACCAAAAGACAAGGTCAAACGGTAACCAACCCATATACTTGTCTCCTTATTTTTATTACAGCTGCCTAATGTTTTGGGGATTCTGTTAGCCAAATGTATATTAAACATCCAAATGGAAACCGCTGATCATGTCCTAGAAACAAGCTAAACCGTGTGGAACATTCAAAAGTAGAAGCAACTTTAGATAAAAAAAAAAAAAAAACGAGAAACGAAGGAAAACACAAAGGCTAAGGGACATTGGCAACAGGAGATGAGGCTGTGGAGAAGGGCTTCCGCAGTGTTGAAGGATCAAAATAGCATCTGGATCGCCAGTCTGTCTAGGCGTACGGCACTCCGGAATCCCGACATTGAATCCGCCGTCATAAAAGCCACCAACCACGACGAATTCTCTATCGATATCAAGAACAGCGATAGAGTTTTCAGATGGATTCGCCTCTCGACTTGCCATGTCAAGCCTCTTGTTTGGTCCATATCGAATCGAATGACGAAAACAAGAAGTTGGGTGGTGGCTCTTAAAGGGTTGATTCTTATGCATGGCGTCATTAACTGTAATGTCCAGGCCGTTCAGAAAATTGGAAGGTTGCCATTTGATCTGTCAGATTTCACAGATGGGCATTCTGATCCAGGGAAAACATGGACGCACAACTCGTTTATACGTGAATACTACGCGTTTCTTGATCAGAAATCGATCATAATTTATCAGAATTTTGAGGAACGCAAAGGTCAGAAAATTGCTTCAATAATTAAAGAACTTCAGTTGCTGCAGAAGCTGCAAGGTTTGCTTGATTTGTTGATGCAGATTAAACCAAAGTCGAATGCAACCAGGGTCCCTCTCGTGCAGGATGCCATGGATGGAATTATCATTGAGATTTTTGATATTTATAGCAAAATATGTAGAGGGATTGCCATCATTCTTGTTAATATTTATTCCGCTAGAAGGGCCGAGGCAACAATGGCGCTCGAACTTGTGCAGAAGGCGAAAGCCCAAGGAGACGAACTTTCTTTGTACATCAAATTCTGCCAACAGATCGGGGTTGTCAATGCATTGGAATTTCCAATGGTTGAGAAAGTCCCTGAAGAGGGAATCGAAGAGCTTGAGCAAATAATAATCGGATTATCAGAGTCTGAGAAACCCGTCGTGAATGAATTGGGGTCGAAACAACAGGAAGATACAGCAATTGTTGTCGTAGATTCTGAAAATGCCGACGAAGGACGAGACTCGATGAAAACAACTATAATCACCGATAAATGGGAGAAATTTGAAGAAGATCTTATGATCGTCAGCCAAGAAAATCCCTTCGCCGCGTCTTGGATCGCACCTGTGCTTCATTCAAAGATAAATAATGAAGAACAGTTACCAGATTTGATCAGCTTCTAGTAATCTTTGAGCAGGATTTGCATTCCCTTTGAAGAGCCTTCTCGACTGTCTCAGAAAGGAAACAAAAACTGAAGAAAATACAAATAACCGAGAAGATGATCACATGAGGAAATGCTTCAATTTTCAAATGAGAATTTTATTATTATTTCAATTCTAACCATTTATAATTTCTGAGGATCAAGTATTATTTTTGCAAAAACAAAAGAGAGATGATTTTAAAATTTACAGGGTAGAATAAACAGAAGATGCTATCTAAATCTGCACTGATTTGTGTAGAACTTTCTTCATACAGCAGATTCTTTCTATAATGTACCGTCATCTTTCAATGATAAGTTTTGGCCATGTATTAGCTAAACATGAGCTTATAATTTATTTTCCACCTTATTTAGATCAATTTTCATTAGATGTCATGTCCATTAACAACTCATGTAAGACAGTTTATACTATTATGATAAAGGTAATTTACATAGCATGAAAATATAACTCACAAGTTGATGCAAACCACGTAACAATTGTAGCTACGCAACCCACAAAATATTGAAATCGATCCAAGAACGTCAAGAAATCATGATTTATGGATCCAATTAAAATTAATTGAACCAAACAACCAATACAATCACAATGATATATTGACCTCTTGATCACAAGTAATAATAATTCTTACCGAGATTTGAACAAACAAGAATAACTCGCAAGTTCGAATTTTATTCAATGAAGAATAAGATTGTGAAAGCAAAATAGTCTCTCAATTATAATATCAAAGTTGTGTAAAGTCTGTATTACAATGAATAGAAAAAGCGTATAAATAAACAAAATAAACCTAGCCGCTAATTGGGCTCAAAAAAGAATTCTAATTAAACTAAAATAACTAAAACTTATAAGGAAATAAAAATCTGCGAAATCTGATCCGTTGAGAAGTTACGGCCGTAAAGATGACACTTACGGTTACGGCCGTAAGTGTGTTTCTGTTTAAAGTTACGGCCGTGACACTTATACTTACGGCCGTAAATATGAAAATCTTGGAATCCTTCGTTTTCACCCGAGGGGAGGTTACAGCTGTGACATATTTTGGTTACGGCCGTTAAAACCCTTCTGCATAATTTTTGGTTCTTTTCGACACGGTTTGATCTTCAAAGTTCGTCGAACCTGCTGAATTCTTGTTTTGGCTTGAATATTTAGCGGTCGTTCTCTTTGTGTTTCGATTTTGAATTTTGAGTTTTGGATTTTGTTTTAAATTTTGGATTTTTGTTGTTTGTTTTGGGATTGCTGAAAACACGTTCTCCTTGTGATTTTGAAAAACTGTTTTCAAAAATAGAAAATTGAAAAATGCGTTTACTTTGTAATTTTTTGATATATTTATTTTGTGATATTTTATATGTAAAAAATGGTTAATTTATTGAATTACATTAATTTTAATGTTAATAAATCAGTTAGTTCTCTTTGTCAATAAATTCATCATTAATATTGTTTCAGCTAAACAAAAATTTAACCCCATACCAATAAAATCTTAACATGGATTTATATTTAATGACAAAATAATATAAGAATTTCAAGTGAAGGAAGTGTCTCACATTTACAAAATAATAATAATAATAATAATAATAATAATAATAATAATAATAATAATAAATTACAAAAAAAAAAAAAAAATCTTAACATGGATCTATATAATAGCAAAATAACATAAGAATTTCAAATGAAGGAAGTATCTTACTTTTACAAAAATAATAATAATGATAATAATCAAAAATAATAATAATGATGATAATAAATAAATAAAAAATTTACAAAAAAAAAAAATTCTTAAAATGAATCTATATATAATGGCAAAATAACATAAAAATTTCAAGTGAATGAAGTGTCTCACTTTTCCAAAAAAAAAAAAAAATTAACATTGATCTATATATATAATGACAAAATAATATAAAAACTTCAAGTGAAAAAAAGTGTCTCACTTTTACCAAAATAAATAAATAAATAAATAAAAATAATTTATATATATAAAAAAATCTTAACATGGATCTATAGATAATGACAAAATAATATAAGAATTTCAAGTGAAGGAAGTGTCTCACATTTAAAAAAAAAAAAAAAAAAAAAAAAAAAATTAATAATAAATAAAAAAAAATCTTAACATGGATCTATATATATATGACAAAAGAACTTCAAGTGAAGGAAGTGTCTTACATTTAAAAATAAAAAATAAAAAATCTAAAACACGCGTTTTGGTCGTTTTGGACTTTTTAACACAAAATATCCAAAACGCAATAAAATCGTTTTGAGTTTCCTTTATATTTTTTTTGTTGTTTTGAAAAACGCGTTTCTGAAAATGGGCAAAGTGAATATGTTTTCGATATTTCAAAAAATCTAAAACTCAAAACGGGTTCAAAACAGCAAAGAGAACGGGGCCTTAAATTTTCCCATCAAGCCTGCTATGATTCATATTATCGGGGTTCTGTATCACATCACAAGTTCAAGAAAGTTCATGGAAATTATTAATAACATACCAGTAAAGCACACAGATCGACTGGCCGTTCCCTCCGATTCTTTTCAAGAAGTTAAATTATGGTTGTTGCTTCTTTTTAAAGGCTGTCTAGTTACCAAATGCGGAAAGGACCAGGCAGAAGTTCAGAGAGCTCGATAATGGGACATTGGCAGATCATAAGATGAAATAAAGAATGGAAAAGTCAGCTTGCGAGCGACAGCGTAGGCAAGCAGGGTGACAGTTTTAATAGATCTTTGAACAAAAAAATTTGACAAACATTCTCTATATGTTCCTGGAAACTACAAATAAAAATATACACACACTTGAGCAGAAATCCTCATCAACTACTTCTACCTCATATCATCTAAAAGTTTAAACTGTTGAAGACGGAATACATGCCCGTTAGGTACAGCTTTCGCTAAAGCTTTCCTGAAAATGCCACATTAATTTTTGTTTGAAAACTGATTTCTAAAATATTTTCTACTTTGAAGTACTTTTAGAGGAAGTTATGCTAAACTAGCTTCTTCTAATTGGTGGAAGCACTTTTCAAAAAAATTGTCAAACTGAACAAAAGTAGTTTTAGGATCTCAAAAGCAGCTTTTGACTTCCCAAAAATCAACCCAAACAAGCCCTACATATATTTTGCCTAGCTCTAATACCATTTTTACCATACATCTGAAGTCTTGGCCACATGTACTTATCTCATCTTCAACAATAATTCATCATCTAAACATAAAATTTTACAGAATAATAACAATGTGATATCTATTCTTGTCCAAGAACATTATACTCCCTATTCAACTCAGGTGCGACCTCAAGAAACTTGGAATTCATTTAATGATTACAAGACATGCAAGAAACATTAAGCAAATGTCCCACTGGAGTACCCAATTCTATCTTTATTGTTAGGTTTTTGATGTAATTGGCAATCCCGTGAATAAAATGACTCATTTATAAAGTCCCAATTAGAATCAAAGTACGGTAGTTGAGTATTTGTGTTCAAGATTAACAAAGAAGTGAAGAATTGGGATGCAATAGAAGTTAAAATGAATCCAAATCCCACAAGGATAATGATCAAGATTTTCAGTCAGAGGTTGAGACTCAATTTTCTCATAGTAAACATTGGAATTGGAAAAATACAATTTCTACAAGAATTGTAGATATTTGAGTTATCTTTACAATGCACTTTGAATTGACTCTATTGGATAATGGAAGAGAAAGTTATGAAGAAAATATTGAAGGTCGTTGAATCTAGACATATTTTGTTTCACGAATTTTAAGGTTCATACAATCCTAAACTATCTCAAACACTTCATATTATATATACCTAAGCCTTATACACGAAAATCATAAGGGTTGTTATATATTTTTCAGAGCCATAATAGATACATATCCAATCTTTGATTCTATGATTTGACGATTCAAGAACAAAATTCACCATTGTTTGAATCCATTAGTTTCTTGTGATCCGACAACCCGTGTTAGGAAAACATCACTTGTTCCTAATCTAAAATACACGTGTCCTTATAACCTTAAGGAATACTTCTTCAATTATGAACTTCAGAGATTCTGGAGGTTGTGGAATGTTGGACTACAAGCGTAGGAAATTTAACAAGAACGGGGAGTTCTTGGGGTATCTACTTAAAAGATGCATCAAGATCTAAAAGCTGTTAGAGGTAGCTGTATCTTGGGTTAGCAAAAATAGATTTGCGTTGTCTTTCAAGAGAACCTGGATAAATCTAACTATTACCGAAATTGCTTATAGTGGATGTAACTGGCTTGATCCGAAATTTTTCCCACGTTAGATTTCTCCATCATCATATTATTGTGTTGTTTGTTTATTGTTTTTCTCATTATTACAATTGTGGTAATTCAACTTATGATAATTAAACTTGCATGAATAACCATCTAGCAACAATTAATAATGTGACGTGTTCGTTATTAATTGTGTTAATTCCGCACATAAGGTCGAACTTTGGAGTGTCTCAGAACTTTCATATACAAGCATCATAACTTCTATCATTATCTAAACATAAAGATGAAAATCCAAGAGTAAAAGATATATCAACAGATAAATATGGGGAAAAATCCCTAAAAATGTAAAATGGAGGAAACATTACCATCATAAAGAGCCACATAATGAACCATCATCATTAAGTGACCTATGTCAGCATTACAATACAAGAAAATGGATGAGAATAAATATCCCAAATTTCATACATTTAATCAAATGAAAGAAATCATTCATAATCCAAATCTTTACGGCCAGAAAAAAATTGCTAGCCTCTGAAACAAACAGAAAAATTAAACAACGGTTCTTGAGAACCACAAATATCTATTTTACCAGAGAAAACCTCTGCTGATGGTCGCAGAATATATACATGCATGCAAAACAAATCAGATTAGGAGGCAATATAGTTGAGGTGCCCATGTCATTACTCTATCTTATTGTCACAAACTTGTTGGTGCCAACCCATGTTTAGCCCAGTAAGCCTTCAAATCAATTGGGTTGGTGAAATTATAATCTTCTGAAGCAAGTTTCTCCAAAACTTTCTTGAAAGCACCTTGACTCATTTTTCGTCCAGCAATTCTTGCTCCACGCCTTTTGTTACTCATTGGCAACGGATACATAGATATAGTTGTAGTGCAACAAGCAGACTGCCAACCACCACACCCCCATCGATAACACTGTTGTGGATTACCAGTATAAGAGGACACTGGAATTGGAATAGGAATAGCAGATATATCCATATCAATTCCATTTATTACAACATCCAGATTCTTCTTTGTTGTTTTTGCGCGATTGACAGAGGAACTACCCTTTTCCTTCGGCACAGATGGACCTTTTCTTGACTTCTTTGCTTTTGATGGTTTTAAAGCGGTTGCAGCTGACCTTTTCTTTTGAACACTTGGTTCTTCAACTGTCAACCTGGTATCATCAGTTGTATCGGGCTGGCTTAAAATCTTCATGGAACTTTGACTTCCACATGGTTCTGTGAAAACAGGATTATAAGGGTTCCCCGGAAACATATGCAAGAATTTATCTCTGTGATTTATCCAACTGTCTCTGACATAGTCCATGTGTGTGACTGGTGGTTCAGTAACCAAGCAATCCCGAGGGCGGAAGGCAGCAACCATAACAGGATTATTGGGCACTGATACGAAAGATTTAGTGTCTCGCTCTATTACAGAGGACATGAGCTGAAGACCAAGATGCCCTTTCAGGGAAGGTTGTTCATAGTAACCCCAATTCCTCATGCTTAATGCGTCGTCGTCCATAAAAAAACTAAAGACAAACAAAAACTACAAAGAACACACTCATTAAATCCTCACCTAATTCAAGTTAAACATACAAGAATTTCAATCAGCATGACTAAAGTACCAAAATGAAATGAAAACAATGGAGAACAGACAATCAGCTAAAGAATATAATTGAAGTAGATCAAAGCAGCGGATAACCCTAATTCTAAAAAGTCGATCAAATAACCAAAGCAAATCAACCAAAAACCACCAGTTTTAATTGATTCTCCAGAACAACCCAGATCGATAACTCATATAGCAATTCGGAGAAAAATACCTCAAGATCGACAAAGTGGGATTATAACAACATATAAACATCAATATCAATATGATTTTAAAAAATGCAAAAATCTACGAATGGGTGAATATTTACATGGTCTACTGCAAGTTCATGATGATGAATCAACAAATCAAAGGACACTCAAACAGATCCACAACAATCACGACAACCAGGGAAAATAGCCAAAATGATGAAAATAAAAACAGATCCACGGTGATAATAACTAAAGCATTGAATCACAATATAAATCAATGCAAAAAATACATTACGCCCTTGATTGCCCCAATTATTTGCAAATTAAATTTATTCAATATTAAATCTCAATCATCTATTTTAAAATAAAGTCTGTTATTTTTTTACTTTTTCAAATATTTTTTATCCATACATCATTCCAAAATTACTATTATAATCCATAATTTTTCTCAAATAATAAATCTCAAACAAGTGCTAAATGAAATGGAGCATAAATACTAGAATAGTGGGAAGAGAGAGAGAGAGAGGGGCCCAGATAAACATTTTACGTCCATGATCTATTTTAGAAGGTTAAATATAAATAGATAAATTTTGACATTTCATTCGGACATGAAATAAAACGTTGTAATCATAATATTTCTTGGTTGCAATAATTTCTAAAAGATTTGAAGATGTTATTGTCAAGTTTTGCTTCATATATTTCTACGTTATAGCTGTTCCATTACGTATAAACACATTCATTTGAATGTCTTTGAGTTGGTGTAGATCAATATCTTTCAAGGAGATTTACAGAAAAATTATGTAGGGTCAAGTACAATTTGCAAGATATGTTATTACTCCAACGCACTAATGTATGATATTTTAGGACCCAAAATCTTTTCTCTATCTTCAGGTAGATGAAATGGATATGCTTTCACATCAATTGATCGAACAACCATAGGAGAAATTTGCAAGATATGTTATTACTCCAACGCACTAATGTATGATATTTTAGGACCCAAAATCTTTTCTCTATCTTCAGGTAGATGAAATGGATATGCTTTCACATCAATTGATCGAACAACCATAGGAGAAATTCGCAAGATATGTTATTACTCCAACGCACTAATGTATGATATTTTAGGACCCAAAATCTTTTCTCTATCTTCAGGTAGATGAAATGGATATGCTTTCACATCAATTGATCGAACAACCATAGGAGAAATTTGCAAGATATGTTATTACTCCAACGCACTAATGTATGATATTTTAGGACCCAAAATCTTTTCTCTATCTTCAGGTAGATGAAATGGATATGCTTTCACATCAATTGATCGAACAACCATAGGAGATGCCAATGGACATACTTTATACATATAAAAACGATTTAAGACTTTTTCTGTATAAAAAGATTGATGAATAAATACTTCTTTTGGAAAATGTTCAATCTGCAACCCAAGACAAAATTTGATTTTTCCAACAAATATTCGCAAAGACGATTATATCACATGCATCCAGACTGTTTCAATCCATTTAATGATCTTTGCAATTTAACAGAGAACATAGTTCTCAGGCATAAATAATTTGTTTCTGACATGTTTAGTTCTTCAAAGATTTTCACGTACATATCACTATCGAATGAGCTATATAAATAGATAGTTACTACATCAATAAGGCGCATATCAAACATTTGTGATACGGTCAAACTAATTACAAAATCTAAAAATGACAGTATCCATTACGAAAGAATATGTTTTCTCATAATCAATTCCTAATCTTTAAGAGAAACCTTATACTATAAGTCGAACTTTATATCTTGTAATCTCACTATTTTTCATTCATCTTCCTTACAAAAACTTATTTGTATCCTACAGAGATTACATTTTTAAGTGTTCGAACTACATATACGAAAACTATTCGTTTTTATAAAGAATTTAACTTTGCTTGTATAGCTTCTTTCCACTTTGGCCAAGCATTTATATTCTAACAACCTTTAACCAACTGTGGACTAGGATCCGCATGTTGCATTATCTCAAAAGTCACATTAAAGGCGAAAAAGTCATCTATAACAGTGTTATTTTGTTCCCATAATTTATGAAACAATAAATAATGTATTGAAATCTTATTATTTTTGGACAGTTATGGTTTTGCAAGAACCATAGTTTCAGTGTTTGATTGATCAATATTTCTAATATCACTTTTCCTGAAGTTTTTGATTGATTTTTCTTTTGTACTTTTCTTTTCTTTTTCGAGGTATAGAGTCTTTAGCACCAACAAGTCGACCACGCTTCTGGTGTATTTTAGATTCATTAGCTACAACAGATTTTCCTTCAAGAACATCAATCTTTGCAGGAATATTTTCTGCTTGTATATATGACTGTCCCTTTCTTGTATCAACAAACACATCAGGTAATTGAATTGCAACTCTTTGCAAGTGAATGATTTTCCAACCTTTTACTCACATTGATTGTTGTGGGGGATCAAAGTGAGACAATGTTGTTTCATTCCAAGAAATTTTCCCTTAGTTTCATGATGTAGTTTTACTCCTCCCAAGGTTGGGAAAGTCATTTCATCAAAATGACAATATGAAAAACGTGTAGTAAATAAGTCACTCGTTAAAAGTTAAGGTACCTTATTATCAACGTTGAATTAAAATCAACATAAATTTCAATTCTTCATTAGGGACTCATTGTTACATTGTGGGAGTAAAGTTGGGACTTTGCACAAACGAGATCTTGTAAGTGTGAAATATTAGTTTCATGAACAAATGCAAGTTGCAAAGAAGAATATGGATAATATGTAGTTGGTCTTAAACGAACCAATGATGCAACATGTAATATGACATGATCACAAACAAAAGTTGGAATTTTTAATTTCATGAGTAATGGTCTAGCAATTAATTGTAAACGTTTGATAAACGACTCAGCTGATCATCCATTTTCTATATGGACATGAGCAACCTAATGTTCAACATCAATCCCAATTGACATACAATAATCGTTGAATGCTTGTTTCTAGACTCACCAGCATTATCAAGACGAATTGCCTTGAGTGAGTAATCAGGAAATAGAGCTGGTAATTTTATGATTTGGGCAAGCAATCTAGCAAAAACTACATTCCTAGTGTAGAGTAGATAGACATTAGATATATTAGTAGATAAATCAATTAAAACCATAAAATAACAAAATGATCCACATGATGGGTGTATTGGTCCACATATATCTCATTGAATTCTTTCCAAGAAAGTTGGAAATTCAATATCGACTTTTAATAGTCAAATGTCTAATTACTAACTTACTTTGTGAACAACACATTGATAATTATTAAGTAAAAGAATCTTCTGATTCTTTAGAGGATATCAATGTGAGTTGTTAATTATTTCGCGCATCATTATTGCTCCTGCGTGTCCAAGTCTATCGTGTCAAAATATAAAACTTTTTGAGTCAACGAGTTTCTAGTTCATGATAATGTTTGATCCACTAATTTTTATGGATGTATAATACATGCTTCTAGCCAGATATAAAAAAAGTTATGCAAATATATTTTATATTAATTTCCTGCATCTCCTCAATGTGATATATATTATAGCAAAAATATTTAAAATTAAGTAAATTTGTTTTGGATTTACTAAATTAAAGTGCTTCATCAATATATAATTTCTTATTGTTTGATAAAATAATACAAGCTCTCCGAAGCCTTCAACGATCTTTGATGCACATGATATGTATTAATATTATTTTCTAAATAATGTTAAGTCCAAAAAATATTTTTTGTCTTTAAAATTTTTGCGTGTAGTTGGACTATCAAACGAATAGATACCGTGGAAACTCATCATTCTAACTAATATTTTGAAAGAATTGTATTGATAACGTGTTATAAACTAGGGAGAAAAAGAGAGAAGAATAAATAAGTGAATAAATATGTGATTTATGGGAAGATTAAGGATATATAAGATAATAATATCTAGAGTTGCAGGATTACAAAGGTTATTCACTATATAATATATATTTACAACATTTATAAATTTATGAACAAAATATTTTTCAAATCACTTTTCAACAATATATTTTATTTCGAAAACATTATATTTTTGGTTCATATATATAAAAAATAAAAAAATAAAAAAACTACCAAACAGGGGCTACACTTTTTTATATAACATGTTTATAAATCAATTTATAAAATAACATAATTTTCAAAATCACTTTTAGTCATACACATTTTTCGAAATTATTTTTCAACAACATATCTTATTTAGAAAACAACCAAATTTTATTTTAAAATGATTTTTCAACTGCCTAACCGGCCTTTACTCTTTTCATATCGCATGCATTCTTCACGTGCCATATTGTGGAAATGTTCAGTTTGGCATTGTTCACGGATTAAGAAGTATTTTGAACATGTTTAAATAATTTTTAAAACCATTTCATTTGCTTGAAAAACTTTTAGAGAAAACTAACATAAGATATTTTTTTTCAAAAATCTCTTTTACTAAGTACAAACAAAAGTGTAAATAGAAATTTTGTCAAACAAGACCTATATTTCATTTTTTCTCGATTTATTTAATAATGTCTACCAATCAACACAAAACCCATCTAATAGTACTTACAGTTCTTTGGTAGCTTATGATGTACCCCACACACGATTTATCCCCTTAAGAGGGTTTTTGTCTCAGCCATGGCTGGACGCGTTTCTAGGGATTTGAACCCTTGATATCATGATATAAGGTTTGTGAAGATATCTCTGGTATCAGTAGAAAACTTAATTAATATCATCTAAAGGTATGTGAAATATATCTTAATTAATAATTAAAAAAAATTATAATTTTAATATAATAAATAAAATAACAATTTTAAAATAGTATAGAGTGGTAAAATATGAAACAAGTATTTATTCAATGTGATATTTATAATTTATCCTTCAACATGTATGCCCCCACGAAGGTGGTTCATTTGAACAACCCCAAATGCTCACCTTATTTTGCAATGCAAAATATACTCATAAGTGTACGGATCTTGAAAAGTAATAAAGTGGACAAAGAAGTTAGGATTATCGTCACACAAAGACTGTTATTAAGTATCGAAATTGTTAGTTCCTAACCTTATTTGAACCATGGAAAGTGTTTGATATTTTAAACTTAAACTAAGAAAATAAGCTAAAGAAACAAATTGTGTAATTGTTTTATTTTTAAAAACGATTGTAAAATAGTTAGGATTCATGATTCACATAGTTAATTAAATTAATTCAAATTTCTATTCAGTCGAATTCACTAATGTAGATTAAAGCTTCTCTTTCGAGTTTAAATAAATTCTACCTAAAGAAGTCAACTGTGTATCTCTACAGATGGTTCGAATTATTCATTATTTAGATGCATAGATCACAAGAATTCATACATGACTGCGATAATAACAAAGTATATCTCTATCTCTTGTTCAATTACTAGATTTTATTCCTAGGTCTAGTTTGTTAGCTCACCTCTCGAATTATAAAAACAAACCACGAAATCATGAATTAGTGGTGTAACGACCGGGAATTTTCATTTCTTTCTAAATAAAATATTTTTAGAACTTTAAATGTGCGTCGCTACGACATTTTCCCATTTAATTTAAAAGAGTATTCGTCTAACCAAGTTATAAATGAAATTAAATTAATTTTCATCGTAATTAAATTTTCGAATTTTATTTAAATTATTCCAATGTCTCAATGTCGTTATCGATTTAAAATCCAAACTTCAACTTTTGCGTCCAAATTCATTGATTTCAATATTTTGATTCTTATCCAATTTAAATTTCTTTAATCCCCAAATTTAGTTATTCAGCACAATCTCAATTGGTATAAAAATTCATTTCCCCACGTTTCCATAATCCACCCCCTAAATCAGACATATTTCTCTTACAAATTCACCCACGTTTTTATCATACCAGCAATTTGCATTTTTTTTCCATCTATCAAATCTCTCCCTCAACGGTTATCTACTGCCTTCATCCCTCAACTCCCTCAATCAAGAGATTATTCTTGCAGTTTTCCTAAAATCTGTATCCCCTCTTTCAGCCCCTCAATTCTGCATTCAACTTATTACACATTCCTACAATTCTCCCCAAATCAAAAAGACTCCCTCAGCTTACCAAATTCAGCAAACGAACAACAACATATATCCCATTTTTCCTTCCACACAAACTCACCCAAGACAGGCAACCTTTATGGTAATTTTTCTACTGCATTGCTTCAACACCCCACTGCCACAACCACCGCACCTTTCGACATCCTACCCGTAACCCACTGCCTGTGATTCGAATTCACAGCCAACCACGATCACCTACCAACCCAAACCTCAGCCGGACCACCACTGCCTACCAACCCAAAACAGCAGCCATCCCACTTTCAATCCCAATCCCACAACCACCATCCCGACCACAACCCCCCACTCGCACGATTGCATCACCACCAACCCCTACCCAACCTCAATCCATACCATTTTCCCCAAAATAAACCCAAAAACCAAGATTAAAACAATACCCATGTACTTACCTCCACTCCCAACCTATTCCATTCGGGGTATCGCCAGAGGAGCCCAAATTGCGACCTTCCAACTGCGATTTTGGCCCTGTTTTCACGTCACAATCGCACCAAACCCAAGTCCAAAACCTTTCTCTTCACACGCCCATACCGCCGCCACTGCATGGCGGTCCCAGTGCCGGACTTTCCGGCGACGTGCAGCCCCTCCTTGCCGTCGCCTCTCCCGCGACTTCACCTCTCTCTCTCTCTAGTCTGGTTTTGAGAGAGGGAGAGAAATAAGGATTTTGTTATATATTAAGTTTTCAAATTTTCCATTTCACCCCCCAAGAATATTAAAGTTTTAATTTCAGTCCCTCTCGTTTAAAATATTTTCAATTCAGTTACAAAGATTTCTATACTTAACGAATCAATCCCTTATTTTCGAAAATACTATTTCAGTCCCAAAATTCTTAAAATTCAGTTTTCTCAAAATTTCAATCTAGCCCTCAAACTTTATTTTGTCACGTTTAAATCTTTAAATTTCTAAAATACTAATTTAATTAATTTAATTTTTGGCTAGACGAAGCAGTTGGTGATTTGAGAAGCTGACGTACTATTCCCGCTCTGATTTTTGAGAACTCGTAAAGTTAAAGGTAGACTTGCCCCCACTAATTAATTTAGACTATAATTGCATGTATTTATGTGGATTTGTTAGTTTTTATATGCATAATTGCATGAGAAAAGACAAGAATATCTCGTATGAGATAAATTTGAGAATTTATGTTATGCATGTCATAACTTATTTGCTAGCATGAGACAAGACAAGAATATGTTTATTTGCACTCATTTTATGATGCTTATGAATAAGAAGAGAATATCACTACATTATTTGCATAATTACTTGTCCAATTATTTTATAGATTAATTATTGGAGTTGAGTCTACTGAGTATTTCATTTTGAAATGCTCACCCCGTTGTTTTAACAATTTTTGCAGATTTCGGAGACGGTGGCGAGTGATGGGAAATGGCGGCAAATTATAAATTGATATTATTTTTAAAAGTCGTGAATTTCGAAACAATTATTTCATTTTATCAAGAATTTTCATTTTTAATAAATTTGTACGAATTATTTTGTTTCATCTGAATTATCGCTAAACTTTTATTCAATAATTGTGATATTTAAAATTTAATCATTTTTCCGCAAAAAAAGTTTATTCAGATATTTAGAAAAGTGGCGCTCCCGCACTTCTAGGAACTCGGGGCGTTACAAGTAGTCAATTAACTCATGCATTAAACTCAAAATAAAATCAATACATGCAACGAATCATTAGAACAACAGAATTTGGAATTAAAATAATAAAGTTATGCTACATCGTTCATCCCAGCATGCAAGTTTAGGTACACATCGTCATAAAACTACAAAAACAATAAATATAAGCGTTCATTGAAAATAACAATAAAGAAAAGAAAGCTTGCATTATGATTCAATCTTTCATGTAATCTTCAACTCTTGCCCCTTGCTATGCGTTGATCTCTCAAGAATTCAATGTAAAAATCTGAGTTTTGGACTCTTCTTAGGTAAGGCAAAGTTTTGGAATTCGTGTATCATATATTGTATATATAGGTTTTGAAAAAATCTAGTGAAAGAATGGGGAAAACTTGATGAAAATCGAGCAAAAAGCCCAACTCGAAGCCCAGTCGGAAGCTTGTGCGGACTCTCGGGCATAATATTTTGATTCTAACCATTCTACAAGAAATTGTGCGGGCTCGCAGTATAAACTCATGCCATTGCACAGCTATAACTGTCAGTGCAATTTTCAAGTTTAAATCTGTATAAGTTGGTCATCATCTTTTATTTACACCTCAAGCCCTCCACTTTCAATATTAGCATTTTGATCCCCCAAACTTCTGAATCTTCTCAATTAGCTCGTTCCAACTCAACTTCTTCAATTAGGTCCTCAAATTCTTGATTTATTCTCTTTAGCACCACGTATGTTTCTCGGTTGACCTCAACAACTTCCAAATTGTCCAATTAAACTCTAAATGTCATCCAATTATGCATTATTTCCATCAATTGCTTCATTCAATTGATTTCTGGGATATTTTCTTAAAAGTAAACAAATAAATGACAATTAAGTAGAATATATTCTAAACCGACAATATAAAATTCTAATTTTGACATATAATCACCAATCTTTGATATATATGTGCTTGTTTTATTAGACAATTACAGGCACCTGAGCTGAACCTCTCTATCAATTCAACACTAGCATGCAAGTTTTCTCAGCAATCCCAAAGAGATGAACTCTTGGATTAAGCATAATGGAGAAAAAAAGAATAAGAATGTTCCATTTATTAATACTAGTAGTAAGCACGTGCATTGCACATCTTACGTATATGATGAATGTAATGCATAATATCTTCACAGAAGTAATACCATTTTTTGAAAGTTGTTGAGGTAATAAATTTCAATGTGTAAGTAATCAGCCGAAAACGAAAATAATAAAAAAAAACTATGTAAATTTGAATAAAAAATAGTAAGTAGTGTGTTCGAAAATTAATTTAAAAAAAATACCGATGACATGTTGTAAGTTTTGTATAATAATAAAGCATATTATTTCTTCAATGAATTTGCAAACATATGTAAGAATTTAGATACTATTGAATATGAAAATAGGTATTGAATAATAGGAAGTTACAAAACTATTCAAATTTCAATCATATTTTTCTTTTTTTTTATCATTTGATTAATAATTGGAAATTTGTAAAGAAAATTTAATAATGCAGATTTTTCAATAAATTTCATAAACTATTGATTTTTAAATTTCATGTTTTGAATTGAGAAAAGATAATGTGAAAAAAAACTTTACCATGACACACGTTTTATGCGATTTGGATGATCACAAAAATTGTGTTAAAGCTTATTTACTACTCATTTTAGTCATTTTTTCCTTTAATTTCAATAACTTCAAACACACATCACCAACCCTTATAAAGAAAATTATTACAGAATATTTACATGTATTGTAGATTAATATTACGGACTAATAAAAGAAAAAAGAAATCAGGATAATATTGACAAAAAACCTAACAATTTTAGAGTGTTATTGACAAAAGAGAAAAATGCAATAATTAACAAAATAATAAAAATAATCTATGATTTGACTTTATAGATATTTTCTTTTTCACAAATTCATAAATAATTTACTATGGGTCACATATAAATTGATTTTGCATTAATTAAACTCTCCTAATCCAATGATTAAAATAAGTTGATAAAATTCAAAATTACCTAAAATAAAAATAAACATAAATTAATTATGTGCGGATTTATGTGAATTCTATATATATATATATATATATATATATGATTATTATTATTATTATTATTATTATTATTATTATGTGCATTGCACAACTTATGTAAATTATGAATGATATTGTTAATATTAAAATTATTAAATAGAATACACATGAAATGCCATTGTAAATGAAAATGTTGAATAAATTATTATTGAATGATGTTGTAAAAATTATAAGATATTTTTTCTTATAAATCTGAAATACGAACCCTAACAACAAATAATTTTTTAATACTTAATAAACGCGAGAATATAATAATATAAGAAAGTATAACAACGTAAAATTTTATAACATTGTAAATTGTTAGATAGTATAATATTTTAATAATAAATAAATGAGAGATTATAATGAAATAAAATATTTAATGGTATGAATAAAAAATTTGTAATCAAAAGTTTCTTCTAAACCCCAATTTTTTATATATTGTAATAAAATATGAGGGATGTACAAAATCACTCCCTTCAACTCTAACAACAAATCATTAAAAATTCTAAAAATTATTGAAAAAATGACCCAAATAATAAAAGGATAAAAAAAAAGTAAATTTGAATTAAATTTGTACAATATTTTTTTTTTCTTTCATGTGTAACATATGACATTAAATTCTCGGATTAATGAAATTGTAAACTTTTGAATTGAACATCATAAGATTATACATTTATAATATATATAGTGTAAAGTATGGAATTTGAGTAGACAATTCAATTTTTGAAATTAGGTCTAAGCAAAAATTAAAACATAATTTTTTAATACTAAATAAATGCGATAGTATAATATTATGAGAAAGTATAATAATGTAAAATTATATTATAACATTGTGAATTGTTAGACAATAAAAATATTTTAATAATAAATAATTGAAAGATTATAATGAAATAAAATATTTAATTACATGAATAAAAAATTGGTAATTAAAAGTTTCTCCTAAATCCTAATTTTTATATATTGTAAAAAATAGAATATGGGGGGTGCACAAAATAAGTCTCTTCATTTTTTGAACTTAAATAATTAATCAATATAAGAGGGCATAGTTGATTTAAAGCAAAATATCTGAGAGCAAAATTGTGAAGTCGAAATTCTCCCTTATCTACACTTTTAAGGTATTGTAGATAAGGCCTAGTCGAGTTCGTGAAATACCTCATTTTGGGTAGTTGGCCAACAAAATTGGAATTATCTATTTGTTTTAAGATTAGTCTCAGGTTGCTCTTGCTTAGCATAGAAATTGCCGTAACACAAGGAATTTAAATGGTGGATGGTTGCATGATGAAAAGCATGGTGTCATTAATTTACTAAAGAACTATCTTGTAGCCATGCAATTTTGCGATAGATTTGCACAGCTTTATTTTGTAACATATCATGCAGATTGTCACTCCATTTTCATTTTCCTCATAACCCATTTGCTTATTCTCTTACTATATATGTATTCTACGGCACTATGCGTGTGATCCAGCTATATATATACATAAGCTAAGTCTTAGCGTTTGTGACATGTTTGGTATAGTGGATTCGACTATCACATTCTGTCCGTTTTTACATATCAAAGCATGATCTTTATATCCTCTTTCAAGCTCTCTTTTGCTCTTCTACTTAATTTCTTTGTGGTTTTGTAAGTACAAGAAGTACGATGATGTCCCATTTGGATCTTAGTGGGTGTAAGAAGAGGAAGAGAGGGGAGAGAGTTTTCAAATTCAAGACATTCGGGCAACGAGGCTACCCTGTAGAGTTCAATGGCTCCTTTCTACGAAATGTTAGAGAGCTCCTGGAGTTTGGGCAGATTGAAACTCATCTGTGTGGTGCAATGACAAGCTGGTGCTTTCAGCTTCAAGTTTTTCGTCATCCTTCGCTACATGTATTCCTTTTTGTGATCGAGGAGCCAATTGAATTATCGATTCACCATCACTGCCACCATTGTCAATATATAGGTATGGTCGACCTCAAAGTTATACGAGTACTCGTGGTGAAATCATAAAAGTTTAAAATTTCTGAGCAAGGATATGACTTGGTCGTTAATTAACACACCTGATCTAACCTCTAGACTGAATTCATTTGTCATCAAATGGCCAACATGCATATAAGTTTCTATAAACAAGTGTCATCTGGACTTAAAAACTCTATGTTGAACAACCTCATATAAAGCTTAAAAGTGCTACAAGAAAGACACTTGTATTTGTAATAAGAATCTTGCTACACGTACAGATAATGTATGTACATACAGATGTCTCACATAGTCAAGAAGTTCATGCTTCCTGTCTTTTTAGCTACAGTGAAACACCTATTTGTATGTATGTACAAATATTTGTACAAACAACTTTTCTCTTTGTATAAACCGTCTTCGGGCGTATATTACCAAACATTTTTCTAGCTTTAATGTTATGTTAATTTTCGATGTCTTTAAATACAATCCTTCTTTCTTTAGTTAATTTTCAAATCTTTGTATAACATTCCTAGTATTGATCCAAATGTCGCACAGGTTGGGGACACCACATAATTTGTAATAAAAAGTATCACTTTGTGTTGCCTTCCAAGAACACAATTTCAGACTGTTTGAGCCAAGACAACACGGATTCAACGTGCAAGTCGAATTTGATAGGACTCCAAGGACACACCATGCATGGTGTTTTTCACAGCAATGGATTTGGTCATTTGCTGTGCGTTAACGGGTTGGAGACGGGCTCGGACTTGGCTGGTTACCAAATCATGGAATTCTGGGATCGTCTTTGCACTGGATTAGGAGCAAGGTTTGTACAAAGCTGAACCACTTCATCTAAAACCTTAAATTCATTTCTATTCACTTCTCATGTTGTAGGAAAGTGAGTTTTAAGGATACGTCACAGAAGAAAGGCATGGATCTAAGACTACTTCATGCTGTGGCCTATGGAAAGCCTTGGTTTGGTCGTTGGGACTACGTATTTGGTCGTGGAAGCTTCGGCATTAACTTAGAGATGTATGAAAGTGCCGTTAGAGCCTTACAAAACGTGCCACTAGGCTTACTTGCTCATCACCTCGATGCTTCTAAAAAAGATACACTAATTTTACTGTCGAGGTATCAGATATTATCAGGACATTCTTTGGTAACTTTAGGTGATTTGTTTAATTTCATGTTAGAGTTAAAATCGGAATTACCGAAGGACAACAATACCTCGCATAGTTCCCAATATCCAGGACTGGTGTTGTCAGACACATCTTGTAGATGGTCTCCTAAGCGCGTTGAAATGGCGATCCGAGTAGTGATTCAAGCTCTAAAGAGAGCCGAGTTGCGATGGGTTTCTAGACAAGAAGTACGCGATGCTGCACGCGCATACATTGGCGACACGGGTTTACTAGATTTTGTTCTCAAGTCCTTGGGGAACCACATAGTGGGAAAGTATTTTGTTCGCCGCTGCTTGAATCCGGTAACAAAAGTTTTAGAATATTGTTTGGAAGATATTTCGCGCGAATTTCCGAGACACGAAGAGTTATTGATGGTGAATAATGAAGCAAAATTGAAGCCTCAGCAAAAAGTTACATGGGTTCAACTCATGAAGGATATACTTCATTTGTACAAAAATGTCCTTACAGAGCACAAGGAAATGCCTAATGCTGGAGGATTTGGGACTATTTCTGTAGCCTCAAGAATTATTCTTGATACCAAATACTTTTTCAAAGATTATGGTGGGGAGTTGAGCTCAAAATCTATAGGAAATAAATCAAACCTCTATTGTGCCGTAGTTTGGTCGACTTACGAAGGAGGAGCATCATCATCGTCGTCTGTAAAGGCAGTAACGCCATACGAATGTTTCACATTGGGAAACAATTCCACGTTCGATGAGCTTAAGTTTGAGGTGCAAAAGACATTTAGAGAAATATATTTGGGACTGAGAAACTTTGTTGCGGAATCAATCACAAATTTTAAACTAAAAGGGACGGATTTAGTTTTCTCGATGGTAAGGCCAGGTGGTAAAATTACGTTCGAGGGCTTCGAGGGACAACGAGAAATCATCAACAGTGGGATATATGAAGGATTAACGAGTAATTTTGTGGTGGATTGTGGTTGTGGAACCAAGTATGATGATGGGGAGAGAATGATATGTTGTGATATTTGTGAAGTTTGGCAACACACGCGTTGTGTTCAAATACCAAATAGTGAAGAAATACCAAATATATTTCTATGCAAGACATGTGAGCAAGAGATCTTGCACTTCCCTTCTATACCATAGTTGATAGAAAAATAAAAACAAACGGAGGGCAAATAAGCCTACATGATTTCCTAGGTTATACTAATGTAATTAATTGTTGGACTTGCTTGTACTGATAATATGTGCATCATTATTATACTGAGCATCTTCGCCAAATTCTTACCGTGATATCATTGAAAATAATTGCTATTTTTATACTAAACGCAAAAAATATCCACAAACTTTAACAAGGACTTAGTTTAGAGACGGAATGAGGGAGAGACAATTTTTTTTTTTTTTTATGTACTGAGCTGATACATAATAATAATAATAATAATAATAATAAATAAATTACACCTGAACCGGTTCATAGATCCACTAATTCACAATTCCAAAATAATAGTATTTTATTCATGTCACAGATGTTAATACAATATTTAAATAATAATATTTATTAATTAACCTCACCCGTCTCCAGCTCCAAATTGCAATTGATCTATAAATAACATCCCCAAAACGCTCCCCCAGCATTCTCTCAGAGAAGAAGCTCTAGCGATGAACACTCCTCTCCTCCGATAATAACGGCGATGAAGAGATTCTCGGCGACAGGCTACACTCCTCCAGTGGATCGAACAGAGCGAAGATAAGTCTTATATCTACAATGAAACTCTGCTGAGTCCTGTTGGATAAATTCAATAATATGGGGCTAAACATGTATAAAATAAAATGTTTGGTGCTATCTTAAGGATTTAGTCAATAAAGTGATCCACTAAAGATTATTCGGGACTAATGAGTATTAAGTGTCGTGAGATTAAAGTGTAGAGACGGATTCAATGTTTTAAATTGATGAGGGGCTAATTTAATAACATTGAAACATGATAGTTACCCTACAACTATTTATACAGGCCATGGTCCCCAATTGAGCGTGATTTTTCATAATTCTCTGTATCCCCGTCAACAGAGAAGAAACATAAAGAGAAAACCACGAATCAGTTGGAAGGCCATAACCCCGTTCAATCAAACACAACAATGAATTCAGGTACGCATCCGCTTCAGTTTGGATATTGATAATTACAGCATGATGTTCGTGGGTTTTAGATGAACATTCATCTATATCAGATTTAATTTAACAAGTGGTATCAGAGCCAACATCGTGTTGAATTATCAGATCAATTTTGAACGCATATATGTAAATCCTTGTTATGTGCGTATGTATATGCAAAACAGAAAAACAAAAGGCTTCTGATTTCGAAATATACATACACCACCGATTGCGCAAATTGAACTTATACATTATGCTACAAATCAGATTTGAAATTTTGGAAATATGGATTCTTGTTCTTGTTCTTTTTTTTATCCAGCGGGTCGTTATCTCTGTGTATGTATGTGTGCGATAATCTTGGCTTAATTAATTTGATTTTCAGTTTAGTTTTTTGTATATTTTGAATTGGATTTATGGATTCAGTATGAATTGTGGATTATGTGTTGTTGTGTGTACGGTGATTGTGGTGGTTGTTGGTTGAGGATGAAGAGGAGTTCGCCGGAATCGTGGTGCGCAGCGCGCGGCGCGCAGCACCGGGGCTGGCGCTGCGCGCGATGCTGCACCGGTGATACAGGCGAGCAGCGCCGGAGATGGCGCTGCACATGCAGGGCTGCGGCTGAGGTGGCTAGGGTTATAAACCCTAGCTGTGCGATTTTTAGGGCAAGGGGCTTCATTCGGAAATTTGAAATTTTGAAGGGCTAGGTTGCAAATTCACGAAAATTAATTTTATTTCACATTAGGTCCTCATGGTTTGTTTTAAACATTATCTTAAACCCTAAGTTTTTAAAATATTTTAAGTAAGCCCTTCAGACTTCTAAATTTGCAAAATCGGCCCCTGCAGTTAAGAAATCATTTAAGTTGGGTTTTAAGAATTCTGAATTTTACGATTCAGTCCCTAAAGTTTCTAATTTTAATTAATTGGCCGCTAAAGTTTGGAAAAATTGCAATTTAGTCCTTCAAGTTTAAAAATATTTCATAATTGGCCAATCAAGTTTAATTAAATTGCAATTTAACCATCCAACTTAATGATTACTTAATCCTAAAGTATTGAATTTCATAATTCAAATCCTAAAGTCTTAAATATATGCATAACAATCAATTCAAGTTCAAATTTTGATATGACGGACTCTTTTGAGAAATATAATATTTCGAAGTGAATTAATTGAAGCAACATGTTGCCAAAGCAACCTCTCTTGTGGAAATTAATTAACTTAGAATATTAGAAGGTTTTGTGTGTGTGTTGTTCATGCGGATATTGATCGGCCCAAAGGAAGGTCAATGTTTGGCTGGAATTTCACATGCACCTGTGGTAATAAACGCGTGACGATTATTTGGTTTAACGTGTGATCAATAAATCGGTCCAAAGAAAGCTTTATTGGTTGACATGTCTTATTGTCAGTATTTGATTACTACATCGAGGTACCACTTACAAGTTAATATTTCTGTCCAAAGACTAAATATTGATGTTGTGCTGGGTATCTTGTGATGTGTCTTACCATTATTTGAAATTATTATTTGCATAATAAAGTACTAATGTAAGCTATTTCCATCTTCTTCTCTATACAGTTAATTCATCTGCTACCACAATATCTGCAAATCTTAACTCAATCCCCATGCTTGATGGGTCAAACTTCAAGGATTGGAAAGAGAACGCACTAATTGTTCTCGGCTGCATGGATCTTGACCTTGCTCTCAGGGTTGAGCAACCGGCTTCTCTTACGGATGCAAGTTCACCTGATGACAGGAGGAACTTTGAGAAGTGGGAACGCTCAAATCGCATGAGTCTAATGATCATTAAGCGCGGCATTCCGGAAGCCTTTAGGGGCGCAGTATCTGAAGAGGTAACTAATGCCAAGCAATTCCTTGCCGAACTTGAAAAGCGTTTTGCTAAAAACGATAAGGCTGAAACAAGCACGCTTTTGCAAAGTTTGATTTCAATGAAGTATAGAGGCAAGGGGAACATAAGGGAGTACATCATGAAGATGTCTCATACTGCTTCAAAACTTAAGGCACTAAAGCTCGACTTGTCTGATGACTTGCTCGTGCATTTAGTATTAATATCGCTTCCTGCACATTTTAGTCAGTTTAAGGTCAGTTACAACTGTCAAAGGGAGAAATGGACTCTAAATGAGCTCATTTCATATTGTGTGCAAGAGGAAGAAAGGCTGAAGCAGGATAGAAGTGAAATTGCTAACTTGGCAAGTACCTCTAAGGATAAGGGCAAGAAAAGAAAAACAGAATATGAAGCTGCTAAGGGTCCAGATCAAAAGAAGCCACATAAGGACAAAGAGGGTTGTTTCTTTTGCCTGAAACCTGGACATTTAAAGAAGGATTGTACCAAATACAACGCTTGGCGTGCAAAGAAAGGTACATTTCTTAATTTGGTCTGTTCTGAGGTTAATTTAGTTTCAGTACCTAGAAACACTTGGTGGTTATATTCTGGTGCTATTACTCACATAAGTGTTTCTATGCAGGGTTGCCTGTTCTGCCGAAAGCCAAATGATGCTGAAAGATTCATCTTTGTGGGCGATGGAAAATCGGTGGAAGTTGAAGCAATAGGAACTTTTAGGTTATTATTGGGAACTGGTTTTTATTTGGATTTGAAAGACACTTTTGTTGTACCGTCATTTAGACGGAATTTGGTTTCTATTTCCTTATTGGACAAATCAGGATATTATTGTTCTTTTGGAAATTGTCAGTTTAGTCTTTCTTTAAATTCAAATATTGTTGGTATTGGTTCATTATGTTCGTACGATAACCTATATTTGCTTGATACTATTGCATCATATAATGAAACCTTGTATGTGGAATCACGTGGTACTAAGCGAAAATTAAATAAAGAAAATTCGGCAAAACTATGGCACAAGCGCTTAGGTCACATCTCAAAAACTAGAGTTGAACAACTTGTGCCAGATGGTATTTTGGATTCCCTCGACTTTACAGACTTTGATGTTTGTATTGATTGTATCAAGGGAAAACAGACCAAAACGAGAAGGTTAGGTGCTAATAGAACTTCGGACGTCTTAGAATTGATACACATGGATATTTGTGGACCATTCCCTACGGCTTCCTGGAATGGTCAACAATACTTTATATCATTCATAGACGATTACTCACGTTATGGGCATCTATATCTTATTCATGAAAAGTCTGAGTCATTGGACATGTTCAAAGCTTTCAAAGCTGAAGTTGAGAATCAACTCAACAAGAAAATTAAAAGCGTTAGATCTGATCGTGGTGGTGAGTACTACGGCAAAAATGACGGTTCAGGTGAACAACGTCCAGGACCATTTGCTAGATTCCTAGAGGAATGTGGAATCGTCCCACAGTACACCATGCCAGGTTCTCCTAGCATGAATGGTGTAGCTGAAAGACGAAACAGGACTCTTAAGGATATGGTAAGGAGTATGATTAGTCATTCTACTTTACCAAAATCACTCTGGGGAGAAGCATTAAAGACTGCAGCTTATATTCTGAATAGAGTACCAACTGAAGCTGCTGCTAAAACACCTTATGAGCTTTGGACAGGCAGAAAGCCCAGTCTAAAGCATTTCCACATTTGGGGATGTCCAGCTGAGGCAAGGCCTTATAGGCCGCATGAGGATAAATTGGACTCCAAAACAGTTAGCAGCTACTTTATTGGTTATTCTGAGCGATCAAGGGGCTACAAATTCTATAATCCCACGCTTAAGTCAATTTTTGAAACGGGAACTGCAACAATTTTTTAGGATGTTGAGTTTGGGGGGAGAAATAAGGTTAGAGACATTATCTTTGAGGAAGAAGCTGAGGAAGGATCGATTTCGATTCCTACTGTTACTTTTGACAATGTGCAGGTTTCTATACCTGTCATTGATCAAGAAGTACATGCGGAAACTCAGCATGATAATGTTGAAGAAACTCCCATCCAAAATCCAGAAATACAAACTCAACAACCTCAACAAACAATACCATTAAGGCGATCCACTCGAGAAAGGAAAAATGCTATTTCGGATGACTATATAGTATTTCTCCAAGAACATGAGGAAAATAATGGAATGATGGAAAATGATCAAATCAATTTTCATCAGGCCATGAAGGGTTCTGACTCTCAAAAGTGGATTGATGCCATGAATGAGGAGTATAAGTCTATGCAAGACAATAAAGTTTGGGATCTTGTCCCATTACCAGAAGGTGCGAAACCCATTGGTTGTAAATGGATTTTTAAAACCAAAAGGGATTCGAAAGGTAATGTGAAAAGATATAAGGCTCGTCTTGTAGCTAAAGGCTTTACACAAAAGGAAGTTATTGACTTCAAAGAGACTTTCTCTCCGGTTTCAACGAAAGACTCTTTCAGGACAGTCATGGCACTTGTTGCACATTTTGACCTTGAGTTACATCAGATGGATGTAAAGACGGCGTTTCTCAATGGAGACATTGATGAGACGATTTATATGGTGCAACCAGAAAACTTCGTGTCAGGAGATTCGAAGAATATGGTTTGCAAATTAAAGAAATCCATCTATGGACTCAAGCAAGCTTCCCGTCAGTGGTACTACAAATTTCATCAAGTGATCATCTCGTTTGGTTTTGAGATAAATGTTGTTGATGATTGTGTGTATCACAAGTTCAGTGGGAGTAAGCATATTTTCCTGGTTTTGTATGTCGATGACATACTGCTTACCACTAATGATATAGGCATGTTGCACGAAACCAAGAGCTTTTTGTCAAAGAATTTCGAGATGAAAGATCTTGGGGACGCCTCTTTCGTATTAGGAATTCAGATACACCGAGACCGCTCTCGGGGTATTCTTGGATTATCACAAAAGAGCTATATCGATAAAGTTCTTGTAAGGTTTGGCATGCAGGATAGTAAACCAGGGGACACCCCTGTTGCTAAGGGAGATAAATTTAGTCTCAATCAGTTCCCGAAAAATAATCTTGAAGTTAAGGAAATGCAAAAGATTCCCTATGCATCAGCTGTTGGGAGTCTGATGTATGCTCAAGTTTGTACACGTCCAGATATAGCGTTCATTGTTGGAATGCTAGGTATATATTTAAGTAACCCTGGGATGGATCATTGGAAAGCAGCAAAGAGGGTTATGAGGTACTTGAAGAGAACAAGAGATTGCATGCTTACATACAGCAGATCGGATAAGTTAGAGATCGTAGGATACTCCGATTCTGATTTTGCGGGATGCCAAAATAGTAGAAGATCCACATCAGGCTACATATACCTGCTAGCTGGAGGAGCCATTTCCTGGAGGAGTGCTAAGCAGACACTCGTAGCTTCTTCCACTATGGCAGCAGAATTTGTAGCTTGTTATGAGGCATCTAATCATGGGATATGGCTGCGAAATTTTGTCACTGGGCTGCGCATTCTGAATGGAATTGAAAGACCATTAAAGTTATATTGTGACAATAACTCTGCAGTGTTGTATTCCAATAACAACAGGAGTTCAACTAAGTCAAAGCACATTGACATTAAGTTCCTGGTTGTGAAGGAAAGGGTACAGAGTAGACAGATTTCCATAGAGCATATTGGGACAAACTCCATGATTGCGGATCCGCTTACTAAGGGATTAGCACCTAAGGTCTTTCACGAGCACACTGCTCGTATGGGTGTAATATTTCTTGAGGATATCATGATTTAGTGGGAGTTTGTATTTTGGTTGCTTTATGTTTTGGTTTTGGACACATTTGTGTATTTGGATAATTTTATGTACAGAAATAAAGTATTCAGTTCATTCTACTCTATTACATTATGTTTGGTATTGATCTCACCTAAGGAATAAAGTCGGACCAATTGAAAATAGACATGTTTGGATCACATAACATGTAATTTTCATACTACACTCTCATGATTGATCTATTTCATTTGGTTGTATTGGTATACGTGACCATTGATGGATTTAGTTACGATTAATGTAACGAAAGTCGCTTTGATCCTATATTGATATGATTGATGGACGAGATTGTTTGGAAATACCCTTAATAATGATAGCACAATTTTGAGCTCATAAGGTTGTACACATTTGTAAAGATACATGTATGGCCCAGTGGGAGATTGTTGGATAAATTCAATAATATGGGGCCAAACATGTATAAAATAAAATGTGTGGTGCTATCTTAAGGATTTAGTCAATAAAGTGATCCACTAAAGATTATTCGGGACTAATGGGTATTAAGTGTCATGAGATTAAAGTGTAGAGACGGATTCAATGTTTTAAATTGATGAGGGGCTAATTTAATAACATTGAAACATGATAGTTGCCCTACAACTATTTATACAGGTCATGGTCCCCAATTGAGCGCGATTTTTCATAATTCTCTGCATCCCCGTCAACAGAGAAGAAACATAAGGAGAAAACCACGAATCAGTTGGAAGGCCATAACCCCGTTCAATCAAACACAACAATGAATTCAGGTACGCTTCCGCTTCAGTTTGGATCTTGATAATTACATCATGATGTTCGTGAATTTTAGATGAACATTCATCTATATCAAATTTAATTTAACAAGTCCCACTCCAATAATTACAACCGAGCAGTAAACCCTCAAGACCTCAACTAAAATCCACCACCTTCACCAGCACCTCCACTGTCGTCAACGACCGCAAACTACCAACCCACACAATGCGCACAGCGATTGCCAGCGATCGAGAATTATGGATTTGCTCAAAGTTAAAAATAACCCAAACAACTTGATGGAGACTTCGGCCATAGATCGACATCTCAAAGCAGCCTAAAGAACTTAGTCACTGTCAAACAATATCAAATTCTTCGAGTGATTTAGCTACGACCTCAATCCCACAACCTGACCAGCGATTGTTGTGGAAAATTGCAGATCACAGTGTCATCTTGCTACAAAAGTGTTTGACAAATGTGTCGTTAATTTGAGGGTTTTGTATTAGGTTTTCTTTGATTTGAGAATTGGGTTTTGGTTGACTGAAATTGATTTAGACGGTTGACTGAAGCAAATGGGTTGATTTTGGTGAAGAAGCAAATGGGTTGATAAATGGATGTCGCAACTGTGCAGTTTGTGGCAAAGCAAATGAATTGATAAATGGATGTGGTTAAAATTTCAGTCACGTGATGTGTTATAAGTTATGGTCCACGTGTTGAAGTCACATTTCACACTTCATATATTTAGGTCACATATCACAATTCATCTAATCACATATCAAATAATTCAGTGAACAACTTGTTTGATGCTTTAATTATGGATGGCAAAACAGCTCATCGACTTGAGTGAACAACTTGTTTGATGCTTTAATTATGGATGGCAAAACAGCTCATCGACTTGAGCCGCTTGAGATCGGCTCCGAAAAAGCTCGAGTTTAGCTCGGTTCGCTGCTCAAGCTGAGCTTTTTTTAGAAACGGACTTTGACTCGGCTCGGCTCGACTAGAGCAAAAAAAAAACCCTCAAAAAGCTCGATGGCAGGTTGAGCCGTGAATTCCGGTCATGAGTTCTGCTCAACTTGTTATATATATACATTTTCAATAAAAAAATTTATGGATTTTGTTATAAAAAAAAAAATTAAAAGCTTGGGGCTTGGTGCAACTCAACAAACCTCGAGCTTAAAGTTAGAGTCGAGCCTTACTTTTAGGGACAAGCTTTGGCTCCACTCAGCTCGGGCCAAAAAAATTGACCCCTAAAAGCTCGAGCCTTGAACTTCGGCTCGTGAGCCGAATCGTCTCGTTGACATCCTTAGCTTTAATGCATTATGTCACAGGTTATTAGGGATGACAACGGGGCGGGGAATACTCGAAACCGATGGGGACGGGGATGAATACCCGAAATCGACGAAGATGGGGATGGGGGTGAAAAGACATTCCCGAATCGGGGATGGGGCGGGGACGGGGATGACCGTCTTATCCCCATCCCCAATTAACAAGTTCCATTAAAATTTAAAAAGTAAAAATAAACGTCCTATATTATCTGTACAAAAGTCCTATGATGTCAAATTTCTTGCACCAAAAATTTATTATTTATCAAGTTATAAACTTTAAATGCTTATTTTGAAAAAGTTACTGATTATTAGTTATTAACTTTATCGAGTTGTATTCTTATCTAATCAAATATAAAATAACAACACAAACAAATATATATATATATATATATATATATATATATATATATATATATATATATATATACTAATATTAGATGAATGTCCAAATAATGTGTAAAGATTATTGGATTTAGAAAATGTTAGGGTTATCCCCTGCATGTTTCCTTATATTATCTACATAAAATTATTTTAAAACTTAAAAGAAAAAAAACAAATGGGGATATAAACGGGGATTTTTCCATTCCCGCCCTGTTCCGTCCCCGTCCCCATCCCCTATAAAATGGGGACGGGGCGTGATGTGGATGGTAAATCACTAACGGGGCAGGGATGGGGAAATGCATCCCCGCCCCATACCCGCCCCGTTGCCATTCTTAGTCATACTTCAAATGTTCATCTCACATTTGATGTATTAGGTCACATGTTAAATTTCAAATGTTCAGGTCACATTTGTTGCATTAAGTCACATGTCACACTTGAAAAATGTTTAGGACACAGCTTGTTTGAACTTTGATGCATTATGTCACAAGTTTCAAATGTTCATGTCACAACTTGTTTGATCCATTATGTCACATGTCACACTTCAAAATGTTCAGGTCACATGTCACATTTGATGCATTAAGTCACATGTCACACTTAAACATGTCACAACCTGTTTGATGCATTAGGTCATAGGTCACACTTCAAATGTTCAGGTCATAGGTCACATTTGATGTATTAAGTTATATGTCACACTTCAGAAATGTTCGGGTCACAACCTGTTTGATGTATTATGTCAAATGTCACACTTCAACTATTCAGGTCATGGGTCTAATTTTGATTCACTAAGTCAGACGTCACACTTCAAAAATGTTCAAGTTACAAGTGACTTGTTGATGTCAATTTCAACTAGTCGCATATCTAAAAGAATTGGTCACACTTAATATTTTTTAATATCTTCTTCTTTTGGGTTCTCAATTCTAAAATAGAATGCAATTTTTTATGGTTTAATTGGTGAATCGACGATTATTACTGTGGTGGTGTTGTGATGCGTTGAAATGATGGCAGTGGTTGTTGTCATTTTGGAAATCTAGTGGTTCTGGTTATGGTGATGGTGATGGTGGTGGTTATGGAGATAGTAATTGTACATTGGAGATATCGCCATTGGTGTGCCGGTGGTGGTGGTGGTGACCACGACGACATTGATGGTTAATAATGGAGTATTGGGGTGGGCGGGTGTTTCTAATTTATATAATTGTTTTATATACCACCTAATGTGTGGAAGTTTCAACTTTTTCCTTGTAATTGAGGGCCCGTTCGGCTGGCTATTATAATTGAAATTATAATTGGCACAATTTCTTAAATCACTTTTTAACCACGTACATTTTCTCTCTCCAATTTTTAATCAAGCGTCTTACTTAGAAAATTCAAATAATACATATTATAAATCAAATTTCATTTATTTCAGCTGCCAAACAGAGAGTGAATTGTGATTTTGCAATAGCCTAGTAGGAGTATTATTCCATAAAAAAATTCCATAAAATTTTTCTTTGCCACCCAGACCTGTCCCTACCTACGTCCCTGCACTTAAGGTTGTCTAATGTAGAACAAATGGCCGAGTGGATTAAAGAAAAATTAGATTATAAGGGACTAGACCGCAATTTACAGATTTGATTTTCGACATTCGTTTCGGGCCCATAATATGTCTATTTTTGGTAGTTCGATGAGACGAGTGCAATGTACTACTTCGCTATAACATACGATGAATTTTGGGCATTCGAGATCGTTTAGGCAGTGAAAGTAGTCTTTTACTATTTTAGTGTTATTTCTGTCATTTAGTTTATCTTGAATTCTTTTTCTTTATTTGATTTAGAATAAGTTTTATGTTTTCCTAGTTGCTTTAGAATATGGCCTCTGTTTGTTTCTACTACTTTTTTAGATTTTAATCTAATTCAAAGTCAATATCTAATATTAACCATACTTTTATGAGGCCTAGAACTTTTCAACCACATATCTGATCAAATTTTATCAAAATCTACTAAAAATCTGATTTTTATCAATACTAAAAAGGGATATGTTTCTTTATTTTATGACCCTATAAATATATGGTTAATTTCATTGATTAATAAAAGTTCTTGAGATTGCTTCTCAATCTTCTTGATGGATTCCAAATTTTATATTTTTATTAAGGTTTTTGCTTGAATTCCTTGTTTCATTCTGCATCATTGTCAAAATTCGAATTTCTCCTTTTTGTGACATACGTTAAAGCTCTTTTAGCATACGTATAGAAGATTTTATACTATTTCAAGGCTCTGTTCGGTAACATTATAACATTTATAAATTGATAATTTTTTGTTTTCAAGGCAAAGTGTAACCGAAAAATGGAGAAAAAATTTTGCGTGGTTAAAAAGTAATATGAGAAATCGTGTTGTTTATAAAATTTATAAATTGTAATGATTGCTTTAAAATAAAAATGAAATTTGTTGCACAAGTTTCATTTTTATAAAGACATTTTCACCTTATCTTCAAATAAACTAAAAACTGAAATAAAAAGAAGAAAGAAAAAAGAAGCAATTTGGCTTGAGACGTTTCTTCAATTATTGTTGGAGGTCGAACAGTTTGCCCTGGCCGCTGCATTACAGGACACAACAATAGGTGTAGGTGTGTTCTCGACTTATCATCTTTTATTGATCAAATCGATTTCTCCATTTTCGTTCACAGCCACTATGTTGCACGTGACTTTTTCTGCATAGTATTCCATGTCTTTCATGTTGTGGTGCCTGATACATGTTCAAATTAAAAACATACATCTACGCTCCATGGAACGTAAAAGGGCAACAAAATGTGACACATATTTGAAGATGTGGCACAAGAAACGTTAATGAAAACATACAATAAATTATAAATAATTTCATTTTGTAAATTCATATTTTCGTAGAAAATTCAGTTTATCACTGATTAAACTCTAGTCGCTTGTTAACATTTGTAGTATAACAATTAAAGCTTGAAAATATGCAACTTTTATAGTTGAATTCCAAAACTAAGCCTACCAAAAAGTCCATAATCATGTGCAATTCTTAATCCAATATATCAAATGTTATCGTCAAAAATAATTTGATCAACCATTAACGAGTAATCCTAATGTGGGCGATTTTGGTCAAGGAGAAGCAGAAATAGTACTTCAAGATGAGTTTTTGTTCATTTTGCTTTTTCGGTTTTAGGGTACGTTTTAAAATTACATAAAATTGATTTGATCGGTTATACTGAAAAATTATTTCCCAAAACAAGAAACTGGAGAAAACATTTGATTTGAGTTTTTAAGAAATTATTATTTGACATTTATTCAAAGTATTTAATTTTTCTTTACGTACCTATCGAAAACGACTAGCGTGGCTTGCAGACTCGTGATTTCCTCCACAACAAGAAATCTCAATGGATATCCCTTTGCCGTTTTGATCTCCGGCACCACCTGTTGATAGTTGTGCACAAAAATAGTATCACTAACTCAAATATACTTGTGCATATATACGTTTCCAAGTCAAACGTACGCTTTGATTTAAAAAAAAAATCTAAATCTTATTAGTTTTAAAAAATCAAAGTCTCTATGTATCTTGTCATCTGGCTTTGCATTTTTTCGAGTTATGCTACTTTTACAATGTGTTTAATCAAGAAGTTGACATAATGTATGCATGACACAATCCTATTACTTTATTCATCATATCAAATCCTAAATCATGATTGATGTTACTTGTACTAAGAGATTAACCAATATATTGACATAAAATGAGATGACAACTTTGTGTGTGTTAACTTGATACGATGAGTAAAGTGATAGATTATGTCATTCATGCATTATGTCAACTTTAAGTTCTTTGTACAATTAGAAGAGTTCTTTTTTCAAAGTTATCAAATTCAACGTGGACATTGACATTACGAAGGTACTAAGCCTCTGTTTGGTAAAAAAATGTGGTTTACAAATTAGTTTATTTATATTTTTGAGATGAATTTGTGGTTAAAAAGTGAAGAAATAGAGAATCTATCTTGTTAAAATGTGATTTGAAAAATTGTGTACATGAACCAAAAAAAATACATTTACCAAATAGAGGATGTCATTGACTCCGTGTCAGTGGTAGGACCTATGACTATGAATCGCTCCTTAGAAAGATAATTGACACTCCATTCTTTTACGCAATGATTACAATTTATAAATAAATTTATAAATAACACAATTTTTCAAATTACTTTTTAACCACACACATTTTCTCTCTCCTATTTTCAACCACACATCTACCTAGAAAATACCAAAATAAAAAAAATAAAAAATAAAGTAAAAAAAAAAAAAAAAAACACCCAGGTAAGCCGCCGAACACTTCCTGAAACTTTTTGAAGTTTAAAATTGTCTCTTGAAAAAATTGAAGTATTGCCTATGTTCGGATAAATGAGTTTTTGGTTTATAAATCAATTTATAATCTACACAATTTTTCAAATCATTTTTTAACCTTACATCTTTTCTCTCTCCAATTTTTATTCTTACATCTTACCTTGAAAAATGTGAAAATCTGGTTTATAAACCTCAAACAAGATCCGAACAAAGGGGTTATACAGTTTTGCTCCCTAGGGTGGTTTTGTGTGTTGGGTAAATAAATCCCCTATCCGAGCATTTTCATTAAGTTATGTGTCACTATATTAACTTATGTCTATAAGTTATTAATAATGCAAACATGTTTATTACTATAATATTAAATTTTAATTTCAATTTTAATTTTTAGTAATGTAGAATTTCTAATAAATTTAGATTGTTTTATGTACTGAGAAAATTATTAATTATCAACCAATAACTTTTGTTATTAAAGTATTTATTTATATTCTTGTTAACTTTTTCTCTATACATAACAACATTATAAAATAGTTAATTGATATTAATATGAATATATGTTTTTTTCAATTTTGACTGGATTATTCAATGTGAGAAAGCTTATAAAAGTTGATAAAAATGTGTGATTGAAATTTTGATAAAAGTTGTAATTCATATCATATGTAACATGCAGTTAAAATGTAAGTTTGATCAAGTCTTGAGCAGAATGATCATATTGGGTCATCCGGTTAAGAATCAAGATCGAATTTTTTTGGGGCTAGTAGAAAATGTCAATTCAAGTTTAATGGCCATGCTTTTCCATTTTCTATAAATAAATGTACGTTAGTGCTCCAGCACTCATTACGAGTATTGCCCGTCAACACACATGAGGGAGGGGGTACTGCCCGTCAACACATATGGGGTCCCCCCCCACACACACACACACAAGGGGCCCACCTTGTGCCTAAACGGGTAGTACCCATAACGGGTACTATATCAAATTTGTATAATGCATACTAGAGTTTAGAATACAATACCCCATATTTTTGGCAGAGGTCAACAAAACTTTGTACATTTTCATACTTGGGATTATTCTTCCACTCAGTTTTTTCTTCCACAATAGACAAATCCCCAAGATCCATGCTCCAAATGCCTAGCCGAGTATTTGCAGAGACTATATATATACAAGCAAAAATTACAAAAGTTCATGAATCAATCAATAGATACTATAATGATAATGGATTGAAAATATATTTGCACTTAATTTTCGGTTATTGAACTTCACTTTTAGTTCCTTATCAAGTACTAAATTTGTAATTAATCAATTAACTTCTCACTTGGAAGGTTGAGCCAAGGCATTAAACCGAGGAGGGTAATCGTCCAGTTGTCTTGGAGGGTAAAATTCTTGAATACCAATTCGAGTAACTCAATGGAGACTTCCTTTAACGCATCCATGACAACAAGAATACGCTTTGGATTATCCATTGATCCTTGAAACTTTTCTAAAAATCAAAGAAGATGATATATAAAAGAAAAAAAAAAAAAGAAGAAAGAATTCTATGGAAGGGAGACTTGAAAAGTTGGATGGTGTTTACGAAAGGATTTGAAGTCCTTAAATAGCATGAATTTATTGGTATATGGGGCTTAAACAAAGAATTGAAGCAAATGGAAATGTAATTTGGTAGGTAAAAATAATTACATATAGATAGATATAACCAAGGTAAAAACATAGAATCTATCTTTAATAACTAAGAAATAGAACCAAGTACACGACCATGCCAAGAAAGTTGCTTGGTTTTTGGTGATCAATTGAGGTTCTCTAATTAAATAGTTTTCCAAGAAAATCTTCTTTCATGATAACCCAAGAATAAAATTTGAAAACTTGTAAGTTGTAACAGAATATATTATTGAAATAAATTATTTTAGAGTTGCATAGATCACAAGACCATGAATGCCACTGAGTTGGGCAAAGTTAATTTTTTTCTACTTATAAGTAAAAATATTATTGTTCTAACAATTAATTTCAAGGGTTTAATTCAATGTGAATTATATGTGAAAGAAGAACTTTATTTAATAAGTTTGGCTTTTCAAAATGAATTTAAGATTTATTAATAAAGATGAAGCCTCTGTATTGCAAACTTATTTAAAAACATGCTTTTATAACAAAACCTTTGAAATAATTTTTTAACCACACGCATTTTCTCTTTCCACTTTTCAACCACATATTTTACCTTAAAAACATAGAATATATATATATATATGTGTGTGTGTGTGTGTGTGTGTGTGTGTGTGTGTTTTTTTTTTTTTAAACACAATTTTTAACAAACAGAGTCGAAAATTTTCAATTTCAATAAGTTTTAAAATTATCCAAATCCCCTTGATAATTGATTTTAAAATTATACAAGTTTTCTAATAATAATAATAATCAAATGGTCAAGTACATTATTCTAGGGCTATTTTCACAAGGTAGTCAACAATCTAGTTGACAATTGATGATAAAGTTACCATAATATCCCTTATTGAGTTAAATATAAATTAAAGTCTTATTTTACATGGAATTTATTTGAATCTTACACATAATAATATTAACAAATAATAAACTAATTATATTCAAATTATGCATGTTTATGACCTTCATCTACTTCACGAAAAAGGAAAAAATTTAATTAGAAGATTACATAGTGAATATTTAGAATTAGAAAGAACTGTAAGTGGTTTAAGTACAAAAGCTATAGAAATAAATGATGAAATTAAAATATTAGTAAGAAACATAATGAATATCTTAGATTAATATAAATAATTGAAATTAGACAAGAAGAAAACAGAAATATAAATGAATGTAGAGAAAGAGCCTTAAGAAGAGTTAGAAGAATACTATAATATAATTTCGCAAAAATAAAAATTCACGATCCGGTCCAGTGTGGTATCAGAGCTAGTACCAGAGTTAGTAGTTATACTTAGAAATTTATTTAGAAAAATGTCTAAAAAATTACCAATAATCGAACTTAGAGGATATAATTATAAATCTAACGATTTACCAAATTATAGTCATTGGCCATTAATAACTGAAACATATGGAAAATTTATATCATTTATACTATTAGGAGAAGGAAGATTTGGAGAACATAAACAATTAAATTGGAAAATTTTATTTTTACTAAATGAATTAGGAATAATTTTAGATAAAATTACAGAACAAAACTTAGAACAAGCTAAAAACCTAAAACAAGTTCAAGAAATTATCAATAATTTACCATTAGAAATAAGACAAATGATAAAAATAACTAACGATTATAAAGATATAAATAAAAACATACCAACACAAATATTAGAAGTAAAACAAAGTGTAAATACCCTTTCAAAACAATTAATAACCTTAGAAAACCAAATTAAGCAAATAATTGATAAAATAAATAAAATAGGAAATATAGTCGAAGTATATAAAAACCCAATAGAAATTACAGAGCAAAAAACTATTATAAAACAAATAAATATGATAAGAACAATTAAAGAAGAAGAAATAGGGAAAAATGATTTACACAAAATATTAGATAATATACAACAAAATATTGAAATTGTAAACCAAAATATAACAAAAATATATGACGAAATGGAAAAAAGAAAACCTAAAAGAATAATAACTAACAAAGAATTTAAAGCTATCAATAGATTAGGAATAAATATGATTACTGAACAAATAGAAAAATTTATGCAAAACCCTAAAAAAGAAGGTGAAGAAGATTACTTAAGAGAAGAAGATTATATAGAAAAATTTAAAAATTTAAAAATAGAATAAATTAATATGAATGAACAATAAAGATCTTTAGTACCAGCAGGACAAAATCCACTAGAATATATACAACAATCAGGAACTAACCAAGTTAAAAAAGAAACTATAAGTAATACTAATTCACAAAACACACCAGAAATATATATGAGTCAAGGACAAAACCAAAATTTTAGAACTAATAATTTTATACCACAACAAAAATATTACACCAAGCCAAGTAAAAATGATCCTATAGAATATACACCATGAAGAAGTATGGAAACACAAATCAGCTCAGAAGGAAGATGGTTAGATTTAGGATGTGTTCAAGATGTATATCATGAATTAGAATTATGGATGAAATATATGACTATGATGACCTATACTAGAGAATTAACAGGAAAACAATTCCAATTAATGTTAAAAAATACATTTATAGGAACCACTGCAAGATGGTTGGTAAACTTAACAGAAACTAATATAGATCAAGTTAGAGGAAATGATCAAGATGAAATAGGAACTATACTTAGCAGATATGAAGATGCATTAAAAAAAAGAATATACATTTGTAATAGACAAAGATACTAAAATTAGCTCAAAACTAAGAAATAAATATTTATTAGAAAATTTATTAATATGTGACATGTGTTACTTTAAACAATTTGCATGTGAATTTAGATAATATTTTGATAAGGCGGAATATAATCAGGAAACATATGGTATGAAAATTATGAACCAAATATTTTTTAAGAATTATTTAAAGAATGGAAAAAATTAGATATATCATTAAGTAATAATAGTTTAGGAGCAAGAATACAATTTATAGAAATGCAACAGAAAGAAAAATATATGCAAACAAATAATATAATAAAATTTCACAAAACAAGTAAAAAAATCATTATGCTGTGATAAATTACAATATAAATCAACCCAATGGGGATGTCAACTACAAAGAAAACATAAGAAAAAGAAATATTATAGAAAAGATAAATTTAGAGACAAAAAATTTAGTAAATATAAAAAATATATAATAAAACATTTAAAAGGTATACAGTACCATATAAAAGATATCTAAGACAAACAAAACAAAACAAAACAAGAACATACCCTAAGAATCCTAAAAAAAGTAAATGTTATTCATGTGGAGAAGTAGGACATATATCTCCAAAATGTCCCAAAAAAGATAAAAATAAAAATATGATATATATTTCATTAATAGAAAAAGAAATTTTCAACCTATTACCTATTGAACAAAAAGAAGAATGAGAAGAAATTCCTGGAGATGAAAAAATTCCTAAAGATGAAGAAATTTATAAATTAGAAGAGTATGAAGTAATAAATTCTATTATGGAATTAGAGTCTTCAGAAGAAAGTGAATCTAGTGAAAAAGAATATTTATACATAAATATGATTAGACAAATTAGTGAAGAAGGTATATCTAAAGAATATGAATACCAATTAGAAGAAAATGAAAAACAACTAAATGAAAGATTAATATTTAATCCAAAAATATATGAAAAATATTAAAATCAAAATTAGATGTAGAACCAAAAGAAATATTTAATTTACCATTATGGCAGAAAAATAAAGAAATAGCATATATAGCAAGAAATCATAATCACTCTATAGATATAAGAGATACTCCTGAAAATACACTAATACCTATAATAAATGAAGATATTATAAGACAAGAAATAAATCTATTAAATCCTGAATTAAAAAGAAAAATAAAAAATATATATTTAGGAGCTGTACAAATTATTGCAAAAGCCTATTTTAGAGAAGGAATTGATACACATATAGAATTCTATATTATGAATGATAGAATTGTAAGTTTAGTACAAGATGCTTTAATAGGAATTGTAACAGGAAATTTAATATATCAAAAAGTAAAATTTACAATAAAACCAAACTTCAGCATAAGTATGGGAGAATAAAATAAAAATAAAGTCTTAACATTATATTACAGATTAAGAGGAATATATATGGAACTCGGAAGTAAAATTATAAGTTTAACTATTAGAACAATATATGATTTTACTAGTAAACCAGAAGTAAAAATTACGAATGCTACAAAAACACATATAATAAAACTCATATTTAAAAATCTATTGGAATACAAATCAACTAAAGAGAATCCAAAAATGACTACACCAGAAGATATAGAAATAGATTTTAATCAATTTAGAAGATTAGTAAATATGGATAAACCACAAATAGAACATATAGGAAAGGTAAATACAAAATTGTTATGAGGAACGGATTTCTTAGAACAATTAAAACCATATTACATAAAAGATGATAGAATGCTATTAACAATACAAAATGAAAATCTAGTTATACCAAGGTTATTATGAATAAAATATGAGGAAGAGAACATATTTATATATTAACTAAAATGAATTACAATGGATATCTCAGCAGAAATTATCATGCCTTGTTTGATACAAGAGCATCATCTTGTTTATTTAAAGAAAATGTATTACCCCCATAAATGTGGAGTAATAAAAAAGATAATGAAGAAAGAGTCATACTTGCAGGATTTGATGGGAGCACATATCTAATAACTAAAGTAGTAATGAATGTTAACATACAAATAAGAAAATATGAACTACAAATATCTTATGTACATCAATTTGATGATATGCCAAGGGATATATTATTAGGAAATAACTTCATAAAATTATTCTATTCAATAACTATTGATGAAAAAGTTATACTTTTATCTACCCTTGTCACCATATAGCAATAGCAATAAAAACTTATGATCCTTACTATAGAGAAAAAATGCCTCATATAACAGCTCAGCGTGGTGAGGATAGACAAAAATTAACACAAACAATACAATTTATATAGGATAAATCTAGTACAAGCACATTTTGATCATATAGCAATAAAAAAATATTACCAAAGAGTTATTAAAATTATCAGGAGATAATCCTTTAGTAAAATGGCACATAAATAAAGTTATGGCAGAAATTATATTTGAAGATGACACTAAAACTATTAGTGTAAAACCAATTAAACATACACTGAAAGAATTGTTTGGATTTGAAATGAACATAAAAGAAATGCTAGAGAAGAAATTTATTAGAGAATCTAATAGTAAACATAGTAGTTCAGCCTTCATTGTAACAAAATATTCAGAACAAAAAAGAGGAAAATCAAGGATGGTAATTAACTATAAAAAGTTAAACATTTATACAAAAGAATTAAGTTATCCAATACCAAAACAACATGTATTATTTAATCAAATTAGAGGAAATAAATATTTCTCTAAATCTGATCTAAAATCAGGGTTTTATCATATTATGTTAGCTGAAGTATCTAAACATTTAATAGTTTTTACATCACCATAAGGATTTTATGAATAGAATGTGTTACCTTTTGGATTTAAAAATAGTTCAGTAGAATTTCAAAGATACATGGATAAAATATTTAAAGATTATCACCATTTTAATACATTATATATTGATGATGTTCTTGTTTACTCTAAAACTAGAAAGACCTTTGTATAGATTTTCCATAATTAGAAATACCCAAAAAAGAATGTGATTGGATTATAGAAATCGACGCATGTGAAACAGTATAGGGAGCAGTACTTAAATATATTTATCCAAAAGAGGATGAGGAAATGATTGCACAATACACTAGTGGCAGTTTTACTCAAACTAATTATCATATGAATGAGAAAGAACTATTAGTTGTAAAATTTGCTATTAAAAAGTTTGAATTATTTATTGCTATTACAAAATTCAAAATTAGAACCGATAATACAAAAGTCAAATATTGGTTAACTACAGAAATTGATCCAACTATTGCAAATAAAAGGTTAATTAGATGGCAAGTAGAACTTAGTCATTATGATTTTGAAATTATTCATATTAAGGGTACTGACAAAGCTATTGCAGATTATTTATCCAGACATGGAGGAACTACTTAAGAAAGTAGAAGAAATTAACTTGGTCTGGGTTAAATGAATATCAACAATTCAAATCTATTCAACCATGTAAATACTTGCATGGCGCAGATAGTAGAAATTAACAGTGAATTAGCTTTTCACAAATCAATGGTTAATTCTCTTAAGGAAATGCACATAGTTTTAGAATATTGTTTGGAAGATATTTCGCGCGAATTTCCGAGACACGAAGAGTTATTGATGGTGAATAATGAAGCAAAATTGAAGCCTCAGCAAAAAGTTACATGGATTCAACTCATGAAGGATATACTTCATTTGTACAAAAATGTCCTTACAGAGCACAAGGAAATGCCTAATGCTGGAGGATTTGGGACTATTTCTGTAGCTTCAAGAATTATTCTTGATACAAAATACTTTTGAAATATTATGGTGGGGAGTTGAGCTCAAAATCTATAGGAAATAAATCAATCCTCTATTGTGCCGTAATTTGGTCGACTTGCGCTGGAGGAGCATCGTCGTCGTCTTCTGTAAAGGCACGTTCAATGAGCTTAAGTTTGAGGTGCAAAAGACATATAGAGAAATATATTTTGGGACTGAGAAACTTTGTTGCGGAATCACTCACAAATTTTAAACTAAAAGGGACGGATTTAGTTTTCTTGATGGTAAGGTCGGGTGATAAAATCACGTTTGACTGTTCGAGGGACAACGAGAAATCATCAACAATGGAATATATGAAGGATTAGCGAGTGATTTTGTGGTGGATTGTGGTTGTGGAACTAAATATGATGATGGGGAGAGAATGATATGTTGTGATATTTGTGAAGTTTGGCAACACACACGTTGTGTTCAAATACCAAATAGTGAAGAAATACCAAATATATTTCTATGCAAGATATGTGAAGGATCTTGAAGACAATTAATCGAGCAAAAATAAAGAACACAGTGAAATGATTTGTCCCCATAGGGGACCCAGAGTTCGGTTTACACCTACTCTCCGTTAAGCAATCCGTCAAGGATTAAGCCCAATCCACTGGCACAAAACACAAATTACAAGCGGCAGTTGAATGATTATACAAAACCTCCTCAATCGAGCCTACACCAACTATACAAATATCACAATCAGGAAGATTGCATCCTCAACATATATCTCTCTATCCTATTAGAGTAAAAGCCCTCACTATACTCTATGGAAAGATAACAAGAAAGTTGGAGACAAAGATCAGGGGAAGAGCGTATTTGCTCTCGAATCAGGAAAGCCCTAAGAATGAATCACCTTGATCCCAAATGAGGCTGCAGGAGCCTAATAAACCAAAGAGTCAGGTTTAGTAATCAACAGCCCAGATTAACCCACGTGTCCTTCATCAGTGAAAGGCGCATTTGTTGATAAAATGCGATATGGACTCGGCAGAATAAAAGAAACGGACTGGGCATGCATACTGGATCACATGATGGCAGCAACCCATCATTCTCCACCTTGCTGTCATACTGTGATTGCACCAAAGTGGTTTGGAGTTGTCCAAGACATCATTTTGCTCCCTAAAATAGCAAATGGTTAGAAAAGAAAAGAAAAGAATTTATACAAAGTATATGAATACAAAATGTTTTAAAAACAATAGAAGTAATTTTAAGCATATTTAAACAGTCATTAAACCTGTTAGGAGAGAGAATTTTAGTACCCATGTCTGAAGGATTAAGACCAGTTGAAACCTTGTTAACCTTTATTACCCCATTTTTAACTAAGCCTCCGTTTGGTAAAGAATTTTTTTTTGTTTATAAACATGTTTATAAACAACACAATTTCCCAAATCATTTTTTAATCACACACATTTTCTCTCTCCAATTTTCAACCATTACTTTTTACCTCAAAATCATAAATAAACAAGTTTATAAATCAAACAGTGTTACCAAACGGAGGCTAAGTCACCTATAAAGTGAAACTTAACATCTATGTGTTTCGTCCTATCATGAAACATAGGATTCCTAGTAAGGTGTATAGAACTTTGGTTATCAGAGAATAGGGTAAGATTTTGATGCAAAAAATTAAGTTCATGCAGGAGACCTTTAATCCATAAACCTTCTTTTATAGAGTCACAGGCTGCAATGTACTCTGTCTCGGTTGAGGATAGAGCTACAATCTTTTGCAGCTGAGACTTCCAACTTACACAGTAATCACACACGGTGTACACATAAGATGAAGTACTTCTTCTATCTAACTCACCAGCATAATCAGAATCACAAAAGCCTTTAAGAGAAATACTACCTTTCAACTTACTATACAGCAAACCTGTTTTTAAGTATCTCAGGAGCCCCTTTAAGGCCTTCCAGTGAGCTTCTCCAGGGTTGGCCATATATCTGCTCAAACAGCTTACTTCAAAGGCAAGATCAGGTCTGGTACAAACCATTAAAAACATAACAGATCCAATAACATTTGCTTAAGGTATATTAATCATTCTATCAAATTCTTCTTGTGTTTTAAGACAGTCATTAGAGGATAGTTTTATATGACTACCTAAAGGAAGTGAAGTAGGTTTAGAATTATTCATCGAAAATTTTTCCAAATTTTTTTGTATATATGAACACTGATTAAGAAATAAGGTATCTAAGTTTCTATTTCTGATTATGTTCATACCCAATATCTTTTTAGCTGGACCAAGGTCCTTCATCTCAAATTCCCTTTTGAGTTTGTTTTTCAAACTATAGATCTTATTCATATCACTAGAGGCTAATAACATGTCATCAACATATAAGAGTAAAAAGACATAATCTTTACCTCCCTTACCATCATAAAACAGGCATGAGTCATAGCAGCTTTTATTATACCCAAGTTTGATCATATAAGACTCAAATTTTCTATACCATTGACGTGGAGCCTGTTTTAAGCCATAGAGGGATCTTTTAAGGAGGTAGACATGGTCTTCCTTTCCTTTTTGTTCAAATCCCTCAGGTTGCCTCATAAAAATAGTTTCCTCAAGGTCCCCATTTAAGAAAACAGTTTTGACATCTAGTTGTTCCAACTCCCAGTTGAACTGTACAACTAGAGCAAGTAAAATTCTAATAGTGGTATATTTTACAACTAGTGAAAATACCTCATTGTAATCTATACCCTCATTTTGTGAAAAACCTTTAGCCACAAGTCTGGCTTTGAACCTGACTTGGTTTTCATCAGAATTTCCTTCTTAATTTTAAAAGTCCATTTTGAATCTATACCCTTTTGACTCTTAGGCCTTTCAACTAAAATCCAAGTTTTGTTTTTATATAAAGAGTTTAGTTCATCTTGCATTGCTGCAAGCCATTTTTTTGAGTCAGAACAGGTCTTAGCTTGTTCAAAAGTTTCAGGTTCAAAGAGGTTGGTTTCAGAAATAAAATATGAAACAAACTCTTCATTGTTATACCTGGTTGATGGCCTTACCTCTCTTCTTACCCTATCTCTGGTGAGTTGATAGGTTGTAAGTTCCGGTTGCTGAATTATTTGGGGATCAGATCGTGTAGAATCTGTATCATCTTCTGCTCTGTTCTGATCAGCCTCACTCTGAGGCTCCACCTCAGTTTGTGTATTATTTTCAGAGGTTACATCACTCAAATCATTCAGATTCCATTGCACAGAGTACCTATTTGTAAGACTCAGATCAGAAGAATAAGTAATTTCAAGGCATGGTATGAATTCTTCCTTGAAAATGACATTTTCTGGAAATGATGACTTTAAAACCAGGAGAGCTTTTTTCCCAAAGTCTATAGCCCTAAACATCTTCTCCATATCCCAAAAAAATACACTTCTGAGATTTTGGTTCCAGTTTCCCTTTATTTTGGTGTGCATAGGTTGCACACCCAAAAATTTTCAAAGTTGAATAGTTGAAATGGGAACCAAACCATAAAAATTCAGGGATTTTGAAATTTATAGCCCTTGATGGGCTTCTATTGTTTAAAAAAGCAGCAGTTTTGACTGCTTTTCCCCTAAAAAGATTTTGAAAGACCAGAAGAGATTAACATGCATATGACCCTATTCAGGAGGGTCCTATTTATCCTTTCTACAGAAAGTATCAAACAAATTGTTGCAGAATTCAAGATCATTATCAGTTCTAAGGACTTTAACCTTTTTATTGGTTTGATTTTCAACTAATATTTTCCAATCTTTAAAGTTCAAAAAGGTTTGATCTTTATTTTGCTGTAAAAACACTCAAACTTTCCTAGAAAAGTCATCAATAATTGAAAGAAAATATCTAAAGCCTGAAACTGTGAGAACACTGGAAGGTCCCCAGAGATCAGAGTGCAAATAGTCAAGAATTTCTGTTGACTTATGAATACCTTCTTAAAAGGCAACTTGGTTTGTTTTCCCAAAATACAATCTTTACAAAAAAAATCATTTGAAAAAGAATAGTTTCCTAAAACTCCATGTTTGGTTAGGTATTGAAGATTTTTCTCAGTTATATGACCCAACATTTTGTGCCACAAAGAAGTTTTCTTATTTTCAGAAAGTGTCAAGTTTGAAAAAGATGAAATTACGGGTTCTGTTTTAATTTTAAACAGACCATCAGTTTTGAAAAATCTCAATAGTTCAAACAGAGTTTCTTTTGACTATGCAAGCACCTCCTTTAAAATTTATATCAAAACCACAATCAGTCCAAGCAGCAATAGAGATTAAATTTCTATGAACATCAGGCACATATTTCACATTGGTTAAAGTAACACAAACATCATTTCCAAAATTTAAAGTAACACTGTCAGTGCCAAGAATTTTACGTGCATTATTATTACCCATCAAAACATGGCCATTAGATTGTGCAAAAGATGCAAAGAGGGTTTTATTGGGGGAAATATGAAAGGTACTTCCAGAATCTAAAATCCAATCATGACTACGATTGACCTTATCTACTACAAATATAACTTCAGTTTCATTATCCCTTCCCTGAACATCCCCTTCGGTGTCCTTTGGTTTATTTTTCAGATCATGAGCTAGTTTGCGACAATCTTTGATATAGTGGCCAAACTTTTGACAGTAAAAACAGTTTTTCTCACTCATTTTGCCCCTACCTTTATCCTTTTTAAAATATTTAGCCCTGTTTTGGTTATTCCTTTTCCTTTTCCTATATTGGTTTGATCCAAAACTAGAAGTATTAGTGTTTCATTTTCCTTTTATGACTAAAACCTTCCCCTGTTGATTTTTAGCCTCAGATCTCATCTCTAGATCTTTATTCCTAAGGGCAGATATAATATCTTCTAGTGAAAGGGATTCTTCAATATTTAAAGGCAGTTTTCACATCCCTATATTTTTCAGAGACAGCACTTAGAAGTGCAACACACTGTTGGTCATCAGAAATTGTTTCCTTACAATTGTCTAGGTCTTGAGTAATCTTAGTAAACCTGTCTAGGGAAGTATCAAACTTGAAGGCAATAAATTGTCTTAGTAGAAAACATTTATTTGGAATAGTAGTTGTAAGATATAATTCTTCAAGTTTAGTCCATAGACCAGCAGTGGTGGTAGTTTCACCTACTTTTCTTATCACATTATCAGACAAATGAATGAAGATAGTGCTCCGGCAGTTTCATCCAGTTCCAGTCTTCGATACATGCTTGTTTTTGCAGACTAAGTGTTGGTGATAGCACCAGCACACTTGAGGTGCATTAACAATGCACTTACCTTTTAGCGCCAGAGACTGAAGTCTCCTTTTCCTGTCCAAATTTCAATATCCACTTTTCCAAGTGAGATAGTGAAAATTTTGACAAGAGAAGACAAAATGAACAATGCAGAAGATATGAGCAAAATGACAGAAATAGAACGGAAGTATGAATCACAAAATATATAATATCAGGAGAGAATAATCAAAGAACACAAATAGTTAAGTATGATCTAAGAGTCAAAGTTGGAGCCCCTCAGCTTCAGGAGCCCTCGTAGGAGGCTCAAACCCAACCTTTACTCAAGAATCAAAAATAGAGAAAGATGTTACCAAACAAGAAACCCTAGGTTTCAAGAAAGTAAGAGCTATGTGATTCAAACGATACTTCACAGATCCGCTTACAAGATCCAGCTTCTTGGCAAATCTGGAGCACAAGAAAGCTCTTCCACTTCAACAGATCCACCCAAGTTCTAGATCTAGGCAAATCTTAACCCAATCTGTAGTAATATGTCTCGAAAAATTTGGGATCCAACCTCAAATAGAATTTTGTGCAATAGAGCTCCACCTTAACCCGTTCTGATACCACTGAAGGATCTTGAAGACAATTAATCGCACAAAAATAAAGAACACAGAAAAATGATTTGTCCCCGTAGGAGACCCGGAGTTCTATTTACACCTACTCTCCGTTGAGCAATCCGTCAAGGATTAACTCCCAATCCACTAGCACAAAACACAGTTTACAAGCGGCAGTTGAATGATTATACAAAACCTCCTCAATCGAGCATACACCAACTATACAAATATCGCAATTAGGAAGATTGTATCCTCAACATATATCTCTCTATCCTATTAGAGTAAAAGCCCTCACTATACTCTATGGAAAGATAACAAGAAAGTTGGAGACGAAGATCAGAGGAAGAGCGTATTTGCTCTCGAATCAGGAAAGCCCTAAGAATGAATCACCTTGATCCCAAATGAGGCTGCAGGAGCCTAATAAACCAAAGAGTCAGGTTTAGTAATCAACAGCCCAGATTAACCCACGTGTCCTTCATCAGTGAAAGGCGCATTTATTGATAAAATGCGATATGGACCCGGCAGAACAAAAGAAATGGAATGGGCCAGCATAGTGGATCACATGATGGCAGCAACCCATCAACATGTGAGCAAGATATCTTTCACTTCCCTTCTATACCATAGTTGATAGAAAAATAAAAACAAACGGAGGGCAAATAAGCCTACATAATTTCCTAGGCTATACTAATGTAATTAATTGTTGGACTTGCTTGTACTGACAATATTTGCATCATATTTATACTGAGCATATTCGTCAATTCTTACCATTATATCATTAAAAATAATTGCTATTTTTATACTACACGCAAAAAACATCCACAAACTTTAACATGGACTTCGTTTAGAGGCGGAATCAGGGAGAGACAATTTCCTTTTTTTTTATATTGGGCTGATACATTTATTAAAAAAAAAATGGTAGAAATTACAACTTAACCGGTTCATAGATCCACTAATTCAGAATAATAGTATTTTATTCATGTCTCAGGTGTTAATACAATATTTAATAATATTTATTAATTAATCCCACCTGATCTTAACCCCAAATTACAATTGATTTGTAAATAACATCCCCAACACACTCACCCCAACATTCTCCCAGAGAAGAAGCTCCGGTGATGACCACTCCTCTCCTTCGAAAATAATGTTGGCGAAGAGATTCTCAACGACAAACTACACTCCTCCAATGGATCGAACAGAGCAAAGATAAGTCTTATATCTCCGATGAAACTCCACTGGCTCCCACTCCAATAATTATAGTTGAGCAGCAACTGTTCAAGACCTCAACTAAAATCCACCACCTTCACCAACACCTCCACTGTCATCAATGATCGTAAACTACCAACTCACACAACGCGTGCAGTGACTACCAACGATCTAAAATTATGGGTTTGATCAAAGTAAAAAATTGCCCAAACAACTTGATGACTTTGGCTACAAAACGACATCTCAGAGCAGCCCAGAAACCTAGTCAATGTTGAAAAAAATCCAATTCTTTAGGTCATCAAGCTACAACCTCAACTCCACAACCTTACCACCAACTTGACCAGCATTTGTTGTGAAAAAATCTATATCACAATGTCACCTAGCTACAAAAGTTTTTGATGAATGTGTACTTGAGGGTTTTGTATTAGGTTTTTTTATTTTTTTTATTTGAGAATTGGGTTTAATTTAGTTAGCTGAAATTAATTGAGATGGTTGATTGAAGTAAATGAGTTGATTTTGGTGAAGAAGCAAATGGGTTGATTAATGGTAGCAACTATGCGGTTTTTGGCAAAGCAAATGAGTTGATAAAAGGGTGTGGTTAAAATTCAAGTTACATGTTATAAGTTATAGGCCGCGTGTTGAGGTCACATGTCACACTTCATAGATTTAGGTCACATGTCAAAAAAATTTAATCACAGATCAGAGAATTTAGTGAACAACCTGTTTGATTACATGTTATAAGTTATAGGTCGTGTGTTGAGGTCACATGTCACACTTCATATATTTAGGTCACGTGTCACAATTTTTTAATCACAGATCAGAGAATTCAGTGAACGACTTGTTTGATGCCTTGATGCATTATGTCACATGTCACACTTCAAATATTCAGGTCACAAGTCACATTTGATGCATTAAGTCACATGTCACACTTTAAAAATGCTTAAATCACAACTTGTTTGATGCATTATGTTACATGTTACACTTCAAATGTTTAGGTCACAACCTATTTAATGCATTATGTCACGTGTCAAACTTCAAATGTTCAGGTGGCATGTCTCATTTGATGTATTAAGTCACATATCACACTTCAATAGGTTACAACTTTTTTAATGCATTATATCATATGTAACACTTCAAATGTTCAAGCCATAGGTCATATTTGATGCATTAAGTTACATGTCACAATTCAGAAATGTTCAGACCACAACCTGTTTGATATATTATGTCACATGTTACACTACAAATGTTCAAATCATAGGTCACACTTAAATGCATTAAGTCACATGTCACACTTCAAAACTGTTAAAGTCACAAGAGACTTGTTGAGGTCAATTTCAACCGGTCACATGTCTAAAAGAATTGATCACACTAAATATTTCAGATTTTCTTCTTCTTCTTGATTCTCAATTCTAAAAATAGACTACAATTTTTTTATGGTTTAATTGGTGAATCGATGATTATTACTGTGGTGGTGTTGTGGTTCGTTGGAAATGATGGTGATGGTGGTTGTCATTTCGAAAATCTGATGGTTCTGGTGATTGTGATGACGATTACGATGGCGAAAGTGATGGTGATGGTGGTGACGACGACATTGATGGTTGACCATGGAGTATTGGGGTATTGTTTCCTTATAATTGAATTGTGTTTTTGCAATAGCCTGATAGGTATATTATTCCCTAAAAAAATCCCATGAAAATTTTCTTTGCCACCCAGACCTGCCCCCCTACCTATCTCCTTGCACTTAAAGTTGTCAAAATTCTATTTTCTCCTTTTTGTGACATTTGTTAAAGCTCTTTTAGCGTGCATATGGAAGATTTAAAACTATTGTAAGGTTATGCTGGGTAACATTATAACGTTTATAAATTGATTTATTTAAGTTTTTAAGGTAAAAAGTACGGTTGAAAAATGGAGAGAAAAAATGATTGTGATTAAAAAGTGTTATGAGAAATTGTATTGTTGATTTATAAATTATAATAATTGCGTTAAAAATGAAACTTGTTGCACGAGTTTCATTTTATAAAGACATTTTCACCTTATCTTCAAATAGACTGAATTAAAAAGAAGAATGAAAAAAGAAGAAATTTGGAGTGAGACATTTCTTCAATTATTGTTCAGAAATTATGGAGATTGACCAGTTTGCCCTGGCTGCAGCATTACGGGACACAACAATAGGTGTAGGTGTGTTCTCCACTCATCATCTTTTCTTGATCAAATCGATTTCTCCATTTTCGTTCACAGCCACAATGTTGCACGTGACTTTTTCTGCGTAGTATTCCATGTCTTTCTTGTTGTGGTGCCTGATACATGTTGAAATTAAAAACATATACATCTACGTTCCATGGAACATAAAAGGGAAACAAAATATGACACATATTTGAAAATGTAGCACAATAAACGTTAATGAAAAACATACAATAAATTATAAATAATTTCATTTTGTAAATTCATATTTTGGTAGAAAATTCAATTTATCACTAATTCAAATTAACTCTAGGCGCTTGTTAACATTTGTAGTGTAAGAATTAAAGCTTGAAAATATGCAGCTTTTTATAGTTGAATTCCAAAACTAAACCTACCAAAAGTCCACGATAATGTGCAATTCTTAATCCAAGATATCAAATAGTTTCGTCAAAAATAATTTGATCGACCATTAACGAGTAATCCTAAAGTGGGCAATTTTGGTTAGGGAGATGCAGAAATAGTGAATTTTGGTTCATTTTACTTTTCTGGTTTTAGTGCATGTTTTAAAATTACATAAAATGGATTTGGTCGGTTATTCTAAAAAATTATTTCTCAAAACAAGAAACTGGAGAAAACATCTTATTTGAGTTTTTAAGAAATTATTATTATGACATTGATTCAACGAATTTCATTATTCGGTAAAATAAAATAGTTTAATGTTAATAATAATATGATCGACCAATACATATATTTTTTAAGTATTTGGTTTGTGATTGGAAAGATGCATTCAGTATATCATGAAGTTTAAAATAGAAAATTGTTTGAAAACTCCTTCAATAATGTTTTAAAAGTTATCAGGCATACATTAGGAGAATTGAATAACACTCAAAACTCAAAAAAGCAAAATAAGCAAAAGCTTATAAGTTCATAAATTGTCTAATTCTAATCAGCACCTACTGTGTTTTCTTTACGTACCTATCGAAAACGACTAGTGTGGCTTGCAGACTCGTGATTTCCTCCACAACCAGAAGTCTCAATGGATGTCCCATTGTAAATTTTATCTCTGGCGCCACCTGTTGCTGTTGATAGTTGTGCACAAAAATATTATAATTAACTCAAATACTTGCGCATATTATTATTATTATTATTATTATTATATATATTATACGTTTCAAAGTCAAACGTACGCTTTGATTTCCAAAAAACTCGGAAATTTTTCTCAATCTCATTAGTAATGAGATTTTAAAAATCAAAGTCTCCATGTATCTTGTCATCTCGCATTGCATTTTTTCGAGATTAATGTTACTTATACTTGTAGATTGACAAGGAAGTTGATAAAAAATGAGGCGGTGACGAGATTGTGTATGTTAATTTAGGAGTTGATGTGATGAGTAAAATGATAAGATTTGTGCCACATATATATGTATCATCTCATCTTTTTCAAGCACAAGTAGAATGGCTCGTAAAGCGATAGGATTATGTCATTCATGCATTATGTCAACTTCTTGACTAATCTCTTTAGACAAGTAGGATAGCTCTTTTTTCGTAGTTATCAAATTCAATCTAGACATTAACCTGACAAAGGGAGAATGGGCAAACTACAATTATTACAACCACTGAGGCACCACCCAAATCCCCGTTGAAGTATATAGTTTTCTCTTGAAAAATTTAAAGTATTTAAGTTATTTGTCACTATATTAACTTATGTCTATACATTATTTTTAGTGTAAACTTATTTATTACTATAATATTACAAATTAATTTCAATTTTAATTTTTAGTAATGTAGAATTTCTAATAAATTTGTAGTTAATTGTTTGAGTGATTGCTGAACTTTAAAGTATCGAGATTTGATCACTGAACTTATGTAAATGTCTTCTACTAGTCACTAAACATATTATTTAATTTTTTCAATAGTCACTGAACTACATCTACGTGTTTGATTGGTAACTGAACTTTAAAATGTCAAGTCTTGATCACTAAACTTTAATGACAATTCTTTTACGAAAATTAAGTTAATGACTAACGTTCATCATTTTAATAAATTTAGTGATCAAAACTAGACATTTACATAAGTTCAGTGATTATTGGGACATTTAACCCAAAGTTCGGTGATAAAATCTCGACACTTTAAAGTTCAGTAATCAATTCAAGACATGTGACGCCTCGAAAATTTTGAAGGCTAGAATTATTTAAAGATTTTATTATTTATGTATTTAAATGATTTTGAAAAGTCAAAAGCCTAAAATATTTTATGTTTTGACGACAAATGTTATTTGGGCCAAGTGATTAATTATGATCTACAATGAAAAATTTTAAATCGATATTAGACTTGTTTTGTAGATTATAATTAATTATATATATGTATGTATATATATATATATATATATATATATATATATATATATATATATATATATATATATATATAAAGAAAAGAATTTTATATAGAATTTTAAATCAATTTCAATTTTTAAATATCCAAAACTGTTTGTAGTTAACGTGTCATTGCACCATTTTTGAGAAATCAAACTTTCTTCTACTTGTTGAAATTTCTTTATTCATAATTGATCTACTTTATCCTTCAATTAACAAAAGATTTCCTTTTATTTCACACGGTATTTCCATTAAAACTGAAATTATGTTGTGTTGCCTTATGTAAATAATTAATTACCTATTAATGCACGGATTGTTGCACGCAAATCCCATTATGTAAGGACTTAACCGTTTGCAAGGATTATGAAGTATTTAAAGACATGAGTTGTGCAATATTTTATCCACACCAATACAATTATTTAGAAGCACGGGTTTCTCAAACTTTCTTGAAGAAATAAAGTATTTTCGACGCGTTCAAGATTAGTTTGGCAATAATTTTCAATTCTCATTGTTCAAGATTACACGATCAATTTAATGAACAAGGTATGGATTTCCCTATGTGTCAAGTGGTTTGTGTTTTCGCTCTTTAATATTTTAGGTTTGAGTATTTTATGCGTTATTAAGTTATCCAAATTAAGAGGATCTTATGAGTAATACCAAAGGGTATTATGTAGATCTATGGAAACTAGTCACAGGACTAAACCCTAAGTGGAGAATGAGAATGGGTATGACCTAAAGTGAGAATGAGATGGTCGGGTTTCCATCCCACTATGAAAGTACGTTATGGCGTAATCTACTTGCTTTTGATATTAAATTGTGAAAATACTAGTGCGAAATCTCTACTGGGTATATTCATATGCTCATTCCATATATTAAAACATTTTTCAGGCTAGCTCGGGATTGATTGGATGGTGGCGAAATGGTGATGCGGGTTGTCGAGGAATTTGAAGAATTAAAATTATTAAGTTTTTATTTCAGATTTACTTATTGTTTAAAATATGTTCATTAAGTTGTTGAGAAAAGAAATTTCAATTTCATGTTTGGTAAAATCATTTGTTTTACGCTTCCGCGTTTATTTAAGAAAATCGAAAGTTTTTGGTAACACTCCAGCATCTATTTACCAAAAATACTGGGGCGTTACATGACATATCCTAAGTTCAGTGAGCAAATCTCGACACTTTAAAGTTCAGTAATCGATCCAAGACACCCTTAAGTTCAGTGATCATTCAAACAATTAACTCAATAAATTTAGATGTACTAAAAAAAATATTAGTTTTCAACCAAGAACTTCTGTTATTAAAGTCTTGTTTGGTAATGTGATTTTTAGAAATTTTTGAGGCTTTTTTTGGATTGTAAATGTAGTTTTAAAATATTTGAAAATTCAAAAGTTATGAACTTGACTAAGAATTTATGGTTGAGATTGAGTTTGAAAAATTGTGGTAAAAATTTTCATTTTACCAAACAAGCTCTAAAGTTAATTGATATATTAATATGACTATATATTTTTTCAAGTTTTAACTGGATTATTCAATGTGAGAGAGCTTATAAAAGTTGATAAAAATTGTAATTCATATCATATGTAACATGCAGTTAAAATTGAAGTTTGATCGAGTCTTGAGCAGAATGATCAAATTGGGTCATCCGGTTAAGAGTCAAGACCGAAGTTTTTTGGGGAGCAGTCACCAATATCAATTCAAGTTTAATATTGGCTATGCTTTTCCATTTTCGGTATATAAATGCACAATGTTGCTTCAGTACCCAATTACGGGTACTGTCCGTCAACACACATGGGGGTGGCCCCACACACAGAGGGCCCCACCTTATGTCTAAACGGGTGGTACCGTAACTGGTACTATAGCAAATTTGTATAAATGAATACTGGAGTTTAGAATACAACAAAACTTTGTACATTTTCATACTTGGGATTATTCTTCCACTCAGTTTTTTCTTCCACAGTAGACAAATCCCCAAGATCCATGCTCCAAATGCCTAGTCGAGTCTTTGCAGAGACTATATATATATATATATATATATATATATATATATATATATACAAGCAAAAATTACAAAAGTTGATGAATCAATAGATATTGTAATGATAATGGATTGACAAAAAATAGCTTTGAAAATATATTTGCATTTAATTTTCGGTTATTGAATTTCACTTTTAGTTCCTTATCAAGTACTAAATTTGCAATTAATTAATTAATAACTACTCACTTGGAAGGTTGATCCAAGGCATTACACCGAGGAGGGTAATCGTGTAGTGGTCTTGAAGAGTAAAATTCTTGAATACCAATTCGAGTAACTCAATGGATACTTTCTTTAACGCATCCATGACAACAAGAATACGCTTTGGATTGTCCATTGATTCTTGAGACTTTTCTATCCACGAACAAACAAAAATCAAAGAAGATGATGTAAAAAAATGAGGAAGAAAAAATTCTATGGAAGGAAGAATTGAAAAGTTGGATGGGGTTTATAAAAGGATTTGAAGTCTTGAATTAATTGGTATATGGGGCTTAAAAGCAAATGAAAAATGTAATTTGGTAGGTAAAAATAATAACATATAGATAGATATAACCAAAGTAAAAACATAGAATCTATCTATAATAACTAAGAAATAGATCAAAGTTTACAACCATACCAAGAAAGTTGCTTGGTTTTCTGGTTTTTATAAAAGTTGATGAAATGTGTAGTTTAAAAGTTATTGTTTTGTTATTATTATTTGTAGATTTTCCTGCAAAACCAAATTGAGGCTAAATCAAAGTGATTTGACTTTCTCGAGTGTTTTCTAACTTTTTAGGTATATGTTATGCAAATTCAACAACTCTTTGAGTATAATATCACGTGCGTCATACGATTTATGTATAGAATGAATGATTTTGTAAAAGAAAAAAATAAAATTATTAAATAAAATATACATGATTTTTTATGACATTGTGCCTATAATTTGAAAACGTTGAATAAATTATTAAAAGGTGAAGTAAAAATTATCTAAAATTAAATTACAAAATTAAATCAATATAAAATTTGGAAAATTATTGAGAAGAAGACCCGTATAATAATAAAAGGATAAAAGAGATGTAAAAAAAAATGTCATGTAACCTACACAGATTAATGGATTAATTGTAACATTCTAAATCAAATGTTTCATAGTGTGTGTATATATATAGGACAAATTAATTTAGTTTTTATTTTATTTTTTTAATACTAAATAGATGAGAAAGTATAATAATATGAAATAATATTATAACATTGTAAATTGTTAGATAATAAAGTAACTTAAAAAATTGTGGAAGTACAATAAAATGAAATCATATTATAACATTATAAATTGTTATATGATAAATTAATGTAATAAATTATTTAATGTTACTATTAAATCAAGATAGTATTGAATAAGGGTGTATTGAGTATATAGTCAAATATATAAGAGTAAAATTGGTAATGAAAAGTTTTTTCATCAATCCTCCTTTTTATATCGTAGATAGATAGATAGATAGATAGATAGAAGATAGAAAGATTCTTGAATCGTTATTTGTCATTAATGTATTTTATTTATGATGGCTTTTAGCCATTAGAAGGGCTTAATTTACAAATCTATATTATTATATATTAAATCACAACAGCCGTCAAAAAAAATTTTCGCCCACTGTCACTTACTTTTTTTGGAAACCTTATGTTTTTTTGAGTTTTTTTTTTTCCTGATTTCCGATACAATTGTTTAACATTAATTAGCAACTTGAATATGTATTGGAATAGGTGGAAGACATGTCATGCCGTGACTTTTCATTTGTTGATGTTGAATTGATTAATGAGGTGTGGATGGGAAATGGCTTTTCATTTTTCCATTTCATATTAAATGCTCAATGCAATTTTTTGCTGGCCAAACTTATGTATTAAGTAGTATTCATACATTTTTTTGAATAAAACAAATATAAGATTAATTTTAATAATTGTCTAAAAATTATATGATCAAAAATTCTCGGTATAATTTTTTGACCTTCAATGTTATTCGGTTGCCATGTCATGATAATTGCAAGATTTGCGTAAGTATTATTTTAACTACTTGATTTTATATGTAAAACTATAATGTTATTGGTTAAGAATGAATAATATTTTTTAATAATTCTTAATTTTAATAGTTGTGTAAAGGTTATATGGTACGATTTTTGCTATAATTTTTTTACTCCAACATTGTCGATTGTTATATCATGATAATTGCTAGATTTATGAAATTTTTATTTTGACCACTTGATTTTATAGGTAAAAATATAATTTTATTGGTCAAATGCAAATATTTGTGGGTTAAGATTCAGCACGCTTTTATAATTATTATGATTCTTATTTTTGAATGAAAAATTTAAAACTTAAATACGAGAGGAGAATGCATAAACCATTAGAAATATATTGATACATTCCGCATAATCAATATTGTATCCATAATATTAAATAAAAAACATGATACACCATTAAATAAACTACTAAATTTGGATTTTCTTTGAAGTTGGCAATAACTCATAAAAATTATTGAAATTAACAATCATTTTTATTGGTCAAATATAAATATTTGCTCTTAAGATTAAACAAAAGCTTATAATTATTGTGATTGATGTTTCTGAAAGAAATTTAGCTAAAATGTTAAATACGTGAGGAAAATGCAAAAATTGTGGTTAAAAGCGAATAATATTCTTTTAATCATTCTTAATTTTAATAGTTGTGTGAAGATTATATGGTATACCATTTTCGTTATAATTTTTTTGTCACCAACATAACATGTTGTCATATCATGATAATTGCTAAATTTATGTAATTATTATTTTGACTACTTGATTTTATAATTAAAAATATAGTTTTATTGATTAAATAGAAATATTTGTGGGTTTAAGATTAAGCACATATTTATAATTATTGTGATTTATATTTTTGAATGAAAATTGGAAAAACTTAAATAAGAGAGGCAGAAATCATGAGAAATAATTGATACCTTCCACAAAATCAATATCGTATTCATTATATTACATAAAACATTGATATACCATTAAATAAACTTTTAAATTTGCTATTTCTTTAAATTTAATAATAACTCATAAAAATTATTAAAATTAACAGTCGTTTATTACTTCACTAATCAAAGAAGCTATTATAATTTGAATTAGTTATATTTTTTTATTAATTTTTAATAGTTATATATAATATTATTTTTCATGCATTTTGAAAATAAGTGTTTGAATTTTTTGGTAAGATATGTTCAATAATCACTTTTTTATATAGAGATATGAGCATATATATATATATATATATATATATATATATATATATATATATATATATATATATATGTCTAATTAACGAGTTTGATTATAATGTTTAACATTTTTTGTTAGATAATTTCGCAATATTTTTTTTGGGGGATTGTATAACTATTTAAAATCACGTGATTGATTAATAAGATTATTAATTTATATTTGGCGAATACTTTAGTATTATTTACTAATGTATTAAGTAAAATACTAAAGTATCCGACAAACATATCATCCTCAATATCTCACTTATTTTTATTTATGGATTAAAATGGTGTAGTATTGAATTTATAATGCTTATACTAAACTTAGAAGAAAAGTGTCGACATATTTTATTACAAATCAAATTTGTATTTTCAATTGGAAAATTGCATTTGTACAGGGCCCTGTACCTGTAGGATTACTCTTTTCAATATACCAAAACTATTCACTAATTTTACAATATATTTTGTACGATACAATATCAATGCATCGCATGGGTGATGCACTAGTTCTTTTGTAATAACGCAAGAAATTATCTTGACCAAAGTTACTTGTGATAGAAAATTTAACAAAAATATGTTGGATATTCTTCTAGTATGTAAGATTAATAAATTCGAAAAACCTCTAAACAAAAGTTACAAAATATTTAACTATTTTTTTGTAATTTAAACTCAAGGTGATATTTTTTTTCGTCAAATTATCAATGTTAATTTTGTCACTTTCAGACTTATTGAAAAATATCCATTTTCACCTTTTAATACTTTGTAGTTTGTATGTACTATTGAGCTGGGTTTCATCTCAATACGTCCACCTTACTTAGAGGAGCAACACATCTTTATGTTGTTAAAAAAAAGGTTGAACATCAAGCACTCCCATTGCCCCTGTCCTGAGGATTGATAGATGATATAAATCGCAGATTATGTCTCAAGCTGATCAAGATTTGGGTAACATCCACTGAACTGACAAAGTACCTAGCAAATTCAAATCCGTGAGGATTCGAACCTACGATCTCTGCGCTATCAGCGTTTATAGATCTCAATTTTTACTAGTTGAGATGTGCTTAGGAGCATCTTTATGTTGTTTATATATATATATTTCATAGTTGATGTGGAGTTTAATCCTTAAGATTAACGTTAAACTAATAAGCAACTCGAAAAAATAATTGATTTCAATAGTATATTCCTCACTAACTATTACAACTTTTCAAATTATATTCTTGGGGTTGTCATGGAACAAAATGTTCTTGGGTAAATTATTTAATTCGCATAGAACATCAACTGATCATCAAAAACGAAGCATTTCTCTTGGCATGGTCGTATAGTTTGCTCGATTTCTTAGTTTGAAAAGATACATTCTAAGTTTTTTACCTTGTTTATATCAATTCTTACCTACCAAAATACTTTTTCATTTGCCTTTATTCTTGGTTTAAACCCCATATGCAAATTGATTCATGCTATTTAAGAACTTCAATCCTTTCATTATATCCCTTCCCACTCTTCAGTTTCTTCCTTGTATAGAATTCCTTTGTTAATATATTATCATATTTCTTTCTTTCTTTCTTTCTTTCTTTCTTGTGTTGCGACAAGGAATATATATAAAGGTGAAACAATGCCAATTTGCTTTCGAACAGTGGGCAAGACAACATTATCACGAGATGCAACATTTGACGCATCACTAAGATCAATGGACAATCCTAATCATGTTCTTATAGTTATGAACGGCTTGAAGGATGTGTCATTTGAGTTACTCAAATGGGTCCTCGAGAATTTCACGTTCCGCGATTGTTGCACTATTACCATCCTTGGTGTCTCGCCCTGGCTAAACATCCCACGTAAGTTTAATACAGCGTACCAAACATGCCTTTAGTGTATATCTACATCTTTTCCTGTCATAATATATTTTTTGCCCATTTGAGAAATTATATAAATTTTGCTGTATATATAGTCTCAGCAAAGACTTGGTCAGACATTTGGAGCATGGGTCTTGAGGATTTGTCTATTGTGAAAGAGAGAACTGAGTGGAAGAATGATCCCAAGCATCAAAAGGTTCTAAGACTTGTTGAACTTTGCCAAAAATATGGGGTATTTGTATTCATAACTCTCTACAATATAAGCACAAGTATTAATTTTTAAATATATTATTGTATTTAATTATATTTATTTGTGCATTATCTAACTTCAGGTGGTGCCGGAGATAAGAACTGAAATGGGACATCCATTAAGACTACTTGTTGTAGAGCAGATTACCAGTCTGAATGCTACACTAGTGGTTTTCGATAGGTACGTAAAAATAAATAAATAAATAAAACCTCGACGTGTAATGTACATGGAGTAATATATGATATTAACTTGGACACGTATCAGATACCACGACAGGAAAAACATAGAATACTACGCAGAGAAAGTCCATTGCGACATGGTGGTGGTGAACGACAACGGAGAAGTCGAGTTGATCAAGAAAAGATCGTGTATGGATAGTGATGTCGAGAACACACCTACAACTATTGCAGAGTCCCCGGATGCTGCTGCCATAGCGAATTGCTCGACCTCTATAATTTCTGAACAGTTGAAGAAGCGTCTCAAGCCAAAATGGATAACATGACAAAGAAATGAAAAAACCTGATACAGATTAGAGGACTACCAGAAATGTGGGATCAAAATATTTCAATGTATGTTTCTGAATATATAAAATAATGTTCATAATGTCATTGTAAAGTGAATCAAACCCAGCCGAGGTGAGAAAAAATAGGATTCTGAGATCCTAAGAATGGCTGTAAAATCATCTCATGCTGTATGCCAAACAATAAAATCCTTCTTTTTTCTATTTGGCATCTCGATCTACTCTTCTTGAGTTTCTCCTTTCGCTAGAAAAACCGATAACTCCTACGATGAGCTCAATAAAAATGACATGACAGTTTATATATTCTTTCAAACTTTACCTTCACAGAAAGATATCAGTGGTCTTACTTCTCAAAGTCATAACTTTTGATGCAATGTTATGACTTAAGCATGAAACCCTGAGAGAACCTTAAATTATAATTGAGGTTTTACAAACATACATTGGTCCACATAAACATAGAGAACAGAAAGTTTTCTTTGGAGCTTATGATTAAGATCTTACATGAGAAAAATATAAAGAATTAAGGTCATAAAAATTAAAATATATAGGGAATCATATAGTCAAAATAGTAATCATTTTCATCTCAAACATGTAGGAGCACAAAAAATTTGGGTTTAGTACCAGACTAAGTTTGTTGCCTCCCAATCTGCTCGTGTACTGAAGCTTGTCGTTGCATCAGATAATAGTGATCGTGATTGAATGCCAAGATTTTGCCAAGAGAATTCATGTCTACTCGAGCAGATGGTTTAGAAACTTAGAATTAAACAGGTACATTAGATGCATTCTTGGACATCTCTTTCACCATGGTCTTGACAAAAAGTTCCCCAGCCCTATATGAGGATCGAACCTGGAGAAGCCAAAATCCAAAAGGAATTACTGTAGAGCCAGAGAGAGATGAATATATAATCCACTAATTATGACAAAAATGAATTAAACAGATAATTCATATGAACCATGAAAGTGCACAAGCAATGCTGAAATCAGTTCAGTAGTTTCAGTCGGGAAGGCTATTGCTAAATTGAATGCAGAAAACACCTCTTTAAGAATCCTTTTCTTCAGCTACTTGAAGTGTGTGTGAAAAAATTTGAGAACAAGAATGCAGTTGGTTTGATTAACACTCCTGAGAAAGTATCTAAGCCCTTGTCGGAGACCCATTATTTGAAAAAAAAAAAAAAAATGTATTTTGTAATGGTAAGTTTTAGAAGAACGTTGGTTAAAAGTAAGAAAAAGTTTTTGATTTATGTGTAAAATTATTTTATGGGAGAATATATGGTTGAAAATGAGTTTCAAAAAAATGAGTTTTGGAAATGGATCTCAAATAAGGGCAAAATGTTACTGACAAGAGCTCAAGTGTTATTCAGCAATTTACAAGATGTGTGACTAATAATTCGAAGTTAATATCTGACAGGGTATTTATCTAAGGGGAAATTTAACAAAGTAAAATCAGAAAACTCTTGTAGGAATATCAAAGCAGCTTAAATGGATTGAATACAGTTATGAAACTTAGCTTAAGCATAATCTCAGAGATAATGTGTTGAGGAACCTTATTACAATTTTAAATCACGTACAAAAGGCTTTTCTAAGGTTTCTGAAAGGTTATGTATTAAATATTTGAATAACTAAATTAGATTGAGACATAGTGAAGTAAAAATTTGTCCAACGGGTTCAAATGCAATCAATCATACATGACAAACCAGAACCCAAATTCAAAATTTAAATTCAGGTTGACACTTGTATCAAGGTCCAACAAAGTTCTTGTATAAATGAGAGAGATAAATCTGCTAAATTTTTTATTTCTTTCACTGGGACAACAAAATGTCACACCTTTGATAAGCAAAAGAATTAGAGCTTGTTTGGTAAATGTGAGATTTTTCAATTTTTTTCCCCAAATTAAATTTCGACTACATATTTCTATGGGATCCACAAATTTTTACACTTCTCAACCATTTTTTAACCTCACATTTAAAAATTTCTCCAACTTATCTTTTACCAAACAAGCTCAGTTTTCTAAATATTCGAGGGCAATAAGGCAAAGATGTTTACCATGGGTCCACTTGCAACATAACGGAAACCGGTTGACTCTCCGTAATCTTTCCAGAAGGCAAATTTTTCAGGTGTGACGTACTTTTTGATAGTAAGATGCAATGGAGTTGGATGCGGACAAGGAAGCGCAGTAATTTATTCTAGTTTCAAAAAGTATGCTAATGGACTAAAGCCACAGTCCGTGGCCTTATAAACAGCATTAGTATTTTAAGAACCATAGCTAAGGAATTACTAAGGAAAAGTGAGAATGCTATCTTTCCCTTTTGGGTTAACAATCAAGAATATATTTACACAGCACCACGAATTTGCTTCCAGCTATTCCAGAATGTAAAATGAGATTTCCAAAACCAAGTCGTAACAATATAGTTATTAACTTATCAAACATATAAGAAAAAGAAATATTGGCAATGCCGGCCTGTGTTGCTTGGACTTTTCACTTTTGAAGAAGTACCCGAGTGTACTTTTGAAGAAGTACCCGTGTCGGACACTCGGGTATGGGACATGGGTATGGGATTCTTCTCGAATCCTTTTAACCAAAAGATGATATTTTATATTATTTAAATCAAAATATAATCCTTCATATCTCCAAGAAATGCATTTATTATTACTAATACATAAATTTATAAAGTAATTTGAAGTAACGTATTCATGCATTTATGCCAAAATTTTGCGTCTTTTTAGCCTTGTCTCCGTATTCCAGATTTTGAAAAAAAAAAAAAAAAAAGGGATCCGACACTTAGATACATACCCGTACCCGATACTCGTACCCGAGTCCGAGCAACATAGACACCAGCTAAATTCATATGTTTCTTGCATACAGCAACAATCATTGTCGGTGGTAAATCCTAAAGTTCCCAAGGCCAGATTCATTTACTCCTGAGAACCTAGTTATTCAAGCCCTCTGCAAGTCAACTCACCTGTAAATATTGTCCAAGCGTCAAAATGTCAACATCTATGGCCCTTAAATCAGCCATGGCTTCCTTAATCTCATCATCGGTTTCACCTAGTCCCAACATGATAGAAGATTTTGTTATCATCCCTTGCTTGCTGAGCTTTGCGTGTTTCAAAACAGATAAACTCTGTTCATTTCTGTACCATGCAATCAAATAGCTTAGCATAGTAGCACTTGATAAAAATATAGATTGAATCTTAGATTTTAACTGAAATATAAGAAATAAATTATTTTTCTGATGATGATATTCTACACTGACTGAAGAGGAAAGGCTGGTCGACACCTAACCATTTATAGATGAAGAGACTGCTGCATGAATAGATTTTGAATAACAAAAAGTTCAAAAAACGATTCAATTCATCTCAAAGCAGTAAATTTGCGATAGGCCCCAATAAGTTTAGTACGAACGCTTGGGCAAACAAACTTAGAAACAACTCGATGAGATTCTTTATGGTGAGAATGACAATAAAAATAGTTGGGAAAATGGCCCTTTCAAAGTTAAAACCAAGCAGAAGCAAATTAAATAATAGTCCTTTGCACAGGAAATCCAAGAGTGCCAGTTTATATTTTGGTGGAGACTCCAGGGAAAAACTTAATATAGAATACCTAGATTCACTGAAAATTAAATGCCATACATAAAGAGGCAAAGTATGAACTTGTCTGAATTAATGGAATAACTTCTGAAACCACTTACCCAGCCCTAGGAACTCTAACAATACGCTGAAGCCATTTCACAGTTTCAATATTGTGAGCGAAAACCTCTAACCCAGAGTGTACTAGAGTGGATCAGCATTGAGGTCACCTCGGAAATCAGAAGTTAAACACTCAACCATGATTTCAGGCTTCAGCATCTGCAAAGAGATTCATATTGCAAGTTAGAAGAAAGCATTCTAGTCTAGTTAGTGCAAACATAAGTATGTACACATGTCCCACTTATATATTATTAGCATCAAACTATACTTGCGTATCTATGATCTGCGAAGCATGTACATATATTACATATAAGCTGAAAGGAAATCAAGTTTCATAAACATAGAAATGCTCATACCTTCATGGCTTTGACCGTTTCAGCAAAATGGCTACTGCCACCATCTGGTAAATCATCATGGTCAACACTGGTTAGAACAATATAATCCACACTGCAACATGAAAATCAATGCAGTAATAATCAGTATCTACACATCTAAAGTCAAACCTTTGAAGTAATATGACTTGGGAGCTAATGCACGTCTAAATTAATGGCTTGCATGAATATCAAGTGTAGATCAAAGAAGAGCAGACAGAGAGAAGTAAAAAGTCTCGATAGTCGAAGAGTTTTTGACAGTTCTAGGCATTAATGAGAAGAACTGGTGATATTATTCTGGTATGCCTTATCAAAAGACTAAATAGAGGACTCAAAGTAATCATTTTGAAAAGGAAACAAATAAAAAAGAATACTATTCAAATATTTAGCGAAACAACTAAAATAATCTGCCTATTTATGTGGAACATTCATGATTCTAAAGAAAAATACTAGCAAAGTAGTCAATTTCAATGACATATTTCAAAACTACTGAAGTTTGGTAATTATTTACTTAAACAAAAATGTTCTGCAAACTTTACCTTTGCAATGGGTTTTTTTTAACTAGAAATAGAATTAGTTCCAATTACAAAGATGTCAAGCAAAATTTGTACTTTTTGAGGTGAATGTAAAGATATTGGTAAATGTGCAAAAGCCTTAATGTGAGAGTGAGGCAGTAAGTAAACTGGTGTTTCATAGAAAATCTTCTCGTATACATTTCCTTTCACCTTTTTCAACTTATACGACCAACATATTACACAGCCAGACCACAGTGCATTGGTTCAAGAATTTGATATCATCCATACATAAGAAAATGATTCAAGGCTTAATGTTCAGTTGGGATCATTACTGGGACTATGCTATCGTAGTAGTTGCAGAATTGTCCAACTAAACAATTGAATTGACATTCCTGGAGAAACTAAAGAACAAAGTAATGTCTGCAGACACGATCCTACCATAAATGCCAATCCAATGTACAAATCCTAACCTAACTCACCAACAATGTGGTTTCCCTAGTAACTTTAGAGTGTTGAATTCAACAGTAGAAAATAGTGTTTATTCAGATTTCAGATTAGTTGTACGAGCATATTGGTTAAGAAATTTTCATAAACAGAGACTCGAATTTGGAACCATATGCTATCACCTTTTGAGTAATTTTGACAAATAAAAAATTAGGTAAAAGGGGAATGCGCATCTAGACAATCAACATTAATAATCATAGCCAGTAAGAAGGTGCAAAGTTCAAATCTTTCAAATTCATAAAGACCCATTTTGGTAATAAAAAATAAAAAAAAATCTTTAAATGATTTCAATCCAGCTTAGCTTCTCATAGTAAGAAAGAATTTATATTTGTTCTATTATAAATTTTTCACTCATCAATCCTCGAGAAGAGTTATGAATCACAAATTCACAAGTCACAACCCTGTGTTAAAGCTGTCGGTATGCAGGTACAAAGATGTGTAACTGGTTTATTGTGGTTTGGCATGCAGATGTGCTCCATACACCATGCATAAGGACAACTGATGTAAAATTGTAGGATTTCCTCGTTAACAAAATATGGTAATACACCAACCTCAAAACCTGTCTATCGTGTCAAATAGATAAGCTCCGTGAAAATGAATTTCAGGGAATTGAATTCATGGGAATTCGTTTTCCTAGGAATTGGAAGTTTAATATGTAATTGTGTTTGATTTGTTTAATTTTTTAAGCGAAAAAAGTGAGGAATTTTTCAAGTTTTGTTGTTTGATTGACATTATTTTTTATGACAAATAAAGCAAAATGTAGCTATTTTAATCCAATTTTTTAATTTTTTTCACATATTTATACTTAATAATAATAATGTAAATTTTTAAAAAAAAAAAAAAAAATCAATTAACAACAAAAATGATCAAACTTGAAACTTTAATTTGCCTTGGAAAGCATTTATTACCTGAGACGAGAGAATTTGTTTGCTTTAAAAAGTGGGAATTGGCCATCACGTGCATGAAGTGAGAAACCATTTCTTGGGCAATAAATGGTCTATCAAACAGCAGCTTTATGGAAGAATTTGGCATGGAAAATGGTGAATTCCAAGGCAAATCTTTGCCTATCAAACGGTACCTAACTTCAGTTATTTTTCCTTTAGGATTCCTGAAGAGTTGGAAGAATGTAACCTGCGTTTGATAGCAATAGTGGAATTTGGATGGAAAGAAAATGAATTTCAGAGAATTGAATTCCTGAAAATTAGAAGTTTAATGTGTTTGATTGGTTTAATTTTCTAGGTGGAAAAAGTATGGAATTTTTCAATTTTTGTTATTTGATTGACATTATTTTCCATGAAAAATAAAGTAAAATTTATCTATTTTAATAAAAAATATTTTTTTTTATTTTTTCACATATTTGTACTTGATAATAATAATGTTAATTTTTTTAAAAAAATAAAATCAATTAACAACAATAAAAAGGATCAAATGTAACGAAAATGATATAAAATTTTTCATGAAAAATAAAACCTCATTTCCTCCTAGGAAAACGAATTCATTCAAAACAAGGAAAATACCGAATTTCAAGGCAAGTGGAAAAATGAATTTCATGGAAAATTTAGGCAACCAAACAGCGCAAAGTTGGAAAATCACATGAAAAATCATATTTTCCATGAAAAAGAACGCGTATCAAATGCACCCTAATGTAGTTCCGTTCCGAGCATTTCACGGTCAGTTGTACAAATTATCGAAAATGCACCTCCAAAGATTGGAGAGATGTCCATCATACTTCTTTTTAAATTCAAGATATCTCACTCGCCCTAATACTCATCTATGTTCCTGTTCTGGTATATTTCAACTTAACAGTTTATTACTACAACTAACTTAAGATAAATTTCAAGTCATTAATGTGATATTGGCCTAACTAACTAGTTACCTTGCTAATAAAAGCAGAAAGTCAAGAGAACTAATCCAGTAAAAATTCAGCAGCAACAAAATTAAAAACTATATACCCCCAACGTGCAACTGCCTTGGCAGTGATGTAAGGCTCCATAGGATCCGGAGGCGTCGGGTTCCTACTCGTCTTGACAGCACAAAATCGACACCCCGTGTACAAGTGTCCCCGAGCAGCATAATCGTTGCAGTAGCAATCCCATCTCCACCGCCATTCCAGCACTCCCCAATGTTTGGACACTGCGCTTCTTCACACACAGTATTGAGTTTGAGCCTGGACAGGGAATAGGGATTCCTTCACCTCCTCATACTTTTCCCCCTGTGGTGCCCTCTGCCTCAGTCACCCGGGCTTCTTGACATTTGGGTCTCTACCCGTATGTAGGCCCACCCCACCCGGGTCCATTTTCACAGCCATTTCATTGCTGGAGGCGGTCGATTCACAGCGGATTGTGGAATTGGATCTAATGGTGGGCAAAGAAGGGGGAGGAGAGAATGGAAGCTTGGAAATACATTGGTGAATCATTTTACGATCAAAATGAATGAATACTAGGTTCGTTTGGAAGTTTAATCAGTACTTGTATCCGAGTCATTGGAAACTCCGTCGCCTATTTGGGCTGTGTAGTGTTTGTTGGCTGGTGCTGCTTGCTTAACATCTCCATGTCCAGAATTCAAAGTCGTCACGCGACACTCGTCAGTTGGGAAAAATACATAAATCAGGCCAGATTCACATTTCATAATTAGAAAATAATTTTTATTTTTTCACTAATCAGGTGCTAATTATATATTATTAATTAATTAGATATATATAGAAATCGTGATATCTAATCCCTACCCAACAATTGATACATCCATCGGACTGATGTCTCACCGCCACCACCAGCAGATATTCCGACGTGCCACCACTTCCGACGAACCGCCACCACCACCAATCTCCGACGAACCGCCACCACATCATAACCATGTTCTACTATGAATCACAAATACCACAATATCCGACCATCACCACCACCATTATCCTGATCATCATCTCCAACTTCGACAAACACCCAAAGCCACTACCACCAATGAACTACTACATGATACTTGTGACCCATAGATGAACGTGTGACTTACGTATGATCTGAGAACTGTGAAGACTGTGACTTGAGACCACATATGTGACCTTAAACTTTGAACATGTGACCTCAGGATGATCCCAAAGCAAATCCATTTTCTGGTATTCTTCTGGTGCTTCCTTGCCACCACAAGCTGATGAGTGCTACCTTCAACAAGCAAAAATTGCCTCGGTTCTCATGGCTCAATGTCATTTAATTGTTCTCTCCCTGCCTCTGAACCAAAACAGCCATGTCCACAAAAAACTTGGTGCAATTCCCTTAGATCTTTTATCCTCCACCACCACCACCATTACAACAAAAATCAATATCACAACCACAGATGATACACCGCTGCCCTTACAACCACAGATCATTACAATAAAAACCAATGTCCACAGATAACTTGAGGAACTGAAAGTGTGACTTCAGGAATCTAATATGTGACGTGAGGAATCAAATGTGACCTAAGAAAACAGAGTGTGACCTGAGAAGAATTCTGCATCCTATTCCCATCCACACTGCTACCACCACACCACAGCCACTGCCTCCACCTACACCATTCGCCAACACCAAAATGTATGCACGTCAAAACCATTTTGCGAGGTAACAAGTAAAGAATCACAGGTCACAATTACAAAACAAGGTCACAACCACCTTCCCCACCACCTCCTCCTCCATTCACCAAGCCCATGACAAGCTCCACCCCCACCACCAAACTAGCGACAAGCTCCACCCCCACTACCAAACGACAGACAAGCTCCACCATACTTTCACTACATTGTTGTAACTGAAAGTGTGACTTCAGGAATCTAATATGTGACGTGAGGAATCAAATGTGACCTAAGAAAACAGAGTGTGACCTGAGAAGAATTCTGCATCCTATTCCCATCCACACTGCTACCACCACACCACAACCACTGCCTCCACCTACACCATTCGCCAAACACCAAAGGAAAAATAAAAAAAATAAAAATCTGCTCCTATAAAAATCCCCGCTTGAACTCCATCAAACCGGACAACACCACCTCTTCCATCACCACCCACAACCACCACATCACCATATACCACCACTCAACAACACGGTCGAAGATCGAAATCCTTGCTACCGGCGAGAAGCAAGCAGTGGCGATTTTGTCGACGATCTTTGAAACAATGGGGACGGTTCGACGGAGTGGGATGGGGTGGGGTCGTAGGAAAAAGGGGCTGGTGTTGCCGAATCCTTAGGCATCTCCTTGCCGTCTGTCAATTTTGTTAAGGAAGAGAGATGAGAGAGAATTGTCTATCTGTTGGATGAGAGAAGATATTGGTGAGAGAGAATGAATTTGAGGAGACGTGGTGAATGTAAGTGATTTATTTTTATTTAATATTATTATTGTTATTATTATTATAAATGTTGAATTTTCACCTGATGTATGTATAAAAAAGCTTTCAACTTGACTTTTGAAATTCAAAACTTAAAAACCTGTTTTTATGTAATTTCCTCTTATTTTTAATAAATTGATTGGACTATTAAATTTGATCCAATCCAATTAATAAATTTTTTTTTTTAATGTCTACAAATGCCCCCTCAAGATTTATTTATTTATCATGAAAATAAATAAATAGATAAATCTTGAAATTTGAATTTTAGATTTAGTTGAGAATTTGATCGAAACTTGAATTTTTTAAAAAAAAACGTGAACAGTTTTTTTTTTTTTTTTTAACAAGGGAAAAAAAATGCAGAGCCCAAACATTGAGATTTTGAATTTATTTAGAGTTTGATTAATCTTGGACTCCATTAGAACTTATCCTTCTAATCAAAGAATTTTATATCAACATGAACTACATACTTTATTAAACACAAATAGTTTAGTGTCCATTCAACATTGAAATTACTACTTCATTCCAAGAAAACTTAAAGAACAAAGAAAGAACAGTGGGAAAATATTATCAATCTTTTTTTTAAAAGTTTTCAACAAGTTGATTTTTTAGAAGGGACAACGAGGAGAAAGATTGGAATTTTGAAATTTCATCAAGAAAAGGTTATTATTATTATTATTATTATTATTATTATTATTATTATTATTATTATTATTATTATTATTATTATTATTATTATTTATTTTTATTTTTTTTATTTTTATTTTTTTTAATTAACTGGTTTAGACCGAAACCAATTAATTGGTTTCTCACGTTTCTGTGAGAAACCAATTGGTCACGTGAAACCAATTAAATTGGTTTCTGTTCTCACGAAATCATTATTATTTTTCTTTTCTTTTTTTCTCAAGTTAAACTCATTAATTTTTTTTTTTTTTTTTGACAGGATTCTTCAAAAGTGGACGAGCAATTTGAAGGTTGAACTGTGGTTTGGTCAAAAAAAAAAAAAATTTTTTTTTTTAACATGTATTTTGAAAATTTGGTAAATCTTCGGAATATATCTTTTTAGATACCCCCCGCTAGATTTACTTTTACAGGTTGAAGATTTTTTGAAGACCTGAAAAATATGCAGAATGTATCCTTTTGGATACTCCCCGGCATAATAAAATTTTCAGGATTGAAGATTTGGAAGACCTGAAAAATATGCGGAATGTATCCATTTGGATACTCTCTGGCATAATAAAATTTTCAGGGTGGAAGATTTTGAAGACCTGAAAAATATGCGGAATGTACCTATTTGGATACCTCCCGGCATAGTAAATTTTCAGGATGGAAGATTTGGAAGACCTGAAAAATATGCGGAATGTATCTATTTGGATACTCCCCGGCATAATAAAATTTTCAGGGTGGAAGATTTTGATTTTTTTATGATTTTTTTTTTCAAGGATGGCAAAACAAAATTCCAAAGACAAGAAAATTTTGAAATTACCTGAAGTTAAAGAATTTTATGATCCTGCACGGAAAAGTCAAATTATTTGCTTCCCCAAGGCTACTTTGAAGCTTCCATGCAACTTGATAGGAGATTTTAAACTAACCATCCATAAGCCAATGACATACCCTTTCGTCCATGCAGTTCTTTTGCAGGGTATGGACATGCGTATTCTCAGTGTCATCCAGAGGAATTCAACTCGTACTAGACATCCTTGTTTGTGTCCTCCTCCGCATCATACTTCAGACACAACGTTCATCCCAAAAGCAATCATTTCTGAGAGAATTGATCGAAGGGAGATTAGATGGGGAAGTACAGTCCATTATCGTAGAGAGATTTCTTTCTTGTCAAAGTTTTGGGAATGGTCCTTTTGGATTCATAAGCTTCTCATCAAGAAAAATCTTCCTGAACTAGCTCATGCCGTTTACTCTGCCACTAAGGACTACTCTCGACCCGACTCTATTTATCGAGCTCTTTGCGAAGTTTTGTGCCCGGAGACCAACACTTTTGTAACTGCCAATGGAGAGATCAGCATTTCGCTTTGGGATATGCAAGAGATTACTGGACTTTCCATCAGGGGCGATTATTACGAGGATGTAGTACCAAGTCTTTTGGAACTAACAGACTCCCTCCCCAGATCTTGCTTATATTTATTTAAGGCCTTTTCACTGATCGTTGACAAAAAGAAGAGTGAGCGGGTCCGCCACAGCGACTGGATTGATTTCTGGTTCAAAACTGATGATTGTGTTCCGAATCCAAGGAAAAGCAAGGCGTTTAAGCAGGCTATGGAAGCAAATCCATCTTCAGGGGATCAGTCAGTAGCCAAAGAAAATTTACAGAGACCTGTTTGCACAGAAACATTACACGATATTCTGCACAGGGACACGGACTACTGGAATACTTCTTTATCCATTGAAGAACAAGAAGAGTTGGACATAGCAGCTTATCTTTCCCTTTGGCTCTGCCGTTTTATTGTTCCTTCTAGAGATGATTGTCTCAGGGTGGGAACTTTTAAAGTAGCTTCCAGAATGGCTACAAAATCAACTTACAGTTTGGTACCTCCCATCTTAGCTTGCATTTACAGAGGACTTACCGAGACAACAAACTGCGTGACTGGCCATGACATTGGATCAGTCAAATATACATTTCCCGGACATTTTTTGTACGCTTGGGCTGCAACTTATTTTGTTCGGGGCATCTATGCTAACGTTGACAAGAGCATTGGTCGTCCTATTATCCGAAGATATGCTGGGACTTTAAATGATTTCCAACATTGGGAGGTTGATGCATTTGATTTTCGAGAACTCCTTCGTGGAAAAATGGACTCTAATGATTTTTCGTGGAATCCGACTTATTTACCTCATGGTGGTATACGCACAGATAACAATGAAAGATCTATAGAGACTTCAGAGTTCATGATGAGTATCCGACCAGGGTTTCTTTCTTACCGTCGTGGTAATAACCTGTTTATTCTTGAAGCTTACAACCCTCACAGATTTGCAAGACAACAAGGCTTTAGGCAAACAATTCCAGGCTCACCAAAACCAATGATGCTTACAGCCAATGCGTTGACCCTCTACCATGCTTGGTTATCTTTGACGCAGGTAGGAAGTAGATGCACATTTCATCTTCCGGGGCGCATTGATGATATACAACTTCAAGTTGATCCATCATACGAAGCTTGGTGGGAAGATAAAGTATATCCTGGTCTGAACAAGATTAAAGTGCAAGATTTATTGTCCAGCGAAGATAATAACTTTGTATTTGGCAAGTCTCCATCTGCCCCCGAACAAAAAGGAAGTCATAATGCTCGTGAATTGGACTCCTCTTATGTAGATTCTCAAGTGACTCTTCGGAAGAGACCTCTGGATGTTCCAAATGAAAGAGGTATCAAGAAAATTAAAATAATACACTCTCGCATGGATTACACTTCAACTATAGAACATGTAGAGAAGGTACATGAGCCCATTACAATTTCAGAAAGCAGTAGCTCTATGGACCGAACACCTCAAACACTTGATGCCACACTTCCTTTGGAAAGCAGTAGTCCTAGAGACCAGGTAAGATTTATTTATCATTCAATTTTATTTTATTTATTATTTTTTTTTGAATGATAATTTGCATCTCATTTTTCGTTTTGAATTCGAACTTCAGATTCCTCTTTCTCAAATATTGCGTCGGAAGCGAACAATACGACCTAAAGATTCTCAGGTTGTGAAGAATCCTAAGGAAGCTTGTTCTAAAACATTTAGACATGACTTGAGCATCCCAGATGTATCCTATGGCGATAAAAATTTGGATATGTCGCCTCAAACACGAAACGCAGGTATACATCTTCATTTTTTTAGCCCATTCAATGCCCTAATAGATTGGTATTTAATTTCTTCAACTTTCTATTTGTTGTAGGATTTCCACAAGTTCCTGAATGGATGTTTTATTCAGCAGATCATCGTAATGAGAACCATGAGATGATTGGTGCACTTGATGAAATTTATGGCAACGATAGACATGAGCCTCCTTGCAAATACCCAAGCAGTATTAATAACGGTGTCATATCACCTAATCAAGATGATCTTAATGATGAGGTGAATTCTGAGCCTTTGCGAGTTAGCAGTTCAGAGATTGGACAGGATACTTCGAATACTTCTCCTTTATTAGCACTAGTATTTCACCCGTGCGATGCATGGAAGTTATTAATCGCAATATTTATTTCAATAAGTATTTGTAAAATTTTAGTATTTATACATAGTCAACACATATAAATGCATAAAAAAATATTTTCTATTGCAATAATTATTAGGATTTAAAAAAATAACATAAAAATTTCAAATTATCAAAAAATTCTTTGAATAGTAAACGTATATTTATATATTAAATAATAAATTACTATTGATTCCAATAATTTTAATGAATTATTAATAACTTCATTGAAAATATAATTTAGTAGTTTTTTAATAGTATATCACATTTGATATAACATTATGTGCACTTATATTGATGCATGTGAAATATATTAGTATATTTCTCATAACTTTTACATCTGCCTTTTGTATTTAATGTACTTTTTAATTTTCATTTAAAAACATCAATCACAATGATTAAAAAAGAAATAGTCAATAAATTTGAATTTAATTAATAAAACTTTATTTGCAAAAATAAGTAGTCAAAATAATTTTTACCTCGAAAACGTCACATTCTTTATTTTCAAACAAAATTTTTTAACTATCATTATTTTTTATATAATTTAACAGTGCTTTATTTTTTTTGGGAACAAATGTATGTAGTGCTCAAAAATATATTTCAAATTTGTAATCATTACACTTTCCAAAATGCAAGCATTTTTTATTTATTTTTTAATTCTTGTGTTTTTGTCAAAACATTTACAAATTTAGTAAGTACATTTTGGAGGGAAAGTGTGTGTGTGTTTACTTTTGGTAAAGACTTTGTTTTTATATATAGATAGATTACCAGCTCCAGGTCAGAAGAAAAATAATTGTGAGACGACACCAATATGTTCTTCCATCTCTGGTCCTCTGCACAGGTTTACCGAAGAATCTTCTTTCTTGAAGAATGCTCTACAAGAAGCCAAGATTAATTTCCTGCGGGCATTGTTTAAGGAAGCTTTGAAGCATGCTTTTTCCCACATTCGGACTTGGTGGAATGAAAGCAAATCAACTCTTCGGGATGTGATCATCAATCAATTCCGTGCAGATCCAATGCCTTTGATGAGACATATGGATGTATTTCTTGGAGGAGTTGACGTTTATCTTGCTAAAAGACAGCAGTACTTGGAGTGTTTGACTGCAGAAGAAAAGGATAAGCAGTTGAAATCTCTTGATATCCAAATAGCAGCAGGGAATTCCACATGTTCTTCTTTGGAAGCTCGAATTAGTGATTTGAATTTCGAGCTGGATAGACTTCGTGATGAACTCCAAACTTGCCAGGAAAATACCAATTCACTTGAGACAAAGAAGACCACATTGGAGCAAGCACAGGTTAAAGATGCCACAATTGCAAGATCCATTGACCAAGAAAGGAAGGCTCTTGAAGAAAACTTCTTGCATTTGATTGACAGTGATTGATTAAGATAGAATGAAGACTTCTTCTTCTTTTGCTATGTTGAATGAATTTTGATTCATCAACATCATTCTTTATTTGATTTTTTTTTTTTTTTTGCATCTCCCTTGTACACTTTTTTTTTTTTTTTTGCAAAGAAAGATTAATACAAGAAAAATAGAAAGAATTTATTGATTTTGACTGAACTTGAATTTATAATTTCCATTCAAGCTGCCTACGTACCCAAAAAGGGATCAAGTCAAAACGTAGTTCAGTACAACAACATTTTTTTTTTTTGTTTATAGAGCCGTTCACAGTTTATCCTCTTGCAGGCCAGGAGTAGTACATTTAGGTACAACAAAATTTAAAGAACTTTAAGCGTAAAAACGCTTTAGGAATTTTCCGTTGATAGGCCCAATTTGTAGTCCATCTTTGTCAACGATCTTGTATGCTCCATTTGTGAACACGTGAGTAACAAGAAATGGACCATCCCATTTAGGTTGGAACTTGCCCCCAGTTTTTCTTGTGATTATGATTGGTCTGCGCACTGAAAGTACCATATCTCCTATTTGAAATGATCTTGGCCGCACCCTTTTTTTGAAGGACTTTGCCATACGAGCTTGATAACATTCTAAGTGCATTTGTGACTCTAATCTCTTCTCATCCAAAGCTTCTAGCTCCTCGAGTCGAAGACGGGCATTTTCTTCTGTTGTCAACCCTTCTTGAATAGCAATCCGCAATGATGGAATTTGGCATTCTAAAGGCAGGACAACTTCTACTCCATACACTAAAGCATAAGGGGTAGCTTGTGTCGGGGTCCGGTAAGTAGTGCGGTAAGCCCACAAGGCTTCTCCAATTCTTTCATGCTAGTCCCTTTTTGATTTAGACACAACTTTCTTCAACAGGTTGCACAGGGTCTTGTTGAATGCCTCTGCAAGTCCGTTGGCTGCTGCATTATACATGGAGGAATTGTATTGTCTGAACCCAAATTTAGCACATAAATTATTTATGTGGCTATTGCAGAAAGGCTTTCCATTATCAGTGATGATGTGTCGAGGAACTCCATACCGGTAAATGATTTGAACACGAATGAAATCCGCAACATTTTCTTTCTTTACTTCCCTCAGTGGTACTGCTTCAGCCCACTTGAAGAAATAATCAATTCCAGCAAGGATGTATGAATGTCCAGCTGAAGATTTTGGAGTTATAGGTCCAATCACATCAAGGCCCCAACCATCGAAAGGCCACGAGGCTATCGTCGGGTGCAATGGTTCCGGAGGCTGGTGGATGAAATTTGCATGGACTTGACAAGCTTCACATTTCCTTCACTACAACAAAAGTGACCTTTTACGACATGAATTTACGGCGTGCATATAGGGCACGCCGTAAATCTTAATTATTTACGGCGTGCATAAAATGAATGCCGTAAAGGAATATCTTTTACGGCGTGCATATTCGCACGCCGTAAAATTTCATTTATTATCACCTTTAACGGCGTACATATTCGCACGCCGTAAAAATTTAAAAAAAAAAAAAAAACACGGCGTGCATATTCGCACGCCGTAAAATTTCATTTATTATCACCTTTAAACGGCGTACATATTCGCACGCCGTAAAATTTTTTTAAAAAAAAAAAAAAACACGGCGTACATATTCGCACGCCGTAAAAATTTAAAAAAAAAAAAAAAAAACACGGCGTACATTTTCGCACGCCGTAAAAAATTTTAAAAAAAAAAAAAAAAACACGGCGTACATTTTCGCACGCCGTAAAAATTTTTTTAAAAAAAAAAAAAAAAACACAGCGTACATATTCGCACGCCGTAAATTTTTTTTTAAAAAAAAAAAACACGGCGTACATATTCGCACGCCGTAAAAAAAAAAAAAAAAAAAAAAAAAAAAAAAAAAAAAAAAAAAAAAAAACACGACGTACATATTCGCACGCCGTGAAAAATGCCTAAAAATGAAAAAATAGGGCGCTATTTTTTTTTCCTTCCCGCTTTCTTCTTTTCTTCTTTTCTTCTTTTCTTCTTCAGAGAAGCCAAAACCAAAACCTAAAAACCTAAAACCTAAAAACGCTCTCAAGCCAAAGCCGCCAATCTATTTCTTCTTCAAAGCAGATCTTCTTCAGGAAGCTGGAGCTATTGCACGGTGGTGACCCAATCAAGAATTTTCATTCGTTGTTTTTGGGCTGAGAGGATAATAGGAACCTCGAGTTTTTGCTGGAGGAGAGTTTTCAAGGCATCAATAGCTTCCATTCTCGAGGGTAGTTGCTGAAATTTTAGGGCAGTTGCTGAAATTTTGGTCTAAGGTCAGTCATCATCCTCCCCTTCTCCCTGTTTTATTCAGATGAACGAAAATTTTGAATGTGGTAGCTTTGAATTACTGAACGAAAATTTATTCTGATTGGGATATTTTGATGAGTTATCGAATTTTGAATTCTGATTGGGGTATTTTGATAGCTTTGAATTTTGATGAGTTATCGAAAATTTATTCTGATTGCATATATAAATTCCCTCTGCATCTGTTCCAATTAACTTCACGGCTTCCCTCTCTCTTTATTGTTTCCCCAGTGTCAATCAACCATTTGAATAGAAATGACAGCAACAGTAAAAACCATGATTTTTCCAATGGTGTTACTGAATTTCCATTGCCAACATTCTCCAGAACTGAGATAACTGCTCTCTGTATTCAATCCACAGAGACAATATTTAAGTAAAGCTTATCCTTATTACCTACATTATATGGTAAGAACTAGTTTTTTGCAAAGACAAGAACAATTATGTCTTTTAAGTAGTGCATAAATTAAATGTAAGTTTTAAAGAATGTCCGTTTTGACTGTCTAAACGATCTCGAAAGGGCAAAATCCATCATACGTCACGGCAAAGCCGTGAGTCATGTCCGGCTCGTCGAGACCTTTCCGAAAAGTACTTATCGGCCCAAAACGGACGTCGTATGACCCAGTTATGACCATTTTTTTTCAACTTCTCGGAATTGATAGCCATCATCTGTGTCTTCATACAAAACCACTACCTCAGGCCATTCATATTCTTGGCAAATAGCTGCAAGAGCTTGAGCTTGAACATGAACTTTTCCTCCTAAATACGCTACAAAATAATTATAATCTTACAAGTTTATTCATGTAAGTATTTGAAAAAATAATCTCCTTTGCCTATCAATGTAACATCCTTCATCTTTGTATTTCTTGAAATAGAAGGTTTACATGTTTATAATTCATCCTTCAATTTAGGAGGGAAACGGGAAAGATTTTTCCTTTTAAAGCTATATTTAAGTGCGAAATGAATTTGGAGGGTCAGTTACTAAGCATATGAAAATCAAGTTTTTGAGATTTACATTCTACCGAACAGATTTTAACTCGTTCGTATCGTATGGAATTTTGAAGACTCGCGTTCTTTAAAAAAAAAAATTCTTACTACAATAAAACAAGACTCGATAAAATAAGACTATAAAGAAGAGGATCAAAGCAGGGGTAAGGATACATAGTGAAAGTATTTAGTCATTTTAATTAAGAATGAAATAATTAAGGTGATGGACCACAGGGCATGATTATTCTGGGGACTGGGATAGTATATCATATTCATATAATGTGTAAAAGCCATATCGAGGAAAGCGACAACAAGTTATTTATACAAGGTTCCATATTCGCCGCCATAGCCATAATCGCAAAAGACGACAATAACTCTTGATTTCAATTTTTTCTGTTGTTATTATACTGCTATTGGCAATACATGATTAGAGATTAATCCATATTACATGTGCTTTGTAAACTTAGATTTCATTGTTGTTTAAATATAATCATTTTTTCCTTACTCTTTTTACTATATTTATAACAGGTTATATCTTGTTGGTGTATTATCATGGATAAAGATTGGGTTCATCTACCAAGGTTATTTTATCTCCTTAGTTTTAGAAATTTTTGAAATGAGCCAATAAATGCATTTAGAGGATTTATATTTTGTATTTTTTTAGAGTTTCACAAGCATATCAATATGGTGCAAGAAAGTTTGCAAATATGGTGCAAGCCAATGCGGGAAATCCAGAAAAGGTCTTGTGCCCCTGTAAATGTTGTAAAAACTTATTCCACCAACATTTCGATACAATGTATGGGCATTTGATCATTAATGGGATGGATCCTACTTATACTACATGGGTGTTTCATGGGGAAAAATTGAATGCAGCTTCATTACCTCATCAAGATAGAGAAAATCTAGAGACTTATAAGATGTATAGGGATGCATTTTTTGAGGATGAAAATATTGGGGAACCCGAGGATGAAAACAGAGATATGGACTTTTCTAATTTATATGTGGTTAAGTGTTGATTGTTTATAGTATTGTGATGTCCCTCTACAGGTTTGCTAAGTCCAATTTGTAGGGGAGATTCTGCCGAAATTTTTGTAAAATTTATAATAGAAAAATGACAATTTTAATATTCAGTAGGTCCTTTTTGCCATAAGAAACTAGAGAAGTGTACTTAATGTGTCTACACTTCTTTTTTTAATGCATGCATTTGAGTTAAAATGTTCTTTGTGAATGGTCATAACTTGTTATTGATTTTTCAGGAAAAAAGTGAAATATTCAAAAAGATGAGGGCTAGTCAAACCATAATACATACAACGAGTAGAAAGGGCTTTGCTCGCTTAGAAGCTGAATTGGTAAAAAAGTGCTAAATTTGTTTGAAAAATTATGTCTACAAATATCGCATATATAAAATGTGTAAAAAAATTGCAGCGTGTTGAAAGTGAAGACCCTGATTCCATTACTAGAGATGATGTGTACATTCGAGGACACACACGGAGAAATGGTGAACCAATTAATGAATTAGTTGGAGAAACACTGGTAAATTTTGACTATGTTATTTTTTTAAGATATATTCAAAGTTTATATTTATTTAAGTTTAATGAATTAATTTGTTTCGTAATATCAGCAAAAAATAATAGCATGTTCAGAAACGGTGAACTCTCCAAGCAAACACTCTCTAAAAGATGATGGCGTTGCAAAAGTACTTGGTCCAGAACGTAGGGGACGTGTAAGAGGTCTTGGTTTTGGTGCGACTCCTTCAAAGTTGAATGCTTTGGTGCATAATCATAATGTGCAATCTCAACTCCAAGATTTGAGAGAGGAAATTAAAGAATTAAAAGCTTTATTTCAAATGAAGAGCAAAAGTGCAGTACAAGAAGATAATGTAAGTGGAAAACTATAATTAGTGAATGTTATCTTATATTACATAGACTTTTTATATTCAAAATAACCAATCGTACAATTTGATGTTAATTTTACAGCCTAGAGACAAAGATTTGAATGGTTTAGATAGCCTTCAAACTAAGAAATGCAAATTGTTATCTTGGTTTGGGAAAGGTGATGTTGTTGCAAAAGGTGAAATCGCATCCACAAATCCAAATGATTTAGTGCATCATGTACCCCTTGGTAATGAATGTTGGAAAGTCTGGGTTATTGAAGTGATTGATAATGTCAGTTTATATCGTCCTACACGTGAGCTTTTTCTTCTTGAAGATGCATTAGGAAGTACAATTGCATGGCCAATTAGGTACATTGAAGTGGATTAGTTGAACTCACAACAAAGGTATGTTTCACTTTTTGATATACTTTTGATATTATAATTATAAATTTATTAATTATAAATTTATTACTTTGTGATTTGCAGGAAGTTGATTATTTTTGACATGGCACTATTGGTCAAAGAAGAAGCTTCGATATGGATACTTTTATTTTTTACGACATTTTAAGTTTATTTTGAAGTAGTTGTCTATAGACTTTTGTATATTGTGTTGAATCTTACTATGATATTGTTTGTTTATCGAAATCACGTTTATTGATTATATATGCATTAATGTGTTTCTGTTTTATTATTATAGGATTTTTGGAAATATAATTTATAGAATTTTTTTTAAAAAAAATAAAATCCTAGTTTACGGCGTGCATTTTGAACACCGTAATTAGATTTCACGGCGTGCATTTTTGCACGCCGTAAACTTTCACGGCGTGCATTTTTGCACGCCGTGAAAGTTTACGGCGTGCAAAAATGCACGCCGTGAAATCTAATTACGGCGTGCAAAAATGCACGCCGTGAATTTTTACGGCGTGACTTTTTACGGCGTGCGGCTGCACGCCGTAAAAATGATTTTACGGCCTGCAATGCACGCCGTAAAAAGCTAACTTTGTTGTAGTGCTTGCATAGTCCATAGAATCTTGAACCATGGTTGGCCAATAGTACCCCATTCTTTTTATCCGAAAATGGAGCTTGGGCCCGGACTGATGAGCACCGCATATTCCAGAATGAGCTTCTTCAAGAACGTGTGATTTTTCCTCATCACTTAGGCATCGAAGGAAAACTCCATCAAATGAACGTTGATAGAGTGTGTTCTTGTAGAATATGAAGCGAGAAGCATGCCTTCGGACTTCAGTCCTACGACGGGGATTGTCCGGTAACTTCTGATGTTGAAGATAATCAATTATTGGTTGCCTCCAATCAGCTTTTTCTTCATCGAAAACTTCAACACTGTTGTTTTCTTGCAGATTCTCTGGAAATAGTGGTGGAATAACCCATTTTTGAACAATTGACACATGGTGGATAGACTCTTCATCTGATCTGGCTAGAACAGCAGTTAGATTGGCTAATGCATCAGCTTCTTTGTTTTCATTTCTTGGAACAAATTTGATTTGTATTGATTCAAACTGCTTCAAAAGTGTTGATGCGTACTCATGATATGGCTTTAGATCCAAATTTCTGACTTCATATTCGGATAGAAGCTGGTTGATTATCAACATAGAATCTCCAAAGACTTCTAATTGATTAATTCCCATGTCTAATGCAGTCTCCAAACCAATAATGAGAGCTTGATATTCTGCCATGTTATTGGAACACTTTTCTGTCAAAGCAAAGGCATATGGCATAACTTGATCATGGGGAGTGACAAATACGACTCCTGCTCCAGCACCGTACTTTCGAGCTGCCCCGTCAAAGAATAGCCTCCATGAAGGTACAACTTAAGTGTAAAAGACTTCTTCATCTGGAAGGTCTTCAGAGAGCTCCCATTCTGCCGGAACTGGATGATCAGCGAGAAAATCTGCTAATGCTTGTCCTTTAACAGCCTTTTGAGGAATAAAATTGATGTCAAACTCCGATAATAGAAGTGCCCATTTTCCCATCCTTCCAGAAAGAATAGGCCTTGACATTATGTACTTTAATAGATCCACCCTTGAGACTAGATTGATTGTGTGTGCTAACATATAGTGCCTCAATTTCTTAGCTGCAAATATCAATACCAAACACATCTTCTCAATTGGTGAGTACTTCAGTTTAGCACCTACTAATGTCCGACTCAGGTAATAGAGCGCATTCTCCTTTCCTTCATCGTTGTTTTGGACAAGAAGAGCACCTAGAGAATATTCTTGCGCTGCAACATAGAGAGTCAATGGCTTTCCAGGAGTTGGAGCTGTAAGCACTGGTGGGTGAGATAGATATTTCTTAATACTTTGAAAAGCATCACGACATGCATCGTTCCATTCAAATGGTACATCTTTCTTTACCAACCTGTTGAATGGGTGACAACGACCAGCAAGATTAGAAATAAATCTTCGAATATATGCTAACCTTCCTTGAAGACTTTTTAGTTCATGTAAATTGCTGGGTTCACGCATGTTAATTATGGCATCAATTTTTGATTGGTCTATCTCAATGCCTCGATGTCGGACTATGAAGCCAAGAAACATTCCAGAAGTGACCCCAAATGCACACTTTAATGGATTCATTTTCAACTGATAGCGCCGAAATCTCTTGAAAACATCTTTTAAGTCTTGTAGATGATCGTCTCATCTTTTTGTCTTGACAACAAGGTCATCCACATAACATTCAACTTTCCCAGCATCATGTCATCAAAAACCTTTTGCATTGCCCTTTGATAAGTTGCCCCGGCATTTTTCAATCCAAAAGGCATGACTTTATAACAGTATATCCCCTTAGGTGTGCGGAATGCTGTAAGCTCTTCATCTTTAGGATTCATTCGGATTTGATTGTACCCAGAAGATCCATCCATGAAAGAAAGAACCTCGTATCCAGTTGTTGCATCCACCATTAACTCTGTTATTGGAAGTGGAAAATCATCTTTAGGGAAAGCTTGATTTAGGTCTCGAAAGTCAACACAAACTCGTAACTGTCCATTCTTCTTTCTGACAAGAACAATGTTAGCAATCCAAGTCGAATACTTGACTTCACGTATGAACCCAGCTTCAATGAGTTTGTTGATTTCTACTTCAATTTGGGGAATCAATTCTGGCCGAAATCTTCTCTGAGGCTGCTTGATAGGACGAACTCCATGCTTTACTGCAAGATGATGCACAGCAACTTTAGGATCCAGCACTGGCATTTCTTTGTAAGACCATGCAAACACATCCTTGTATTCTTGTAACATGTTGAAATACTCAGATTCTTCTTTTGGACTCAGAAGGGCACTGACATAGATTGGCCTCGGCTCCTCTTCTGTTCCCAAGTTCAACTGTTTCAAATCGTCCACAGTAGCTTGCCCCCCTTCTTCAAATGTTGGCGGAGCTGGTTCAGGTTCATCTGATGTGTTTGAGTCTTCAACTTCAGATTCTGGGTTACCAACTTCTTCAAAAGCAATGTGGTTTATTGATACTTTTTCTTCATTTCCGTCATTCTTTTGAAGCTTGAAAGTCTTTCTAGTTTTGTGCCTTCTCTTGGAACGTTGAGTCTTTAAACTCCTATCTGAATTCTTAACTCCAAGTCGAGAGAAGGCAGATTGCCTTTGGGACGATTCTATAAAAGTCCGAGCTTTTTCATCAACTTGAGCAGATATGGGGTCATTGCTGCTTAACCTCTGGAAGACTGAGACTTTGTCTTTTGATTCAGTGGCTGTTGAAGGTTCTCCCTTTAACCTTTCGAATACCGAAACTCTGACGTTTTCACCTTGAATTCGGTCAAATACAGAAGGTCTCGACTCTTCGGATTTTTCTTCAGGAATCTCACATATTTGAATCATGATTGGGTTTGAGGAGACCTTCTTAACTTTAATATGTTTCGGTTGATCTGGATTATATCCCAAGCCATATTTTGGTTGTGATACGATTGATCCATTCAAACCTGACGGGACACGTCCACCTGCAAGTACTGCGTCAAGATCACCTAATTTTCGAGGTTCTCCTCTTCCAAACCCAGCATTTTCAAACAGTTTATTGACTCTCGGATTGTAACATCCCTTGAAAGTTCTCTTCATTTCATCAACGCCTTTTGCATGTGTCAAGTTCTGTTCAGGTGACTCAGAGATACGAAGTCTTGATATACTTGGAATAGATGTTGAAGCTTCAACGACCTTTGTAACTTTCATAAGTTGATGTGGTATAGCTAGTTTTGTAATGTTAGGTATCGGAAAAGTCAATTCTTTCCTCGATAACTCAACACTTTTTGAGGTTGCCTGAGGCTGTTTACCTCTAGAAGACCTTTCACAAGTAAGTTTTGATTTACTTGTCATAAGTTGATGTGGTGGAACTACAACTTTCTGATTAACACTTTCCATTTCAAACCCCGCTGTAGATAACCCTGCCGAATGAAATTCTTCATCTTCAAGGTAAAACTTGGCATCTGCGAAGTAAGCTTCTTCTTTCAGGAAGGGCTTGGTCTCAACTACCACACATTTAACTTCTCCATCTCGGCTGTACTTAAAACATTGATGCCAAGTTGAGGGTACCACTCCTGTTTCATGCAGCCAGACGAGTCCAAGAAGTAATTCATAAGATGTTTTGGCATCAATGACATGGAAGAGAGCTGTGGAAACTAGGTCTGCAATTTGTAGCTTCAAGCGTATCATGCCAATGGCTCCTTGACCTTTCTGATTGAATCCCTGAATCATGATGTTGCTTTTGGACAGATCTCCAATTTTTATCCCAATTTTCTTCATAGTATTGATTGGCATAATGTTCACAGCTGAACCACAATCAATCATTATCCGATGTATTTTGCATTCCCGGATATAACCACAGACATATAGAGGCCTGTTATGCAAACGAGATCCCAGCTGTAAGTCATCGTCATTGAATGTGATTGTGGCCATACAGTCTTGGTAAGTTGTAGAAGTAATTGGTTCCAACACTTTCCCTTGATAAGCTTCTGGATCAATCAATATCGTGATCAAAGCCATCCTATCATCGAAAGGTAGATCTAGAGCCTCAGACAAACTTGTGTTTGAAGAGATATTATTAAGACGTGATATTACTTTCTTCGTCTTTGAACTCTCTCCTGCAACATTCTTTGATTTACTTTCTCCATCCAGACCGATGACGTTAGAAGTGAAACATTCTTTGTCAAAGAAATCCTGAGGAAAATACTCTCCCAAAGTTATGGGTCTAAGAGGTGAACTTTTCTTAGCTTTGGACTTCTTCTTACTGTTTCTTGGCCTCCTTCTTAGCCTTGATTGTTCATCACGTATATCAGGATTTGGTAGTTGTTGAGCTTTTCGGTGTCGTCTATTCACGAGAGTCCATGGCATATCACTTTCTTCTGAAGGTGTTTCTTCAATAGGAGAAATTTCCATACTCAATGCCCCCAGTGTTGGTCCTGCAAGATATATCAAAGATGGTATTTTACCTGTTTTGTTGGGCGTCTGATATTTCTCCTTCTTGCTTATGAATGTGGACCAACCATCACCAATTTCATCTTCAGATTCCGAATTGGAATCCCAAACATCCAAGTCATCTATCATGATTTCATAAAATGTTGGACGGTTGGGAGCATGTGGTTTATCCATTTCTGGATATATGTATGTAATGGTGACTTCTCCGTCTACCTCGAACTCTACTGGAATAGCTCCTTTTGGAAGTTGAGGTCCAAACTCCGTTACACTAGGCGAGAATTTGTCCATATCATATGCAATAGGGGCAAACTGCTCTTTATTTGCAACAGGGATTGGATCGAATGACCCAAAGGAAATCATCGAACAAGCAGCTGTTGGATTTTCACCAGTTTCGAGTTTGATCTTGTTTTCTTTGTCCAAGCGAACAATAAGATCTTTCAACACGAAACATCTCTCCACCGGATGACTGATTATTCTATGGAACCTGCAGTACTTAGGATGATCAACTTGACTAGCCTCTTCTGGCCTCTTCGATGTTGGAAGTTCGATTATTCGTTGTTCAAGGAGTTGATCTAAAATTCCAGAAACTTCGGAGTCTGAGAATGGATACTCCTTTTCTTCAAGTTCTTTCAAACTTAGAAGACTTTTCTTTTGTGCTTGTGCCTTGTTAGGCCTGAACTCCTGCTTTGGCTTCGGATTTGGATTTGGATTTGAACTTGATTTCTGAAAAGTGATTTTTGCAGGAGCAGTAGATATGGCCAGAGATTCTTTCAACTTACCTGGCTTACTGTCCTTTTTGACTTCCTTCTTGGGATCTTTTTTGCCACGCGGGTCGCTTGGCAAGTAACTTCCATGCCTTGTAATTTGAATTTCTAGATCATGAGCACGTGTGGCCAACTCTTCAAAAGAGTGAGGCATATTTGCTTGGAGATTATAAAGGAGTCCCCAATGCATGCCTTGCACACACATGTCGATAGAGGATGCTTCGCTGATACGTTCCTTGCAATTAAGGACAAGATTTCTCCAGCGTTCAATGTATTCAACAACTGGTTCCTCCCTATTTTGCTTAGTTCTGGAAAGTTCTGGAAGGCTGACGGTCCGTCTGGTGCTATAGAAGCGTGTGAGAAATTCACGTTCGAGCTGATCCCAACTGTCAATTGACCCGGCTGTCAAGTCTGTATACCATTCAAATGCAGCACCTTTGAGGGAGCGTACAAACTGCTTTACCATGGTATCATTGTATGTGCCAGCATTGTTACACGTTTCAATGAAATGAGCTACATGTTGTTTCGGGTTGCCCTTTCCATCAAAATACTGAGATCTCGGTGGTTGGTAGCCAAGAGGCATTCTCATCTCATCGATTCGACGACTATATGGTTTGGCATAAACCAATGAAGATTGCGGTGAGCCACCGTATTGAGCACGGATGGTGTCGGTGATCATATGTTGAAGTTGTTGGACGGACAAAGAGCCAACAGAGAGTTGAGTGGTGTCACGAAACACATTTTGCACAACAGTACGGTCATGCATATCTTGCTTATGCTGGTACTCTTGGATTTCAGGATCTTTAACTTTGGAAGAGCTTGCATTTTCTGGGTTGTCCTTTTTCAAAGGGCTTTGCAACTCCAGTCGATGCATGAGAGCGGCGATTTGTGCATCTTTTTCCTCCAAAGACTTTTTCAACTTTTCAATGGAGACTGCCATTTGCTGAACTCGATCATCAGTGTCTGGCGACATTTCTGTTACCATCACCGGCTCGATTGATTCCTCAGAAGCGGTATAGTCTCCCCATTTTCGTGGAGAAGTAGCACGAGTCGATTCAGAAATAGACCTGCCACTGGAGATAGAACCAGAACGAGGACTTTTTACCAAGTTCTTTTCTGACGATCGGGAGCCTTGCTTCTTGAAAGCGATTTTCATTTTGCCCTTTTTGGAGAACTTCTTCAATGGTGTAACCAGTTGAGTTTTCCCAGATTTTGTTTGGGCTCTAGTCACATGGAAAAGTTCAGCAAGTGTTTGTTCAAGACGGGTCACAGTTTCCTTCGCTTTTTCGCTTGCCATGTCTGATGTATTTGTTGAAACTTGAAAGTTTTGTAGAACGGAAGATGAGAGGCAAGAGGGTCCCACTGGGCGTGCCAAGAAATTTGTACGACGAATTTCGAAGTATTATTAAAAATACTGAAATTGTTACAAATTGAATTTGAGAAAATACAAGTGGACAGCTCTTGTAAATGCAAAAATTGCAAAATCCTCTGATTAACGATCTGTGTGTTTGAAGATAAGGGGCCACGTGGCTTGATTCCTGGACTTCTGAATTTGCTGGAAAATTTGATTTGTTGAGAGATTGCTTGTTTGTCACTTGGAACTTGAGACTTGGATTTGAACTTTGGATTTGCACTTCGGATTGACTTGCTTTGATTTGAAGAAGGCTTTGATCTTCTTGAAATTGATTTGAACTTGCTTGATTTGAAGAAGACTTTTATCTTCTTGAATTTTGGACTTGACTTGAAGTTTGAGAGAATTTTTGTATTTTCCACCTGCAATTTGCTTTTCTTTTCTCCTTCTTTTTTTTCTTCTTCTTTTCTTATGGACCAATGGTCCTATTTATAGAAAAAAATTTGTAACCACCCCATTTATTTAAATAAATATATAAATAAAATGGTTTGGGCTTTGAAAAGTAGGATGGGCCTCATCCATGTACTTATTTTAGGTGGGCTTTTATAGACTTTATTTTTTTTAATAAATTGATTGGACTATTAAATTTGATCCAATCCAATTAATAATTTTTTTTTTTTAATGTCTACAGTTCGTCTAACATACACGAAGTAAAAAATTGAATCATTTTGGTACTTAACTTTTGAAATATTAATTTTTTATATTTGTTATTTGTGAGTTAAAATTTGTTTATTTATCATTTATGAAATTAAATTTTCTCTTCATTTTTGTTTTTTCTCAGGAAAAAATTTTCAGGGCGCTGCTCCCGAACCCCCGTTGTCCCAACCTCATTTAATTTTCGTCCGCGCTGACCTGAAATCTTAGCTCCGTCCCTGGGTGGACTGAGGTCTGGTTGATGAGATAATTTAAGAATGCATTGTGTTAAATAAGTGCATATCTTTAATTAATTATTATTTGGCTTGTTTGTAAAGAATTAATCTTTGAATACAATTATATGCTAATTATCATTTGTACATCCTGTTTTCAAATGTTCTAGAAACTTTTAAATATTTTTCCTTTTTTCTTCTCTTCGTTGATGAACTTTTTTTGCTAATGATTTCATGACTTTGTGGTACTTCATTATTAGTTTATATTCTAGGCTATTAGGAATTAATTCATGTCTTTTGGGAATAGACTTTTATTTTAATTTAAATGTTATATTCTTTATAATTAACATATTCTGTTCTTTTCTATCTAGAATAATGGATGTGTCACTACTCTATTAAGGAACCTAAGATCTTTTGTTAGAGTTTCATTTTTCCAGTTCCTTTAAAATATTCTTCATCCTCACCGGCCTTGGTTTATATATGACGAGCTTGTCTAAAAGTTTGGAATAATATTTCTAGAATTCCTAAAGTTTCACGACTGGTAGATTGAGGTTTTCAACCCTATTAAACCAACAAAAAAATAGATAAATCTTTCCACTTTAGATTGATTAGTCTTTGGACACGTGCTAAAGATATACCTTAAATACAGTTGTAATAAGATTTATATTGGGATTTTGATCCTGTAAGTAGTTAATTAAGAAGAAAAACTAGTTTAGAGATCATTATCGTTGTATTAAAAATCAATATGTAATGCACCCAAAGATCTTTTATTTCATTGACAGGTTGTCTCAACTTGTTCATCTGACTTATTTTTTCTTCATTTTCATAAGTATTGAGACCCTTGAAAAAAAAATATATGTTTAAAAACATGTTTGCCAAACAGAGGCTTAATAGTTCGTCTAACATACACGAAGTAAAAAATTGAATCATTTTGGTACTTAACTTTCGAAATATTAATTTTTTATATTTGTTATTTGTGAGTTAAAATTTGTTTATTTATCATTTATGAAATTAAATTTTCTCTTCATTTTTGTTTTTTTCTCAGGAAAAAATTTTCAGGGCGCTGCTCCCGAACCCTCGTTGTCCCAACCTCATTTAATTTTCGCCCGCGCTTACCTGAAATCTTAGCTCCGTCCCTGGGTGGACTGAGGTCTGGTTGATGAGATAATTTAAGAATGCATTGTGTTAAATAAGTGCATATCTTTAATTAATTATTATTTGGCTTGTTTATAAAGAATTAATCTTTGAATACAATTATATGCTAATTATCATTTGTACATCCTGTTTTCAAATGTTCTAGAAACTTTTAAATATTTTTCCTTTTTTCTTCTCTTCGTTGATGAACTTTTTTTGCTAATGATTTCATGACTTTGTGGTACTTCATTATTAGTTTATATTCTAGGCTATTAGGAATTAATTCATGTCTTTTGGGAATAGACTTTTATTTTAATTTAAATGTTATATTCTTTATAATTAACATATTCTGTTCTTTTCTATCTAGAATAATGGATGTGTCACTACTCTATTAAGGAACCTAAGATCTTTTGTTAGAGTTTCATTTTTCCAGTTCCTTTAAAATATTCTTCATCCTCACCGGCCCTGGTTTATATATGACGAGCTTGTCTAAAAGTTTGGAATAATATTTCTAGAATTCCTAAAGTTTCACGACTGGTAGATTGAGGTTTTCAACCCTATTAAACCAACAAAAAAATAGATAAATCTTTCCACTTTAGATTGATTAGTCTTTGGACACGTGCTAAAGATATACCTTAAATACAGTTGTAATAAGATTTATATTGGGATTTTGATCATGTAAGTAGTTAATTAAGAAGAAAAACTGGTTTAGAGATCATTATCGTTGTATTAAAAATCAATATGTAATGCACCCAAAGATCTTTTATTTTATTGACAGGTGGTCTCAACTTGTTCATCTGACTTATTTTTTCTTCATTTTCGTAAGTATTGAGACCCTTGAAAAAAAAATTATGTTTAAGAGCCTCATATTACTTAGTCACCTAGTGCTTAAAGTTCTCAAGGCTAGCTTGTTAAGGACCCTTAGAATTCTTTTTTGTTTACATGTATATTTGAATTTGCTTGCGTAGCATTTTTACAACGAAGATATGAGGCTTTCCCATTAGGATCATGATACCGTCACCGCGAGGATCACCCCTGGGATGATTCTATCATTTTTCTTTCAATTAATCTCGACATATCAACCCTAATTCCAACCTCGCAGTTTAATGTCCAAATATTTGAATTCTCCAACAAACTTTATTTTAAACTCCTAATCAATTCAAAATTTATTGAGGAAATTACACTCCATGACACATTTTTGGTATGTGTGCACAAGAATTTTTTCTATTTGTTAAATTCTTTGTGTTTAAAAATATATTTTTTTATATTTTCTAGGTAGAATATGTGATTGAAAAATAAAAAGAGGAAATGTGTATGATTAAAAAGTACTTTGAAAAATTGGATAAAAAAAACATGTAGAAATACTTTTGCCAAATAGAGGCTTAACCGCTGTTTGTTAAAAAAAATTTATTTAAAAATTTTTTTTTAATGTTTTTTGGTAAAATGTGTAGTTAAAAAATGAAGAGAGAAAATGTGTGATTAAAAAATAATTTAAAAATTTTTGTAAAAAAAATATGTTTAAAAACATGATTGATCATCAATAATCTTGACAATATTGTTACTTTAAGAATTTTTTGTCCCACTCAAAAATTGAAATTTCTTCGTACTCCTAAAATCAAATGATTTGACAAGTTGAAAAAATTGTACAAAAAAGTTAACTACTAATCACATCTACACCTAGTAACCACCCCTTTTTGATTGATTCAAAGTTCAAAAAAATAAAAATAAATAGAAAGAAAATAAGCTAAACCAAAATAGAGTTTTCATTTTTCTCAAGTCTCATTCAACCCTAACCTAGGCGTGTCAAAACGGCTCATCGACTCGGATAGCTCAAGCTCGGCTCGTTAAAAGCTCGGGCTAAGCTCGACTCGAGGCTCGTAGGATCGAGCCGAAGCTCGGACCGAGCCCAAAAATGCTCACTGGACTCGAGCCAGGGCCGGCCAGTGTGGCCCGCCGGCCCGTGTGGTGGGCCAATTTGGCCCGTAATTGGCCCAAAGACACGGACCAGAATGGCTCGTGTCTGCAGCTGCCTGCAACACGCAACTAGCTGCCTGCAACACGGGTTGCTACATTTTTTATCTGATTTTTTATATGATTTGAAATATGCAAATTTTTTTTTTGAAATTTGAATTTTTTATTAAAACTTATGTTTGATATTTTAACTACATTTATTGTGTATAATTCATTTAAGTAATTACAAATTTAATACATATTCATTCGCCGTAAAAAAAAAACAACGGAAAAAAACGGGCCGGCCCGGCTCGGCTCGATGAAGCTCGAGCCGAGCCTCAATTTTTTGGCCGAGCTTTGGCTCGGTTCGGCTCGGGCCAAAAAAAGCTCGGTCCTAAAAAGCTCGAGCCTTGATGTTCGGCTCGACTCGTTGACATACCTACTCTATCCTACTTCCAAAGCACCATAAATCCTGTCGCTTCCTCTCTCTAGACGTAAGACGACCATCGACCTTGCAGCCCCTAACCACCTATGTCGCATTTACTCACAATCAAACACTGAGTGTATCATTTTGGTTGTCTACATGACGCAATTCGTGTTGAACAAAATTCAACTTCCATATTCTCCACTCATCGAAACCGTAGTCAATTGTCAACTTAGGGAGTCGTAGTCGCTCTTTAGTCTAAAACTTGATTAGGTTTCACATAAAGTCTCGATTGATGTAAGTAATGTTTTTCAAGTAACATTAGTTTTTTGGTCTTTTAATTTTGATGAAACTGCATCAATTTCACTTGCTTGTTTTGCATTTGCTATTTGAGATGCATTTCTTGAGAAGCGTATTATTTGTCAAGTTATGTATTTGTTGGTTGATATTTTTGAACCCAAAAGTTTCATGTGCTGTAACAAAGTATGGTTTTGAAATTCTAATTTAGCTTTTCCGTGAATATAGTTTATGTTTTTGTGTTTAAACGTATCGTCATAAATTCATATCTTGTTCATCCTTGAAGGTGTATTTTTAAAGAGAAGTTTTATTTCACTTTATTATTGTAATGTGATTGAAGGGTGATGAATCTTTATTTGTAATATTGATAGAGTTTTATGAAGACAATACAAGCATCTCGTATAGCATCAAATTAACTATCCAGAATAACTATCAATCCCTACAATTGTATTCTAGAATTCCATTTTCACGTTTAGAGTGCATGTCATAATCCTTTACGGACGTCCGACTTCGTTCATCCTTCAAGGTGTATGTAGAGGAGATTTTGTATTCAATATATTATTCTCTCTTTTTTTTTTTTTTTCTGGGGGGGGGGGGGGGGGGGTGGTGGTGGTGTGGAGTATGCATTTCTTTAATTTTGCTTATCACTTTGAGCAACGTTGATGAATTTAACTTTAAAGTTTAAACAATGTTGATTTCTGAGTCATTGATTTGTGTGGACCATGTAGGTTATATGTAATGTGAAATTGATAAATTTGAATCAATCATCACAAAAATCTGCCAAGCCGCAGCCTGCCATAAAATAAAACAACAAAAAATGACAAATTATGTGCCTCTTTCCAACTGTAACTGATGATGCATTCTCCAAACTACAAAAATTGGTGCGCAGCCTAAGCTTCTCAAGAACTATTGGATTAGCCATCAGTTGATTCTTCCGAATCTGAACCATCAACCATCTTCTCCAGTGAATCCATATCCCCAGCTTCCGAGACAGTATGTAGCCTCAGCTTTTCAGCATCTTCACTGAAAGAGATCAAAAAAAACATCGATAAATTGGAATCGTATCTGAGAAGATTTAAGAGGATGAGAAAATGAAGGCGCTTACTCTGCTACTCCAAAAATTTCTTTGACGGTTAAAGTGCTATCCCTTGAACAGAACTCGGGCAGCTGGTACACAGTGAAGTAAAATGCTCAACTAACAGAATAAGATACTGGAAAATCTTAAAGAGTAACCTGTAATGAATAGTTCAATATGACTGAGGTAGACACAAATGGTATGTCTGGTAAAGTTGATTATACGATAATCAATAGTATTAATATAGAAAAGAAGTTTAAAATATTGTCCCTTATAAAGCGCACTAGAGTAACACTGCTAAGCAAAATGCACTGAAGGATTAATTCCCAGTACTAGCCGGCAAGATATTAGGCTAGAATCATCATCCTAAACGAGCCCTCTTTCAAAAACTAACTTGGCTAACTGAACCCACCTTAAGTTTGTATACAGTTTCTTAATTACATTGAAAGAAGATAATGTTTTTTCTTTTACATGTAGCAAGTCTCATCATTCATCTACAAAATGGAAAAAGAACATAGCAACTGACACAACGCTAATCAAAAATCAAAAAATGCTAGGTATCTGATATTTCAAACTTCTAGGTACACAACAAAATATTTAATCTTTTTAAAAATATATTGGGTTCAGAAGTCTAATGTCAAACCAAACTAATCAGTGTCCTTTAACTTGGTGGGTAGTGCTAATAAGCTGTGAGTTCTAAGGAATGTATGGATAATAAGTAGGTAACATTGTGGATCTTAGCAAATTTGTGAATAAAAGTTGTGTTTGACCAGCTTAAAAACTTAATTTAAGCTTTGCCAAACATGCACTTTCTTTTCGAGTAGGAAACAAATAATTCCAGAAACTGGATGACCGAACTGCAATTTCCTCAAATACGTATATTTACAAATAAAACTGGAGACAAACTAATAATTAGAAAAGTGTTATGAATGCACGGGTAGTTACAGCACCAAGCCTAATGGAGCCTGTTTTGGGCTTGGAAAGAACCAGCCAAGCATGTCTCAGCTTAAATTCCAGATCAATCAGAAAAAAGATGTATTTTTGCCAGTTCATCCTTTATACACGATGATTCAGATTCTACGGGTATATAGAACCTTTTGAAGGTAACCAGACTCGTTAAACATATGTGAAATTCAAACCAAAAATGAAAAAACTGCATCGTGTACCTCTTAAAACATGGAATTTTTGATGGAGCTTATTAATTAACACAACTTCAATAAAAATCACATTAGATTTTCAATAAAGGGTCCCCTTGCTTTATATTGATAAATCAAAACTTCAACTAGTCTTATTAAAAAAAAAAAAGTTGAACCCCAACCTTAGGGGCCCTCACCTGCCCTGCCCTGGACCTTGGTGAAGGATGTAAATCGCAGGTTATGCCTCTCAGTGTGCAGGATGAGGGCTTACCTTTTAACTTGGTAAGGGCCAGATTCAAACCCCTGACCAAGCGAGGCTGGTCTTTAAGCCACCCACCCTTTCACCGCTGGGAGATGTGCCCTGGGGGCCTTCAACTAGTCTTATTTATCTATCCAGCAGCTGTTCAAGGGCACATGAACTATATTTGTTAAGAAAATACTTCCATTCACTTAGAACTTACTGAGACTTCACGAGTTCAGAAATTGAGTGCATGGATACAAAATTTAGTGAAATAACTGTCCATAACACTGAAGAGTTATTTACAATTTGAAGTAATTCAGAACAACAAAGTAGTTGAGATAATGTTAAGACAGAGACAGTGTAGTGGCTCACCTCAGACAGATAATAGACCTTTCCAAAAAGAGCTTGCACGGCAAGTTTTCTTTTGAAACCCTTTTCAGAATATCCTGTCATATCCATGACCACAGGACCTGAAATGCATGCACACTGTCCATCAGAATATAAAGATGTAGAATCAACCTGCAGGTTTTCATTTTTCCAATTAAAAACACACAGGTTCTATATATCCAATTTTAAATTTACAAAGTCGCTGTCAAGTACAATAGGAAAAACCGCCCTCCAAAAGAAGGTGCTTAACAGCTTCAATTAATGAAGGGAAGTCACCAGCAGCAGCTATTAACAAGATTTCAATACTAATAACCCTAGAAAGTAGCAAATTGCCTGACTAGCATTCACATTAATTTGTTTGCAAGTTCACCGACATTTAGTTAACTGTAGAATGTGATATACAAATGACTCTTCGTGCAGATGAAAAAGTGACATTTGCAACACAAAGTAAATAAACTGATGCTGTTGTCAAATAAACTGATGCTGTTGTCACCTTTGTCTTTAACGATCCGTCTTGAAATTTCATTCAGAATGTTAGCAACTTGAGAATCATCCAGCGTTGACACTTTCCTAAGATGAATCAAATTTGATACACAATCTGGATTAAATGGCTTCTCGTTCAACATATATCTTATGTATTTGCGTAAGATCTCCTCCATGTCAAAACCAGTCTGGAAAATGTAAGAATGTTGTCAATCAAGCAGCTTCTGGTGTAGGACAACTAAAAGATCAGGAGTCCAGTAGCAGAAGCATGCTCCATGCTTTGGACACCAGTGCACAAGGTGTTTCAGACTATTAACCGTTAAATGTACCAAAAGCTGAAAATATCATGTAGAAGACAAGAAACTCAGGGATAGTTTAATGTTAAGATAGAGGTCATACGCATAAACAGTATTATGATCTCTCGAACAAAAATCCTCAACCAACCCAATACCCACCCATAAGCCAACCATTCTTCGCACCACCATCCAACCAAGAAAAAATCATAGCCATTGAACATGCAACAGCTAGGAATGATTTAAAAGTTCTAAATTGATCTTTCATTTTTATCAATATTTTTTATTATTATCATCTTGATCTTTAATCAACCAACCATTTCCAGATAATAGATTCACTCAAAACAAAGGATCCTAAAGTCATCGAATACTTAATTCTCATTGACAATGTTTAGTACAAATACAACTGGTTGCCTAATTACCTCAAGGGCTAGTTGAAGGTATAAGTCCGACAGTTCAATGCAACTTCTTACATGCAAAAATTACTTCTAATATTATGATCAAATGAACGAGAACTTTCAAGAAAAAGGAAAAATTCTCCCTTACGTTTTTTTGAAAGTAGAGTAGGTGGAGACATACTTTCAGTAAAAAGATATTTTAAGCACAGCCAAACATATTCTGCATAGTTAAAATGAGCAAGGCAAGAGTTCTTTTCTTTTAAGGGGTCTCCCAAGAAAGTTAATTATGGATTCACATACAAATATGCTACGAAACCTTACCAGCTATAAGAGCAATATCAACTCCAATCAAAAGAAAAAGTTATAGATTCCATGAAGTGAGATGTTACATGAAATATAAACTTCTAAGACCTAAAAAAATGAGTGTTTGGTAACAAGAAAATAAAGTCTCTCTACTATTGTTATTGAATTGCAGCATGTGATTTTGGAGCCAGGTACTTCTCATTCTTATAATCACGTATACAAGGAACTGCCAGTCAGATGAACAGCTCAAAAGGCTTTGTGCAAGTATGAAGTAAAATAGTGACATTGAACTGAACATCAAGAACCAATAAACATTGATAAAGTCATATACGATCAGTTAGAAAGCATGTCAATTACTAATCAGCATCTCACCTTCTGCATCAGCTCGATCAAAGCCGATTGATCTAATGCATCTCTTCCTTTCTCGAACATCTCATCTATGGATTTGCATAGAAATGCATTTTTATTGACCTGAAAAGATATCTCCATCACAAGCCAAATATTACATCAAATAATCTCAGGGATTTTTAAATGATTTCATACTGAGAATTCACTAAAACGAATGCCAAGAAACTTCCTAGTACATAATATGGCAAGGAGCTGAATAGAAATGTACAAACATTCCGTAAAAGAAAGAAGGAACTACTCAGCATACTTAGGGCTAAAACTAATGGAGCAAGAAATCAGTAACATGAAGTAAGAACTAATAATAATAATAATAATAATAATAATAATAATAATAATAATAACAACAATAACAATAATCATCATCGTCGTCATCATCATCTTATTGGGATATGGGCTACCAGAGTCCCTAGAGGTAAACTTACGAATCTTGATTTTAGCTTCCCTTACCTGAATATATAGGTTTATACCAGACCAGCAATTTTATAATTGGATTAAGCACTTTCAAGGTAAGTAGAAATTCTGAACAGAAGTGCATATACTAGTAAAATCAATAAAGTATTATAACATACTTCGGAAATGATTTCATGGATCCTTTTCTTATGTTTTGAGCTGTCAAGTGTCCTCAACAAAATTAAAGCTCAAATCTTTTCTAATTACCTCACATCATCAACCTCTTCATCCACTGTTTACTATTCATCTATTCATATTATTTTCATCCACTGTTAAACATTCATATTATTTTCATCACTTTTTCACGTCAGTCCATCAAAAACCTTCATTAAACGAAACCATCTTAACATTCCCTCAGAAGTTTCCTTCAAGAGTGTAAACCTCAGCCAATTCATAAGTGGCCTATTTTTTATTCTCTATATATCTCTCTCTCTTTTCCTTTTACTGCACATCAATATTAGCATTCTCGTCTAAATTACAATCAGTGTATGTAGATATTGTTTCTCAGCAGTCCAACATTTATCCTGAATAACAGCACTAGTCTCGTGGAAGTCCTATAAGGTGTGTATACAAAATCTAATTTATTTATATATATATATATATATTTTTTTTTACCTTCGGCTACCCTTGCCAAAATTGAACTTGCTAATTTTAGTTAAATTGAGAAACAATATCAAATGGAGAGAAGAATAGGCAGACGGACCAATTTGCGACGCTTCTCCCTGGGGGAATTGAACTTTCGAACTGTCTTAACAACGGCAATGGCAAAAGTGATGCCAAGATAGGCCAAGGGAACAGCAATAATCCACGGCAGGGAGCTCTGGCCAACACGTGGGCCTGGAATGGCCTGCGAGACAGAGCCTGTGAACTCGACCAAATCCAAAGCCTTCTCTTGTATCCAGGGTAATTCCTCCTCTACTTCCTCTTCCACCTCCTCAACGACTTGTTCCTTTTTAGCATCTCTACTGTTGTTACGGCTTGACGCTGCTTTGGCTACAATTACACGAGCGGGCGACGGAGATATTGATGAAAAGGAATGGGAGAAGGAGAAAGGGGCATTGACGGTCTTATGTTTATTTCTGGTAATTAGGAAGATATTGCTACGCCTACGAGTATAGAAAGAACAGTAACTGTTGAGGCTACCAGCAGAAGTGGCCATGTTAGGTAGCGGTGGTTTAATTGGCGGAGAACACAACCTCCGAGTAGGGCAGTGAGCTGGACGGGGAGGGTCAGATGCTAGTATCACCAGAAATGAACATAACTTAAAAGGGACTTTTTTTAACGTGTGTTAAATTAAAATTAAAAAACATGAATGATTATTCAAGTTTGCCTAAGGTTACAATTTAATAATTCAAACTTTAAAATGTATCTCAATTATCACTCATCTTTGATTAATGTTATTCGTCCATCACTCAAACGGAATTCATCAAACTCATTTAACAGAATCATGTGACCAACATAAATATGATGTGGCACATACTTAAAATGGCTCAATTTTAATTATTAAAAAAGAAAAAAAAATTGTCTACGTCCCAAACTTCTGCCTTTTCATTTTTAACATGGGTAATTATATTGACACATCACATTTTATTTTTAATGAATATCTCTAAACTTTTCTTATTTTTACACTTATGTTCTCATGTTTTCGAGAAACTTACCAAACAACTTGTCTAATTTTTGCTTATTCACTTGTTGTGGAAAGGGAATTGGTGGCATTTTTCATCTTATTCTTGAGATTTTGATGTTGATGTGACTTCATTCTCAATCTCCCCTTCTTCGATTACTATCTATTGTTAGTTCTTTTCAGGCCTCTATACATGTATCTCTTGCAGTTGAACACTACTTTTGGTAATTATAGTGATATGACCCCCCTTGGTAATTAAACCGAAAATTCCCACAACAATTTTTGTATCAATCCAAGAAAATTAAAAATAGTAAAAAAAGGATAATGTTGACCCAAGTTTAACCCAACCAAGATTCTAAGGAAGATGAACACTAGCCCAATGGAGAGCTTAATATAAATACCAAGATATTGTGGAATAAACAACAACAAATACACAAGACAAACTCTCAATACATAAGTTGAAGAAAATTCCAAAGATAGTTACAAGTGAAGAAAGGATGTTACCTCTCTAAATGCTCTCCAAGAAGTGTTCTTAATGCCAAGACTAAGTTAGGGTTTGAAGCCAATTTACAATTTGTAATACAAAAGTGAAGGTAAGAAGTTTAACAAATTGCACAAAAAAACCTCGTATTTTGAATAGGGGAACTTACGGTCAATTGAACCGGTCGACCGAAAATATTTCGGTCAAACACAGGGTCGACTGAAATTGCACTTTCGGTCGTATGACGCTCAGCCGAACCCGAACCCGATTGAGGCTACCTCTAAAATCTCTGCAGAGTTTCGGTCGACCGAAGTGACTTTCGGTCGACTGAAATTTCTTGAGCTTCCAAAAATAAGTAACTGACCTCAATTTTGCTCTCTTCCACGTGGACTTGATTTCGAAGCTTGAAAATGAGTCCCTCCATCGACTCTTGGACCTATGTGGCCTTGGATCTTGTCATAGGCCCTACCGGTATTCTTATCGATGGTTGACTGGTTTGACCTTGACTTGGTTGACTCCCTTAATTCTCATCATCTCCTCCCTCTTAAAAATGATTCAACCTCGAATCTTCATCTGCATCAAAAGGGGATAAGTCAGAAACATTAAAAGAAACTGATACATTATACTCACCTGGGAGGTCAAGTCTATAGGCATTGTCATTAATCTTCTCGATGATTTGAAAGGAACCATCACCACGTGGTTGCAATTTTGATTTTCTTTGATTTGGGAACCACTCATTCCTCAAATGTAACCACACCCAATCACCGGGCTCGAATGACACTCGCTTTCTACCTTTGTTGGCACTCGAGACATACTGTTTATTCTTCTTTTCGATTTGGAGTTTGACCTTCTCGTGGAGAGACGTGACTAGCTCCTCCTTTCTCTTCCTATCTAAATTACCTCTTTCATCAATAGGCAAGGAATTAAATCCAAAGGAGTTAATGGGTTAAAGCCATAAACAATCTCAAATGGAGAAAAAGTAGTAGAATGAACACTTTGATTATACGCAAATTCAACAAACGGTAGACACTCTTCCCAATTCTTTAGATTGCCCCTAAGGATAGTGTGAAGGAGTTGTGTTAATGTTCTATTAACCACTTCGGTTTGGCCATCAATTTGGGGGGGTGACAAGTCGTGCAAAATAAAAGTTTAGTCCCCAATTTTCCCCACAAAATCTTCCAAAAGTGGTTAAGAAATTTGACATCCCTATCCGACACAATGCTTCTAGGGAATCCTGTGGAGTCTCACTACCTCCATAGACCTCCATAAAGATTAGGTCGGCTATGTGAGTGGCATCATCGATTTTATGACAAGCAAGGAAGTGTGTCATTTTACTAAATCGATCAACTACCACAAAGATGGAATCGCACCCCTTCTTAGACCTAGGTAGACTTAAAATAAAGTCCATAGAGATGTCGGTCCACAGTTCACTAGGAACGGGTAGGGGAGTATATAATCCATGTGGTGCTACCTTGGACTTAGCCTTCCTACAAGTTATGCACCTAGAACAAATTCTCCCAACGTACCTCCTCATTTTAAGCCAAAAGAAATGTTCTTGCAAGATTTTCAAAGTCCTCCTCACCCCAAAGTGACCCATCAAACCTCCCCCATGGCCCTCCCTCCCCATCAACTCTCTCAATGAGCAATTTGGCACACAAAGTTTACCTTCACGAAATACAAACCCCTCATGCCTATAATATTTATCACATGCAACCCTTTCACATGAAACAAATATACTTTCAAAATCTACATCATGCACATACAAGTCTTTAATACTCTCAAAACCCAACAATTTGGCACTCAAGATAGTAATAAGAGCATACCTTCTAGAGAGGGCGTCGGCTACCACATTCTCTTTATCTTATTTGTATTTGATGACATATGGAAATGTTTCCATGTACTCCACCCATTTGGCATGCCTCTTACTCAACTTCTCTTGCCCCTTCAAGTGCTTCAACGATTCATGGTCAGTGTGGATGACGAACTCCTTAGGACACAAGTAGTGGTGCCATGTCTCTAATGCTCTCACCAACGCATAGAGCTCCTTGTCATATGTGGGGGAGTTCAAGACGGCTCCATTGAGCTTCTCGCTAAAGTAGGCAACCGGCATTTTTTCCTGCATCAAAATTGCTTCAATACCTGTGCCTGAAGCATCATATTCAATCTCAAAAATTTTGTCAAAGTTAGGCAAAGATAAAATCGGGGCGGTGCACAATCTTTCCTTTATTTCATTAAACGCATTTTCTTGTGCCTCCCCCCATTTAAACCCAACATGTTTTTTGACAATTTCGGTAAGTGGTGAAGCTAGTGTGCTAAAATCCTTAACACAAAGATAGTAAAAACTAGCTAACCCATGAAAACTTCTTACCTCGGTGACACTTGTGGGAGTGGACCATTCCTTAATGGTTTTGATCTTCTCCTTATCAACCTCTATCCCCTTAGTACTAACTACAAATCCAAGAAAGACAACACTCTCCATGCAAAAATTACATTTTTCGAGATTGGCATACAATTTTTTTCCTTTAAAACCAAAAGTACACTTCTCAAGTGTTCAATATAATCATTTAGATATTTGCTATAAATCAAGATATCATCGAAATAAACTGCCACAAATTTTTCAATGAATGTAAGCAAAACATAATTCATTAATCTCATAAAAGTGCTCGATGCATTAGTGAGACCGAAGGGTATAACCAGTCACTCACATAACCCATATTTAGTTTTAAAAGCAGTTTTCTATTCATCTCTTTCTCTCATCCTAATTTGGTGGTATCCACTCCTCAAATCAATTTTGCTAAAAATGCAAGAACCATGCACTTCATCTAGCATATCATCTAACCTACGAATGGGGTGTCGATACTTTGCTGTTATGCTGTTGATGGCTCGGCAATCGACGCACATTTTATAGGTTCCATCTTTCTTGGGCACTAGTAGCACAGGAACGGCACAAGGACTCATGCTCTCACGAACATATCATTTGCTCATCAACTCCTCGACTTGCTTTTGGAATTCCTTGGTCTCTTTCGGGTTACTTCGGTATGCCGGTCTATTTGGGATAACGGCTCCTGGAATGAAGTCAATTTGATACTCGATGCCCCTAATGGGTGGAAGTCCACTAGGCATCTCCTCCGGGAATACATCTTCAAACTCCTGCAACAAAGAAGTAGCTAAAGTGGAGAGGGAAGTGTGAGGTTCATCAGTGTAAAGAGAGACTCCTTATACACCATCAAAAGAATGTGATGATTTTCTTTTAATGTTCTCTCCACATCACCTTTACTAGCATAAAAATTTACTTTTTTTTTTCTCAACATCTTTTGCCCTCTTTCTTTTCTCTTTCACCCCCTCATTTTTCACTACTTTTCTCTCCTCTTTTTTTCACTCTCTTTTTGTGTCCAACTCAACTTCATTTTTTTTTCTTCTTTCTTGTTCCTCTTCCTCCTCTCTTTTGAGTTTCAATTGGTCTTTATAAACTTCTTCTGGACTCAAAGGTAGTAGTATTACGAGCTTCTCATTTATTTGGAAGCTATACCTATTTTTCCTCCCATCATGCAATACTCTCCTATCATATTGCCATGGCCTATCAAATAATATATGTGTAGCTTGCATGGGAACCACATCACAAAGTACTTCATCTTCATATGTCCCAATGTTGAAAGTAAGAAGTACTTGTTTGCTTACCTTCAACTCACCATAATCACTCAACCATTGTAACTTATAAAGACTAGGATGTGGCATTAAAGGTAATCCCAACCTCTCTATCATACTAGTGCTAGCTACATTGGTGCAACTTCCCCCATCAATGATGAGACTACAAGTTTTGTCCCTCACAAGATACCTAGTGTGGAAAATATTTTCTCTTTTCTTAGCCGTCTCATCCACCTTGGTTTGGATGTTGAGAGATCTAATGATGACTAAGGATTTGGATGGACTAACAACTCCCTCCACCTCTTCTTCCTCACCATCACTATCATCTCCACCTTGCACTTTTTCTTCGTCATCTTCATCTTCCGAGTACCACTCCCCATTCTTAATAAGCATCACCCTATTGTTAGGGCACTCTCGAGAATAATGATGTCCCTGTCCTCTACATTTGAAGCATTCAATATCCCGACTCCTAGAAGCGGTGAGAACAACCTTGGGCTTATCCTTGACGAAGCCAACTTCCTTCCCCTTGGAGGTTTCAATGTTGTCTTAAGTGGCGTTTTATCAACCTTATCACTCCCCCACTTAGACTTCCATGTGGAACTAGGACCCCCCAAAAAAATTTCTTGTCCCTTTCTTTTAAATTGCTCCTTCTTCTTCAATTGAGCATCCACTTTAATAGCCATGTGCACCAACTCCTCCATCTCCACATAATGGTGTAATTCCACCATATTGGCTATCTCCCTATTCAACCCACTCATAAATCGAGCCATGGTGGCCTCTCTATCCTCCTCTATATTAGCCCTCATCAAGGCATTCTCCAACTTCTTGTAATAATCTTTAACACCCATAGATCTTTGAGTAAGAGTTTGTAATCTTTGATAAAGCCCCCTATTGAAGTGACTAGGTACAAACCTTCTCCTCATAAGATTCTTCAATTCATCCCAAGTATCCACACCACCCTCTAGATTCTTTCTCTTAGTGAGCAATAAATTATCCCACCAAGTTAAGGCATAGTCGGCAAACTTCACTACCGCTAACTTAACATTTTTATCCTCGGAGTACCTATGCATTCAAAAATCAATTCCATTTTCCTTTCCCATTCTAAGTAGGCATCCGGATCACTCTTTCCATGGAAAGAATGAAGTTTCATCTTTATGCTTCCAAGATTACCATTCACTTCGTCCCTGCCTCTATGGTTCCTCCCATGGCCTTGACCAACTCCCCTCACATTCCTACCTCCTCTATTCCTACCCATATTCCAATTTTGGTCACACCCCCTTCACTCTCCAATTCATCATCATCAATATCATCATCCTCATACTCATCTCTAGCCCTTCTCCTATCACCCCTCCTAACATTATCATCCCTTGGGGTGGAACTCCCCTCCTAGTCTCCAACCTCGCTAATCTCCCCTCCAATCTTCCTCCCATATCCTCCATGGTAACCGTGAGAGCTTGTATCATATCCTTTAACTCTTGAGTTTGTGCATTGGAGTCTTGTCCACTTGAAGTCTGTGTATTAGCCATGGAGTGTAAGTGTCCAAGTGTCCTCACAAAATATTTTCACTCGTGTTTCACTCAATTAGGCTTTTTCCCTCTAATGAGCTCACCACTCTTGCCTTTTACTACTCTCAACTTTCTTACTCAAACTCTCCAAAGAACATAATTCAACTAAATTGAGAATCCAATTCTTCTGTAGCACAAATTCCACAAACAACAAGGAAGCAAAGGAAGGATTGACACAATAGCAAGTAGAATTTATTTGCTTGCTATTATACAAGAAAGTAAGGAATTGAACTTGATTAACAAGGTTTTCAAGGATACAGTCACAATAAGCTTGATATAAGATACAAGGAATTCAACTAGGAATGTATTTGGTAAATGGAAAGTAGGATTCAATATGGAAACACTTTTTGAGACATTTTGTCAAATACTTACGATGTAAACTTGAATAGTTTATGATTTTCAAGTGTTTGTTCAAATGTAACCCTCAACAACTTTTCAAATTGATAATAACAACAATGCCCATTATGTAGAAATCAAGAAATATTTATGGGCTTCGAATTCTCCCCAATTGTTGTTGATTTTTTTTTTTTTTTATATGGAGAATAACAAGAACATTAAGAAATTTAAAGATATGACTATCAATTTTTAGAGCCAAGCTCTGATACCAAATGATGTGAACCCCCTTGGTAATTAAACAAAAATTTTCACAACAATTTTTGTATCAACCCAAGAAAGCTAAAAATGGTAAAAAAGGATAATCTTGACCCAAGTTTTACCCAACTAAAATTATAAGGAAGATAAACCCTAGCCCAATGGAGAGACTAATACAAATACCAATATATTGTGGAATAAATAACAACAAATACACAAGACAAACTCTCAATATATAAGTTAAAGAAAATTCTAAAGATAGTTACAAGTGAAGAAATGATGTTACCTCTCTAAATGCTCTCCAATGAGTGTTCTTAATGCCAAGACTAAGTTTGGGTTTGAAGCCAATTTACAATTTGTAATACAAAAGTGAAAGTAAGAAGTTTAACAGATTGCACACCCCGTATTTTGAATCCGGGAACTTTCGGTCGACCGAATTGATCGATTGAAAATATTTCGGTCGAACACAGGGTAGATTGAAATTGCACTTTCGGTCGTACGACACTCAGCCAAACTCGACTGAGGCTACCTCTAAAATCTCTGCAGAGTTTCGGTCGACCGAAGTGACTTTCGGTCGACCGAAATTTCCTGAGCTTCCAAAAATAAGCAATTGACCTCAATCTTGCTCTCTTCCACGTGAACTTGATTTCGGAGCTTGAAAATGAGTCCCTCCATCGACTCTTGGACCTCTTTGGCCTTGGATCTTGTCATAGGCCCCACCGGCATTCTTATTGAGGGTTGACTGGTATGGCCTTAACTGGGTTGACTCCCTTGATTCTCATCATATAGTCTGAACACCCTTTTCTACTGTGTCTTCGAAGTACTTGAAGGAAAGGTATTGGAGGTACATGTACTTTTGATTGGACATATTCTTTAGTATGGATGTATGGTCAATCCTCAGTAGCTACCTTAGAGGATGAAGTTTAGATTTTTTTTCAATGTCCATGGTAGATATGACGTTAACTTGCTCACTCGAGTTTGTTACTGTATTTCTAAGCAAGTTCCTCGGTGTTCAATGTGATAGTTGTCCAGTTATCTGTATCCCTAGCTTAAGTATTGATGTTTGTTGATTGATATAATTCGTTTCAATTTTTTCAAATATCTTATCTGTCCTTTGCATGTATTGTTGAATCACATCTCCCAAGCTTTGTCTTTTTTCCTGTAGTGATTTGTTGGCAGTAATCTGATTACATGACCATCTAAAATTTGGATGTTGCATCCAACTCGAATTGTAAGTTTGAGAATATTGGTTGTATTGATGTTGGTTATTATTCTAAACAAAGTTGACATGTTTTTTAGTAGTAGCAAACAACATACAATTTTCAAGTGGGTGAATTTTCAAGTGGGTGGGTGGGTGAGGTAGGGTGGGTAGGATGGGCAGATTGGGTAGATGGGTGTTGTTTGAGCTTTTATATTTAAAATTGTATTAGCTTTAATTTAAAACATAAGAGATAATTAAGTTACGTTCTCTTTGCTGTTTTTCAACTATTTTATGTTTTCATTTTCCGAAAATGAAGAAAATGCGTTATGCTGCACTATTTTCAAAAATGAAAACAGAAAATAGATTTTATAAAGAAAACTAGAAAACGCAGTTTTGATGCTTTTCATGTTTTCTTTACAAATCTGAAAACGCGAAAAACAAGTTTTTTTTTTTTTTTTCAAATTCAGCAAACACCACTTTTTTCCCCTTTTACAAATTATCATTTCTAATATTATTTATAACTAAAGTTTATTTTCACAACACTCTCGAAATTAGTTAAATAAGAACAGTTTTTCCGATTCAATAACCATCGAAATACAAAATATTTTTTTTATTTTTTATTTTAAAGAGTCTATATAATAATAAATTTTTAAAAACTCTTTGTTTTATCTTTTTAAAATAAAATAAAGAATGAATTTGACTCTTCAAATTTAGAAAAGTGAAACTCATTTTCTATTCTTACTTTATAATGATAGAATTTAATTAGTTACACATTACAATACTTTACTTATCAAATTATTCAAACATATTCAAATGATGAGTGATTTATAGCTAAACAAAATATCATTTTCTGTTATCAAAAAAGTTGTCCCAATCCACAAAATATCATTTTATAAATTTATTTTTTAGCAATATAATTAAAAGTACACAAAAAAATTGTCTGCAAAATTTCAAATAGAAAGTGCTTTCCAATTTTTCGTTTTTTAAAACAGTATTCAGAAATAAAAAATCAAACGCATTTTCAACAATTTTGAAAATAACACTAAAAATTGAAAACGAAAATTACTTTTGAAAATGAAAACAGAAAACTGAAACAAAAAGAAAACGCAGCCTTACATTTTATTTTTATTAAACACCAGATTTAAAAATAAATAAATAAATAAATTGTTAGTTTTGAAAACTTAAAAAGTGATAGCTTTTGTCATTTAGTTGTATATATTTTTCCCATTTAAAAGTCCAACTTAATCAATATAAATAGATTAATAAAGTAACAAGTTCCTAAGTCTCTGTTTGATAAAAGTTTTTTGTATATATAAACAAAAAATGTGTTATTTTTGAGTTAAAATATATGATTGAAAAATGATTTTAAGAAATGTGTCTAATTAAAACTAGTTTGAGAAATGTGTTGTTTCTAAATTTATTTATAAATAATTTATCAAACAAAGACTAAATAATAATCATGCATTACAAATAGAAACATCTTTATAAATCTTTCATATTAGGGTAAATATATTCACACAAAATTATTATTAATTATATCACATTTTAATTGTAATGATATCCTAATTTTTTCTTAAATTTATACTTATACTTATGTCCCAAATTTTTTTATAAAATTTTTATCATCAACCCGCTATTAATTTTTACATCATGTCCATATAAACAATTTTCTTCCAAAATGTTTGTTATGAGGGCGAAAAAGACTTATTATCTCTCGTACTGTTGAATAATCGATATAAATAAAAATAGGGGTGAATACTGTTTGATTTTGGCGGTTTTAAACGAAATTTCAAACCAAACCGTTTAAAACATTTTGAAAATTTTCCAAACCAAATCATTTCATTTCCTAAATCAAACCAAACAAAACCATGTATTGCGATTTAAAACCGCGGTTTGCAATCAAATAAATTTAGTAGATCCTAAACCAAAGCACATTCTTGTACGATAATGCAAGAATGAATGAATGATTAATCTACTAATAGCAAATATCACAAATTTCGCAATTGATTGCATTGAGTAAATGATCAATATCAAATTTATGGTCGATAACTAAGAAATAACAACTGACCATTACGTATATTACGTCAAAAGGTGTTCTTGAATTTTTTTCCGTGATGCAACTCATATTGGCAAAAGGATTACTCCAGTAGGTTGCAACTACAATGAGATTTATTTGTTCAAATACTTCAAAACCATTCAGATAAATAAAAGACAATATATTATGTTGCTGTAAGAATATTTCTTCTATTTAGTATGCTATAAATATGTGTTCTAATTAATTCTCTTCGAATTTGTTTATAAAATTTTTCAATAGAAATTGCAAGCCTCATTTTAACTTTTTGCGACTTTCAATAGTTATAGTTGGGGAATAAAGTTGGATTTTTTTAGGAGTGATCTAACATACATAGATTATAACATAGTTTTATTCCTGAAAAACTTTCATATTTTTTTCAATTGATAAAGGTTTAGAAATCTTTCAAGAATACGTCCAAATTTTAATAAAAGTTATTCTATAACTCATTTCTACTAGAAAAGAAATCAAAATAATACTCAAAATGACTTAAAGATTTCAATGACAATTTGAATTTTATAAGCTATTTATGTACTCATTTTTTTTATAATTTGGTAAAAACTTAGCGGATTGCGATTTGAAATCGCGAGTTCGACAATTAAAACCTAAACCAAACCGTTTAAAGCGATTCAGAATTTTCCTAAACCAAACCATATTATTTCACGTTTGAAACCGAACCGAACCGAACCGAACCATTTATTGTTGTTTGATTTGATTTAGCAGGTTGACGATTTATTTGTTCAACCCTATAAATAATTAATACAAAACTTAAACAAAATATTTACTTTCTTTTCAATCCACGCCAATGGAGTACTTGGATATAAATGGTTGTTAGAGACAAAATATGTTAATCAATTGAAAATTAAGAATAATAATGCTATGAAAAAAAGTTGAGGGCAAAAGAACAAAACTGGAGATTATTTTGCAATTAAAATGTGATGTAAATATTAAAAATAAATAAATAAATAAATTTTCTGAATATAATTATCCTTTATATTATTGTTGACATAATCTTTGAAGATTAGTTAATAATCTTCCCAGGTCCAATCTCCTGTCCACGGTGAATAAGAAATATCATACCCACCGCACACATGACAGGAGGCTGGGCTCGGAGGCCCCACCACATGATCCACTGCCACATGAGGTAGTGAGCAGGATAAGTCTTGCCCAACGTAAGCAAGAGATCATTCTCCATAATCATCCTCTTACACTCAAAATGGTGCATTCTCTTTCCTTTTTCTTTTCCTTTTCCTTTCTATGAAAGTAGAAAAAAGAAAATAAAAGAACCTGTTGGAGCATCTTCAATGCAACAATGTGGGTTGTAGAGCCCTATTCTAGAGGCACCGGAGCAATTTTGGTGGGTCGTATATGTGACAGGTAAAATGAAGAATAAAGAGGAGTATGTACAAGAAAGTAGAGATATAGCGAAATATATAATAAAAAGGCCCTCAAAACACAAGATGAACAGCAAATACTCAAGTAACCTCCTCGAGGACTCGAGGAGTAAGCCTCACTTAAGGTACTGGCTTCAAAGTGTTTCATGAGCTTTACATGTGTAAGCCTCAAAATGTCAACAATCATTTCATATCCATATGCATGTACACCTTTCTCATGCCAATGTAGGCTTGTTGGCATTTTACTATAGTACTGTAGCTAGAGTAATTCATCATCGTCACCCCAATCTGACTCCATAATTGCCTACATTTACATAATCCACTAATTGCATTCTTAACCAACATCACAGCCAAACTGCAATCTACAATGAAAACAAGAAAATAACTAAAAGATGGGTTGAGGGTTGTTTTATTCAGCAGAAATTAAGATGCAAATCAACTAATTCTCGGGAACTCAAAGTGATGTTCGATCTCGACTATGGAGAGACTTCAATTCACCCCCATTTTACTTTACCCTTGTGATGACAAATCACACTGAGAAATGCACAGCGGAAAAACATGAACAGAAAAGAAAATGACAAAGATTTAGAAAGCTCGTCTTGATAGAGTTCACAAGCCAATGAATTCACTACGAGATGAGAATACAAATAATTTATTAATCTCCAACTCAAGTCCTCTATAACACACAAATCTTCTTCAGACTCAAACTCTCTCTCTGCCACTATGAGAAAGTCGGATTAGATGAGAATTTAAGAGTAAGAAAGCTAAATGTGTCACAAACTCTCTGATAATATCTTACATGGATCAGCTACTAATTAACCTGATAAAGAAAGTTCGTCAGGTAAACTAGCTTGCAATACTAATAGTAAATCTGAAGCTGAAAAAGGGTCCCCCAAAAAAAAAAAAAAATGCATCCCTTGACTAAATCAGTGTAACCATGGAGCAAACTTATTCATAACCCCATGGTTATTCTCCAAAGTTGACTTCACTCTTTCCATTTCTTCATTTACTTCAACTCACTTCACCTCATACTTTTGTGTGCTATTTGACAGGCAAATGGAATTTCAATCCCAAATTAGAAGACTTCTAAGACTAAGAAATCACAAACTCTGATAATAAATATAGGGGTCAGTACCAATGTTTGTCAGGTAATACATTCCCATATTAAAATTCAATCAGAGATTCAGAAAAGACATAATACAACACAACAAGAGCAATGTCAACTTCAAAATTGTAATCCAAGAATATCTTATCTGTTGAAGCATAACATTCATAAAAGCCATCAATCCACCACTCTAGAGCAAGTAAAACTGTCATCATCTTAGATATTTCATTAGCTATTGCTAAAGAAAGAAGGTACCACTTTCAAAAAAAAAAGAAAAGAAAGAAGGTACCAAAATTGACTTCATTTCTCTAACCTTAACAAAAGTTGCCGAAATCAATCTGCTAGGAAATGCAACTACATCAGTTGTCTTGAAATTATCTTCTCTTACCTCATCCTCTCCTTTCTTTCGACAGTCTTCTCATGTAATTCAATTCTCTTTACCTACGGCTTCAAGATTAGGCCGGTTTTCGTATATGGGTAGGGCCACAGAATCTGAAAACTTCAAGTGTAGGGCTCTAATCCCACCCCATTTCTTTGGGACAATATCAAGGACCCCATCAATCGCAGTAAACACATTCTCAATAATCTCTTTACTCTCTGTAACACCCCACCTCCCAACTCTTACCGCACTGCAAGTCCCACTACTCAAACACAACAAACTCGAAGTGCAGGCCCTTTCTATCTCCTCCTTCCAATTGCAATCACCACTTAATTCTACAGGCATCGGTATCTTTTTTTTCTTCTTATAGAACACCTTACCCAATACCCCGGGAAGCAAAGGAACAACATCTTTAACAGCGAAGAACATATCAAATGAATCAAAGAGCTTTTTCTTAGCATCAAAAGATTTATAATCAGACTTGAGTTTCGAGAATTTCAGAACTTGCTTTATGGGCATGTCTAGAGATTTTAGCTTTTGGCGGGCAAGTCCTGACTTGATTTTCTTGCCATCAACTATGAGACAGAGGTTCAAAAGGAAAATATCGTGCGGCAGAAGAGAGTGTCGAAGATGAATTCTGTGTGGAGTCACGGTGAGGTTCTTTGGTGGAATCTTCTTGAGAGTTATTGAGAGGTATAGAAAATCATCAGTATCGTCTTTGTGGGTATTTGGTGAATCGGATTGTAATTGCAATTTCTTCCATTTCAGGAGGGCGCTTACCGCCTTGCGCGACGTTTGTTCGTTGATTCTATTTTTTGAAGAAGAAGAAGAAGCCATTACAAAACAAGGCCGAATCTCTAGGCGTCCGGGTATTAGGGTAAATGGAAGAGAACCAAGAGTGGAGAAAGGATATTAAAGACAAATACCCTTCAAAGTTAAAATGTTGACCTAGAAGAAAAATATTGCACTAAGGCTCCTCACCTTTACATTTTGTACAAATTTAGTTCTATACCTTTAAGCTTTGGTAAATGTTTTTGGTTTATAATTTATAAATAAAGAATGTAATGTTTTCAAGGTAAAATATTGATGAAAAATGATTTCATTTGTAGTTAAAAGGCGATTAAGAAAATTGTACTGTTTATAGATAAGTTTTCAAAATGGAGGCTAATTAATTTTGTTGCAATTATAACTACACTTATCTTTAGCAGGAAATCTAACCTTCAAATCTTAATAACATCAAATATATTTGCTGTATAACCACCTTTTTACTTTTGAAGTAGTTAGGGTCCTGTAAGGAAAAACTTCTAGTCATCCCAAGATATGATGTACCCAGGAAGTCAAGATGCGTGTTACAGGTCCGTTTGATAAGATTTTTGCTTTAACTTTTGCTTCAGCCTTCATGTAGAACTTCCTAGAAAAGTTTTCTTAATTTTTTTTTTTTTTTTTTTTGAAAACTAATTTCTAAAAGTACTTTCCACTCCTAAAAAAGTTTTCTTAATTTTTTTTTTTTTTTTTTTTTGAAAACTAATTTCTAAAAGTACTTTCCACCTCAAAAGTGCTTTTGGGGGGAAGTCACACTGATCAGCTTCCTTAAAAAACTCTTTTAGCTGATTGAAACACTTCTAAAAAACACTACATTGAATTGCGAGTTAACCTTGGAACAAGCATGGTTGAGCAACGACGGGGCTTATGTGATCTACTCGAGACAAGGTGGAGCATTACTCTTTTTGAAGTGCTACAAACACAAGTGAAGTCATTGTATCTTGGAAGTCGATTGCGGGAATCCGTAGGCACCGTTGTGGGGCAAATTCGACTTAAGAACAAAGAGTCCAACTCTTGCCTCGATTTTGTCCATACTTTTCTTCTCTTTCTTGTTTGTATTTTCTTCGCCATTACTCTGTCCAATTTTCGGCACGGGTTTACAAACTATTATTCTACTTATTTTGACATCACTATTCACAAATCTCCCAACAATCTTAAGTCGAATTTTCTATATTTTGTGAAAGTGACATTCTTGTTTGGTTAAACTTGTTAAGTTTAACTTCTTTTACACTTCTATTTTGTTTTGGTTGATCTTCTGTTTTACGTAAACAGAAATGAATGCGGTTCTTAATACCGATACTACTTCGAATGATACTTTGAACATGGGAACTTATGAAGGAAGTGTTCCTACCGGTGTTAATCCTCCGATTGTGACTACAACTACTACAAATATGATTCCTCCGGTTGTGGCTGCCCCTACTGTTTTACATTCAAACTCCATTTCACATGGGGAAAAGTCGGAGAAATTTGTTATGGTTGATTTCAAAAGGTGGCAACAGAAAATGTTGTTTTATCTCGCAACCCTCAACTTGGAGAAATTCTTAAATGAAGATCCTCCCGCCATACAAGAAGGAGAAAACAATAGGGCATCATTGATTGCTTTGGATGCTTGGAAACATTCAGATTTCTTATGCAAGAATTACATTCTGAATGGCTTGGACAACGCCTTATACAATGTATATTGCTCCAAGAAATCTGCAAAGGATTTATGGGAATCCTTGGAAAAGAAGTACAAGACCGAAGATCCTGGAACAAAGAAGTTCATTGTGGGAAAGTTCATGGACTACAAGATGGTAAACTCGAAGAGCGTCATCAGTCAAGTGCAAGAATTGCAAATCATACTCCATGACATTCACGCGGAGAATATGTCCGTGAGGGAATCATTTCAAGTGGATGCAATTATCGAGAAACTTCCACCCTTGTGGAGGGACTTCAAAAATTATCTCAAGCATAAGCGTAAAAAGATGAACATGGAAGAACTTGTGGTCCGATTGAGGATTGAAGAAGACAACAGAAGTTCGGACAAACGTGTTGGGAATAGCATACCACAAGCAAAGGAAAATGTGGTGGAATCTAGCAACAACAAAGGAAAGAAGAGAAAGCATTCTGTTGAACCAACAAAGAAGTTCAAGGAAAATTGCTATAACTATGGAAAGGCTGGACATCGCTCGGTTGATTGTCGCAAACCTAAAAAGCAATCCAAAGCCAACATTGTCGAATCTGATGCCATATCAAATGGCATGTCCGATATGAATTATCGGCGATTGTTTCTGAATGCAACCTTGTTGGAAAGCCCATGGAATGGTGGGTTGATACCGGTGCAACCCTTCACATTTGTGCCGATAGAGGAATGTTCACATCATACACTCCAATCGAGGGAGAAAAATTGTTTATGGAAAACTCCACAACGTCCAAGTGGAAGGACAAGGCAAAGTGGTTTTGAAGATGACGTCGGGAAAAGAACTTAGCCTCAATAATGTCCTTCACGTACCAGATATTCGCAAGAACCTTGTGTCGGGTTCTTTATTAAGGAAGAATGGCTTTAAATTAGTCTTTGTATCGGATAACTTTGTACTTACCAAAAATAATATGTATGTAGGCAAAGACTATGTAAAAGATGGACTATTCAAATTGAATGTCCTAACTGTTGTACCAAATACTACAAGCAATAAAACGTCATCTTCAGTTTATATTCTTGAGTCATCTAATCTATGGCATCATAGATTAGGACATGCAAACTTTAATTCAATACTCAAGTTGATGAATTTAAGTTTACTTCCGAATATGCATTTTAATAATGGAAAATGCGAAACGTACGTAGAGGTAAAAGCGGCCAAAACACCATTTCATTCGGTTGAACGAAACACCACACCATTAGAACTAGTTCACATGGATGTGTGTGATTTGAAGTTCGTATAAACAAGGAGTGGTAAAAAGTATTTCATCACATTTATAGATGATTGTACAAGGTACCGTTATGTATACTTGTTGAAAAGCAAAGATGAAGCTTTAGAAGTGTTTAAACACTACAAAATCGAAGTTGAAAATCAACTTGAAAAACGAATAAAAATAATTCGCAGTAATAGAGGTGGAGAATATGTTGCACCGTTTGAAGAATTTTATGCAGAAACTGGAATCATTCATCAAACAACGGCACCATATTCACCACAATCTAATGGAATTGCTGAACACAACAATCGAACGTTAAAGGAAATGATGAATGCAATGTTGATTAGTTCGGGTTTACCTCAAAACTTGTGGGGAGAAGCCATACTTTCTGCAAATCATATTGTAATACCCTGATTCACGTATTTTTTTAAAAAGGTTACTAAGTTTAGAATTATTTTCTTGTGTCTTTGATTATATGTTGTAGAATTTTTTTATTATAGTATATAAAAATGGAATTTTTTTTTTATGAAATTTTGGGATGGAATTGAAGAATGAATCATAATCTTGTTCATATGTTTCTTTTGGTATAGAAATTTCCTAGAAATTAGAATTTAGCAAATATGATGAAATTATGTTAGTTTCCATATCAAGTGGGTTAAGAAGTATGAAGGTGAATTATGAACTTATTTCTTATAATGTTGAATCTCATGAAATTGGTATGTGAATGGGGAAATGATATATGTAAAGGAAGAAATGGAATTTTTGATGAAATTGGCTTGAATTCCAAAACTGTAGAAAAGGGGGGTATGCTGAATTTTTTTTTACAAAGATAATGTTTGGTCTACAAATTATAGAACCATCACCAATTACATGAATTATAGGATTTATGATGATTACCAATGTAAGGAAACCATAATTACTTGTGGAATTGGGAAATACATAATATAAGTAAGGTATAGAAAAGGGTAGAAAATTCTTGGAAAAGATTGGAATGTAAGTTGGTTTACATTGTGTATTACAGGTGAAATTAAGGAGATTGGAAAAGCATACCAGCCAAACTAAAATATTGAACCGTGAGTGGAAAACTCTCTTTCTTACTCTTTAGAAAAGAAATTACTTATGATGTTTTCTATGGTATTCATAAATGTTATGACTTATATTTGAAAATTTTTATATGATATGAATGACATTTCATGATTTTGAGATAATGTGAAAGTTATGAAAAATGATGTGAAGTGTGAATTGTTAATTATGATTTTAATGCAAAATTTTGCTTAGTGATACTCGATGTTGATAAGTAAATGCGTCCTACAGGAGAAGGGGCCTAGGGCTCAAGCTGTTTAAATATGCCTCCTACGGGAGAAGGGGCATAGGGCTCAAGCTGTTTACATATGTCTTGTTCGCTCAAAATAGTGTACCGCAAGCGCACGGGTCGCGTACAAGTAATAAAGTGGACTTTTTGAGTCCGGGTTTTCGATCCCACGAGAAATGTATACTCTATTATACTCTAGTTAATTTAATCTTAACAAATAAAACACACAATTAAAAGATGGAGTTGGAAAATTCTAAATTAAAGAAACTAATTTTAAACCAAATTAAAATAAGGAAAATGAAAGATAAAATAGTTGGGATTCATGATTTCACTTAACTCTCGCTTAAGTAATTTCTCAACACATACAAATTAATAAATTACTCATTTACAATGTTAGACCCGATTTTTCAAGCTTAGCTAATTACCTCTCTCGAGTGAAATTAACCCTAATCAATTGGTCTAACCTACTATATCTCTATGTCGATTAAGGCCCAATCAATTGCATTAACTCTTTTTGAAAATAGCTCAATTGATCATCTAGGGCTTAAGGTATATCTCTATCCTTAACAAGAACCTAGAGCATTTGTTATTTGGTCTAAAATGCATAATATCTCTCGATTATCATACACTTCACAAAACATATATTTGGTGATCAATCAAACACATGGAATAATCTCAATAACAAACACACATGAAATAAGCTCAACATTAATAAACAAACATTAAAATTACTTAAACTAAGTTAAGCTACATCAATCATCCCAACATAAAACAACTAGCCCATTATATAAATATCCACAAAAGATAAGGTTTATGAAAATACATCACAAAATATAGAAATTAAGGATAAAAATACAAGAAAAATGAAATACAACACTTCCCTTGATTTTTGCTCCAAGAATCTTTCAACAATGCTTTGTATTTCCACTTACTTCTTGCTTCTTTGCTCCAATGGTTGCTAGTAACTTAGAAACAAAAATAAACTACAACTAATTTACAAACAAAATCAAAAACAAAGAAAGGAAAAGAAAAGAAAAGAAAAGAGAGAAAAAAGGGAAGGGGGCTAGGATTTTTGTCAAGAAAAAAATGGGATCCCCAAGTGAAGAGAGAAGTGGGGGTATAAATACCCCCAAAAATCTGACCTAAAAAAGGTCCAAAAACGCGCCCCAAACGAGCCAAACACGCCCTTAACTTAAAATAAAAAAAAACAGAAAATAAAATCCGGTATTGACCAGAAAGTTGCCTACGCGATCGCGTGGCTGAGTGCCTCGCGATCGCGTGGTTGTGATGAAAACTCTCGGGTTGGTTTATGGCCTGACTTCGCGAATGCGAAATGGTCGAACCACGCGATCGCGTGGTTCACCTGCAGCTCCGTCCTTCCATGATTTTTTCAATTTGATCCTCCATCTTCTGGTCTTCTTCAATTTAGTCCTCGCATTTTGACTTTTATTAAAAATATGCCCCTGAAATATTTGCAAAGTAGATCCTCCATCTTTCTGAGATGTTGCAATTGAGTACCCGAACTTTTGATTTCTTTCGATTAGGTCCTTGGACATCAAATTTGCTCTTCTTTTAGCCTGATTGCACTCCAACCTTGTCCATTTGCTTTCCAATTGAGGTTGTACCTAATTGTACAAGATAAACACAATATATAAGTAGATATTTGCTCATTTTTTTCAATTAAATTGTCTATTTAAAAGAACAATAAGTGTGTAAACCGCACACTTATCATGCCTCCTACGGGAGAAGGGGCTTAGGGCTCAAGTTGTTTAATTATGCCGTCTTGGCGAAGTGGCTCAAGCTGACACATTGCGTGCATGTGGTTTGATATGATGAAATACAATCGATGAGTTTATGATATGAGAACTTTAGTGAATTTTGTATTGTTGTTATATGATGATGTTTTTTTTTACGGAAACAAATTTTGGGAAAAATGGTTTGTTATTGGGGTTTTCACTCACTGAGTTTATTAGCTCACCTATTTTTCCCATATAAATTTCTTTCAGGTGACAATTGAAGTTGAGCGACTTCTGGTACGCTTAGCCTGTGACATCAAGTTTTAGAAAAGAAAAGGTGGACATGATCACATGAAGTTAATTTTGAACACTTTTGTCTTTTGAAAACTTTGTAGATTTTATGGGTTGTAGTCATTTCATATGTCATGTAAATATAGTTGAGTTCCTCCACGTGTTGTTTTATACGAATATAGGGAATGTGTTTTGTAAACTAATTTCATCGATATTAAACCGTGGGTGGAACTACTTCTATGTTGAAAATTGTGATTTGAAATTATTTTTGAAAAACAGGGTAATATATGTGTTAATTATTAAAGGCAATATTGTCAAATTCTTTCAGAAAATTTTAGATTTTACGAGCCTTGATGATAGGTTTTGAATTTATATTTAAAATCTATCGTTGGAGCATGTCTCTCTTCAAGTCTAATAAAGATACTTGGGGCGGGGCATGTCAATGTGGTATCAGAGCCATGTTTTGAGTTTTCTTAAGCATTGTTTTCTACATTCTAAAATTTCTTTTAAAATAATTACATCATAGGTGATCATGCCACCACGAAAGGGGCGAGCTCGAAGTCTACCAGCAGAGTTTCCTCAAATTCCAGTTGCACCCGAAGGAAGTAACGTAGGAGAGACTGAGAGGGTAGAGGTGTCAGTTCAGCAACCTAATGAGCCTCCTAGTCAGGAAACTAGAAAGGAATTTAGCATCGAGAGAGCTATGAAATTAGGAGCGAAGACTTTTACAGGTACAGCTGATCCAGTAGCTGCAGAGACATGGATTTTGAGGCTTGAAAGGATATTTGATGTTATGGGATGTCCCGATGGTGTGAAATTACGTCTTGCTACATTTTTGCTAGAGGAAGGGGCCTATGACCGGTGGCAAACGGTGTTACTTAGATATCCTAATCGTTCTAGTGTTACCTAGAAGACTTTTAAAGATGCTTTCTATGAGACGTATTACCCCTTCTCGTACATGGATGCTTGACAGAATGAGTTTTTGAATTTGGTGCAAGGGTCGATGACAGTAGCAGAATACCAGAAGAAATTTATTGAATTATCTAAATATGCTGAGGTTCTTATTCGAGATGAAGTTATCAAATGTAAGAGATTTGAAAGGGGATTGAGAGAAGAAATTAGAACTTCTGTAACTGTATCTGAATGGAGAAATTTTGGGAAGTTGGTTGAGGCAGCTATGAGGGTGGAAGGAAGCATAACAGATAAATGGAAGAGACAGGAACAATCACAATTTAAGAGTAGCAGTGGTCAGACAGGGTCGGAGGTACAGGGTAGATTTCAAAAAGGGGGTAAGAGATCTTACCCAAGGCCCCCTGCGGTAGGAAATTTTAGACAGAAAATGCAAGATAGTCGACAGTCCCAGATTAGACGAAACACAATGCAGCAGTCCCAGCCCCAGAGCTACTTACCAGATGCATCCTTCCCTGGGCAAAAAGAAGGATCTGGCTGTGTGAATCGTTTTCAGTGCCTACAGTGTGGAAAATTTCATACGGGAGAATGCTTAAAGGGAAGTAAAGTGTGTTACCAGTGTGGACAAGCGGGCCATATCAAAAGGGATTGTCCACTATTGACACAAGAGAGTGGAATGTCATCCAGATCTGTACCTCAGCAAAATCTTAGTAATACCAGAGTTAGTCAAAACCCTACGAAGAAAGTGGAAGGTACTAGTGCAGTAAAGGGGATGCAAACAACCGTAGGCAGTAATGCAGGATCTCAGACACGGGGACAGCCAGGACGACCCAAGTCTCAGGGTAAAATATTTTCCTTGACACAACAGGCAGCTGAGGAGTCTCCTGATGTAGTTACAGGTTAACTATCTATCTTTGATAAAGATGCTCGTGTTTTATTTGATCCTGGAGCTACACATTCTTTCATTTCAAGTGCATTTTCTATATATGTGAATCGTAATCCCGAACCATTAGGAAATTGTCTAGTGATAACCACCCCAGTTGGGGAGTCATTTCTAACTGATAGAATTTATCACGAATGTAGTATTAAAATTTGTGATCAGGAGTTAAGGGCTAATTTAATTCCAATCTTACTTCGTGATTTTGAAGTCATTTTGGGTATGGACTTCTTAGCGACAAATCATGCCTCAATTGATTGTTTTAGAAAAGAAGTGATGTTCAAGCGGCCGGATCACCCAGTGGCTGTATTTGTAGGCCAACGTCGGGTTATTCCTTCTTGCGTGATTTCAGCTATTAAAGCTAGGAAATTACTTCGAAAGGGTTGTGAAGTGTATTTAGCAAATGTACTTGACAGAAGTGTGAGCAAGCTGAAACTGGAGGATACACCCATAGTGCAAGAATTTCCAGATGTATTTCCAGATGATCTCCCAGGTTTACCCCCTGATCGGGAAATTGAATTCACTATAGATGTTGCCCCGGGAACAACTCCTATTGCGCAGCAACCATAACGAATGTCTCCAATAGAGCTCAAGGAGTTAAAGACTCAATTACAAGAACTGATCGATAAGGGGTTCATAAGGCCGAGTTCATCGCCATGGGGAGCACCGATTTTATTTGTGAAAAAGAAAGATGGCACCCTGCGGTTATGTATAGATTATCGGCAACTCAATAAAGTGACGATTCAGAATAAATACCCCTTGCCCCAGATTGATGAATTGTTTGATCAGCTTAGAGGTGCAGTGATATTTTCAAAAATTGATTTGAGATCCGGATATCACCAACTGAAGATTAAGGATACTGACATACCGAAAACTGCTTTTAGAACTCGATATGGTCACTCTGAGTTTCTGGTGATGCCTTTTGGGTTGATAAATGCTCCAGCTGCTTTTATGGATTTGATGGATCAGGTGTTTTGTCCATATTTGGATAAGTTTGTGATAGTATTTATTGATGATATTCTAGTGTATTCTCAAAGTAAAGAGGAGCATGCTACACACCTCAGGATGGTTTTGCAAACCTTACGCGAGAAGAAGTTATCTGCTAAATTCAGTAAGTGTGAATTTTGGTTGAACAAAGTTGTATTTCTGGGCCACGTAATATCAGCAACGGGCATTTATGTTGATCCCCAGAAGATTGAGGCAATCACTAAATGGGAGAAACCTACAAATGTGACAAAAGTAAAAAGTTTCCTTGGGCTCGCAGGTTACTATCGTCGTTTTGTAGAAGGATTTTCTAAAATTGACTTACCTCTTACCAGTTTGAAAAGAAAGAATGTAAGATTTCAATGGATAGAGGAATGTGAAAGGAGCTTCCAAGAATTGAAACAAAGATTAACTTCAGCTCCAATACTTGCACTTCCAATTCCAGGAGAAGAATATGTAATATACAGTGATGCTTCACAACAAGGTCTTGGGTGTGTATTGATGCAGAATGGAAAGGTGATAGCATATGCTTCCCGTCAGTTAAAGAAGCATGAAATAAATTATCCAACACATGACTTAGAGCTAGCGGCAATTGTCCTTGCTTTAAAAATCTGGAGACATTATTTGTATGGAGAAAAGTGCCACATTTATACAGATCACAAGAGTTTAAAGTATATTTTTTATTAGAAGGAGTTGAACTTGAGGCAAAGGAGATGGCTAGAACAAATAAAGAATTATGATTGTACGATAAATTATCACCCAAGAAAGGCTAATATAGTTGCAGACGCGCTTAGCAGAAAGGCCTCTAGTTCTGCAAGACAATCACATGCAGTATGTTCTGCATTGATTGGAGAATTAAGAGTATTACAGGCTCAGTTAGTAGTGACAGGCTCCGGAGCATTATTTGCGAATTTTCAGGTAAGACCCATTTTAATTGATAAGATACGAATGAAGCAAGCTCAGGATTCAGTTCTCAGTAGATTGATGAAAGAAGTTACGGAGGGAATGCGCACAGATTATAGTATTAGAGACGATGGAGCCCTGATGAAGGGAAAAAAATTATGTGTTTCTAATGATCCCGCATTGAAGAAAGAAATTCTAGAGGAAACTCACAGCTCAGCTTATGCTATGCATCCTGGGGGTACCAAGATGCATCGAACATTGAGAGAATATTACTGGTGGCCAGGAATGAAGAAAGAGATAGCTGAGTATGTATCTAAATGTCCTATCTGTCAACAAGTGAAGCCTGAACGTCAGAAAGCAGCGGGACTTCTACAGACGTTACCCATTCCAGAATGGAAATGGGAACATATTACTATGGATTTTCTCTTTGGGCTTCCTCGCACTCAAAATGGTCATAATGGTATTTGGGTTATTGTGGACTGATTGACAAAGACTGCAAGATTTTTACCTATAAAAGCCACTGATTCTCTAGAGAAATTAGCAAAGTTGTATGTTGATGAGATAGTGAGTTCATATGGAGCACCAGTATCGATAGTTTCAGATCGAGATCCTCGCTTTACTTCTAAATTTTGGCCAAGTTTACAAAAAGCTCTGGGTACTAAACTACATTTTAGTACAGCTTTTCATCCTCAAACAGATGGTTAGTCAGAGAGGACTATCCAAACACTGGAAGATATGTTACGAGCATGTGTGCTCCAATTCAAAGGAAATTGGGATACTCACCTTTCCCTAATGGAGTTCGCATATAATAATACTTATCACTCCAGTATAGAGATGGCCCCATATGAGGCACTTTATGGTAGAAAATGTAGGACACCAGCCTCTTGGGATGAACCTGGGGAGAGAAAATTATTGGGACCAGAATATATACAGATTTCCACTGAAAAGGTGAAGCTGATTAAGGAAAAACTAAAATCAGCTCAAGATAGACAGAAAAGCTATGCAGATAAACGTCGGAGGGACCTCGAATTCCAGATTGGAGAGAGGGTGTTTCTACGTTTATCACCCTGGAAGGGAGTGCTTCGATTTGGAAAGAAGGGAAAACTTAGCCCAAGGTATATTGGTCCATATGAGATTAGTGAACGAGTTGGCCCAGTTGCTTATCGACTGAGATTACCTTCAGAGTTATCGAGAATTCATGATGTATTTCATGTTTCGATGCTTCGTAAGTATATTTCTGATCCTTATCACATTTTGGAACCACAACTAATAGAGATAACAGAATATTTAACTTATGAGGAGCAGCCCATTAAGATAATAGATCGGAAAAAATAAGTACTTCGTAATAAAACCACTCCATTGGTTAAAGTTATCTGGAGATATCACGTTGTTGAAGAGGCAACATGGGAAAGCGAAGAGCAAATGAAACAAAGATATCCTCAACTCTTTTGACTCCTAATGTGTAAATTTCGAGGACGAAAATTTTTAAAGGGGGTAAGTATTGTAATACCCTGATTCACGTATTTTTTTTAGAAGGTTACTAAGTTTAGAATTATTTTCTTGTGTCTTTGATTATATGTTGTAGAATTTTTTTTATTATAGTATATAAAAATGGAATTGTTGAAGGTAAAGACCAAAATTATGGAATTTCCGAACATGTCGTTTTTTTTTTCTGGTATTACATGAAATCGTGTAAAAGTTTCAGGGATTAGATTGAACGGGAGCCTAAGGTTGAGGACAAACTTGTAGATGGATGGAATTAAAAAAAAAAGAAGAAATGGAGCAACTCTATGTCGGTTTAGTGAGAGAGAGAAAAAATAAATTTTGATAGATATTTTCATTCCCTTAACCACTCTTTTAATCCTTATTCTTATCATAAACCACCACTTAAAAAAATAAAAGAAAGAGAGAGCTTAGAGAAGAGAGAGAGAGGGCTGAAATTTTGAGAAGAAAGAAAGGAAAAATTTTAAGAAAAGAAAAGGAAGGGAAAGAGGAGACATCTTAATAAGGTAAGAAATATTTTTCTTCTTTGAATTCTTTGATTTTCTTACAAGTTGGAAGGGATTTGAAAACCTAGGGTTTATGAAATTTTGTGATGGAATTGAAGAATGAATCATAATCTTGTTCATATGTTTCTTTTGGTATAGAAATTTCCTAGAAATTAGAATTTAGCAAATATGATGAAATTATGTTAGTTTCCATATCAAGTGGGTTAAGAAGTATGAAGGTGAATTATGAACTTATTTCTTATAATGTTGAATCTCATGAAATTGGTATGTGAATGGGGAAATGATATATGTGAAGGAAGAAATGGAATTTTTGATGAAATTGGCTTGAATTCCAAAACTGTAGAAAAAGGGGGTATGCTGAATTTTTTTTTAAAAAGATAATGTTTGGTCTACAAATTATAGAACCATCACCAATTACATGAATTATAGGATTTATGATGATTACCAATGTAAGGAAACCATAATTACTTGTGGAATTGGGAAATACATAATATAAGTAAGGTATAGAAAAGGGTAGAAAATTCTTGGAAAAGATTGGAATGTAAGTTGGTTTACATTGTGTATTACAGGTGAAATTGAGGAGATTGGAAAAGCATACCAGCCAAACTAAAATATTGAACCGTGAGTGGAAAACTCTCTTTCTTACTCTTTAGAAAAGAAATTACTTATGATGTTTTCTATGGTATTCATAAATGTTATGACTTATCTTTGAAAAGTTTTATATGATATGAATGACATTTCATGATTTTGAGATAATGTGAAAGTTATGAAAAATGATGTGAATTGTTAATTATGATTTTAATGCAAAATTTTGCTAAGTGATACTCGATGTTGATAAGTAAATGCCTCCTACGGGAGAAGGGGCCTAGGGTTCAAGCTGTTTAAATATGTCTCCTACGGGAGAAGGGGCCTAGGGCTCAAGCTGTTTAAATATGCCTCCTACGGGAGAAGGGGCTTGGGGCTCAAGTTGTTTAATTATGCCGTCTTGGCGAAGGAACCACAGGTTACCAGTGGCTCAAGCTGACACATTGCGTGCATGTGGTTTGATATGATGAAATATAATCGATGAGTTTATGATATGAGAACTTTGGTGAATTTTGTATTGTTGTTATATGATGATATTTTTTTTTATGGAAACAAATTTTGGGAAAAATGGTTTGTTATTGGGTTTTTCACTCACTGAGTTTATTAGCTCACCTATTTTTCCCATATAAATTTCTTTCAGGTGACAACTGAAGTTGAGCGACTTCTGGTACGCTTAGCCTGTGACATCAAGTTTTAGAAAAGAAAAGGTGGACATGATCACATGAAGTTAATTTTGAACACTTTTGTCTTTTGAAAACTTTGTAGATTTTATGAGTTGTAATTATTTCATATGTCATGTAAATATAGTTGAGTTCCTCCACGTGTTGTTTTATACAAATATAGGGAATGTGTTTTGTAAACTAATTTCATCGATATTAAACCGTGGGTGGAACTAATTCTATGTTGAAAATTGTGATTTGAAATTATTTTTGAAAAATAGGGTAATATATGTGTTAATTATTAAAGGCAATATTGTCAAATTATTTCAGAAAATTTTAGATTTTACGAGCCTTGATGATAGGTTTTGAATTTATATTTAAAATCTATCATCGGCGCATGTCTCTCTTCAAGTCTAATAAAGATACTTGGGGCGGGGCATGTCACATATCCTAAATAAAATACCACACAAAGATGAGGTTGAATCACCTTACGAATTATGGAAAGGTCGGAAACATTCCTATAAATATCTCAAAATGTGGGGATGCTTAGCAAAAGTACAAATATCCAAACCTAAACAAGTTAGAATTGAACCAAAGACAATTGATTGTGTCTTTATTGGATATGCTATCAATAGTAGTGCATATTGATTCTTGGTTCACAAATTTGAAGTACTTGATGTACACGCAGGTACAATTATTGAATCAAGAAATGCGGTCTTCTTTGAAGACAGTTTTCCATGTAAAGAAAAGGAAGTAAGTTCAAATAAAAGAACTTATAATAATATACATGGAAAGGACGACGATCTTCAAGTAAATGAAGAACCGAGACATAGTAAAAGGTAACGAATTCCAAAGACATTCGGTTCAGAATTCGTTACCAATTTACTTGAAAATGATCCAAGGACATTTGATGAAGCAATGTCCTCTCCCGAAGCTCCATTTTGAAAAGAAGCTGTACGTAACGAAATTGAATCCATCATGAGTAACCATACTTGGGAATTGGTTGAACTCCCTCTGGGAAACAAAGCTTTAGACTGTAAATGGATCTTCAAAAAGAAATTGAAGTCGGGTGGATCAATTGATAAATACAAGGATAGATTAGTAGCCAAAGGGTATAGACAAAAAGGTCTAGATTTCTTCGATACTTATTCACCCGTTACAAGATACGTCTATACGTGTCTTGATTGCAATCGCAGCATTGCATAATTTTGAAATACATCAAATGGATGTCAAAACCGCGTTTTTAAATGATGAATTAGAAAAAGAAATCTGCATAGAACAACCTGAAGGGTTTGTTGCACCAGGAAATGAAAAGAAGGTGTGTACACTTGTAAAATCATTATATGGATTGAAACAAGCACCGAAGCAATGACATGAAAAGTTTGATAAAATTATGTTGTCAAATGGCTTCAAAATCAATGAATGTGATAAGTGTGTCTACATTAAAAACACACCTACACTTAGCCAAGAATACTGGTGAGCCCGTATCTTAATTGGAATATTCGCGTGTCATTGGTTGTTTAATGTATATTACTAACTACACAAGACCAGATATAGCATACATAGTCAACAAGTTGAGTAGATTCACTAGTAATCCAAGTATTGAACATTGGAAGGCATTAAACCGAGTTCTTAGATATTTAAGACACACAATTGAATATGGATTACACTACTCAAAATATCCTGTGGTGTTAAAAGGATATACTGATGCAAATTGGATATCCGACACTAATGATTCAAAATCCACGAGTGGTTATGTATTTACCATGGGAGGTGGAGTCTTGTCCTAAAAATCGTCTAAGCAAACATGTATTGTTTGATCCACGATGGAATCTGAGTTTATTGCATTAGACAAAGCCAGTGAAGAAGCAGAATGACTTCGTAATTTTCTTGAAGAAATTCCATGTTGGGAAAAGTCGGTTTCTGCAATTAATATACATTGCGATAATTAGTCGGAAATAGCAAGGGCACAAAACAGTATGTATAATGGTAAGTCTCGACATATCCGTCGGAGACATAATACCATTAAATAGTTAATATCGAATGGTATAATCTCTATTAACTATGTGAAGTCAAAAGAAAATTTGACTGATCCTTTGACGAAAGGACTTGCAAGAGAACAAGTATACCATCTTTCGAGGGGAATGGGCCTAAAGCCTATTAAATAGAATTACTATGACGGAAACCCAACCTTGTAGATTGGAGATCCCAAGATCTTGGTTCAAATGGGACAATTAAGTCATAAATGATTCAGAATAAAGTACTTATTCTCATTCCTAAAACTTGAAGTGATATGTAAAATGTGTATAAGGATAAGTATTCATTTATACTTTTAATGATTCATAACCTTGAGATAGAAAGGTATGAGATCACTTATATAAGTGTGAAGTGGGGCCGCTTCTATGAGAATTTGAGGTTTAATTCTCTTAAAGCACTTATGAAACCAAGAGTTGTCCAGGGCCAAAATGGACACAACCATGAGAACCGAATTGGTTAGATGAGTCATGATGTTGGTACAGTTGTTTGGTTTTACACAAAGGGCTGGATGGTTCAAGACATCGCGTTCACCAACTAGCCTAGTAAATCCGATTGTATTCAACTAAAGAAGGTTCAAGGCCACAAGCTACCTATCTTGATGCTAGGACTTGTCGCACATACTCCATTTGTTAGAGTCTACATTTCATTTGCATTGTGTTGCGCATATCGAGGAATTTCCATTCATGTGGGGGATTGTTGGATATTGGTTAATAAATCGAGAATTGAAAATCGATTAAAGTGACTTCGTGTCGAATTCGAACAAATACTCAAACTCGACCCAATCCGTTTAGGTAAATTTAATTTGCCGCTTCGCCGCTTTGGGGCGCACAAAAAATCAATATCGAATAAATGAGAAATTACAAAAAAGACGAAATTGGGTCAAAATGTTTGACAGTGCAATCGCATGGTTGGAAAACCGTGCGATCACACGTGAAATTTTATTTCCGACTTTTTGCGTAAAGCCGTGTGATCGCACGGATTATAACCGTGGGATCGCATGATTGTCCGAAGAAAAAGCACATTTTCGTAAAGGTGCATGGTTTGGAAATGGTGAATGGTTTGGTTTCAACCATTTCGTCCACACCATTTCATGCTCTATAAATAGGACCATTTGTGTGTTCTATTCCTCACAATTTGATATGCAAAACATATATCATCCTCTCTTCTCTCCAAAATCAAAATTATTGCATTTGTTTTTTATTTTCTTTCATTTTCATCTTTGGAGTACATACGCCAAATTTTGGTTCGTTGTACTTGTGTTTTGAAGTGCTACAAACACAAGTGAAGCCGTTGTATCTTGAGAGTCGATTGTCGGAATTCGTATGCACCGTTGCTGAACAAATTCGACTTAAGGACAAAGAGTCCAGCTCTTACCTCAGTTTTATCCCTACTTTTCTTCTCTTTCTTGTTTATATTTCGTTTGTCATTACTCTGTCCAATTTTCAGCACAAATTTACAAACTATTATTCTACTTATTTTGACGTCACTATTCACAAATCTCCCAACAATCTGACCACATAAAATGCAAAACTGAGGTGGTACCGAACTCAGGGGATTATTACCTAAGAGATCATGTCTATGATTGTAACAGATCGTTATCATCAATGAAAAACAGCTATACTGGATATGATGTCCAATAAAAAATAACGACAACCCAAATTTGACTTTTAACATACATGAAGCAAATAAGTTGAACTGAGAGAGCTGTTGGGAAACATCCTCTAATTATGAATGATGGGCCATTGGCAATTCAATTTTACTTATAATATATCTCAGTCGATCCATATGCTCACAAGAAGAAATCTTGCATCAAGTGAACAAGAAAGTGATCCAACTCCTTCCATGTGGCTACCGGTAGACCATTGTGGAGGATGCCCTCTCTCTGAGTCTTAGTAAGTATACGACCTACGCTACTTCTACTTGTAGTTTAACAAAAAGGTTGACACAATACACGTGTGACACAATCTTATCACTTTACCCATCACATCAACTTATAAATCAACACACTCAATGTTGCCACTTCATTTTTTGTCAACCTCCTTGTCAAGGTTCAACTTTCAAGTACAAGTAGTATTAATCGTAAGTATACTCATACATGACGGAAGACATTTATTGATTCCCACACTTCAATAGATTATGAAATTCTGTGTATGAGGAGTCAAGATAACCACAAAGCTGTTGAATATAAAAAGTATAGAAAGAGAACCAAACCCAAAATACAGTTATAAAGGAGTCGAAGTTTGTGAAAGTTAAAGATCCCATGATCATGTTCATTTCCATATCAATACTTGTACCCCCACCCACAAACAGCTAATTTATCCCCTCCACCCTTCTTCTACGTATTTAATTGGGGTATGTATCTAAATGGAATTTCAAATTTCTTCCATATAACGGTATTAATCAGAGAAACCAATTTAGGAGTGGTCTAATATGATATTAGTATAGGCTACAGATTGTGACCTCACAAAGATAAGCATATATCAGGGAGGATAATTTGAAAAAGGGATAAAACAGTGACAAATATTATAATGATTCCCCAAAGTTGCCCCACTTAAATCAGGACCAGGCATTAGGCAATCCTATTAATCAGTGACCTTAATTATCTTCCAGCTGTTTTTGCAAAGAAAATATGGTTTTATGTCCATGAAGTTGAGCCAAAAAAATATAGTTTTCTCGTCTCATTATGAGACAGTTGTCCTAAGCTTTCTTCTACAAGGAAGCGGCTGAGAGAGGTAGGAAGGGAATAGCTAAGAAATTGAGTATCAAGAGATTGAATGAAAAGAAAAACAAAATAAAACTTTTTGACATCAGTCGTATGAACAAAATGAGAGAAAATTTACTATTCTGCAGAAACTTAATCCAAGAATGAAGATTGCAAGCACATTATTTCAACAGTTAATATTAAATGCCTAATAAGTCACAAGATTCAACATAGATACAGTTGTCTTCTTGTAGCAACTAGCAAGCAACACTAGAGTGGTTTGACAACAAACCATTCCCAAGTAGTGACATAGACATCAAAATAGAATACTAATATGCCATATAAGTGAAACCAGTAGTCTCTAGTCTATTGGTATGAATAGTATATGTAAATAACAAAGGTTCCCATCTAATGGGGATTCAACTAGACAGAATAGTAAGAAAGATTAAGGATGTTATTGCAATCAAAGGAAACTCAAAATGATAACAATCATAATCCAGGAAAATCATATTGCTTTTTTTCCAAAGATTGTGGTGTACTAAAATCAATACAGAACAGATTGATGAGGACTAGAATTGCTAAATCAACAACTCCTCTAGATTTGTCTTGGCAAACAACTCGTGCATGCTTGTGGCTGAAAGGGCGTGGAAGGGAAGTAGGTGTCCTTCCTTTTTTTCAACTAATAAATTCTATACCAATCCTTGTATTGTGATCATCCCCTTCAAATCTTATTTGCTATCTGGTTCTTAATCACCTCTGATTAGAGATGGCAAAAAAATCCGATCTGATCCGTTGATCCGTCGATCCGACCCGACCCGATCCGAAAAAATCCCGATCCGTGGATCAATGGATCGGATTTGGATCAGGGGTGATCCGATCCGACCCGATCCGCGATCCGAATTTTTTTAAAAAATTAAAAAAATATGTAAAAAAATTAATTATTAAATATAAAATATATAATCTTTTATTGAATTTGATACAAAATCATTAATTCTCTGTATATGTATTATTTTGTTGTATGAATTAGATATTATATTAGTTATTTTATGAATTATGTATTGATTTATTTGTCGTTAACGAAAATATATAACGAAAATTTCTTAATGTTTGTTTCGATCCGACCCGATCCGAACCCGAGACGATCCGAGATTTTTACTGTTTGATCCGATCCGATCCGATCCGAAATTTCGTGGAGCGGATTTGGATCGGCACTGATCCGCCCCGATCCGCTCCATTGCCATCACTACCTCTGATATCTCATGTTAGAGTTCTATGTAATTGAACCATTACTTTCAAAATATGGCAATTGGAGTAACCTCAAGTCATTATGAACACCCATTCAAGAGAAAACATATATAATTATAGAACCAACCAAATTCCATTAAGAAGACGATAATGTTTTGCAACACACTGAGCAAGTTACCAAGAAAATTGAACTAAATTAATAAACAGTTAATTGGCCATAATTACCTTCAAAAAATTACAACAAGTATAGCCAGAACTGAAGAAATCTATCACCAACTATTATCAGCTGTTGGCAACTTCAGTTCTCCTCTTCTTAATCTTCTTTTCCTTCTTCTCACTTTCAAGCTTGTCTCCACCATCAATTTCTCCACTCTTCCTCTTCTTCTTCTTTTTCTCCTTTTTCTCTTGCTCTGGCACTCCATTCTCCAGATTGATTATCTCCGACATATTTCCATCACTTCTCTGACCAATATTGGGGTACTTATTGTTTCCTTCATCCAGGATCGGCTCGGCAGTATCTTGAGGTTTTTCATTCTCCCAGTCTCTTTGCAATTTCTGAACCCTTTTCAAATCAGGGTAATTTTGAAGGTCGTTACTCTTATGCTTGCTGTGGAACTGGACCAAGTGATTGGCGGCATCAGCGGTGCGCTGCAGATACAAGGGGACAGCACCGGAAGAGCCGTTGTCAACGGAGGCAAATCTGCTGAGGAGTTTTGCAGCTCTCGACAGAGATACCGGCTTTTCCGACACCAACTGTGCTGACATCTTCATCTGCTCGATATCAGTATCAGTATATTAATCCCAATTATTGCCAGAGTTATTTAGGCCTTCACTTGATAAACCATCAAGAATAGATAAAGAAGAGATGCAATTGGTATTTTGTTCATTATTCTGGAAGTTTTTCTCATTAAAAGTATCACGCTACCGTGAGATTTCTAATGGGTTTTTTCATACTTTTGTAAAATAAACTGCGTGATTAACATTGAACATTGAAATTTTCAAAAAAAAAATGTGGAACACTGAAACAAGAGAAAGAATCAAAACAAATTTAAATGTGAAATGAGAATAGCAGCTCAGCACCAATAATAATCCTAAAACTATCATATAAACAGAAATTTCATTGAAATCAAGAAGCAACAATTATGAGCACACTGTCATTTTTATCTACAGTTACCGCGAGGTGTTCGGGCGGGGCTGCTCGATTCTTCGACGACGTAAGGAGATTCCCTCAACAATCTTGACAAATAACCCTAATTTCCCTACGAAGACATTCGCGTTCTCCCTTAGTTTTCCCCTTTCACATTACACAACCACTTCATGCCCTAATTCTTGATTTAGAGCCATTTTGAAACCGATTTGTGGGTACTTTTAAGGCGTGTTTGGGTGTGGCCTTGCTGATGTGGATAAATTCTCCTTGTAAATGGGTGCCACGAGGGAAGTCGTCTTCTGTTAGAGTGTGTTTGATTGCGAAAGTGAAAAATGGGTGGAAGAAAATATTTTTCAATGAAATAATTTTGCTTGAAAATTATTTTCCCGGAAAATCAATTGAGAGTGTTTTATTGGTTTAATTTTTTAGGTGGAAAAAGTTGGAAATTTTTTAAAATTTGTTGTTTGATTGACATTATTTTCCATGGTAAATAAAGTAAATTTTAGCTATTTTAATAATTTTTTTTTTTTACTTTTTGCAAGACATTTGTACTTGATAATGATAATATTATTTTAAAAAAAAAAAAAAAGTCAATTAACAATAACAAAATTTATCAAACGTGATGTAAAATTATTTTCCACCTTACATGTCAAATATTTTCCATATTAAAACCAAAAAAAATATTTTCCACCTTTATGCACAAAATGGCGCGTGGATTACATGTTGAGGAAAAAAAATTTCATGCCAAAATTTGTTGTCAAACACTACAAAATGTTAAAAATTGAAAAATATTTTCTTTTTCCATGAAAAATCTTGACATATCAAACACACCCTTAGATTACTCAGACGAAAGTGTAGACGAAAGTGTAAACGATGAGGGATGATTGACATTATCCAAAGGTCGGTGAGCATTTCTTTCCATTCGAAAATTGGGTGAGTTTTACTCATTTTACTCTGGGAAGAATGGATACTTGAAAAGAAAAATTGTATTAAAGGTCTCTAGACTTTTAATTTTGTTCAAATGCATTCCTAATCTTTATATCTTACGAAGCATCGTGAATCTAATGATTTTGTATCATTTTTATGGTCTTTCTTTGTATCTGTCCAATTTGATGAATTTAGGCTATGTTCGGTAATGCTATAATAATTATAAATTTATTTATTTATATTTTTTAGAAAAAAAAATATATGGTTAAAAGTGATTTGAGAAATTATGTTATTTATAAATTGATTTATAAATTAGGATGATTGCGTTAAATAACATAGGCTTAATAGAGATGTTAAAAATACTTGATCCGTCCCAAATTCGATGGACACCCGCCCCCGGGGGGCCGTTTCAAGCAAGGGCGCCCCCCCCCCCCCCTCGAACCCGCTCGAAAATTAATTAGTATAAAATATATACAGGGAAAAAGGAAAAAAAAAGCAAAAAATAATAAAATTAAAATGAAACGGGGCGGCGAGTTGACCTGCCCCGAACCCGTCCCAAAATTCACGAGATGGCGGGGTGGGTCTGGAATAAAAAATATTCACGGCCCGTCCCGTTGTCATTACTATGACTTAGTGAGCCTCAAATATGATTAGACCCTAAATTTGAGTTGACTAAAATAATTGAAGATACCTGATTCTTCAAGTTTTATATTTAAGGAAGGTAATTATATTGAAAAATTCTTCTTCTACAGGGCTTCACTGTAGCAGTGCCAGTGAGGAGCCCGTGCAAGTACAAGTAGCAGTAGCAGTGCAGTGCTCAATTATATTTGTATCAATGTTTTTATTAGTAGCATTCCTCAATCTATACCAATTACAATATTTTGACCCTAATTTTTTAGGACAAATAAATTGAGATCAAAGATTTTTGAGGTGCTTCGGCCTTCGAGAAGGGAAATGAAATTAGACATGTTGATGGTTGATAACTGATCAAAATCCAAATTGTTTTGCTTAACTTAATCTTGTTTTAGGAGAAATTTTATCTCAACTAAAATTGACCATTCACACGTAAATATTAAACATTAGCTTTTTAGGGATATTTCAATCCAAACTTTTTACTTTTTTTTACAATAAAAAAAAAAAAAAAAAAGGCCATTGATGGAAAACTTTCAAAACTGCAATTTTTAAAGCCTAGTCGATTGCACGGAGGTACAGAAACTCACGAGATTACCTTCTTACAAAAAGGATGATCTTGACATTTTCTCAACAAAAGACACCAATAAAAGAGTATAAAATAAAAATCTGATTCAACATTAAGCATCTCTTTCAAAATATTACGAGTGCAAACAGAAAATTTGTGTAATTTCCAAGTGCAAAGAGAAAATTTGGTGTTACAGCGCTAGTGATGCGTGAAGAGAGCATGGTACATCCTGCCTTTGCTCCTAAAAGTGTAATGGTTCTCCCATACTCTTGAAAGATCCCTTCATGTCAAATCCGCATATATCAACCAACTGTACATGTACGGTAAGGGGAAAATACCATTCCTGTTCTATTTTTATCGATCCACGACTCAACCATCAAACTGAACAAATATGGAAATAAAGAATGCTCTTTAAGATGCATGTATTACTACAACTCCAACATCTAAGTTATACACGTTCACACCCCCCCCCCCCCCCTAATTTATGTTACTTTTGCACTTTCAATATAGATACATCGCAATAATTCAAACATTGTCAGGCCAAAAATCCCTGAAAAAGTTCCGGTCAAATTCCTTCTCTTGCAGCCGGTTCTCAAAGTCTTGCATTTTCTTCATCTTCTTAGAGATGCCCTTTGCTTTCTTCTTTGGCGACTAAAACAAATAATGGCAATTTGTGAATATTGACACAAAAAGGGTTGACAATCAAAAATATCCATTGAAGCACAATCAAAGAGGTCATACACAGAACACTGATAATATAAAGAATTTCAGGGTCGTCTTCTCTTTGTAATGTAAGCCAACACACTCTACAGTATCTGCAAGTTTATACTTGCAGCAGGCCGGCTCACTCTACAATGCAAAACATCAATCTTGTGCAATTAAGAGCCCGTTTGGTCCCATGTGTTTTTTTTCAAAATTTTGAGGAATTTTGAGTTTTTGAAAGAATGTGTGGCTGAAAAGTGGTGAGTCCCATCCCATATTTCTCTGTGGCTGAAAATGAATGCGAGGAAAATTGAAAAAAACACATGGGACCAAACAGGGCCCTAAGAAGAGATGTGTCTTCACAAGCAAACGTCAGATCAAACCTTCTGTGCTTGTTATACACAGCTGTGAGAGAAACCAACCTCAAGTTAAACATATGCACATTCTTGACTGCAGCTAATTATTCCCAAAATTGAAAATAGACACGATGCCTAAACGTGAAGACTAAGCACACTGACAACAGCTCCCTTCATTTCTCCTCGAATCAAAACAGAGCTTCCCATCAATTCATGTTAGTTCATTACATTGAAAAGATATGGCTTGGATCATGTTTTGGTGGGCTTAAAAAAAGCTATATTATAAATGAAATAAGTATATTTATAAGAAGCCCAAATCCAAATGTTTGGATGTCATGTGCTCATAAGTGCAATAAGCACATGCATTAGGATTTGCTTATGAGTTATTTGTTGTGCCAAATTACAAAAATAACCTCGGAGTGTTTTAGTTGAGATTTAAGAATAATTGTACCATAATTATTTTCTCATAGTATTATACTTCAGCAAAGCCAACTTTCTCAGATATTTTTCCTAGTAAAATTTATAATACCATAATAATTTGTGAAGTGAAAGTTAAAAGGGTAAATCATCTCTTTAAAAAACCTAATAGAACTATTTATGGGTAAATTTTCATACATCAAAGAATTACAAGAAGAATGTTGAAGTGCGAATGAAATGTAGCTGTTGTGAATTGTAGTGATTTTATATTGCTTCAATTGTAATTGTTGAAGTAGAAAGCAAATGGGTAGTTTACTTGGTCAACCTCACTTATATATTATAAAGTCACATGAAATGGGCTTTTGGCTTACTTCAACTTGGGCTTAAAACCAGCCAACTCAACATTTAAGCAGTATGTTTGGACAAGCTTTTGGCTTACAAGATAGTTTGACTATATTATAAGCCCACCCAAACATGCTCTTGGAATCTATTCCACTCCATAACAGGAAAAACAAATCAAAAAAATGACATTATGTATATTGCTTTAACTTCAGATATACATTTCTGACAAGTCACTCAAATGACAAAATTTTCTTCACAACCATGGCACCAGATGTCCCATTAAAGTTAATATCAAATATCATTTCCCATAGTTTTTCTTCCATGACATATGCAGCAATAAATAGCTTCAGATACAAAGGAAAACAGAAAAAGCTAAATTAACTTGCTTAGCAACATGAAACTGACCTTTTCACCCTTCTCATCAGGATTTTCTTCGTTTCTCAACTTCTCTTTTGCCTTCTTTGGTTTTTGTGATCCCAATCCTCTCTTGTTATTGTTAATATAAGCCTGTACAGGCTCCAATCTACCCTGTGCATGGAATCAAGGACTGGTTAGAAACTTGACAAACTGTCTTATGTTTGGAGTTCAGATTAACTATGAACAAACTTTACTACGACAAACAGCCTGTTCCATATTCTCCAACCAGGAACAAGAATTAGCTCTAGATCCGTTACAAGTGAAGAGTAAATAAGCCATATTTTACATTCAAATCTAATTGTGTAACATATAGTGTTTTCCTCTATAGTTGAAAATCGATCAAGAATCAAGCATGGAAATTTAAATCAATTTAATTCATCATGTGACAAATATATATTCGTAATCTCGACTAAGGGAACACAAATATGGCAATTGATGTTTACCAATACGTGATAAACCAATTTTATAATTCAGTTCTTTATTTGGAAGAAGTATAATCCATGAAAAGGCGAGGAGCAATATGCAGTATTGAAACATTATATTTTTATAGTAGGACCACCTAAATTATTATAGAGACCATAGATCTTCATCATTTATATTAGTAAAGATCATGGAAGGGTGGAGGATCTTCTTTCTTTAAATATTCAGTTTTTCTCTAACTCATTTTTAAACACACACTCAATAAAGCAATTTTACGCGTAAACCCAAGTTTTTCCCTACATATTAACCATGCATTCTTAAAAAATCCATAACTTTTTCACAAGACATTCTCAAAAAAATCACTATTACAAAATCTGTTTTCCCCCAATAAAAAAAAAAAAAAGCCTCAAAAAATCCCTTATTTCTACATAACTCTAATGGGTATAACACATCAATAACTCGTAGTCATATATCTACTAAAATTTCTAAGTATACAATTCTATGCTCGAAATATTTTGACTTGAAACACTATTCATTGGTCTATAACATTCTCATAGGAAAATTTACTACTCACAACATTTTCTAAGAATACTATTTATGCTCCTAGAATCTTCTTAAACAAAAATGCCTGGCTTCTTTAGTATATTTTATTAACTTGTTATCTAATTGAGTTTCTCAGCAAGTTTAAAGGAGCAACCAACACATTTAAAGAGGTTCAACTGTCAAAGGCAATGAAGAAGTAAAAGGTTCAAGACTCGATGATTAAAGAAAATCTAACGAATACATCAGACTTCTCTATGTAACTCTTTGATTCCAATGGCATGTTAGCCCAATTCAAATCAAAATTTGAAATTAAATTAGAACAAAGAAAATAAGTAAATATCAAGAAATAGTATGGCGGTATGAGAAGAACCTGTTCAGAGATACCAAGTCCAGTTCCTTCTTTCCATCCGTGTTTCTTTAACAACTGGACAAATCAAAATTAAAATAAACATAAAACCCCAATTCAAAAATTGCACTATAATGTTGGCGCAACAATATTAATTATTAAAACAAACAATATAGGCATAAAAATAGAGTCATGATTAAAACCTGGAAACCGATATTGGAAGAGTTAATGGGTGTTGCCGTAGACGCCCCCATATTTGTAACCGTATCCATACCCAAACCCGAAGATGAAACGTCATCAAATCCAGATGCCAACTCCATTGCCAAATAGAAACCAATTTCAAATTACTTCTCGGCAGTTTCGCACTGGATTTCTAGGTTGGATTTGGGTTCTAATGGTGGCGGATTGAGTAGGAAAATATGAGTCACATTTGCCATTTTTTATTTTAATTATTATTTTTGAAGTGACGTCTGGATGGAAAAGTTCTGGTAAATAGTAATTTCAAGTGAGGGTCCGATTGTAATTCGACCAAACCTGAGGAGGCGGTGGAAAATTTCTGAACTTCAGTGAAATGTCGAAGTTAATTATAAGTTGGTGATCAAACTTTGACCCTAATTATAATTAGGTAACTCAAATGCAATTCACAATAATTGAGAGTCGTTAAACTTCAATTTAATCCGTTATCTGCATTACCAAACTTGACAAGCGGGATAACATGTCTAGCAACGAGAGAAAACTACTTCAAACAATGAAGATTAGTAAATGTTGAAAATAAATAAATAAATGGGACCTACAGCATACCCAGGGGCGGACCTGTGAAGGAGCCAGTGGGTGGCTCCCATTTTCTTCTCTTTTTTTGTTCATTTTTTGGGTTTTTTTTTTTTCTTCTTCTTCAAATTTTCAGCATATTATTGATTGATTCATCCATTTTACAATATCTCGCATCCACTGGACCAAATTCTTGGGTCCGCCCCTGAGCATACCTCCATACAATTTTGATAATACTTTTGTTCACGATTTCCTTTTAATCTACTCTTACATTGTTAAAAATAACCCTTCTACTTTCAATTATCAATTAAGAAAGCAAAGGGTCAATTCTCCTTGTTTTGGTTGTTAGGAAATTTTTCTGTTCTTTACTTTCAATCTGACAAACAAAATCTAAATAGAAATTTACTAGTTTACACTTTCAATCTTGAATTTACTAGTTTACACTAGTTAGTTGTTACTTGTTAATTAACTTAGTTTAACTTTTGGTTTGTTACTTTATAATGTTAATCATTTTTGTTCAAAAAACATTCCGCCTCCCACCATTTGAAAATTTTGACCTCCACTCAATTAAAATCCTAGCTCCGTCCCTGGTTATGATTCCTCAACTATATGTATAGATATACTCAAAAATCAAGAATAAATAGAAGGAGTGGTGTAAATCTAATCTTTAAAAATAAAAAGTGCAGCAAATGAAAGAATGCAATAAAGGAAAACGGTGGGGAAATACGCCAAAACACCAATATAGGGGGTGATGGAAGAGCGAGGTAAGAGAAATACTAAAGAGTAGGATAACAACCAAGTTTCCACATCAATGAAGAGGTCGATATAGACATCACTGTGGAGGAAGAAGATCATGCAGTACACTCTCCAAATGATCCATCGTAACTCAATGTGAATCTTCTTGTACTTCGCATCATTCAACTCGATCCATAGAAAATTAGAAACCAAAAAATCAGTTGATGAATGATAGTGTGAATATAGCCATAGCGTACGTATTGGACCGAATATTTCCCCCTCTAGAAACGATGTCTGATGTCCCCACCTTGCCTCAAAGATATCCAAAAGATATCTCCAAAATAAAGTCATATCTGCTCATAAATGCTATTACGTGTGAAGATGTGTGAAATTGTCTAACACTCCGTACTTTTACGCAATTATTATAATTTATAAATAAATTTATAAATAACATAATTTTTTAAACTACTTTTTAATCATATATATTTTCTCTCTTCAATTTTCAACTATTGATCTACCTACAAAATATCAAAAATTCAAAATAAAAATAAAAATTGCCAACTTTCGCAGCCGAACACACCGTAAATATGAAATATCCAAAAAAACACTGAAAGCTAGCCATGAGTGACTCTTCGGAGGCTTTTTTATTTTTTTATTTCAGAGTTTTTTTACTGTTTGCACGGATCTCGAGGTATTTTCAGGATTAAAAATTTGAGAAAAAAAGATGTATGGTTAAAAAATTGTATTGAAAATTGTAGAAAAAAAACTAATTTACCAAACACAGACAATTTGAGGGTTGTTTTATGAAATCTTTTAAAATTTAGGTATATTTAGTAACTCGTTATTTTCTAAAAATTTCACTAATAGAGGAATTTTAAAATATTTTGATGGATTCGAAAATAAAAAATACATTTAACATATTCTTAAAATTTCACAATTTTTAATGAGATTCTTATAAATTTTGTCAAAATATATTCAAGTCACAAAATTAGTCATTTAAAATTGGGGAATATCCACAAATAGATTCAATAACCATAAACTTTTGTCAAATAGACTTTGAAATTATAACCTTTTAAAAATAGACTTCAACCATTCAAACCTCCTAAAATACCCCCATACATAGAATTTACAATATAAGTCCTTTAAAGTATAGAAAAATTCATCTAAGTCCTTAGATAATTTTATTTATATAATTTTAATAGATTTTTGTTTATATGATTTTTGTTCGCTCATAGTAGCACTCCATCAACTGGTATCAGAGTCATATGACAGATCTAAAAGATAAATATTATATAACACAAATTAAAAATAAATATATAATATATACATCAAGATTTATGATTATGCATACATTAATACTACCCGATAATTATAAAATAGAAATCTTGAACACTTTAAAAGATTTAGATAAAGATATAAGAAGAGAAATATATGATCTAATAAATTTCGATATAATAAAATAAGATTTTATCATAAACGAAATATTAGATTTAATCTACAAAGATATACTGGAAAAATTATACAAAGATTATAAAAATGGATTATCATAGAGGAGAACCCTTGTTAATCAAATATCTAGATATGAAAACAAATGAAAAATTAGATTCAATAATAGAACAAAGAGGAAATCTATTAGACCAAATAATAGAAGAAAGAAATATAAAAAGAAAAGGATTTCTAAAACTAGAATCATTAGAAAGTAAAAGAAAATATTTTAATACAATTCTAAAACAATTACCTAATATATTTATGATCATAAATAACAAAGAAAAAATCAATATAGAAAAATATGATATAATTGGAGAAATAAAATATTACATAAAAAGTTATAGAGCACAACAAAGAAAAACGATGTTAAGATCAATTGAAGAATTTTGTGAATATAATATAATGATATGTAAAGAAGTAAAATATGATACGAAATTAAGACTAGAAGTTGAACATATCAGAGGAAGAATTTAATGACAGAATTTCCAGAAATAAAATTTGAAAAACAAATAATAGAAAATATTAATCTACCAGTAGGATCTTACCAAATAAAAGGAGCTAATACAACTATGTTTCAACCATTAAGCTCATTAGAGAATCTGATGGATTTCTTAACATGCAATTAAATTTGATAAGTGTCTTTTTATGGAAAACTTATAAAAACATAAATTTACAAGATAAATTAGCTATTGAAGAATTACAACAATTAAATATACAGGATATGAATGTCAAAGAGAAATTACAAAATATTCAAAATAAACTAACAATACAATTTAAAGAATTAAAAGAAATGATAGGAGAAGTTAAAAATATAGACGAATAAATCCTAAAAGAATTCCAAAGAAAATCAGAAGAATTAATTAATCAAGATAAAATTGGAATAATTATAGAAAAAATAGATAAACTAAACGACAAAATAAGAAAGAATGAAAATGAAAAAAATCATATCAATAGAAGAAAAAATCAAAAAGTTATAAATAAAAATAGATTATATGTATGACAGACTATTTAAGGTACAAAAAACTCAAAAATCAAGAGTATAAAATGTCAATAAGTGAATATATTGAAGATCTAAAAATATTAATAAAATCATTAATAAGTGACGTTCAAGAAGTAAAAAATGAATTGAAAGAAGTAAGAAATTATATAAATATACTAAAACTAAAGATTAGAGAATTCAAAGAAAATAATAAAAGCAAAAATAAGAAATTAGACAAAAAATTCATAGAAAAAGAAATACTTAGAATAGGAAAAAAACATTTTGAACAAGAAAAAGTTATAATAGAAGCAGGAAGTATGGATGATAAATTTAAAAAAAAAAACATATTACCAAAAATACTAGAAGAAGAGTTAGAATTACAAAAATCTATAGAAAAAATTTTAGAAAAATTAAAAGCTGAAGAAAAAACTGAGGAAGAACAAGACAAAGATGAATGAAGAATTAGATTTGCTTATAGAAAATTTTGACCAGTTAAGCATAGAAAAATTTAATGAATACCAAGTTTTAATGAATACTGGAGGAGCACCCAACCCAACTCCAATAGGAACTTCCAAACAAGAATTACAAGATCCAGATGAAAGTTATGCACCTTTATATAGTAAACCACACCGACAATATTATGATAGAATCAGAGATAGACAACCACCTAGAGGAAATAAATATAAAGATAGATTTGAACCAAATAATAATTATGATAAACCTATTAATCATGGAGGAACAACATTAGATTTGGATTGCAAAATAGATACAAAAAAAGCCTTATTAACTTGGACAGATTCAATGATACTATTCTTTTTATACAATAAAGATGATACATGGGAAAATACTGATAGAATGATAAATTTTTTAGTAGCATCTTTTGAAGGACGTGTTAGAAATTGGTGGGAAGGAATAAGTAGTGACACAAAAGCATTAATAAGAATAAATGTACAGACAGAACTAATAAAATCAGATAGAAAGGGAATAGAAAAACTAGTAGATTATATTGCGGATGAATTTTTAGGAGAAAATTGGATAAGTAATTCTGAAGCAGAATCAATAAGAAAAAAAGATAATGCAAGAGTAAGATTCATAAATTTAACAATATGTGATATGTGTAAAATTAAAGAATATACTTGTGAATTTAAAGAATACTATTATATCCAATTCTATAGTAATGAAAACCAAGAAGTATATAGAGATATGTATTACAATAAATTACCAGGTTCATGGGGAATATATTTTAAAATAGAATTTGAAAAATTTATTTGAGATAACCTTGGAACACCTAGAACATTAGGATCAAGAATAAAATTCCTATTTGAAAGATTAGCATATATATGTCAACAAATACAATTATTAAAAAAATCAGAAAAATTAACCATAATATGTTGTGAGATATGGAAAAACCTACCCAATGGGGATGTAACCCTGAAAGAAGAAAAAATAATAATAAAAGAAAATATAAAAATAGAAAGTTTAAAAAATTCAGAAACTTTAGGAAAAAATATAAAAAACCTAAAAGAAGATATAATCCAAATAAAAGACAGAAAAATAAAACTTATAAGAAAGACAAAAGTCAATGTAAATGTTGGAATTGTAGAGAAATTGGGCATATAAGCCCTGATTGTAACAAAAAGAAAGTTAAAATATTACAAAAAAAATATCTAGAAATAGAAAGTGAACTAAGTGAAATATCAGATATTGAAGCATATTATGATCAAGAAGTCTATATAAGTGAAACAGATTCAGAAAGTGATGAATCAGAATCAGAATAAAGAAATAGAAACAAATAAGAACATAGATAACACAAGAATATGAAGGAATAGAAGGTTATGGATTAAAAGTAACTTTTGATAATAATAAGTTCGAGAAGATACAAAAATTATCTTTAGATTTGAAAATAGGAAAATGGGAAATACTAGATAGAATATGGAAAAGAGAAAAAGTAGCAATAAATGAATACCATAAAATTGAAAGGGCAATATATGTTAGAACGACCCAAGGAACACACAAATTAAACCTTTTAACAAAAAATACGGTTACAGAATTATTAACAAAAATCAATAGAAAACAAAGTGAAAAGATCCAATATGTTTATTGTTCGCTACAAACACACCGCAAGTGCACGAGTCGCATACAAGTGATAGTGGACTAATTGAGTCCGATTTATCGATCCCACAAGGATTGTCTATTTCAACTACACTTTACTATAATTAATTTTAACAAGAAACACACACAATAAAAGTTTGTTTTGGGAAAGTTTTCGTACTAAAATTAAAGTTGCAATTATAAATAAATAACTAGAAAAATAGTGATGAAAAGATGATAAAGGAGTGTTGGGATTCTTGATTCCACTTGACCATTACCTAATTGAATTATCAACAAGCACATAGAAACGCAATTCATTAATCATGTTAGACCCGATTTTCCAAGCTTAGCCAATTACCTCTCTCGAGTGAAATCAACCCTAATTAGTGGCATTAACCTACTATATCTCTATGTCGATTAAAAACACACCAATTGCATTAAACCTTTGTGAAAATAGCTCAATGGGTCATCTAGGGTTTTAGGTATATCTCTATCCTAAACAAGAACCTAGAGCAAATATTGTATTGATCTAGAATACACAACAATTTCTCAATAATTGCACATCCCATGAAACCTAAGCATATATGTGGCCACAATAAATGCTAGTCAATAAATACAACAATAAATGCACAAGATAATAAAAAGCTTAAATTCTTAATACAAGCATTAAACTCAATCAAGTTAGGTCAAGCTTCATCAATAATCCCAACACTTTAAATTTAGTTAAACATGCGTTCGAAAATTACAAATAACATGAAGTAATAAAATATAAAACCCGGAATGAGAATGTTGAAGTCAGAATTGCATCGCCGCCTGCATTGCGTCCAGCCGCAACCTGGTTCACTGCAATTTCTCGTTGCAGCCTTGAGTCCACCTTGCGTCCAGCCGCAGCCCACAAACACCAGCCATCCAGTTCAGCAAACAAAGTAATCACCAGCAGTCTATAGCAGTAGCAACTTCACAGGCAGCAGTTGTCTTCAGCATAAAATCAGCACCAGCTCCAAATCTGCACCAGCACCCTTAGTTTCGGCTGCTACCTTTCCCTCAGCAGCATCCTAGCACTCAGCATCAGCAATCCCCCAGCAGCAGCCTAACAGCATTTCCAGCAGCAGCAGGTTCAGCATTTCCAGCAGGTTCAGATCAGCAACAGCATCAGCAATTCCAGATCAGCAACAGCATCAGCAGCGTCCTCAGCAATGTTGGTTATCAGCAGCAACAACCTATTTGGAATCAGCAACAGCAGCCTTCAGTCCCTTTCCCTCAGCAGCATCCTAGCACTCAGCATCAGCAATCCCCCAGCAGCAGCCTAACAGCATTTCCAGCAGCAGCAGGTTCAGCATTTCCAGCAGGTTCAGATCAGCAACAGCATCAGCAATTCCAGATCAGCAACAGCATCAGCAGCGTCCTCAGCAATGTTGGTTATCAGCAGCAACAACCTATCTGGAATCAGCAACAGCAGCCTTCAGTCCCTGTTCCAAGTTCACCAGCATCAGCAGCAGTAAAGTCCAGCACAGGCAACTCCTTGGCAGTCCAGGCAGCAACCTTCCTTCTCCAGCTTTTGCAGCAGCAGTATGTTGCCTTTATCTCAGTAGCAGCAGCCGCAGTGATCTCCAATTTTCAGTTCTTGAACAATACCCTCAAGGCAGTAGACCAGTTGCTCCAATTAACCAGAAACTCCCAGGTGCTTCCAAGAGCAGGATGTCACTCCCTCTCTTTTCAGCAATTCTCCAGCAGTGCAGCCAGCCGTCTCCTCTTTTCTCTCCTGTCTGGTTGTGTGTATATACCTTCCAGCAGCTCCAGCCTCACATGCTTTTGCCCATCCTTCTCTGTCTCTTGGTTTTCTTTTTCCCATACTCTCCATCAATTGCCCATGCTTCCAGCTTTTGTCCATCATCCACCCATCATGCCTTGTTCAGATTCCCAGCCATGCTCTTTTGTCAAATTGCACTTTTAGTCCTTCAAGTTTTGAGATCTTTCAATTTGGTCCCTTGATTAATTGCATGTCTTGTCCAAAACTTTCCGGAAGTGACAAAATGGTCCAGAACTTGGAATTTCAGCCGAAATTGCACTTCTTTTGTGGTTGTTGGCCTCGAACTTGGATATTAATCTATTTAAACATAAAATATGCATAACTTAGTAGATATTTGCTAAAGATGTTCCAAAATATGTTAATTTAAAAGTATAAAAAGTGTATAAAAATGCACTTAACATTTATTTAGCAGGTATCCAAATAATGTTTAAATTCTTGTTTATAGAAGGATTAGATTCACCTTTAACTGTAAGTTTACATGATGGAAGAATAATAAATTTAAAAGACAGTCATTTAGGAACACTAGAAGGAAATCTAGCATATAAGAAACTAATATTTACATGTTATCCAAAATATTGTATATCGTTAAAAGATAGAAACTTTAATGAAGTTTTATGACTACATTTCAAATTACATAAGGATGACATAATGGAACCAGGAGATAAAATTATGACTATAGAATACAGAGCATTATACACATTTACTAATTCTAATTATGGAAATATTTATATTGAAATTCATAAAGAATGCAAAGATTTTGGTAAAGCCGTGGAACCAGATAAAACAATAAGTTTAGTTCTAATAAATTATGAACTTACTATAACAAAAAATAAACCAGAAATTATAGAGTTAAGAGAAGAAGAATACCCTAATAATAACATAACATTTGAAGATGGCAAATTAATTAGGAGATCGGAAAGTTTACCTAATAGAAAACAATTAGGAGAAACTAGTAATACAAGGGAAATAAAACTTAATAGAAATGTTGGAAATATGAAAATCGAAGGTGAATATTTCAATGAAATAGAACATATAAAAGGATCAAATATATTAATTGACACGGGAGCTAGTGAATGTCATATAGCTTCGAATAGAAATAAATGACTAATATCTCATAGAACTAATCCATATAGATATATAAATTTTGATGGACAAGTACATATGACTGAACTTGAAGTAAAAGTACCAATAAAAATAGGAGGAATAAATCTCTTAGTACCATGTCATGTAGATAATAGTATGGTAAATCCTCATGTATTATTAGGAATGAGCTTTCTAGATGGATTAGAAGATTATAGTATAAAACGTGAAGGATTATATATAACTCATAATAGTCAAACTATACTATGTAGAAAACTGAATAAATGAATAATCAAATAAGTTTTCCATTAGCTGTTTATATACAAGTTACAATTGTTGATACAAATATAACAACCTGTGCATTAATTGACACGGGAAGTGATATAAAAATATTCAAAAATTTCTTAATAAAATCATGGAATACTAACGGAAAGATAAAAATTACAGGAGTAACAGGAGAAAGTACTCATATAATTAATAGTGCTGATAAAATTGATATAATACTTGGGAGTAAACAAATAGTAGTAAATAAAATATATAATTATAACAAACTAGAATGTGATATATTACTAGAAAATGACTTTATCCAACAATTTCAATATTATAAACAAAATAACTACATGATAATGTTACAAACACCTTGTGGACATTTACTAAAAATACCAAGAGAATTTAGGCCTTACAGAGTTCAGCCAACACAGCGTGGTGATAAATGGGAGAAAAAACCAATTACACAAAATGAAATAAAAAATAAAAGAATAATGTATAAAAAAGTCTTAAAAACAAACATACAAACAAACATGGAAAAAATCATTGATCAACTAGAAAATATTTGTAGAGAGAATCCATTATTATTTGGGAAACCACATCATTCAAAAGCTAAAATAGAATTAACAGAAAATGTTATTATAAGAGTTAGACTAATGATGTATACCATACAAGATACACAAGAATTTAAAACTCAGATAAAAGAATTACTTAACCAAAAATTAATCAGACCTAGTAATGGACGCCATAATAGTCCAGCTTTTATGGTCATGAAACATTCTGAACAAAAAAGAGGAAAAGCTAGAATGGTGATAAATTATAAAGAATTAAATAAATATACTAAATTTGATGGATATTTTTTACCAAATAAAGAGGTACAAATAAATCTTGCAAAAGGAAAACAATATTATTCTAAATTCGATTGCAAGTCAGGATTTTGGCAAGTAAAAATGGAAGAATATAGTATTCAATATACAACATTTAGTACACACCAAGGCAAGTATGAATGGATGATTATGCCATTTGGTTTAAAAAATGCACCACAAATATATCAAAGAAGAATTGATAACATATTTAGAAAATTTAATGAATTTTTAATTGTCTATGTTGATGATATATTAATATGTTCTAATAATAGAGAAGAACATAAAAACCATTTAATGAAATTTATAAATGAATGCAAAAAAGAAGGAATTGTTCTTTCAAAAAATAAAACTATAATAGAAAAATAAGAAATTGATTTTCTTGGATTATCAATAGATAAAAGAGGAATAAAACTACAAACACATATATCTAAAAAGATAGAAAGTTTTTCAGACAAATTAGAATCAAAAGAACAAATACAAAATTTTTTAGGATGTTTAAATTATGCATAATGATTTATTGAAAATCTATCAAAAAAGGGACATCAAATTCAAATTTTACTCAGAAAGACAAATACTAAAGGATAGAGTGGTGAACACACAGAAATTGTCAAATCACTAAAAGAAGAATGTAAAAATTTGCCAAAATTAAGATTACCAGATGAAAAAGATAATCTGATAGTTAATACTGATGCCTCAGATAAGTATTGGACAGTAATATTAAAAACAGATCTTAATGAAATTTGTAGATACTCAAGTTGAACATTTAACCAAGCAGAAATAAATTATACTACTCATGAGAAAGAATTGTTAGCAATCATCAGAGGAATAAAAAAGTTTTCATTGTTTTTATTATCTAAGAAATTCATTGTTAAAACTGATAATTCTCAAGTTGCAGGTTTTATTATCTTAGTTTGAATCGTTGATTACCAAACAGGCTGATACCAAACATGTTATATCAAAAATACAAACAGGTACATCTTCTGGAAGCAGTGGTGGACCAACGATCAAAAGAGATGAACCAAGTCCCAAAAAAGTTATTATAAATGAAGTCAGTCCTCAAAAAATCACAATCAATGCCAAAGATGAACATACAAGAGTAGTCAGAATTCGTGCTGAAGATGAAGACGATTCCCCTTTTTTACCAAAAGAAAACGAATATAAAACTACTGTTGAAGTTATATATGAATTTTAGGAATGTGATTGTTATTATATTTCATCTGGAGACCATGTATACCCACGATTGATCGTTACCCAGGGAGGAGATCTCGTCATGACAAAAATGGCAGCTGATTATGGATTTTTGGATCTTATCTATCCAGGAAAAGATCTGAAAGAAATCGAAAAATTTGATGATTTACTAAAAGGATAAATTTCAAAGTTTGCCCAAGGAATACCCATATATTTAAAATTTTATTCAATCAGTCCTGAAATTGATGTAAGAATATATTATCCTACTGAGCATATTATCACGATTGGGTATGTTGCTCGAAATTTCCAAATTGAAGTTGGAAAAAATACCAAGCCGGTACCAAAAATTACAAGATCATGGTTTAGATCCCGAAGGGTATTGGGAATTAAAGTTCTCTACAACATTGCCAAAAACCTGTATGAGAAAAAATTCAAATGCATATGCTAGTATAATGGATGGACCCTGCTCACTAATGCAGGAAAAGAAAAATCAACAATCTTGCAAGAATACATCAATAAATTTGACACTCATCAAATCCATGGAAGCTTTGCCACTTTGCAAGAGGCGTGCATAGCCAGAAATTGCCCCACATGCCAAAGGAATTGATGGACAGGTGGAAGCCACTTCATGGATCTGCTTCACATGCCAACAGAATTGATGGACAAGTGGAAGCTATTTAATAGATCCACTTTAATTCAACAATGCAGAACAATGTAGGGGCCATATCAAGACCAAAAAAGAGAAAGATAAGTGTCCCTATAATGTAAGGGTCATGTGATGTAATAAATAATAGAAGGACAGATGTGTCCTTAGGTGAAAAAAGCTGTGAAATTGTTAGGACGATGATGTAAGCAGTGATGTAATTGTGTCCAGTGTAGTATTATAGATAGAGGCCTCCGGGCTAGTTGAAAGACAGAACCAACTTGAGCACTCAGTTTGTGAAAAAGCCAAGAAATTTTCTGTCTTGAAAAAATTCTCATACCAATCCTGTTTCAATCTTCATATTATCAATAAAATCTCAATCCACTTATCAAATTATGATGAGTTTCTAAATTCTTGTCTTCTAAATCCTATTTTCAAAAATAAGATATATTATTAAGAAAACTCCTTACACTCTGTCCTAAAACATTTTCCATCTAAAACGTTATACAGTGAAGGCATCTAGGTTTAGTTAATAACCCGTGAAGACTGGAAGTCATTGAAGGGCGTGGAGCAGAAACCTATAAGCTTGAAGGTCACTAACAATAGAAAAAAAATACAAAGGTACTGAGAACAGGAAAATATGTTAGTATTCTTAATATATCCATCTTTATGGAATTAGGAGGAAGAAGAGTTTTTAACATGACAGAATTCAGGATTATTAAATTTAATTATCAAAGCAGTCCTTATAATGATGAATACCATAGCATAATTGAACTTTTATTTATGTATAAACAGTTTACTAGACCTAATAATGAAATAAAAAAGTTATATCATGTATATATGCCATGTTTGTTAGTTATCTTTCCAACATTAAAAAGAATATTAGGATATGTGTTTAGTAGTGATAATGATTATGACCCTGTAATAGATTATGACAGTGATGGAAGAGATGAATATTTCTTTACCAGTTTTTGAAAATCTTAATATCATGAATAATAGTAATTATATCATGAAAAAACCATAACTAAAAGAGGCCCATATAAAGTTCAAAAGCATATCAAAAGTAAAAAAGGTATTGAATATGAAAATGAAATTGATAAAATAGGATACCAAGAGCAACTCTACGCATCACAAGAGATATTAAAAAGTTTTAAAGAAAATTTGATAGAAAACTTTGCTAGAGGTACTGTAAGATCTATAATGATACAAGATATTCAAGATACAATTGATAAATTAGAAAAGAGAAAGAAAAGTATTTCAAAATATAATATACCATTTGAACCAAGTATAGATATAATGGCTGATATAGATATTATCAATTCCCAAACACTGATAGAGTTTGAAAAATTACTTGAAATTTTATAAATTATTTATCTTTGTGTTTATAATGCCCGGATATACTATTGAAGGATTAGACAATTTGTTAGATAGGATAATGGAAAAAATAGATAACATTACATCTCAATTAATAGATATTGATGAATCAACTGAACAATATTATATACTTTTAGAAAATCATGATCAATACATTATAGATTATTCTGATATATTACAACTTAAAATAGATTTAGAAAATAAAATAATAACAAATACAATCCAAACCTAAATGTCAGGATATACAATAAAAGGACTAGATAATCTTTTAGAAAAATTAAGAGATAAAATGGAAGATATTAAACATCAAATGGAAAATGAAAATATATCTTCTGAAGAATATAATAAACTTTTAGAAAAATACGAATAATATGTTGCAGATTATTGTATTTTACTAGACCAAAGAATGGAATTATACCAGAAAATTTTGTATAATAATTTACCAACCCAATAATCTATGAATACTTTACAAATATCAACATCTAATAACTGTGATTATAAACTATATTTAGATAATAAAGAAATTTCATTTTTGTCAACTATTGTTGAAAAATCTAAAAATATACATTCTGTTGGACAATCTAAACTAAAAGAGATATACGAAGATATTGACTATGCAATCCTAAATAGAATAAAATTTAATTCTGTTGAAACAGCAAAGAATATAAATACGGTTCATAAAATTATAGAAGAATACGAAGATATAAAAGAAGAAGTATCAGAAGGAATAACGTTAGGGTATATAACTAAAAAAGATCATCCTAAATCTTTTGAAAAATTATTACAATATAGAATATTTTTAGAAGAACTTAAAAGATTAAAAAATATAAATATAACCAGAAACACTGAATTAAATCAACCTGACTAAGTTCGGGGATATACCATGCAAATTAAACAGTCATTTTCATTAATGGTAATTTTAACATTTCAACGAAGGGATCTATTTTACTAAACTTATTACATGCCAAACTCATTTAATTAAAAACCCCTTTAAAATTTATAAAAACCTCAATTAACGGCACACCCTAAAATCTCAAGATTTATTTAAATTCATAAAATTCATTAAAATTTATAATCTTTTCAAATTCATCAAAACCTCTAAACACCCCCCTAAATTCATTTATTGAAAAATTCGTACAAATACTCGGCCATAAAGACCATGTGATAGTGTCAAAAACGCCACACACAGAAGCATGTCATCCTCTTCAGCCCAAACTAGCGAATAATGTTGGGCGGATCTCGTGGTATATCACATCACTTGCGAGATTATCCTCACCAATTTGGGGTTTATACCAATTATACCAAACCATTTTTGGGTTTATTGCCTCTCTCTTTTGCCCCTTCTTCCAAAAGATTTTTCAGTTTAAGATCATTCAACGTCAAGTCTTCATATTCTTCCACTTCCAGTAATAACGATGAATTTGCACGCGTCTCTTTCGTCAATAATGAGAATTGCGTTACGAATACAGCTCCGAGTCCCCTCCTCTCCGACGTTTTGAGGTTTTCTTCTCTTTTTGTATAATTTTTTTCCACGTGTTTGATTTTAATTTCTGTTCACTGGATTCTTGTTTATAGTTTTCATGATTGGGATTGATATAAAGCATTTGTATTTGATAGCTTAAAATAAAACACAATTGTTAAATTGAACCTTGTGGGACTAAATTAGCTCGTGTGCTGATTATATTATGTTCAATCGCAGTCCAAACCCAATTAAATTTTAACTTTAAATTGTTCATTGAACGATTTGATTTACTTTCAGTCTATCCAAACCCAATTAAATTTTAACTTTAAATTGTTCATTGAACGATTTGATTTACTTTCAGTCTATCAACAGAGTACATGTATGTTTGCATTTGTTCATTGAACGATTTGATTTACTTTCAGTCTATCAACAGTACATGTATGTTTGCATTTGTTTGTTATGCTGTCCCTAACATTTTCCCTCATAAAATACAGTGATAGCAAATTTGCAATAAATATCTAAGTATTACCTAATTTCATGTTTAAATGCGGTTCTTTTCACTTTATGATAGCCCAACAGAAGATGGCCAGGAGCCTCCATCTGAAGGAGTTTCCTCTATAGCAGGTTATTTTTTGAACCCATTTACCAGTACCTTTTGTTTTTGCTGTTGTATAACTCAGTATATGTTTGTAAATCCATTTATGTACGTCTGTTTCTTCCTGTCCTATCTTATAGCTTATAGCAATTTTCAGATATAGACGGGTAAGTAGAGAGACAATGGACTCTTTGGTAGTCTTGTAAATACAATATTAGTCGCTTCTCTGACATTTTCTTTTTCCATACTCTTCTGATGCACAGATTTTCTCTTTCTTTTTTTGGGAGTGTGCGGGGGAGAGGACATGGGGATGGGGAAGGTGAATATAGTATAAGTGTTAATTATTGAGATTTAAGATTGCAATAGTTTGTTTCCAACATCAATGTAGGAAATAGCATTGACTCACAATCACTATATTGAAAAAGAACAATTTGAACTCTTCTTGTTTGATTTTAATTTCTTCATACACGCACTTACCAGTAAATAAGTATTACATGAAATAACAAAATTTCAATATACTGATAGAAACATTTTCATTCTTGATGGAAGTGATATCTGATAAGTATTGCAGAAAAAGACATAGTCTACGCTTGAGAACAAAATGTCCACATCCCAACACTATTGATTGACTCGTTACTTGATTCTTGATAGCAGCTATCAATTGCAAAATTTTGGCAATTTTGTCAACTGTATTTATGCCCAATTAGAAGTGAAACTGATTTTCATTTACATAGGAACCTGTTCTCATTTTCCAAAATTTAGTATCCTCTGTATCTTCAATAAAAGCTTTTGACGACTTGCTACATTGTGTTACTGTGCATCTAAAAGTTTAAGCTAATAGAGAGGGCTATATGTATGTCATTCAATTATTGTCTTCAATATGCCCCCCACGTCTAGAAATGATTAATTTTTTCCCATCAAGGCCTCATACTTACTACAATTTTGTTAAATGGATGGCATCAAGACTTGAAACCTTACCTACCATGTTAACAATATCATCTAAAAGCTTAAGTTGTTAGAGTGTGCCACATGTAAATTCTTTAAATGATGTCTTCAACAACTGGCACATGAACCGTGGTATCTTTTGTACATCTATTGTTTGGAAAAGAAAAAACTAATAGTGGTTTTATTTCCTCAGTTGCCTGATTGGTTTGTTCGTTAAATTAATTATTGGTTGTGCATTGAATATGGATGTGATAATATCTCTATTATTACAAAATATGTTATATTAATAGTTGCAGATATGTATTGTGTCAACGCATTTGTTTATTAGGTCTTTTAACCTAGAACAGACATTTTGTTTTGAATTATTGCATAAATTTGTAATCTTTCTAAAACTTCTTTATTTGACCTGGATGAGAGTCTTGACCCGAAATCTACGTTCTTCAAGTCTTTGTCATGAAATGTAAACTTCATATGCTGTTTAAATATGTAATTGGAAGAACCTTTGTTTTGTTCTATCATTTTCTTGAGGAATTTACTACTTTAATCCATTTATTGAACAGAAAATATAATTTGTTTGTTACAGTTAAATTTGTGCTTATCAGTTCTTAATATACATGTATCTTTATTTATTTAATTTTTCATGTGAGGGGTGATAAGTCTGATAATCATTATAAAAAGCAATTCAAAGTTTGTGGCTTTTCACAGCTGATATATATTTCTTGTAAATTTGCTTCAAATATGTCATTGTGCTGTAACTTGCCTCCATACTTTGAAAATTGTTTGTTTAGTTTATCTTGAAAGTTATATAAACCTGCTGTTTGGAAATAACTCGTAAGTTTAGTATCTGGACGAATAATTTCTTAATTCTTCTTTATAATAGGAGGGATTGTAGCTTTGGGGAAGTTCGATGCCCTTCACATTGGCCATCGGGAACTTGCAATCCAAGCTGCAAAAATTGGAGTTCCATTTCTTTTAGCCTTTGTTGGAATGGCAGAGGTACTTGGGTGGGAACCTAGGTATGGAATGCCCCTTTCTTCTCAACCCTTGTTTCAGTCCTGTGCACATAAAATATTTGAAGGCAAATAAGGCACAAAAGATAAAAAAGAAAGGCTAGTGGATTTCTCTACTCTGCATCAAAGAAAGTAGATGTTAACAATTATCATATTGAGAGTCATGAATAAAGCCAACTATGTTTCCCTACAATAATATCCCAGTCAAACATTTTGTATAACATTGTGCTTTGACTAAGAAATGCCCTTGTCCGACATGTGCCTGGGAGATGTTTGTATATTAACCTTTCTATCTCTTTGGTGCATTAGATAGGATGGTTCCGACATGGAATGAGATTGTAATCAAAGCTGTATGCTAAACAAGAAATAGTAAAATGGGGGGGGGGGGGGGGTGAACTTTGGCTGTGTTTGATACCAAGTATTTTCCATTGAACCAGGCAAATACTCTACGATTTTCCAGCTTTTGTTCTGTTTGACAAGCCAAATTTTCCAGGCTAAACATTTTCCATCTTCAGCGCATGTGAGCCCTTTTTCCTTGTTTAGTTGGAAAATATTTTCTCTCGGTTGGGAAGAGAAAAGATTTTCCAAGTAAAATCATTTCACAACCAAATTCTCACGCTGAATCTACTCCATCATTTCCTCACTTCGATTTCTTTCAAACCCGTGATTTTGGTGGCTCTTTTGATGGTGCGAATATTGGGAAAAGAGCTTGCTCAATGTCTGTTCATCTGGACTCTGGTGTCGGGGAAAAATGGGGAGCAGCGGCGGTGCAGGAGAAAACATTCACGTTTTTGTAGAGGAGAAAACATTGACAGTTCTGGATAATTTGAGATTGAGGAGGGGAGATGATAACCATGGAAAGGTTGGTTGGACTGGTGGTGGAGATGCAACCAATGGAGGCGGTGATGGCAATTTTACGAGAATTTCAGGTGGAAGTGGGGAGGAATCTGTCAGCGGTGGTGGTGACGGAACTACTGGGGGGGTGATGGTGGTGTAGGCAGTGGAGATGATGGCGGAGGTGGTGGAGATGTTGGGGAAGGAGAGCCTGGCTGGGAGAGGTAGGCGGAGCTGTAGAGAAGATCGAGGAAGACTTTTGATTTTAGTTGGAGAGGATGAATTGATTCTGCCAAGAATTATTATTTTCTAGGGAAATATAACGTCAATCAAACAACAAAAGTTCAAAAAATCCAAAATTTTTATCATGAAATTTAAACCAATCAGACACATAAAATTACATTTAGCCAGGAAAATATTTCCAGAAAAATATTTTCTTTTCACCTATTTTCCATCTTTTCAATCAAACACAGCCTTAGATTGTGATCAAGGCTGAATGCTAACTAGAAAGAGTAAAATGAGGAAAAATAATTGGCCAGTTCACAGCCCATCAGGGAAAACGTTATTTAATAGTCTGCAGTGGCCCAGCTTAAATGATCAATGCCCTGGTACAGTGAACAATTTGGGCCTAGAGATGGATTTCATGGGATTGGTTGACCAGTTGAGACTAGGTTTGGGTTTTCTGCCTGGGATCAGTCTAACTGCCTCAGATGCTGACCAGATGGGCCAAGCATCTGGGTCCAGTGTCGCAAAGTACCAGAATGCTTCACCGTTGGACCAAGGCAGGAATCTTGCCAATGTAATGATTCAAAAGAAATCCATTGAGGTGATCAATGCAAAAAGTTCTAATAATGTTTTGGAGAAAAAAATCTAGTGATTAATTAGTGACTGAAGTGTGTATTGATGAATGCTTTGTAAACATTGAACCAATGGCTAGTGTTTTCTCACTTAACAATTCAGAGAAATTTTTGTTAAAGACGGGTCCGAAACTGTGTTATCAACAGGGAAGATAGTGCTTCAAAAATAACAATTCGTCAGGATGATTTGTCAAAAAAAAAAAAAGTTGAGATCAATGTATCGAGATTGGGACAGATGAATCAAAGGCATACTGAATGTCAAAAGTTATTTGATTTTTGCGTCCGTAATTGCATAATTGCGACAAGCCATTTCATTTCGTAGGTGACTCTTGGTCAACATGATTATGAAAGTTATCGATACACAATATATTTATGAGGATAATTATTTACAGTTGAATTTAGCGTACCGTCCTTAAGGTTATTTTAGAAGATGTTCATCAAGAGAAACTTTCGTATTGGGTCCCAGTGCTTTGGAATGAGTTTTACAATTACCATGAAGAAGAATTGCAGTGAATAGTTGTCACGGGAGTTTGGCCTTCTTGCTTGTATTAATTATACATTTTGATAGTTGGAGTAAGGTTATACTTCCCCTTCTTAAGCCATTTGATTTGTCTCCTCTTTTAGTTATTTTAATATAAAGGTGGGTTCTAGTGCAAACCTCTCACCTTTTAGGCTTTTCTTCTTCAGGAAAAATAAAAGTAAAAATGGATAGTTGCTCAAATTTATTGTGGCCTATTTGTGGATGCAATGGCTTTCTGCTACCATTTGTTTAAGAATTCAGTATGTCTTGATGGCTCAGTCTTTTGGTTTAGTTGGTTGCACTTGCAATCCTAATTAAGCATTTTCATATATAATTCGAGGATGTAGACATATGTAACAACCCAATAGGTTTGTTCATTTATGGGTATAATATAAAGCATAAATGGGTATCTGATAACTAAAATTGAATTACAGAATGATCTATTTCCAACTATAGAGGTGAAATATATAAATAGAGGACAACCCAATTTGCAAGAGCATCCAATTCGTTTGAAAAACTCTAGATAGCTGATTCATACAATTGCACATGTTCTCCTGGTGCATGTTAATATATATGCCTGAAGTTTCTCTCTCTCTCGTTGGTTTTTGCTTCTCAATTTGATCTTGAATCTGTTTGACTTGTATTCTTTAACATCGGTTTGCATAACATATTGTCCTTAGCTCTAGATTGCTCAGTTGACCTCTCCTAAGTCTTTCATCGTAATACAAGACTGTCTACGACTCTACAGATATGATCATGGTCTAGTTGAAAAGCGTTGACGATGTGCAAAATATTCATAATCTGACAAGTATTTTCCAAATTGATTAAGTAATTAAATGGTTTGCTAGATGTTTTTATGACACCCTGCTTAACTACCACACGTTAAGACTACTTGGTAAGGTCCTTTTTCATTGGGGGTGTGCACGATACTTCCATCGGATGAGATTCAAGGTTAGCTATGACCATGCACATATATATTATTTAATAGTTTGATCTATGAATCTTTCCACTGTATTTTTACAAATTCTTAATCCATTTAGTAGAAGAGCAAGATATGTCAAGTGCTGGAACACTATTTAAATAATTCTTAAATAGGTTGACATGAAGGTCATATTGCCTATCCATTTTTTTTAACTTTCTAGGATGGGAGGTTGTTTATGATTTCTTTTCTATTAACTTCAAATAGGGCTCCAATAGTTGCCAAATGTGATCGAAAACGGGTTCTTTCCTCTTGGGCTCCATACTGTGGTAATGTAATACCCAGGGAATTCGAGATTGAGTTTTCTAAAGTTCGATGTCTCACTCCACAACAATTTGTTGAGAAGTTAGCAAAGGAGCTCAGAGTACATGGTGTTGTGGCGGGTATGATATTGCCTTACCTTTCTGGCGCTTCTTAGTCTTTTTAAGTTCCATTGATGTAATGGTGAACATGATTTTTAATGTGGTAGGTCAAAACTACCGTTTTGGATACAGAGCTGCTGGTGATGCATCAGACCTGGTGCAATTATGCAAGGAATATGGCATTGGTGCTTACATCATAAATCCTGTGATGGACAAGAACCAAGATTCTGGAAACATCAACTCAAGCAATTCAAAGGAGCAAGGTCAAGTATCATCTACTCGAGTGCGTCAGGCACTCTTCAAAGGTGACATGAAATATGTTTCGGAGCTGTTGGGACGCCATCATCGTCTTATGTTGATGGTTAAAAACAAGGAAAATGTTAGTAGTGATAAAAAGAGGTTGTCAGCACCTAGGTCTTGTTTATTGAATCTTCCACCAAAAGAAGGTATTTACAGCAACTGTTCTCTCTTAATTGGTGACAAGAATGTGGTACCATGCAGAATCACCATCGATATGACAGAAATTCATTTGGAATTGAATGACGCATTTGCTAGTACACATTTTACATCTCCAGACTTGGAGTTATTGGGTATCGACTTTCATGAGTAGATGATTTGATGTTGCCTAGAATTTTCACATTGTGACATTTATTTTTTCAATGATATGATTCCCGGGTGACATGTTTGCCCTTATTTTTACTGGTAGGATAGGATGCATATACAGAGACAAGTTACGAATTACGATTCCATTTCTTCATTAATTCTACGATAGGTAGCACGCCTTCTTCTTTCAAAGTGAAGGCACTGAATCTTGGTCACTGCTTCCTTAAATGCTTTGCATTTATTTAATCGTGTCTTTGGTTTGGTGAAAGCATCATTAGTTCACTCGTTTGTTGTTGTTTTGTTGTTTCTAAATTAGTGAATTTTCCTTGATTCTTTCTTAGAAATAAGCTAAGCCAAACATGCTCTTGGATCATGTATATGGTGCATGGAGAGAATTTTTTTCTCTTCCGTGTCATCGCTATGTACACCATTATATACTATTATGTACAAATAACATTATCCTCTTTTAAAGGACATCTTATTCTTATTGAAGGCCAGGATGAAAATTTGCTTTCTTTTTAGTTTTTTTTGGTTTTTCGTGTTCAAAATAGCTTTATTTCCTACTTAAAGATTGACGAAAACGTTGATTAAAAGTCACTCTCTCTCTCTCTCTCGGATTTTTAAAGCATCTCTAATCAGACATTGTCAAAGCTAAAAAATAGGTGCTATTTGTCAAATATTAATTTGAATTCTTATGAATGTCTAATAAATAGATATTGAGGCAAAAAAAGACCTCCAATGCATTATGTTTACATCTCAATAATGATGTTTATGTGGCATTTACATGTTTAAAATAAAATTATTTATTACGTAAATATTCAAATAAAATTGTCACATGGACCTACGTGTGCAGTGTTGCTTGAATTATGGGTGGACCTCCTTTAGAGTTGCTTTGTGTGTGGCAGTTAATTGTTTGGGGAGATAATATCAATTTTGCACAAAGTGAGGGAAAGGGAGGCTTGGGGTGTATTGGACATGTTTAACATGTCTTCTAAAATTAGACATGGGTGTTGATAATGTCTAATTTTTTTCCGCCATGCTGGAGAAAAAAAAATTAGACATTGTCTAATCTAATGATGTAAAAGACTTTTTATAGTTAGACATCTTCTAATTGGAGATGTTCTAGCTTTTTTTCTTTTTTTTCTTAGTCAAAGTTCAATCCGTCTGTTTGGCATACCCAAGTCTCTGAAGTAATTTTGCCATTTGTTTGATTGCCAATGCTTGGCAAAAAAGAGTTTTGAATAATGATTGTTAGGATATTTTGTGATTGAAAATGAGAGAAAAGTTGAGTTTATGTGTATAATATTTTATCGTTAAAATGCGTGATTAAATTTGAGTGCTGTAGAAAAATAAGTATAAAAAAATGGGTATTAGAATGAGGCTGCTTTTTGTCGTTCCTTGTAGCAGGGAAACCTCGAGGATAGGGTCCTATATGTAGTTTCTTATGTTAAAGGATTTGAGTTTGGGTGAGAAATAAGCTAGTAGAGGGAAGAGCTTCCTTTGGGCTGGGTTATTTGACATAATGATCGCTGTATTTATGTCTATGTTTTCGATTGCTCCTGGACTTTAATATATCCAGTTTTAATAATTGAACTTATGTTTACGTTTTCGATTGATCGGTGAAATTTAAAATGTTAAAATTTTGTCACTAAACTTATGGGTTCATTGTCTCAATAATTACTGAATTTATGCATATGTCCTCGAATGATCACTGAAATTTAAAATGTCAAGTTTTGATTATTAAATTTATTAAAATGGTGAACTTTAGGGGTGGACAAAATAATCGAACCAGACCAAACCAAACCAAGTTGTTTGGTTCGGTTCTACATAAAAAAAAAAATGATTTGGTTCTAAGAATCAATAATCATTTGGTTTTAGTTCTGGTTCCGGTTCTCTTTCCAGAACTAGAACCAGAACAAGAACCAAACCCAGTTTATATATATATATATATATATATATATATATATATATATATATATATATATATATATATGTTTTACAAATTAGTGGATATTCATCTCACCAAAAAATTCAAATCTGAAATTATAAATGTGCAATGTACAAAAATGTTATTTATCATACATTTTATCTCATTTCCTATTGAACAAAAATTTTAAATCATAAATCTAAATTCTAATTCTAATTCATTTTTCTTCTTTTCAATTATATTCACGCATTCACAGTACTTTACTTGCACGCCTATAACACAGTAATCGTTACACTCCTTAGTCACTATCGACGACATTGATATTTATTTTTTAAAATTTATGTATATATAAATCTCGACCCAATTCGTCAATTCTCAAGAGTTAACCCAAACTCAAATTGCAAATTCCATCCCTAATTTACACGGCACCACGGTAGAATGAGACTCAGAACTTTATCGTAATCTATAACTATAAGTCTAAACGGTCTTTATGTTCGATTCTCTAAGTTTCAACGGGTCAACGAGTTTCCTTCAGGCGAGTTTCTTCTTCTTTGACTTAGAATAACATGTTACTTTTTCTAAATTTTTGTTTTGTTAATTAAAAATTTCATTTTCTATTTAGTAATAATGTAGATGGATTCTAATGAAGAAGCGGATATAAACATGTTTTAATTTGCATTTATTATTTAAAAATTCAAGTAATTGTCCCAGAACCGAACGGTTTGGTTCCATATCTTTTAAAAAATCAATTGGTTCCATTAGTAAAAAATCATCGATTTATGGTTTGGTTTGGTTCTTCTGGAACCAGAACCAAACCGAACCACGTCCACCCCTAGTGAACCTTAGTCATTAACTTAACTTTCATAATAGAATTGACGAAATGACAAATAGAATGTGCACGTGACAAACGTCACCTTCAACGTGGCCCATCACGACACAAAAAAATTGCTAAATAAGAAATCTTTAAGAATGTAATTTTTTTAAAAACATCTTTGACTATTGTTTGTTGTATACAACTAATAACTTGAAAGATCGTTTATAAATTTTCAAGGTTAGTCATTTCATCTTTACAAGTTTAGCACCAAAACTCGATAAACTTAAATTTTAGTGAACAATCAAAATTTTTTTTTTAAAAGTTTAGTGACTAATTAATGATCATTTTAAAGATTTCTTACTTGATGTGTCGTGATTAGATGGTTAAAGGTGACGTGGTGTCACGTGTACATTCCGTCTGTCATGTCGTCAATTCTGTTACGAAAGTTAAGTTAATGACTAATCCACCATTTTTATCAGTTTAGTGATCAAAACTCGATATTTTAAAAATTAAAATTCAGTGATCAGTCGATGACATGTACATAAGTTCAGTAATTATTAAGACAATTAACTCATAAGTTTAGTGATCAAAACTTGACATTTTAAACTTCAATGACCAATCAAAAATATAGACATAGTTCGGTGATTATTGAAACAATTAACTAATAGTTTAGTGACAAAAACTCGACACTTTAAAATTCAGTGATCAATCAAATATGTAGACATAAGTTCAATGATCATTGGGACAATTTACTCCTTTTGGCAAGAGCTCAAGGATAGTTGTCCTAGATAATGAGTCATTCCCACCCTTCAAGCGAAGGAATGTTTGGGGTGGAGTGGGGTGTGAGCTAAGAGCATCTTCAATGGGTGGTTAATTGGGGATGTCAATTGAATGAGAGATAAAGAGATATGTATATTATTTTAAATGTAATGTTTGTAGTAGGATATGAGAAAAAAGTTGAGTTAAAATAACAGGAAAAATGAAAAAAAAGAGAGCGATGGATACAATTTCAAATAATTTAATAAACTAATTCCATTTGGCACATACTTGATGTTCACATCATGCTGAAAAAGTTTACACAATTTTTTATACTGGTATATGTTGCAGAAGCACTACATTTTGAGGCTCGGGAACTCTATTGCGAGTTGAACAGTAAATAAAGCATGAAAGTACCAATAGTAGTATTAAAATTTTTATTAAGTGGGACATGTATTTGTGAACAATTTTTCAACCAAAACTGTATTAATTCAAACCTACGTATAGTAAACATTGAAATATGAAAAGTTTGTTTAGATGTCTTCACAAAATCCAATAAGCTTTACGTGATGCCCCCTTCTCCCTTAAACATAATAAATCAATGGTGAAATATTCATGTTTCTAGTTCCAAACGAAGTTCAGGTAAAACTTGGCAGTGGAGTAATGAATTTTTTTCCAATGCAATTGCCTTCATATCAACAAAAAGAAAAGAAAAAAGACAGGCGTAGCAGGGAAACCACACGTAGCTCTTGCTCTCAATCCAAGCTACTTCAAAAATTTGTCTAACATCAACATATATTTAAATATATAGTTGATCAACATCTATTCATTTTTCACATGAAAGCTCCTGATGGATTTCAATGACTACACACAATTTCGAAACGGGTGCTTTGCTAAGGGAGAATGTACTGCTAGCAAAAGAAAAACATAATATTACACGGGAGATATCAGAAATATATATACACCAAAAGAACAACTTGGATAACTCCCAGAGCATTGTCTTCACAAGGCATATGAACATTAACCAAAATGTCCGGCAAGAACCGAGGTCCTTCACCGTTAACACCTGCAATGTAACATGCAACATGAGTTCTTCTACACTACAAACTTGCAAAACAATCAAGCATTGATAGGAACAGAGCAATAAGATTAATTACTAACGTCGAGAGAACACAAAGGCTCCTCTGTGTCACAAACTGAACAGATAACCTGCAAATAAGCAGGTTTGTCAAAGACTTCAAGTACAATAAGTTAAATACAAATAAGCAAAGAATAGAGATGCGAAGAGCGTACTTGTTTTACATCATCCCCCACCGGTTCATGCCGATCAAAAATGTTTCGCAACAAACTCTGTTGATATGGTGCAAGCAAGAAAAACGAGACAAATTTTTTTTTTGAAAGGATCGTTTGGCAAGTCGAATAAATCAAATAAACAAAAATTGATAAACCTGTAGATCAAATAAAAGCGAGAGACAACTTTATTGGATTTAAAGAAAGAGATGCCAGCCCGCAGTGAAGGTGTTTGGAGAAATACTGTGGCTTCATTGTGACATAGGGGCATAAAATTGATAAAATTTTCTGAAACACAGTTCATTCCTATTGCAGGGTTCCAGTGACCAGTAATTCTTTTCAATCTAAAACCACGTGGCATAAGAGACATGAAACATAGTTAAATCATTGAGAGGGACCCGACCACTTGGAGAAGTTCTCAAATTCCGTGTAATCATTATATGAGATCATAGTCTTGCACCATGTCTTGCTCGTAGCGTAAATTGCAGAAGCCTCTTGTTGATTTTTTTTCTCTTCTTGTCAAGCTTTTCCTGCTTAGCCTTAACAATGACGTCTAAAGAAACCTGTAGAATCGAACTCCGTACCATCAAACTTTAATATGTTATGGACTAAAAACGCCATGCGTATAGGGATTTAATATGTTATGGACTAAATTCGCCAAACGTTTGGAAGTTACATGTCAAACATGACATTAATATGTTATGGACTATTATAGCAAGAAACTCAAAAGTTAGGGATCATTTGTGCTATTTACACATTTTTAACGGTGAAAACTAACGGAATCTAACGGTAAGGACCATTTTCGCAATGTTTGATGATTCTTGGGGTATAAATGTCAAAATCTAAACGTTGGAGACCATTTTCGCAAGAAACCCAAAGGTTGTGGACCATTTGTGCTGTTTACCCAATAAAAACCATTTCCACAAGGTTAGTGAGTCTTGAACTTACAAATCACTTTCTTTCCTTTCTCACCTAATTTTTCTTTCCTTTCTCATCTAATTCAGCAAGGGACGCATCTTCTTCAGCAAGACAAGTATCTTCTTCAGGAAGCACACCACTTCACACACTCGATTCCAGCGCTAAAGCTCCAACATCCGCTACCGTTTTTTGTTTGTGGAAGAAAGAAAACGTGGAGGAGAGGGAGGAGACAGAAGAAGATAGTTCTTGATATCTGCTTTTGTTTGTGTGGAAGAAAGAAAACGTGGAGGAAGAGTGGAGTTGCAGTTTAGTGCAGAAACAGCCACTAATTCAAGTGAAAACTGCTCAACACATTCACCATCGGTAGTAATCGTGTAGATTTTAAATTTTTTGTCAAATATATTCAAAATTAGGAATTTGGTCAAAATTGTCAGAATCACTATTATTTTTAATAATAAATAGATAGATAGATTATATTATATTTGTCCTTCAAAACCAAGGTAGAAATCATATCTATATGACTATAGATAGATAGATTATATTATATTCGTCCTTCAAAACCAACCAAGGTAGAAATCATATCTATATGACTCTCGACTTAGACTTAAAGCATCTCCAATGCCAATATTAATTGGAGAGGTCAATTGAGGAGAGATGTAGACACACACAAAAATGTGGGTCCCACTATAAATCTATTTTTCTTTTTTTCCCCACTTTTTTCGTACTTCGATGCAACACCTTCTACAAATCCACTTTTCCCCCACTTTTTTCAGAATCATTGTTGTTTTTAATAATATATAAATAGATATAGATAATAGTTGATGATGTGGGATAGAAGGTGAATTTGTAGAAGGTGTTGCATTGAAGTACAAGAAAAGGGGAAGAGAGAAGAAAAATAGATACTATAGTAGTACCCACATTTTTTTGTGTGTCTACATCTCTCCTCAATTGACCTCTCCAACTAATTTTGGCATTGGAGATTCTCTAAGTCTAAGCCGATAGTCCTATAGATATGATTTTTATCTTGGTTGGTTTTGAAGGACGAATATAATATGATAAATTATAAAAGGACGAAGAGATACCAGTTCGGTCCAAGTTGATGTAGTCTTCAATGCTACTACTAAACAACATGCTATACTTGGCCAGTTGGCCGATGGTGGCGGGCTACAAAGAAAATACCATTTTAAGTTTCTTTTCTTATAATGAACTAGTGTTACATCTGTGCGGTGCACGATCATTTGTTACTCACATATATTGATTATATATATATTAAGATGTGAAATGAATATTTAATAAAAAACGAGAAACGAAGGAAGACAATTAATTACAAAAAAATGTACAATTACACATACCTTAACTTTTTTTAAGGTTCGTATGTTTATCGTTCCAGGAAATTTACACTCAGAATTTTATTAAAATGAAAAGAAAAGGAAAAAATAAATCGATGAACGCTCCAATTTTATTCTCTTTCATTTTCTATTTTTAAAGAAAATCTATTTATGTGATACAGATAACTTTTTTTTTTTTACGAATTTAAAAAAATTATAATTGATTTTCATATATTAACATATGAAATGAATATTTAATTAAGAATGAGAAACAAAATAAGAAAATTAATTACAAAAAAATGTACAATAACACATACCCTAATTTTATTTATTTATTTTTACGGTTAATATGTTTACTGTTTTAAAAGATTTCTTTAAACGTTGTAATTTAAATTGACTTAAAGCTTAAAGTGAGAAAATAAAATTACATTTGATTAGAATTTGTAATAAGTGAAAAAATAGATATATCTATGATATAAACTCAGAATTTTATTAAAATGAAAAGGAAAGAAAAATATATCGATGAACGTTCCTATTTTATTCTCTTTCATTTTCTGTTTTTTGTATAAAAAAAATATGTATGTGATATTGACAACGTTATTATTTTTTTTTTTACAAATTAAAAAAATTATAATTGATTTTAGAGAGGGAAGGCAGACCTAAAAATTTCAGGATGATTTTACGGATAATATATTTTCAATTTAATCTCACTGTTATTCTGTATTAAACTTCTAGTAGAGATTTTCGATTGACACCTATATTACATATTTTTTCGACTTCAAAATAATAAAATAATTATTAAAAAAGAATAATAATTAATACAAAAAATAGTTTATAAATAGTATTAAAGAACTTAAATGATATAATTTAAAATGAATGAAATATTGAGTAAAATTTAAAAATATAAAAACTTTTACATTTGATCCTTGAAAGAATTTTATGACCAGTTTGTTATTTGTTCTCACTTGTTAGCCCGTATTAAACTTCTCGTTGAGATATTCGATCATCTATATTACATATTTTTCGACTTAAATATAATACTATTACAAAAAATAGTTTGTACATTAAAATAAATTAAAATCATGATGTTATCAATAGCATATCACGAATTCCAATGTTATGTAACATAATAATTGCTAAAATATTTATTACATTATTTTTCTTGTATATTATTTTTGTGTATAGATTTTCAGATTTAAAAAGTCATTTTGAGCGAGAAATTATGTGCGTGTTATTTTTTGCATTGGCTTTATTTTTATATATGTATAGATAGATAGATTACATATTTTGACTTAAATATAATAAAATAATTATCAAGTGAATAATAATTATTACAAAAAAAAATATAGTTTATACATTAAAATAAATTAAAATTTTTATATCATTAATAACATCGCACGAATTCTAATGTTATGTACCATAATAATTGCTAAAATATTTATTAAATTTTTTATTTTTTTTATTTTTTTGCATTAATTAAGTTTGTCTTAAAAGATTCTTTAAAGTTTCTAAATTTAGAAAGGAGTTTATGCGGGAAATTGAGCTTTCCCTTTTTTGGAATGTATTCTATTATTATATATAGATAAATAGATAGGTAGATTGTTAGTCATGTTGATTCGCTTTTTATTAAAAATAATTCCGATGGAAGTTGTTCTAACAAATAGAGTGGGGGCAATCAATAGAAACACTCCATTCATCATGTTTTTTTTTTTTTAATTGTTAGTCTAAATTTCAATTAAGATTAAATTTTATCAGATCGAGTTGACTCGTCTACGTTTATGTTAAAAAAAAAAAAAAATCGTCAAATCACAAGTATCATGAAGAATTATTGGAAGTCACACATCCTTTAGGATTGTTTGTCAACATGACTAACAATTATCATAGACTGTTAGTTATGTTGATTTTTGTGTGATTAAATTGTCATTTTCTTCAAGCTCATTTTCATTAGTTGGTGCCTCCTCAGATTGAATGATTGATTCAAAATTTGAATATATTGGAAATGACAAGTTTTTTCTATTAATCTCCAAAAGTGGATCATAACCTCGCATTTGAAATCCTTCTCAATACATGACATCTCCCATAAACATATCATACTCATCCAACTTGGCAAGTTTATTGTAATACTTTGCAACCACCCTCTCATTCAATATTGGACGACAATCTCCCACAAGAGTGTTGTCCTTATTCCAATCGTCCGGTACATAATCTCCCAAAAGTATGTAACTAACATCGAATATGTCAATTACTTGTTTTTGCTTTTTATTAAAAATAATTTCGATGGAAGTCGTTCTAACAAATAGAGCTGGGGCAATCAATAGAAATACTCCAATCATCATTTTTTTTTATTATTAGTCTAAATTTCAATTACGATTAAATTTGATCAGATCAAGTTGACTCGTCTACGTTTATGTAAACAAAAAGAGGAAATTACACCGGCTACCAATTATTTAATTAATATTCAAAAATTACATGTACACTTTCTTTTCACTAAAAATACTGTAATAACATAGTAAAAACGAAAACTGCAAAAGATAGCCTTATAATTTTGGTATCTAATTTTCCTCCACTAAACAAGCCCTATACCTTCAATAAGCACATTCAATACCCCTAAATTGGAGTTTCTTATTTCCTTCCAAATCATCTCTTACGAGTTCTTCTCAGAAAATTCCAAAATCATACAACAGATTTAATTCTCTACAATTTCAAGCACCCCTATAATCCATAGCAATATTCCATGAATCCATTTGTTGATCTTCATTTTGTGTGATTAGTGACCAAATCATCCATCCTGAGAACTCGCCCAACTGCACTAGAAGAGTAACACAAACAATACACATTCACGTGAATATGTGATTTCAATGTATGTTGTTTGAAGGGTGGTTTTTGTCATACTCAGGAGTGTAGCATAAGGTGTCTGAAAATTCATCATCGTGTGTCCTCAAATCAATCTACATATTTTCTCCCCCTTGATATTATAATTTCAATTGTTTTCCAATATTTTTCCAAACTATATGTGAATTTTGTGTATTAATACTTTACTATTTTTTGTTCACATTTTGGCTATCTGACACCATTTCATTGTGATACATTTATGTCGACATACTTGTTGATCCTTAAAGCTCCAACATCGCTTGATCAGAAAATTGAGATAAAACAGAATATCAAGCCTTCTGTGACTGTGAGCCCCTTATAAATGTCAGGCACCCAAGTTCACATTGTCTTGCCACTTCTCGTTTCCATTCTTACCTCACCTGGTTTGTTCATTTTAAGAAGTGATTGCAGATCCTAAAGCGGAAACATTTGAAGACTTGCTTATGAAAGAATTTATGAAACAGGACTTAGCCAAGGTTCTGGATATTCTAAAGTCGAGGGAAAAGTAGGTGATTTGATGGAGGTTTGGCCTAGAGGAAAGTAGGATGAAGATATTACAAGAAATTGGAGAGCTGATGGGTGTGAGCCCAGAAAGTATCAGACAAACTGAATCATGTGCATTCCCTAAGTTGAAGAACAAGAAAAGAACGAAGCATTTGTAGCAATGCGTGATGCCATAACACCTATATTGGTTTTGGATCACGAACTTAGTTTCTAATAGAATCACTTTCTTTTTGAGGCTCATTCATTGTCTGGTTGCATTGAGAATTCCAAAAATCTCTCATTTTTCTGTAGATTCAGCTATAATATCATATAAGATTTATTTTATTTTATTTTATATTCTTGGTTGTATGATTAGAGAAAAAATATTCATATCCATTTGTTACATACTAGGTTTTCTTATTTTTGGAAAATGGGTTGATGGACTGATGGTACTAGTTCTATTTCTTAGAATTGATATTGTGATCTATTGAAGTGTTCCAGTTTTGGTGAAAACACACAGGAATTTGAGTAAACAAGAACCAAAATCATCTACGTTTTCAATTTTCATGTATGTGCATAATATCTAAATGTCATGTTTTAGTGGCACCTAGGTTTTCACCCAATATTCATCAAATGTACGTTAGAACTTAGAAGCAGTGTTTCCATACCTTGTTGTCATTTTGCGATGACATTCCCATACTCAGTATCAATTGGATTATTTGCATAGTTTGAAATATTTTGATGTTTGATATATCTAGTGTATACTTAAGCATAATATAATCGGTACGTATATTCAATTTGAAATCTTAAATGTATATTGTTGTAAGATTTTTGTTTGACAAATAATACTACACACTCACGTGATATGTTGTTTGAATTATTCGTGCCATTTCTATGAACAAACAACAAAACACGTTAAAATAACATTAAGACGACCCAAGGAATCTATACGATCTAATAGAATGTTATATTTTTTATCGATCCAAATTGAGCTAATAGTTAGATTCCAGAGTAGCCAATACAGTACAATTATTAAGACAAGTTCTCGGTCATTCATCGTCTTTCGTTGGAAGTTTCCTTCGATGTCGGTGTTGGCGAACGAGAAGGTTTCATCCCTATAATCTATTTGATCCTTTAGCCCCGTTGGTATAAATCAGTTAAACTTCAAACAGCAATATGTGTTCTTTAATGTAAAATTATGATAACATGAGGATCATTGACCATTTGGGTATCGCAAATCAAAAGGCGAGAATACAAAAATAGGTCTTCCAATCTCTTTATGAGTTGAGATTATTACTTGAAGCATATTTTAACTTTTCAGAAATTTTAATATATAATAGATTGTGTAAATTGCATTTTACTGAACATAAATTGCAGTCAATTCTAAACCACCCTAAAACTGGATTTCACAAAAACAGAAACATATCTTGATTTCATATTATTACAGGAAGGAATGAAATCACGGATGATATATCAAAGCTGATAGAGAAAGTTCAAGATAATTTTATGAATTTGAAAGAAGTTGCAATTATTAAGCATTAGAATTAATGAGACCCATGATTGTACTTTATAATTTCAGTTACGATTGAATTATGGAAATGTTGGAGGTAAGTATTGATAGCATAAATAATGTTGAAATGTAGTATATAATGAATAAAATATATGTAATAGTATTTTTTGGATTTCTTTTTTAGATGTGGTTATTTATGAATTTTTCCCTTACAAAAAAAATCATCAAATCACAATTATCATGAAGAATTATTGCAAATAGAAATTTGAAAGAATAAATGAGAAAATCTAGGCATTTCCTTTACCTAAAGGATGTGTAACTTCCGATATAAGTCTTCATCTAATGGGTATATACTTTTAGATTGATGGACGAGGTGTAGTGCAACCTCTTCAACGAATCACAATAAATATCGTGATTAAAATATATTTATAATTTATACACTATTTAATCTATCTATACTACTTTTAAAAGGTCCTTAAAGGGAGAAACTTTTTTGGAGTATATTAACCCTACAAATCTCTTAAATTCCTTATTCATCCTTAATGTTCATTAATGTCTATTTTCTTTAAAATTTTATTTATCAAATTTTAATCAATTAGTTTACCTAAATAAATAATTTATCACATTTTAAACCATTTATATTCTCATTCCATTATTTCACTCCATGCATAGGGACGTTGATATATTCTTAGGAAATCTCTTCATGTAGGTATGTAATTCAATATTTTCCTTATTTTCCAATTGCATATTTCGTTAATTTCTAATTTTGTTTGATCGCTTTAGTGTGTGAGAAAAGTAATAATAAAAGTAGATGAAAATGAGGATCGAAATGTTTAAATCTTGACGTGCTTTAAATCTCCCTCTATAAAGAGATGTGCGTAGGTGGTGGAAACCTTCATAATTCAGTGTCAAGGACCGTAGCAAAGGTGCCCTCGTGAAACTCGGAGACGGTTGGATTTTTTTGTTTCTATTGAAAATGATAAATTCCTGATTGGATTTGCCCCATCGAAGTTTACACATTACAATCATGCAGAAGTAGTGAAGTTGAACAAGTACAAAGCCTTTTGAAAACTTCTATTTATATGTTGGACAATACAACTCCTTGCAAACTTAAATAATTGATTTTATTTTTATGAATATTTTTATTGTTACATCTTCATTTTTGCGTGTTTATGTTTGGATATGAAGTAGATTGATCTAAAGATTCATAATTTTGAATTTTATGAGTTGACTCATTCGGATGTTTATATTATAATTATTTTAAGAATTCGATTGATTCTATATTGTAGAATGTATTAACGCAAAAATGTGATACAATTGAAATTGTAAAGTAATTTTGAAACAGAATGCCAATGACTCCACTTTCAATTCATTAAAAATGCTAATAACGTGCTTATATTTTCTGAATTTCTTCTTATGAATATCTTGTATTTCTTATAATAAATTTCGAATTCTTTATAGACTTTTTATTGAAATATCAACTGAGATTTGAAGAGAAATTCTTATAATTGAATTAGTGGTAGTGCATATGATAGGGTGGCCGTTAAGTTTCAAGGAGTAGAAGTAAATATAAGTTTTTGCTTGGGCAATTATAGGAAAAAAACTTATAATATGTATTTTATTTGAAAGATTTATGATTGGACTGCTTTAATACTATTTACTGTTAACGAAGATTTACTTAGAGTCTAGTGATAGTAACGAGACGGGTTATGGTCAGGGAGACCCAACCCGTGCCCTGCTTCGTTTAATTTTTTTAAACCCAAACCCGCTACCTGCCCCGCTAATTTCGGTGCGGGTTGGGTTCGGGTTTGGGATCACTCCTGGCGCCCCGTTTTAAAATTTTTTTTCAGTTTTTTTTTTAATTTTTCCTTATTTATTTTTATTATTTAATTTAATCTGGGTGGAGCTGCCAAACCCGCACTGTGATCGGGCCGGATCACGAAAATTCGTCCCATACTCGCCTCGCGGGTCGCGCAGGGTGGTTTTTTCGCCCCATTCGGGTCGAGTTTTTTTTTTATCTCTACTAGAGTCTTCATTTATTTGACCCGGTCTTGTAGAATGATTTTTCATTATCTTTAATAGTTTGTACTTTTATTTTCTATTTGTAAATTTTGAGGTTTTTAAAGACGTGAGAAAGAAAAATTTACTTTTTTTTAGAGGAAACATAATATTTTGTACATTTCATACAAGCAATCTAAATGTGGAAGAATTTGTTATTATACTTTGACGAAAAAGTACAAATACTCCAAGTAAAAGTTCCAAGTATAAAAATATATAAATGTGTTAAATGGGAAGCCAAAATACTCAAGTTCTGGAGCAAACATATTCTGTATTGTTTGTTGGCTAAACAATTGATGAAATTGATATAAGAAGTTTAAAGCCAAGGCATAAATGGATATGTTCTCATCCGCAACCTTATTTTATTGATGAACTCAAATGGATTGATGTTGTCTCTTTTGAGAAGAATTTTGGGCCCAAAAACGGATTTTTATGATGTTAATAATATTCTTTTTGGATAGCCAGAGAGTTGATTACGTTTTGAATTTTAGAAGTACATAGTGTAAAATGGGCACTATCCTAGAAGCTATATGTTGAATCTCATGCATTCTCTAGGTAATCAAAATAAAATTAGCAATTATTAATTTTATATTTTGTTAATGCAACCCTAAAAATTATTATTAATACCTCACCGAACGCATAAAATTTCATATCACGAGTTAGTCAATCAAATGTTATTCGCCAGAAGATATTCACAAGATTTAAGTTGCTTTTAGTATTATCATATTTCAAAATCTTCTTTAATTGTATTTGTATTTCTATGAATAAAAATAAATTGTCAATTTCTTCATTGTAATATCTGATAATATAATATAGCATGTTATTATATATTTATTATAATTATTATTACTTTAACTTTGTAATTATTAATAATTAATAAACACAAAATTTTAAAATATAGAAAATTTAAAATATTGTTGGACGATCACGTGCAACGCACGTGTATATCACTAATATTATAAATAAGTTTATAAACAACATGTTTTCGATTTCTCTAAATCATTTTTTTAAATACGTTCAACGACATCTATTACCTCGAAAATAATAAGTTATTTATTTATAAATAAATTTTACCAAAGAGAAGCTTATAAATAGGTATATTCGAAAGGAATAGAACTTTTGTGTGGACAAGCAAAGAGCTCCACAAACTACAATGCAAAATCCAATTCCATTGGGCTCTATCCCATCCCTTACAAGTTGGAAGAGTATTCCAAAGTATATTCCTAGAAGGAAATTTTTGGTTATTTAATGATACTTACACTTCTGTTTTCTAATGCAATATATATATATATAATTTATTAATTTCATATTTTATCAATGAACTTTCTGTGAAACAACTTTAATTTATATATATCTATATCTATACTACTTTTAAAAGTCCCTTAAAGTGAGAAACTTTTTTGGACTATTTTATCCTCACATCTTTTTAATAATTTCATATTCACCCGTAGTTTTAATTAATGTACATTTTTTAATATTTTATTTCTCTTTATTTTTGTATTGTCAATAAAAATATTTTTCATACATTTACAATGTAAACTCTTCACTTTCTCACTAAAAATCTTTTAGATAAAATCAATAATTCTCATATTATTTATAGTTTCTAATAAGTTCTTCAATTAATATGAGAAAAAGAAAAAAATGTGTACTTCTTTAATTAAAATTCTTAATGAATATAATAATTAAAAAAAAAAAAAACAAACTAACTAACTACTTCTAAAATGCCTTAAAAGGAGGTTTTTTTTTTTAACCCTCAAATCTTTTAATAATATCATATTTACTGTTAATTTTAATTAATATACAATTTTTTTTAAATTTTTTTTTTTATTTTATGATCATATTGTCGATAAAAAAATATTTTTCATATATTTACAATCAAAACCCTTCATTTTTCCACTAATTTTTTTAAAAATAAAACTAATAACTTTCAGATAATTTAAATTTCATAAACATCCTTCAACTAATATGAAGAAAAGAAAAAAAAAAGTGTATTCCTTGAATTAATTTTTTTACTTGTATAGAAAAACAAATAAATAAATAAATAAAATTAGAAAACCATATTCACCTTCTACATTAAACATTTTATTCTCTATTAGTCATATTCCAATTTTATGTTTCTTTGCCAAATATTAATTTGATGAAGATTATATTCTCACCACACCAATAAAAATAGAGTGTTGTGAAAATTCACTTTTTTGTTCAGAAAGTCAATTACTGAAGTATGATGCATGTAAATTTGTTTTTCTAAAATATTAATTATATGAAAAATTAATTAAGTTTTGTTTTCCTATCAATTTATATTCGTATTGTATTAAATTTTTACGTTGAAATTTCGAAGTGCAAATTTCTTGAAACGGCCATTTATTTATATTTTAAGTTTGTTTTTATATGTATATATTTTTATCTTGTATTCAAATTTTAAAGTGAAATTTTAGTTTTTAAAGTTTATAAAAATGTCACAAGGTCTGCGCAATCATAAGTTAATATTCTGTAAATATGTATTGTATTTTGTTCACCTCGACTCCTTTTGCTATGTTTTTTAACCTATTTTATTATCATGTGTTTACTATGTCAAACAATGAAAAGAAATCACGAGAGCATGTTGTTATTATTTTTGTTCCAGCAAATCGATGCAAGTCTCATTAGGTTGTAGCAAAATTTGAAATGATGGGTTGTGGTGGTTCTATCAATTTAAAGAAACGTATGTGCTACTTTGAGATTCACAGCTATTCGCTAAAATCGTATACCGCAAGTGCACGGTTCGCGTTCAAGTAGTAAAGTGGACTAGGGAAGTCCGGGTTATCGTATCCATGAGGATTGATTGATTTGTAACTAAAGTTATTGATTTCATTCTAAAAGAAAAGTCAAGTAACATAAAAATATGGTTTGGTGGTGAATTACTATCTAAGTGACACAAATAAGAAACATGGCAATATGTAAACTAATCAACTAAAGGAAATAGATAACAACATGAAACTTAGAATAAAACTAATTAATCTAAATACTTTGATGACAATATAAACTTGATAATTAAAATAAGTTACATAACATAAAACAAAGTGAATTTAGTTTTCATAACTATATTAATTTCTTCTTTTCCAAAATCAATTAGTAGTAGTTAATTAATCAACCAAATTACATGGAAAATTTTTAACATTACCTAACTTGTGTAGTAAATTCCAATTAGAACTCAAAATAATAACACACATTTAAAAGTTACAAAAACCTAAACAACATTCATAATCACAAAAACATAAACATAAATGCTCAACATCCATAAACAACCTAAAATACTTAATAAGAAGTAAACTAGTCAACAATTCCAACACAATAATATTAACCCATAATAAACTAACAACAACAATTAACAAACAACATAAACATATGAATAATACTCAACATAAAGATTAAAAACAAGAGAATAAAGAAAACTCTCCCTTTTTGAATAGTTCTTGAAGTGAAAATCCAAGAATCCTTCACTTTGAATCAAGTTTCTTCATCAACCATTAATATCTTCAACAACTCAAACACAAAGCATTAAATGCATAAGAAATAAATGACCTTCTTGATGGAAATATGAGAAAATAACAATAATCAAAAGCTCAACAATAATAAACAACTTAAATGCACAATAACTTTACTAAACATAAAAATATTAACTTAACATTGCATTAAAAGTATGAAAATCAAGATGAAAATTACAAAGAAAAGTTAAAGAGGCAAGAACTTACATGGGTCATTCTCAAAAATCTGATCTTTCCTATTTATACAACCCTAAAAATCATCCAAAAACCCTAAAAATTGCTTAGATCCGCAAAAAAACAGCAATCTGGGCCGAACCGGGTCGGCCGGGTTGACCCGGTCCGGCCCGGAAATAAAATATATATATTTTTTATTTCTAAAGGCGCGCGATCGCGTGCTTGATTTTTCGGCGATAAGTTAGTCTCGGGTCCGTTTTGAGGTCCAAGTCGCGTTCGCGACTTGGTTCGAGCCACACGATCGCGTGGCTCAGCTAAATGATGGTTTTGCAGCTAAGTCCATTCCGTAATTGCCATCAAGTCCTCCATCTTTTAATCTCGAGCAATTTAGTCCCCAATTTTTCAGATTTCTTTCAAATATGTCCTTCTAAAATTGCACTTTTGGCCCTTCAACTTTTGAAATCTTTCGATTTGGTCCCTTGGTTAATTGCGTTGCTTGTCCAAAACTTCCCGGAGGTGACAAAATGGTCCCCAAACTTCCAATTTCAGCGTAATTTGCACTTCTTTTGTGGTTTTTGGCCTCAAACTTGGATATTAACCTATTTAAACACAAAATATGCATAAATTAGTAGATATTTGCTCAAGATGTTCCAAAATATGCTAATTTAAATGTATAAAAAGTGTATAAAATGCACTTAACAACAGCACTATAAATCAATTTGTTGAGTCAGAAATTTGAAGGCACTGATTTCAGAACAATTTCCTGATCAGAAAATACTCTAATTAAATATGATATCTTATGTGTCTCGATTAATCATACCTTAGTAAGGAACCTATATGAGATACATCTCAGTTTCTCTCAGACATTTATGATCAAATGTTGTTCTGAGTTCTAACTTTACATGCATGATAAACATTTTTTTACGCCAAATTACAATTGTCAAATGATGTCTACCATTATTTTTTCATTACAACAATGGATTGATTATGAACATTATACACACATAGAAGAAGAAATACCCTCAACTCCAGTTTCTTCAAATAAGGTAGTCTAAGAATACATTTCAGGAAATACAGTGTTTAAAGAAGCCAGCAATTAGTAATTAGAAGAAAGATGTGTTGACCTATGGTTAACTTAACCTTATTGTTTTGATCATAACAAACAAGAACATATTGTGTTATTAACAAGTGTGCTTCAAGTGTTTCATGTAATGATAAATATTCAAAGCACTCTATGTTCAAATCGTCTCTCAAAGATATAAATCAAAACTATGTGATCAAGCACATGAGACGCAAAGAAGATCATGAAAGAATTGAAGATATTCGAAGATCAAAATTGAAGTTGAAAATCATGACATGAAGATCAAGAATTCAAGCATACAAGATTAGAGTTCAAGTTCAAGAGTTGATTTAACCTATGTAAAGGTATAACACTCTCAATTTTTAGCGATGAAATTCAACGAGCTCGAAAATGATTTTTATGCATCAAGAAACTTACTTGAAAATTCATCACTTGCATAAAATATTTTTAAAAAGCTATTTGATCTTAAATCATAACATGAAATAGTTTTTGGAAAAATAAACTTTTTGACATAAAAAACAAAAATTCAAAATTCTCATATTTCGGTCGACCGAAATATACTTGATCGATCGAAACTTTGGTCGACCGAAAAATCTGATCAACCGAAAGTTTAAACGGCTATAATGCAACGGCTATTTTTTTAACTTTCAGTCGACCGAAAGTGTGAATCGATCGACCAAAACTGGCTGAAGCTCAAATTCTTGATCTATAAATAGTCATCTCATTTGCATTCAAAGTAACAACATAGAAAAGATTTTATACAAACTTTATTGTGAAAATTCATTGTTCTTGGTTTATATTCATCTATTTTTATTACAAAACTTTGATTGATCTAAACTTTGTTTTATCAAATATCAAAGATTTTGGAAGAAAGTTTTGTGAAGATTATTGGTTTTATATTGTTTAAACTTCTTCAACATCTTCACATTATATTGGAATTGAAGTGTAAGTCTCTCTTTGTTTTAAACTTGTTTTAATCTTTTAAAAGAGAGAAATTCCAATTAAGGAACTTTGAGTTTTTGTGCTACATTTTTTTATCATTTGATTCATCAAAGTTCTATTGCCTAAACACTTTGAGTTTAACTTATTGTTAATTATTCAAGTGTGGCATCTCTTGGTACTTAATTTGATTCAATATTTTTAACAAGAGATCATTTGAAAAACTTTGTTTGATTGCATTGAACTTTTCATTATCATTTGCATCAAAGTTTTTCTCTAACACTCGAGCTTAATTCATTGCTATCTATTGAAGTGTTAGCCTAACTCTCTCGGTACTTAATTTGAGTATATCATTTTTCAAGAGAGTTATTTCAATTGTAAATTCAATTCATTATATCTTGTGGTTTCGAGAGCCTTGTGAAAACTCGATTGTTGGTTTCGAGAGCCTTGTGAAAACTCGATTGTAAAGGATAGGTGCTCCTTGTTGTAAGTCGCCTAAGGATTTGGTACTCCTTGTTGTAAGTTACCAATATAGTGGATTTGGCCTTGCTCGTGACGGAGAGCTCGGTAACGGGGAATGTAGATCACGTTGGTTGATTGAACCTTCATAAATCACGTTTGCATTCTCTTATCCCTTTTGCTTACTTACATTGCACTTACTCTATTCTATCAATTTATATTGTGCAACACTATATCTAAGTGCTATACTTGCTTTATCAATTAAGTTTACACATATATATAGCACACTACATTGATAGTTTAGTTACATGTAACATTAAGTGCTCATACTTGTATCAATTGGTTTTTAAGTTTGAGATTATTTATCGAAAAAGTTTTATAAACCAATTCACCCCCCTCTTGGTTAGTTTATCTTGGGCTAACAAGATGATGTTATTATTGATAAGAGTATTGCGTACTTAGAAATTTGAATAATGTTTAAGGTAAATTGAGTTCGATATTGAAATTGTTTAAATTAACTTGAAATATTTTTAGGTAAAACACGTAGGGAAATTTGGATAATTTTTATTCAATTTAAAAAATATATATATACTTGAATAAAAATATCATAATATCTTTACAATATCACGTGCATCGCAAGCGTTATATACTAGTCTTATTAAATGAGTAATGATATTCATATCGCCCTATTATTTTAATACATTTGAATTTATATTAAATATTTGTCCATGTTTGGTGAAGATTAAAACTAGAATTTTAGTAAATTTTGATAAAAATTGATGAAATATGTGGTTGAAAAGTAGTAAATCTAATAAAATATTTTACTAAGATTGATTGTTGATTTTGATTTAAATTAAAATTAAAATTTTAAATTGTACTAAAGAGGGAATAACATTAAAATGACAATCATGATGGACATATCTTTAGTTTGTTTTGAGTTCATTAAAAGTTTCTTATCCTCAATTAAAATCGGCAACGGGGCTCATCACTGTAAGATAAGCATTTTCACCGTGTGACATTCTTCCTCATTCGAATCTGCTTAAGCCCTCATAGCAGGAAAAGTGAGCTTCGCATCAAAACACATTCTTCAATTGCAAGAATCAAACGGCACCATCTCCTCATGGATAGGCATTGTAGCGCCCCGAGTTCCGTATACCCGATTCACTACGTCATTTTCTGTCTAAATTTTTCGAATAATATTTTTGCGGAAGAAATAATTGAAATTCATTTTTGGCAACATTAAATAAACTGTAATGGCCGCTAAAATTGAAAACATTTATGAAACCATTTGAAATAGTAAATCGAACCATTAATATTGTAAAGAAATTGCCAATATCATAATTTCTCAAATAAATGAACTTCTCTAAATTATTCGATTGTTTGGAAAATACGGAAATCATTAACGTCAAACTTTCAACCGTTCAACGATTATTGCCACCATCATTCATCGCTCGCCACCGTCTCCGAAATCTGCAAAACTGTTAAAAAGTAGGGTGAGTATTTCATGGGGGAAATACTCAGTAGACTCATCGCAAATTAATTTAATTTATAATATGATTAAACACATAAATCCCGGCTCTTTATAAAATGGGCATTGATAGAGCTTCTTTATAAAACAGCTCTTGATAAAACTCATATTGTGCATTACAGCACGGGACATATTTTGCAAATCATAGGCTCTTTGAAAATAGCTCTTTGAAAACCATATACTTATAAAAACATTTTAATTATGCCAAGCATAATTTCTTTTGAAAGCATAACATAAGATAGGATTGAAATCCTCATAAACATAGGGAGACACAAGAACTTTACCGAACTTAGGTGGCAAGAATTCTTATGCAGTAAAATCATAATAACAGTAAGTTTTCATCATAACATAGGATAAAATCGAAATCCTCATAAACATAAGAATTTTACCGAACTTAGGTGGTAAGAATTCTTATGTAGTAAGTATACCAAGCATGATTTTCTGAAATTCATAGGGATCAATTGCATCATAACATAAGATAGGATCGAAATCCTCATAAACATATGCGACATGAATTTTACCGAACTTAGGTGGTAAATCCTCATAAACATATGGAAAGATAGGAATTTTACCGAACTTCGTGGCAAATCCTCATAAACATAGGAGACACAAGAATGTTACCGAACTTAGGTGGCAAGAATTCTTATGTGTAGCGCTACTAAAACTCCGGTCCCCTTAACATATCATAACTTATCATATGGGACCCAAAACAATCTTGGTAGATTGATTTCATAGCAATGATCCAAAAAAACATTTTCGTGAAGCATAGGGTATACTTACTTTTCGTAAAAACATAAAGTATATTTTCTTTTCATAAAAAACATACTTACTTTTCATAACAACATAAGGTATATTTACCTTTCATAAAAACATACTTGTTTTTCTTAAAAATTGACTTTCACAAGTCACATGACATTCATATGAAATCATAATTTAAATCAATTAATAAGTGCGAGTCTACCTCAAATCCGACGAGTGCAAAGTTGAGCGGGAATGACTTCAATTTCTTTAAATTCTCCGTACGCTTCGTCTTAGCCAATAAGTCACTTTAGTCTATCGAATATATAGTTCAAAATGATAAATTATAATTTGAGGACTAAAATTGATGTTTTGAAAATTGAGGGACTAAAATGAATACTTTTGAAAGTTGAGGGACTAAAATGTAAATCTTTTAAAACTTGAGCTTAAAATCAAATTAGGTAAATCAGCAGGGACTGGATTAAATAGTTTAAAGTGAAAGGGGCTGATTTGAAATTTTTTAAAGCTTAAGGGCTGAAATTGATAAGTTTAAAAGCTGAAAGGACTGAAATAAAACCTTTTTGGAACTTCGGGGACTGGTTTAAAACATGTTGCAAACTTAGGAACCAAAGTGTAGATTATGAAAATCAAAATATATATTCAGATCTATTCTTTCTCTCACTTCACGATCAGAGAGCCAGGGAGAGAGACGCGACCGGAGAGAAGGCTGCCTCGCCAAAAACCGACGATTTGGCCGGCGAAACACCGGCGCATAGAGGCGGCGAGCTGCGGTCAAGGTGGGATTCTGGTTTGAGGGCTTGGGTGCGAGAAACAAGGGCGAAACCGAAAAGAAATCAAATCTTAGTTCGCGATTTGGGTCTGAAATTCCGGCGAAGGGAGCGGCGATTTGAAGTAAGTATTTGGGCTTGGCTTAATCTGGGTTTTGGGTTTTGATTTTGGATTGCGATTGGAGTTGGGTTTGATGTTGAGCAGTAGGCAGTGGGTGTTTTGGTGTATCGATTATGGCAGATTGAGGGATTTGATCGTGCAGTGGTGTTGGTGGAAGAGGTGATACAGATTGGTGGTGATTCTGGGGCAGTGACTGAGGTTCGATCGGCAATAGAGGTGGCTGCGAGCCATGGCAGTGAACTGGTTTGGCAGTGATGATCATGGGTTGTGCAGTTAGTGAAAATCTGATGATGATGCTGGTTGATAGTGGTGATGATGATTGATTACAGATTGATGTATATGATGAAGGTTGCGGCTGTGGGTTGTCTTGCAGGTTGATGCCAATACGATGATGATGAAAGTTCATGGCTGAAAAATTGAGTAATGACAGTGATGGAATTGCGGTGTAACTGATTGGTGATGAAGTTGGTGGAAAATGGAGGTGATGGTGGATTGCTCGATTCTTGGTTGAGGCTTGATTCCTTAAAGATGGTGTTGATGGTTGAGTTTTGCGGTGGTGATGTCAGATTGTTTGGCTCAGGTGAGAATACAGTGATGGTTGTATTGTTATAATGATGGAAAATACTGATTGGGTGAAGGTGGTATTGATAATAGCAGTGTTGGTGGATGATGGTTGCTGCTTGATTCGGTGGTGGTGAATTGGCCGTGGCAGTGAGAAGTTTGGGTTGGGTTCTTGGTTGCAGGTTATGGTTGCAGTGAGGTTGGTTACAGCTGCTAGGCTGCAATGAAGTTGGAAGGAGGCTGTTGAAATGGAGTCTGAATGTTGTGTTGGCCATGAATGAGGATGGTGAATTGTTGGTTGTATATGTATAGATTTTATCAGCCTAATTCCTATCTCACGATCTCCCAAACTTTCCAGTCTGTTCTCTCCATGTGGTGATAATGTGTAAAGAGAGGAAGCATATGAAAAAGAAAGAAAAAGAAAGAAAGAAAATGGTTAATGGGGTGGGGAATCATGATGAAGAATATTTGGTGTTTGCTTTGATGGTGGATATCATTGCTGTGAACGTGATGGGAAATTCACGGTAGTGTTTGGTGGAGATATAAGTTGAAAATGAGGTGGAAAGGAGAATAAAGAGAAATGCAAAACGTGGGAAGTAATCAACTAAAAATTAGACTAACTTTGATTAAGAAATGTATTTAAAACAGATATATTTTGGACTGAAAAAATACATTTGAGAAGTAAGTAAATTTTGAGATAAAATTGGATTTCGTATTTAGACTTGAAATAATTTGATAAGGATCATTGGGATATTTTAATAAATTTGGAATTCAAAATGATTTTGAAAATAATATTAAAATAACATAATTTTAGAAATTCGGATTTTAATTTAAAATCGAACAAATTCGATATTTCTTGACTTGGCTAGACGAATCCGTCGCGGCGTTAACTTCAAAACAATGGGTGAAATAGTAGCGACACAATTTTCTAAATATTAAAATAATTATTATAAAATTGCGTAAAAATTCTGGGTCGCTATAATCTTACCCCCTTAAAATAATTTCGTCCTCGAAATTAAACTTACTTGATCTTATGATTTCTGAATACTTAATCAGAATCTCTTCTTCTTCTTCTCTTATGTAGCATCATTGCTACCATATTTAACCCAACCATATTTAACCCAACCATATTTAACCCACTGGACTTTGACTAAATGCATCACTTTGTTTTCTTAAGAACATGGACTTTTCTATAGACATATGTGTCTACTCAAAAATTTTTCTGAATCATAAGTGACTGAAAGTTCACTATTCTTTGAATTCCATTTTTATGAACCCAAAACAACATCATGTCTCTTTACTAATTTCTGTAATTCCATAAAAAATCTCTTCAAGTTTCCATAAATCTTTACTGATATATCAAACCATAATAATTTATCATCTCTAAACTTCTTATCATCGAATATTCCCAAAATAATCAAAACAATTCCCAATCGTATGTAAAAATTTCATCATATCTTGTAGTATTCATGTAACATGTCACTTATCATCGTATTATGTGACCTCAGATATTCGTATATATCTCTAAAATTTCAACAAATCTTTACTGACATATCATATCATAATAATTTTTCCTTTCTTCTTATCATCGAATATTCCCAAAATAATCAAAGAATTACCTGAATATTCTTTCTACATAATATACCCAATAACATATCAACATAATATCATCAACTTATCATTCCAATATTTGTAACCCAAAATTCAGTAAACAAATATCTTCCAAATAACTAAGATTCTTTACTTAAATGTCACCACATTTCCTGCAAAGTATTTCTTTCACTTATACATACTTATGAATTCTGATTCAATACAGTCCTTATTTCTCTTTCACGTATTCCCGTATCATCTCACTATACCTTGATTATTATACCAAAAATATCAGTACCAAAATCCAATAAAATATTCCATATCTCCAATCTTATCATCAAATTTTCTTTTGTCGAGAAAAATAACAGCGCATTAACTCTTGTTCCCACTTTTCATTATACTTTAAATCATACATCAAGTACTCGGTATCAAATACTCATTCTAGCTGAGAGCTAAGATACTAACTTAAAACAGCATCACAAGGATCAGATATGTTATTCTCAAACTTAAGAAACTTCACTAATTTCCCAAATCTGAAATTCAAAATTAAAATTTTCTATTCTCCCAAACTTCAATTCATATCACACTTTATGAACAATACTCTGATTAATCTTATCACCATTAAATAAGACTTCTGTACATCATATAGGATTCCTCATCAAATTTGCTTAACCCAAAGATACAATCCCATAATTAAAAATCACACAACTGATCATCTCAGATTTTCCATTATTGTAGCCCAAATATTTACTCACTTCAAAAGTACAACCAATAATAATTAATCGAACTGCATCACTAAATCTTTAAATAAACCCATATATTATGACTAAAAATGAAAATTCTCAATCGTAGATAATATTTCACCATAATGCAATAAACCATCAAAATAAGATCATCAACTCAATATTATGTATCAATTTCTCAGATTAAAAAAAAATCTTGGATTCTACCGTGGTCCCTCTTCTGAACACCATTCCAAAATAAGTCATCACTGTAAAATCTTATCCCTATTTTCCTCAAAATTCATATCCTTATAATACTCTCCAATACAAGTGATCATTCCTTACAAGTGATCAATCCATTCCCAAGAATAATTAAGATTCTTCCCAATAATGCCCTTATACTTGTCTTCACTCGTCTTTCAAAATATAACTTATCATTTACTCAATCTTGCTTATGAACTTGCAATTCTAAACTCAATTCTCTTAGTGATTGCATACCATACTATGCTCTTAATTCCAAATGATAAAATTCTGGACAGAGTCTCCCTTATAATTTGAACTTATCCCAAACCATAAGTATACTTCATAACTAACAATAACATATAACTCCACATTTATCCACAACGATCTAAAATATTGAAAACGATTCCAACACTTCAATATCATCAAAAAAAATATCCCATAATTCAATTCATAATTCCTCAACATAACAATTTCAAATTATATTTTTCAATATCACTTCCTTCGATACCTTAATGGCTCAAAAGATAACTCATACTTATAAATATATGCCATAAATCATATTCCCCAAATTTATTCACAAGGCCAAACTTCATAATAAATTTCTCTTCAACATAGAGGCATAATTCATTTTCTCAACATAATATCCATTACTTAAATACCAAAAACTAAGAACCAAATCTTTAAATCTCTAACTTCATAATGCTTCTCATAAAAGTCTCAATAAAATCATATCACTTATAATCTTAACATCTTATCACAACTTCATAACTGGCTTGCTATTTCTCGTTTAATCTAAACGATAGATAATCTGAACATATAATCAAATCCTTTCCGTTGACTTCTCATACTTAGTGCCATGTCTAAAATCAATTATGCAAAGTCCATCTAGGGTTCATCATTTCTAACTTGAGGACAAAAATTATTTAAAAATCATTCTTAAATCATATTATTCCCAATATGCTCAACACTCGTTTTCTTTCTAAAAAAAAAATTTCTCATAATCATACATTAAAGCATATAAGTTATGACAAAGCATAACAACATCATTATTTTCGAAGAAATACATTCTTATTTCTCATAAATCATAAGTATCCGAAATACTCTTCATTCTTTCTCATAAATCAGTAAAATGAGTATTCGAAATACTGAAATAACTTTAAACATCATAAACTTCTTTACCTTGGAGTTGGTGGAACGAATGATGGCAGTGGCAATCTTCATCAATAAAATTTTATAATGGAAAATATTTCTTGAAAATTCTTTTTTTTTTTTTTTTTTGAAAATTTTTCCAGTCTACAGAAACGCAGACTAGCTCTGATACCAACTTGTAGCGCCCCGAGTTCCGTATACCCGATTCACTACGTCATTTTCTGTCTAAATTTTTCGAACAATATTTTTGCGGAAGAAATAATTGAAATTCATTTTTGGCAACATTAAATAAACTGTAATGGCCGCTAAAATTTAAAACATTTATGAAACCATTTGAAATAGTAAATCGAACCATTAATATTGTAAAGAAATTGCCAATATCATAATTTCTCAAATAAATGAACTTCTCTAAATTATTCGATTGTTTGGAAAATACGGAAATCATTAACGTCAAACTTTCAACCGTTCAACGATTATTGCCACCATCATTCATCGCTCGCCACCGTCTCCGAAATCTGCAAAACTGTTAAAAAGTAGGGTGAGTATTTCATGGGGGAAATACTCAGTAGACTCATCGCAAATTAATTTAATTTATAATATGATTAAACACATAAATCCCGGCTCTTTATAAAATGGGCATTGATATAGCTTCTTTATAAAACAGCTCTTGATAAAACTCATATTGTGCATTACAGCACGGGACATATTTTGCAAATCATAGGCTCTTTGAAAATAGCTCTTTGAAAACCATATACTTATAAAAACATTTTAATTATGCCAAGCATAATTTCTTTTGAAAGCATAACATAAGATAGGATTGAAATTCTCATAAACATAGGGAGACACAAGAACTTTACCGAACTTAGGTGGCAAGAATTCTTATGCAGTAAAATCATAATAACAGTAAGTTTTCATCATAACATAGGATAAAATCGAAATCCTCATAAACATAAGAATTTTACCGAACTTAGGTGGTAAGAATTCTTATGTAGTAAGTATACCAAGCATAATTTTCTGAAATTCATAGGGATCAATTGCATCATAACATAAGATAGGATCGAAATCCTCATAAACATATGCGACAGGAATTTTACCGAACTTAGGTGGTAAATCCTCATAAACATATGGAAAGATAGGAATTTTACCGAACTTCGTGGCAAATCCTCATAAACATAGGAGACACAAGAATGTTACCGAACTTAGGTGGCAAGAATTCTTATGTGTAGCGCTACTAAAACTCCGGTCCCCTTAACATATCATAACTTATCATATGGGACCCAAAACAATCTTGGTAGATTGATTTCATAGCAATGATCCAAAAAAACATTTTCGTGAAGCATAGGGTATACTTACTTTTCGTAAAAACATAAAGTATATTTTCTTTTCATAAAAAACATACTTACTTTTCATAACAACATAAGGTATATTTACCTTTCATAAAAACATACTTGTTTTTCTTAAAAATTGACTTTCACAAGTCACATGACATTCATATGAAATCATAATTTAAATCAATTAATAAGTGCGAGTCTACCTCAAATCCGACGAGTGCAAAGTTGAGCGGGAATGACTTCAATTTCTTTAAATTCTCCGTACGCTTCGTCTTAGCCAATAAGTCACTTTAGTCTATCGAATATATAGTTCAAAATGATAAATTATAATTTGAGGACTAAAATTGATGTTTTGAAAATTGAGGGACTAAAATGAATACTTTTGAAAGTTGAGGGACTAAAATGTAAATCTTTTAAAACTTGAGCTTAAAATCAAATTAGGTAAATCAGCAGGGACTGGATTAAATAGTTTAAAGTGAAAGGGGCTGATTTGAAATTTTTTAAAGCTTAAGGGCTGAAATTGATAAGTTTAAAAGCTGAAAGGACTGAAATAAAACCTTTTTGGAACTTCGGGGACTGGTTTAAAACATGTTGCAAACTTAGGAACCAAAGTGTAGATTATGAAAATCAAAATATATATTCAGATCTATTCTTTCTCTCACTTCACGATCAGAGAGCCAGGGAGAGAGACGCGACCGGAGAGAAGGCTGCCTCGCCAAAAACCGACGATTTGGCCGGCGAAACACCGGCGCATAGAGGCGGCGAGCTGCGGTCAAGGTGGGATTCTGGTTTGAGGGCTTGGGTGCGAGAAACAAGGGCGAAACCGAAAAGAAATCAAATCTTAGTTCGCGATTTGGGTCTGAAATTCCGGCGAAGGGAGCGGCGATTTGAAGTAAGTATTTGGGCTTGGCTTAATCTGGGTTTTGGGTTTTGATTTTGGATTGCGATTGGAGTTGGGTTTGATGTTGAGCAGTAGGCAGTGGGTGTTTTGGTGTATCGATTATGGCAGATTGAGGGATTTGATCGTGCAGTGGTGTTGGTGGAAGAGGTGATACAGATTGGTGGTGATTCTGGGGCAGTGACTGAGGTTCGATCGGCAATAGAGGTGGCTGCGAGCCATGGCAGTGAACTGGTTTGGCAGTGATGATCATGGGTTGTGCAGTTAGTGAAAATCTGATGATGATGCTGGTTGATAGTGGTGATGATGATTGATTACAGATTGATGTATATGATGAAGGTTGCGGCTGTGGGTTGTCTTGCAGGTTGATGCCAATACGATGATGATGAAAGTTCATGGCTGAAAAATTGAGTAATGACAGTGATGGAATTGCGGTGTAACTGATTGGTGATGAAGTTGGTGGAAAATGGAGGTGATGGTGGATTGCTCGATTCTTGGTTGAGGCTTGATTCCTTAAAGATGGTGTTGATGGTTGAGTTTTGCGGTGGTGATGTCAGATTGTTTGGCTCAGGTGAGAATACAGTGATGGTTGTATTGTTATAATGATGGAAAATACTGATTGGGTGAAGGTGGTATTGATAATAGCAGTGTTGGTGGATGATGGTTGCTGCTTGATTCGGTGGTGGTGAATTGGCCGTGGCAGTGAGAAGTTTGGGTTGGGTTCTTGGTTGCAGGTTATGGTTGCAGTGAGGTTGGTTACAGCTGCTAGGCTGCAATGAAGTTGGAAGGAGGCTGTTGAAATGGAGTCTGAATGTTGTGTTGGCCATGAATGAGGATGGTGAATTGTTGGTTGTATATGTATAGATTTTATCAGCCTAATTCCTATCTCACGATCTCCCAAACTTTCCAGTCTGTTCTCTCCATGTGGTGATAATGTGTAAAGAGAGGAAGCATATGAAAAAGAAAGAAAAAGAAAGAAAGAAAATGGTTAATGGGGTGGGGAATCATGATGAAGAATATTTGGTGTTTGCTTTGATGGTGGATATCATTGCTGTGAACGTGATGGGAAATTCACGGTAGTGTTTGGTGGAGATATAAGTTGAAAATGAGGTGGAAAGGAGAATAAAGAGAAATGCAAAACGTGGGAAGTAATCAACTAAAAATTAGACTAACTTTGATTAAGAAATGTATTTAAAACAGATATATTTTGGACTGAAAAAATACATTTGAGAAGTAAGTAAATTTTGAGATAAAATTGGATTTCGTATTTAGACTTGAAATAATTTGATAAGGATCATTGGGATATTTTAATAAATTTGGAATTCAAAATGATTTTGAAAATAATATTAAAATAACATAATTTTAGAAATTCGGATTTTAATTTAAAATCGAACAAATTCGATATTTCTTGACTTGGCTAGACGAATCCGTCGCGGCGTTAACTTCAAAACAATGGGTGAAATAGTAGCGACACAATTTTCTAAATATTAAAATAATTATTATAAAATTGCGTAAAAATTCTGGGTCGCTATAATCTTACCCCCTTAAAATAATTTCGTCCTCGAAATTAAACTTACTTGATCTTATGATTTCTGAATACTTAATCAGAATCTCTTCTTCTTCTTCTCTTATGTAGCATCATTGCTACCATATTTAACCCAACCATATTTAACCCAACCATATTTAACCCACTGGACTTTGACTAAATGCATCACTTTGTTTTCTTAAGAACATGGACTTTTCTATAGACATATGTGTCTACTCAAAAATTTTTCTGAATCATAAGTGACTGAAAGTTCACTATTCTTTGAATTCCATTTTTATGAACCCAAAACAACATCATGTCTCTTTACTAATTTCTGTAATTCCATAAAAAATCTCTTCAAGTTTCCATAAATCTTTACTGATATATCAAACCATAATAATTTATCATCTCTAAACTTCTTATCATCGAATATTCCCAAAATAATCAAAACAATTCCCAATCGTATGTAAAAATTTCATCATATCTTGTAGTATTCATGTAACATGTCACTTATCATCGTATCATGTGACCTCAGATATTCGTATATATCTCTAAAATTTCAACAAATCTTTACTGACATATCATATCATAATAATTTTTCCTTTCTTCTTATCATCGAATATTCCCAAAATAATCAAAGAATTACCTGAATATTCTTTCTACATAATATACCCAATAACATATCAACATAATATCATCAACTTATCATTCCAATATTTGTAACCCAAAATTCAGTAAACAAATATCTTCCAAATAACTAAGATTCTTTACTTAAATGTCACCACATTTCCTGCAAAGTATTTCTTTCACTTATACATACTTATGAATTCTGATTCAATACAGTCCTTATTTCTCTTTCACGTATTCCCGTATCATCTCACTATACCTTGATTATTATACCAAAAATATCAGTACCAAAATCCAATAAAATATTCCATATCTCCAATCTTATCATCAAATTTTCTTTTGTCGAGAAAAATAACAGCGCATTAACTCTTGTTCCCACTTTTCATTATACTTTAAATCATACATCAAGTACTCGGTATCAAATACTCATTCTAGCTGAGAGCTAAGATACTAACTTAAAACAGCATCACAAGGATCAGATATGTTATTCTCAAACTTAAGAAACTTCACTAATTTCCCAAATCTGAAATTCAAAATTAAAATTTTCTATTCTCCCAAACTTCAATTCATATCACACTTTATGAACAATACTCTGATTAATCTTATCACCATTAAATAAGACTTCTGTACATCATATAGGATTCCTCATCAAATTTGCTTAACCCAAAGATACAATCCCATAATTAAAAATCACACAACTGATCATCTCAGATTTTCCATTATTGTAGCCCAAATATTTACTCACTTCAAAAGTACAACCAATAATAATTAATCGAACTGCATCACTAAATCTTTAAATAAACCCATATATTATGACTAAAAATGAAAATTCTCAATCGTAGATAATATTTCACCATAATGCAATAAACCATCAAAATAAGATCATCAACTCAATATTATGTATCAATTTCTCAGATTAAAAAAAAATCTTGGATTCTACCGTGGTCCCTCTTCTGAACACCATTCCAAAATAAGTCATCACTGTAAAATCTTATCCCTATTTTCCTCAAAATTCATATCCTTATAATACTCTCCAATACAAGTGATCATTCCTTACAAGTGATCAATCCATTCCCAAGAATAATTAAGATTCTTCCCAATAATGCCCTTATACTTGTCTTCACTCGTCTTTCAAAATATAACTTATCATTTACTCAATCTTGCTTATGAACTTGCAATTCTAAACTCAATTCTCTTAGTGATTGCATACCATACTATGCTCTTAATTCCAAATGATAAAATTCTGGACAGAGTCTCCCTTATAATTTGAACTTATCCCAAACCATAAGTATACTTCATAACTAACAATAACATATAACTCCACATTTATCCACAACGATCTAAAATATTGAAAACGATTCCAACACTTCAATATCATCAAAAAAAATATCCCATAATTCAATTCATAATTCCTCAACATAACAATTTCAAATTATATTTTTCAATATCACTTCCTTCGATACCTTAATGGCTCAAAAGATAACTCATACTTATAAATATATGCCATAAATCATATTCCCCAAATTTATTCACAAGGCCAAACTTCATAATAAATTTCTCTTCAACATAGAGGCATAATTCATTTTCTCAACATAATATCCATTACTTAAATACCAAAAACTAAGAACCAAATCTTTAAATCTCTAACTTCATAATGCTTCTCATAAAAGTCTCAATAAAATCATATCACTTATAATCTTAACATCTTATCACAACTTCATAACTGGCTTGCTATTTCTCGTTTAATCTAAACGATAGATAATCTGAACATATAATCAAATCCTTTCCGTTGACTTCTCATACTTAGTGCCATGTCTAAAATCAATTATGCAAAGTCCATCTAGGGTTCATCATTTCTAACTTGAGGACAAAAATTATTTAAAAATCATTCTTAAATCATATTATTCCCAATATGCTCAACACTCGTTTTCTTTCTAAAAAAAAAATTTCTCATAATCATACATTAAAGCATATAAGTTATGACAAAGCATAACAACATCATTATTTTCGAAGAAATACATTCTTATTTCTCATAAATCATAAGTATCCGAAATACTCTTCATTCTTTCTCATAAATCAGTAAAATGAGTATTCGAAATACTGAAATAACTTTAAACATCATAAACTTCTTTACCTTGGAGTTGGTGGAACGAATGATGGCAGTGGCAATCTTCATCAATAAAATTTTATAATGGAAAATATTTCTTGAAAATTCTTTTTTTTTTTTTTTTTTGAAAATTTTTCCAGTCTACAGAAACGCAGACTAGCTCTGATACCAACTTGTAGCGCCCCGAGTTCCGTATACCCGATTCACTACGTCATTTTCTGTCTAAATTTTTCGAACAATATTTTTGCGGAAGAAATAATTGAAATTCATTTTTGGCAACATTAAATAAACTGTAATGGCCGCTAAAATTTAAAACATTTATGAAACCATTTGAAATAGTAAATCGAACCATTAATATTGTAAAGAAATTGCCAATATCATAATTTCTCAAATAAATGAACTTCTCTAAATTATTCGATTGTTTGGAAAATACGGAAATCATTAACGTCAAACTTTCAACGATTATTGCCACCATCATTCATCGCTCGCCACCGTCTCCGAAATCTGCAAAACTGTTAAAAAGTAGGGTGAGTATTTCATGGGGGAAATACTCAGTAGACTCATCGCAAATTAATTTAATTTATAATATGATTAAACACATAAATCCCGGCTCTTTATAAAATGGGCATTGATATAGCTTCTTTATAAAACAGCTCTTGATAAAACTCATATTGTGCATTACAGCACGGGACATATTTTGCAAATCATAGGCTCTTTGAAAATAGCTCTTTGAAAACCATATACTTATAAAAACATTTTAATTATGCCAAGCATAATTTCTTTTGAAAGCATAACATAAGATAGGATTGAAATCCTCATAAACATAGGGAGACACAAGAACTTTACCGAACTTAGGTGGCAAGAATTCTTATGCAGTAAAATCATAATAACAGTAAGTTTTCATCATAACATAGGATAAAATCGAAATCCTCATAAACATAAGAATTTTACCGAACTTAGGTGGTAAGAATTCTTATGTAGTAAGTATACCAAGCATAATTTTCTGAAATTCATAGGGATCAATTGCATCATAACATAAGATAGGATCGAAATCCTCATAAACATATGCGACAGGAATTTTACCGAACTTAGGTGGTAAATCCTCATAAACATATGGAAAGATAGGAATTTTACCGAACTTCGTGGCAAATCCTCATAAACATAGGAGACACAAGAATGTTACCGAACTTAGGTGGCAAGAATTCTTATGTGTAGCGCTACTAAAACTCCGGTCCCCTTAACATATCATAACTTATCATATGGGACCCAAAACAATCTTGGTAGATTGATTTCATAGCAATGATCCAAAAAAACATTTTCGTGAAGCATAGGGTATACTTACTTTTCGTAAAAACATAAAGTATATTTTCTTTTCATAAAAAACATACTTACTTTTCATAACAACATAAGGTATATTTACCTTTCATAAAAACATACTTGTTTTTCTTAAAAATTGACTTTCACAAGTCACATGACATTCATATGAAATCATAATTTAAATCAATTAATAAGTGCGAGTCTACCTCAAATCCGACGAGTGCAAAGTTGAGCGGGAATGACTTCAATTTCTTTAAATTCTCCGTACGCTTCGTCTTAGCCAATAAGTCACTTTAGTCTATCGAATATATAGTTCAAAATGATAAATTATAATTTGAGGACTAAAATTGATGTTTTGAAAATTGAGGGACTAAAATGAATACTTTTGAAAGTTGAGGGACTAAAATGTAAATCTTTTAAAACTTGAGCTTAAAATCAAATTAGGTAAATCAGCAGGGACTGGATTAAATAGTTTAAAGTGAAAGGGGCTGATTTGAAATTTTTTAAAGCTTAAGGGCTGAAATTGATAAGTTTAAAAGCTGAAAGGACTGAAATAAAACCTTTTTGGAACTTCGGGGACTGGTTTAAAACATGTTGCAAACTTAGGAACCAAAGTGTAGATTATGAAAATCAAAATATATATTCAGATCTATTCTTTCTCTCACTTCACGATCAGAGAGCCAGGGAGAGAGACGCGACCGGAGAGAAGGCTGCCTCGCCAAAAACCGACGATTTGGCCGGCGAAACACCGGCGCATAGAGGCGGCGAGCTGCGGTCAAGGTGGGATTCTGGTTTGAGGGCTTGGGTGCGAGAAACAAGGGCGAAACCGAAAAGAAATCAAATCTTAGTTCGCGATTTGGGTCTGAAATTCCGGCGAAGGGAGCGGCGATTTGAAGTAAGTATTTGGGCTTGGCTTAATCTGGGTTTTGGGTTTTGATTTTGGATTGCGATTGGAGTTGGGTTTGATGTTGAGCAGTAGGCAGTGGGTGTTTTGGTGTATCGATTATGGCAGATTGAGGGATTTGATCGTGCAGTGGTGTTGGTGGAAGAGGTGATACAGATTGGTGGTGATTCTGGGGCAGTGACTGAGGTTCGATCGGCAATAGAGGTGGCTGCGAGCCATGGCAGTGAACTGGTTTGGCAGTGATGATCATGGGTTGTGCAGTTAGTGAAAATCTGATGATGATGCTGGTTGATAGTGGTGATGATGATTGATTACAGATTGATGTATATGATGAAGGTTGCGGCTGTGGGTTGTCTTGCAGGTTGATGCCAATACGATGATGATGAAAGTTCATGGCTGAAAAATTGAGTAATGACAGTGATGGAATTGCGGTGTAACTGATTGGTGATGAAGTTGGTGGAAAATGGAGGTGATGGTGGATTGCTCGATTCTTGGTTGAGGCTTGATTCCTTAAAGATGGTGTTGATGGTTGAGTTTTGCGGTGGTGATGTCAGATTGTTTGGCTCAGGTGAGAATACAGTGATGGTTGTATTGTTATAATGATGGAAAATACTGATTGGGTGAAGGTGGTATTGATAATAGCAGTGTTGGTGGATGATGGTTGCTGCTTGATTCGGTGGTGGTGAATTGGCCGTGGCAGTGAGAAGTTTGGGTTGGGTTCTTGGTTGCAGGTTATGGTTGCAGTGAGGTTGGTTACAGCTGCTAGGCTGCAATGAAGTTGGAAGGAGGCTGTTGAAATGGAGTCTGAATGTTGTGTTGGCCATGAATGAGGATGGTGAATTGTTGGTTGTATATGTATAGATTTTATCAGCCTAATTCCTATCTCACGATCTCCCAAACTTTCCAGTCTGTTCTCTCCATGTGGTGATAATGTGTAAAGAGAGGAAGCATATGAAAAAGAAAGAAAAAGAAAGAAAGAAAATGGTTAATGGGGTGGGGAATCATGATGAAGAATATTTGGTGTTTGCTTTGATGGTGGATATCATTGCTGTGAACGTGATGGGAAATTCACGGTAGTGTTTGGTGGAGATATAAGTTGAAAATGAGGTGGAAAGGAGAATAAAGAGAAATGCAAAACGTGGGAAGTAATCAACTAAAAATTAGACTAACTTTGATTAAGAAATGTATTTAAAACAGATATATTTTGGACTGAAAAAATACATTTGAGAAGTAAGTAAATTTTGAGATAAAATTGGATTTCGTATTTAGACTTGAAATAATTTGATAAGGATCATTGGGATATTTTAATAAATTTGGAATTCAAAATGATTTTGAAAATAATATTAAAATAACATAATTTTAGAAATTCGGATTTTAATTTAAAATCGAACAAATTCGATATTTCTTGACTTGGCTAGACGAATCCGTCGCGGCGTTAACTTCAAAACAATGGGTGAAATAGTAGCGACACAATTTTCTAAATATTAAAATAATTATTATAAAATTGCGTAAAAATTCTGGGTCGCTATAGGCATCCACGCAGTGGTACTCCCACACTTGCTCACAATAACTTGTATATGCCGCCTCTGACACCAACCTTCACCATATGCCCCCATAAGCACTAGTTCTTCAGTGGACGGCCTCCAAACCGCAGCGCCTTCAGCATATGTAGGAACACATTCCCACTACATTCTCGTGGGTTCTGCAATGTGCGCTCCAAAAAACTCCTTGAAAGGTAATCACGCAATACTGCCCAGCACACCCATCTTCCCCATAGCTTCCTTCTTCTTGTTTTGCACGCTTGCCGACACGATCCGTGGCCCAAAATTTTTTCTCCGCAAGAACTCATGTCATTGATCTCCCATAAAACTAGCAACGCGTCCCTCTCTGATACCAACTTTCACGAATCGCAGGTATAGCCCCCGAGGTATATCGCCTCTAGGTAGCTTGCCTCTCATTCATTGGCCGGAAAGACAGAAAACCAGCACACAAGCACGCTGATTGGTAGGATGTAAGGGAAATACCTGTAATATGATCATATCATTACAGCACTTCGTGGTAAAATAGGTCAACCGCCTAGCTGTTGCAACTTGTCGTGTCGAATGAGGAGATAAGCATTTTCACTGTGTGACACAGAGTCTGTTCCTCCCCTTCTCCTCCTCGTCACCACCACCACCGCACCCCAGGACCGACTTATTGTCGCCATATATTTGACACATCGCCGCCACCACCACTACCATAAAAAATGTCACTTCACATTCACACATACATAAATATATACACGCAGAATTTTTGAATTGAAGCATAAGTTAAAATTACCAAAGTTCTCGATTTAGGAGGACTGGAACAATAAGAATCTTGAAAATATGGTACAGTGATTATCCCAGGACTATATGCCTCAATTCATCAACACTTCTTGGATTTATAACTGCTTGAAAATTGATATGTGACCTATGTATATGATAATGACTTGAGTTACTGTTGCTTAAAACGTATGGATAGTGAAATGTGACTTCAAAGTGCGACTTGTGACCTGAAAGTGCGATATGTGACTTGCGGTATGAAATTGTGACTTGAAAATGTGACATGTGACTTGAATATGTAATCTGTGACCCGTGACTTGAACATATGACCAGTGACTTGTTGAAATTGATATGTGACCTATGTAATAAGACTTAGTCTTGTGTTGTTCTGACCTAAACATATGTAAACTTAAAAGTGCGACATGTGGCCTGTGAATTATGATGAATTGTGACCTGTGACCTACCCCAACTATGACTAGTTACTTGTGACAATACAAAGTGTGCCATTTGACTTAAGACATGTGACCTAAGACACGTGACTTGTGCAAATAAAGATTTGTGGCCTGTGAATTATGAGAAACTCTGATATGTGACCAACATATAAACTATGACTCATGACAATATGAATTGTGTCATGTGACCTTATGAAATGAATCGTAACTTGTGACATGTGCAAATAAAGATCTGTGACCTGTGAATTACGATGAACTATGACCAGTGACTTGTGGCCATATGAAGTGTGTCATGTGCTTTAATATCTGTGACCTAATGAATTGTGACTTGTGAACTAAAAAAATGTGACATTTGCAAATAAAGACGTGACCATAGGAACACCAACCAACAAACTAACTACCACACTGTCAGTCACCAAAAGCACACCACCAATTATCGTTGCCACCAACGATTTCCATTCATCGTCGCCACAAATGCACCGCCATCATCGTCGCTACCACTACCACACTGCCAATCATCTTTGCCACCAACACTGTCAATCACCACCGGTCCACCACTACCACCACACATAACCACACACCAAAAATAAAAAAACATACAGGTAAAGAAAAATTAAGCCAAAAATCATCTGGAACAGGTGGAGGTGGGAGTGGGGTGGGAGGACGTAGGGCTGAGACACCGCTGACAACTGCTACTCCTAAACCCAACAAACTCTCAATCCAACACCAACACAACCACCCAATCTCATCACCTCTCCGCGCCAGTAGCCAACTGTTCACTGATATCTCGCGATACGAAATATCCCCGCAAGTGAACGGGTCGTGAAGAGTAGTTAAAATGGACCTAAGAGTCCGGATTATCGTTCCCACAAGGACCGTTTACTAAGTACCGAAATGTATAAATTCTTATCCCTATTTGAACAAAGAAATGAATTTTAGATTGTTTGGAACTAATGTTTATAACTATGACTAACAAATTAAAGCTTTGCACAAGATTGAGGTTGAGCAATTGTTGATTGTTTTTAAGTATGATTGAAAGTGGTTGGGATTCACGAGTTCACCTAGCCAATTAAATCAATTCCTGTTCCAGATTTTACTTTCTAAATATGTGATCGATCAAGTTCACAAAATTAAGTTGAGATTCCTCTCTCGAGTTTAAATCAACTCTACCTAGATAAGTCAACCTTGTATCTCTACAGCGGGTCCGAATATTCCTTATCTAAGTGCATTACATGCAAGAACTTAAACATGATCGCACTAATCACGAAAGTATATCTCTATCTCTCGTTCAATTAATGGATTTATTACCTAGATCTATGTTATTAACTCACCTCTCGGATTATGGAAATAACACATAAAATCATGAATAAGTGGCCAATTCATTCAAGCATTAAACGCAATAATAAACCACCACATGCATCACGGCGCTAAAACAAGGAACATGGAATTAAAGCAATATGACTAGGCTACGTCGTGATTCCCAACGTTAGGATTAGTTACACATAATATCTGAATAATAAAAACAATCTGAATTAAAATTAAACATGCTGGAGTTTATGAGTTCAACGATGAGAAAAGAAGTCTTGCACCAAGATTTGCTTTCCCGTGTTTAGCTCCTAATCTCCTGTGCTTTTTCGGTGCTTGAGTCTCCTCGTCAATTCGATGTTGAATGGCCAAGAATCCTCCAAAATTCAGTGTTGCACACAAAACTGCTCTTTTTCCTCACGCCTCTGTTGAAAAACTAGGTTAATTTCCCGAGTTTGCCTCTTAAAATCGCGCACAAAAGCCCAATACAGGCCCAGACGGACACCCACGCGATCGCGTGGTTGGTACGTCAGCGATCGCGTGGGCGAGCCTTATTTCGCTCTGCATGCATTTTGTCGCCAAGTCGCGATCACTGGCCTTGAAGCTTAGCGATCGCGACCTGTAGGATTTCCACGCGATTCGCCATCTTTCTCTTGGCCTTCAAGTTGGTCCTTTGATTTTATTTGCGACATGTATCCCCCACTATTGATTTGATCAATTTGACCCTAGAATTTCTGTTTCTCTTCAATTCTCCTTCTTTTGAGCTTCATTTCCCGTAATTACTTCCTTGCTCCTCTTTTCGACCAAAAATCTGAAATACAACAATTAAATGCAATTTAGGTAGACTAAATTCATAAATCAACACGATAAATTCTCATTTTGGCATATTCCCAAGTGTATAAAACACACCTATCAAATACCCCCAAACTTGAATTATTGTTCGTCCTCGAACAACGGATATTGACTTACAAAATCAAATAGACACGATATGAGATATTTTTGTTGTGCCAACATGCTTACCATATGCCTCCATAGTCCAAATCAATTTACACTCTAGGCACGAGTTACGAACAACAATGTAAAATAATTTCTAGTTATATCATGCCAGAGTTTCAAGTGTGTGTGTGAATAGCCAATGTCAAGTGCATACTTATGCCCAAGATGTGCTCAACACTGTGTGGCTCATTATGCATAATCAAGCCCAAGTCCCATGTGGTCAATCTATGATGTCTAATGAAATTCCTTTCAGCACTCATGGATGATCACCACTTTCAGCTTTTCTCTCACATCCCGGGTTTCTGTCTATGTGGGTTCTAAAAATTATTCTTTGCTTTTTCCACATAAGGTAGTCAGAATCAGAAATCTGTGTGCATGACAAATCAAAAGAAAGCAGTCCCCAATTCTACAACCTCAACCACCACAACTCAGTCAACAAAGCTTATACCATACAATAATTTTTTTTTATTTTTTATTATTGGACGACTTTTTCTTGTAATTGTCCCTGTCTTTTACCATCTTTGTGCAAAACTTTTCATACTGGCTTTCTATATGACCCCTGTAGCGGGCTTTCAGATCGGCAACTCCCAAACCAGACGGCTTTAGGGTACCAGGTTCAAAGAACCCCTCGGACGTACTTGCCCGAGTCATAAAGGCTTAAACAGAAAAGTTAAAGATGTTATAATGTCTTATGTGTAAGTCCACTCTCCGTACTTGCTTTCTAATTGACCCCTGTAGCGAGCTTTAGGTCGATGACTCCCAAGCCAGTTGGATTTAGGGCACCAGGTTTGAAAGACCCCTCGGACTTACTTACTCGAGTCAAAAAGGCATTTGAAGAGCGGAATAAGACCTTCAGCATTTTTCTATTTTTATGCTGAAAATGGTTTATACCAGTTGACCAAACTGCACTGACTAAAGTGCAAAACCAAAAACCACAGACTTCCAACCCGTCAACACACACAAATTCCAACCATTTTACCCCCAAACTTGCATTTTAGCATGATTGGTTCTAATTTAGGGGTGGGATGTCTAATGATCTACGTTCAGAGATTTTTGAGTCATTCTTAAATTCAAATTGCACAAACTCTGCCCCACATGTATTAAACAAAATCCCACACACAAGCAAGTACCCAACATTGGCTATGTGCGCAAAAAGTCTGAATCTAGCAAAACATAACTAGTTAAGAAATAAGTTCATGTTTTCATGTTGTTCAATTTTCAAGCCTAAACATAAATTGATTCATACTATTTCCTAGGCAATAAGTGTGTCAACACAATTTTTAACTAAAAGACCTTTTTTTTTTTAACATCAAATAAAAGGACCAAGTGGTTGCATTGATTAATAGAGGTTTGAAGAGTTACAGACTATCAATTAATACAGGCCCATATGATCGAAAATAAATACAGCCTAAAATTTAACAACCACCCCCAAACATAAAAATTACATTGCCCTCAATGAACAATAAAACAAGAAAGAATCAAAAATGGAAGGCAAGGTAAAAAGAAAAAGATCAAGAACTTCCTGGGGGTAGGTCCTGCGGCTGTGGCTGAGATGGTCCCGCGGCGTCTGCACCCAATCTGCCTTCTATTCCTTCCAATCTCGCTTCAATGCCCTTAGCTCGCCGCTCGATCCCTTCCAGTCGGCTCTCCATAGAGAAGAGCCTGGCATGTATCCGTGATAACTGACCGCTGAATTCTGTCATCGTATGGCGCATGATGCGCTGCTCCCCAGCGATATTACCCTGAACCAGACGGTCAAGACGCTGTTCCAAAATTTCTAACTGCCTGTGCTGTGCAACTTCAGCTTCCCTTCTCAAGTTAACGGCGCGAGTCAGGTCAGTCAACTCCAAAAGTATCTGCCGGAGGAGCCTCTCATCTCCAAGAGGAGCCGGCACATGAGCTGGTGCTGCTGGAGCGGCTGGTGCGGATGGTTCTGCTGGCACTGCTGGTACAGCTGGGTCAACAGGGGCAACAGGATCCACTGGGGCTGGGGGAGGAGCAGGTGGACATCGCTGTGCCCTAGGCCTCGTGCTCTCTCTGGTGCGTCTGCTGATAATGGCCCCGAGAGGTGCAGGTTCTTCAAGGGGTAAAATATCCACTCCTTCGGCCACGCAGATCGCACTGATCAAACAAGGAAACATGATCTGGCGGCCGGAGTCCAGCTGGGAGGCAAGTGTGATAATAAAGTCAAAGATGTGCCTCCCCAAATCCAACTTGCGCCCCCTGGCTAGATGATGAATTAAGCGGGCCTGGTCTTCATTAAACTCAGTCCTGTGGGAAGTGGGATCGATGTTATGGCACATGAAAATGTGCAGGACCCTGATACTCTCTGTGAGCTCCCCATGTTCGAAGCGCCCTGGCTTCTCCAATTCCACATGCTGCCGGCCGTACAAGAAGTCAGTAATCATATCAATGTCCAAATCACTAGGGACCGGCTCAATCCCCTCTCGTGTCAGCTCCAAAACCCGCTCAATGACAGCCGGAGAAAATCGGATCCATTTACCACGCACCCAGGTCTTATACCTGTGTGGGGCACCTTCTGTCTCGATGGCATGGTTGAAGTTGGCTAGGAACTCCTTGACCAAAAGTGGATATGGCTTGTGCGGTGTGCCTGCCAATTTGTGCCAACCAGCTCTCTCTATAAGGTGGGCGAGCTCAGTATCCGGGAAATCGGCTACAATGACCTCACGTTCATTCCACATTTTCTTCCCCTTAAGCAGCACATCATATCTGCGCAATTCTTCGCTCCCCACAAACCTTTGTATATCTCCTATGTTCCCCTGATCAACCTCAGGATTCGCAGAGGAGGATCCTCGTTTTCGCTTAGAAGGCCCAGCCTGTCCCTTCCCTTTCTGAGCAGTCGTGGCTTTCGGAGGCATTATTGTACCTACACAGAGCAAACGCATCATTAGAACCAATGTGAGAGTGGAGAAAGTATAAGAAAAGTAGCACAAACCCCCAAACTAGTGAGAAAAATGAATGAAAGACAAACAGCCCGACTGGTGCTTTTCAACCTCGGTTGTCGTGCCCAAAAAGGTAAAATTATTGAAACGTGTCCCGAGCACAATAAAGTATTACAATTCAAGAGTAGCATATGAAAAGTTAAGAGCAGACAGAAATCAGATGCATATAGAAAAATCGCGATGAAGTGGTGACGCGAGCGTGCAATGGCCTTGCAGTGGCCCTGCAGTGGCCTTGCAGTGACCCTGCAGTGGCTGCAATGGTGCTAGGTATTGAAATATGCAAATTGATGCAATGCAATGAGTCAAACAGCGGGATTATAGCACAAAAACATTGACAAACATGTAACAAAGATATGTGCTCGAGTGGATTCATCAAATTTCAACAAAAATCTCGTTGACTTCTAAGTAGTCCCAAAAAATGGCCACTTTGATTCCTTGATTAGTCCTCTGGTAGAAGCAAAATTGCATCCGGAGCTCGAAATTGCAGCATATTGACGGAGAAACTGACTCCGGGTCCTTTGAGAATTAGGAGACATTTTTTAAGCCTTAGATTCATCATCTTGAGACTTGATACGATAAATATGCATCACCACCGTCACCCCTACCCATATGGCTCTCGCCGTTGGTAGAACCACCGGTAGCGACGAACTCATCGCGCAATAGGACTATAGCAGCAGCGGGTTCGTCACACCGCTGCTTATGCTGGGGGCGAGCGTCACTGCATAGGCAGTCGTTGTTGGCCACCCCCACAAGATTAGAGTCTCGTCGAAAACCTCTTCTCATCTTGCCGGAGGAAGTGTGCGGATTTGCACCTTGTCTTAAGAGAAAATGGAAGTAAATCTTTCTGAAATGGTTTTGAGAGTGATTGGGTAACGTGTCGGTGTATTAATAATAGTATTAATTAATATTTTAAATATATCAGTTAAAACCTTAAACATGAAATTATTAGTATAATTCGTGAAATATAAAAAATATATACTGGTTGTGGTGTTATTACCACAAAATTTAAACCAAAATTTTGAGTCTTGACATTATTAATTATTTTGAGTTTATTTATTTATTTTTAATTGAAATTGTCAATTTGTGACAGGGCAAGGTGGGTATCAGGGTTGGGAACACCGTCCTATCCCTGTTCTATTCTTGGATTAGTGACACTTTTGCATCCCATCCTCATCTCCGTCCAATCACCGTCCTTGTTGAAAATTTCTTGGCCGCTTGGATGGGATGACAATGAGGCGGGGATGTCGTTCTCCGAATCCACCCCACCAAAAACTTACCATCCCGTCCCCACTCCATCCCCGTTTAAACGGGGACTTGGCTTGGCGGGGATGCGGAAATCCCCATTTATTATTATGTATTTTTAAATTATTTTGATTTAGATAAGAGTATAACGAACGAGTCAAAAACATTGTCTTACTCAATATATAATCAAACTTAATCAAATTAATCAATATTGTGGGATATAAAAATATTTATCAATGTACCTCTTAACTATGTTTAACAAGTAATAATACAAAATCAAATTAGTCTAAGTTAATTTTGGTTCGATAGATGAATTAACAATAATCTGTACTCAACTCCAGGTTGTTATTTCTTGTCTTTTCTAACGCATAGATGTAACTTTTTCCTGCACAAATTTGTCAAGATGAGCTCTATTTCATTCTTAGCAGAACGAACATCAATCAATTGGAGTTAAAAAATCATATACTGCAGAATTGGAGATAGCCTTAATTTGACTTTTAAACTCACGAACATTTTTTAAATATAGTAAACATAGCTCCAATTTGAAAATTCATTACTTGTAGCAAAATGATATTTGATCTATTTGTTTCTTTGATTCAGGCTATTGGGGCATAATTGAATGGAAAAGTTTGTTTGTTTTATATAGTTAATAGAAAACTATTTGGCATTTGAGATGAACAATTGATCCTATTTTTAATCTGTGGACTTATGACGTTTTTAATTTGTTTGAACTTTTTTAATTGGACTTGTTAATCAAGGACGGGACTGAGGCTGAGATTATCATCTTGTCCCAGATTTACGGACACTTTTAATCCCCATCTCTGCCTTTGTAGGGGATTCCTCGTTTCATTTGGTGTCGGATACCCATCGGGTTCGGGGATTCCTCATCCCGTTGCCATTCTTACGCTCGGATCAATTCCTCTTCAAATTCGAAAAATTTTCGGCCCGTTGTCATTCCTAATTCTATTGTCCCTAGTTGAGATTTCTATAATTTTAATGAAATCCATTAACACTCCATTCTTTAAAGCAATCATTATAATTTTTAAATCAATTTATAAATAACACAATTTATCAAATCACTTTCTAACAACGCACATTTTCCCTCATCAATTTTTACCACATATTTTACTTCAAAAACATAAATAAATCAATTTATAAATTGGTACAGTGTTACCAAACAGAGTATAAAATTTAAGTATCCTTAGCCCATGTTTGGTGGATATTAAAATTCGATTTTTAGTATATTTAATTTAAATAGAAACTATTGAAATGTGTAATTAAAAAGTTGTGGTCCCCGTTGATTATATTTAGTGTGTTTGATGTACATTATTTTGGAAAGAAATTGTTTTAAATAGTGATTGATATGATATTATTTATGTGATTGAAAATGAAAGAAAAATTTTGAATTTATTTGTAGATTATTTTAATAATATTGAAACATGTGGTTAATATCTTCTTTTCAACTATACATTTATCAATAAAATAATATTATACAAAAACTCAAGAATGATTTTCTACTTTTTAACCACACATTCTCCTAGAAATCATGATTCAAAACCATAAAAACTCCTTTTTAAACCAAATCAAATAATGGGTCTCAAATTGGGGCAGATTCTGTAGAAAAATGTTGTAAATATTATATTATATTAGTGAATGACAGTTGTATCCCTAAAATCCTAGGTATTATTACTTTATGTATCCCTTATTCCCCCTATATATATGGGGACTTTGGTTCATAATAATACACAAGTTTATTGGTGTCTCTACTTTTCTCTCTAGTTTATAACACGTTATCAGCACGAGTTTCTACCAAATTGAGTTAGAATTTTCTTTTTCAAAATCTCATATACCAAAATATTAGTTAGAAGGTAAAATCATGTGCGTCGAAATTAATTTGACAGCATATGAATTTTTTGTTCCGATCGTGGTTGAATTGTTCCAATTCTAGGAGGTTGTTTCAATTCCAATAATTGTTCCAATTCCATCCGTCTCCATACTCCAACCAATAATTTGTGCTCGTGTAACAATTGTGACTTGGATGCAAGTCAAGTTCGACTCCATACTCTATACATTAACTTTTTTATGTGTGTTTAATGTATATATTATTTTGTTGTTGATTTTTTTTTTTTTAAGTTGATAATTCATTATGTTGCTACTCTCGAAGTAGTATAACAATACATTAATATTATTAATCATAAAATTGATTATTATTCATTGTTGCTCCTAAAGTAGTACAACATTATAATTAATATTCCAGAAGAATATTATTTGCTCCCGAAGAGCATAAATTATAATTTTCAATATTCCAGAAGAATATTGATTTATTATTCTTGAATAATCAAAATTTTAGAACTATAATTATTCTAGAAGAATAATTTGTTATTACTTCTGAAGTAACACAATAAATAATTAATATTCTAAAAGAATATTAATTGTAGATATGTCTATTATAAATACATATAAGTCGGTTATACGATTTGTAATATCGTTTTAATTATATTGGTTGATGATAGACATATATCTAGTGTAATATAATTTATTACTTCATATCAATATTCCAGAAGAATATTGATAATTAAATGAATTTCAAATCAATATCTCAGAAGAATATTGCGTTTCAATATTCCATAAGAATATTAATCGTAAATTTGTCTATTATAAATAATTTATTGTTACTTCTGAAATAGTAAAACATTATAATTAATATCCTAGACGATGTTATTTGCTCCTGAAAAACATGAAATATAATTTTCAATATTCTTTTAATATTCTAGAAGAATATTGATTTATTATTTTTGAAGAATTGAAATAAGTTCGTTAGCGGAAGAATACATATATTGTTTCAGTACATTAACTTTCATTCTAAAATGTACTGAAAATCTGTCATTATCTCTTTTTGCCTATATCAATTATGTTTGTCTGTACCACTTGTGACGTACAAAATCAGCCAAAAATCTTGAAATCAAAATAAGTAAAGATTGGATTACCATGTTCGCGGTTTATTTGTAGTATATCTCTTGGTTTATGTTAATCCAATATTCTTGTAATCTTTAGATTTTATCTTTGTCTTGTAATCCATGTAATATCCTTTATATATAATATTACTTTCTCGTGAAGAAAAATTTATTACAATTTCAATATTCCAGAAGAATATTGACTTAATACTCTTGAAGAAGCATAATTTATATTTTAAATGAATATGGTGTTGGTGTCCTAAAAAATAACACAACCCATGTTAGATAAATATTCCAGAATATATTTTATCTTCATTTGTGTAGATCACAAATATTGTTAGTTCGAAAGGTAGAACGAATCATTAATGTCAATATTTCTGAAGAATATTATTTGCTCCTGGAGAGCATAATTTGTCGATATTCCTGAAGAATATTGATTTATTATTCTTGAAGAATTGTAATTTTAGAAATATAATTATTCCAGAAGAATAATTCGTTATTTTTCTCCTAAATAGCACAATAAATATTAATTATTATTATAATTGAATGAGATTCGAATCAATATTCCAAAAGAATATTGCGTTATTGCTACGTTTCAATTTTCTAGAAGAATATTATTTTATTGCTTATGTGATAAATATTTCATTCTTTTTCTAAAAGAAATTCGAATTTATTAATAATCCAGAAGATTATTATGATGTAGAATAATATATTGTTGTGATGATTCCTGAAAAATCATAATTTCAATATTTCATCTCATATGAAATATAATAATGAAATATAATTTACTCTCGAAGAACCTAATATTATAAGATATGTTATTAATTTGATATTCCGAAAAAGTATTTTGTTGTTACTCCTGAAGAATAACAACTTTATTTTATGATAAATATTCAATTTATTATTTTACTTGTTCACGAATAACATAGTTTCTTTTTCTGCTCAAAGTAAAGTTTTGTATTCTATTAACTTTGAATTTTCATATAAAGCGATATAATTATTCAATCTTATCATATCGTTTTGACTGTACCAACTCACAATAAACATTTGTTTGAATGTATGTTTTACATTCAATATTATAGTACAATATTCCAGAAGAATATTATATCACTATTCTAGAAAAAGAAACAATCAAAATCAATGTTCCAGAAGAATATTGATCTAAATCGATATTCTAACAGAATATTGCACATTAGGAATATCTCATTTGAGTTATTTAATAAAATATTCTAAAATAATATTTCGTTTTTGCTCTTGAAGAAGCAAAATCTTATTTCACACTACATATTCAAGTCTAATATGTTTATATGTTGTTGCTCCCGTAGAAGTATAACAATTATAAAATAATATTAACTACTCTTGAAAGAGAATGATATTACAATATTCCGGAAGAATATTAACATATTGATTTTGAATGAGTAATAAAAACGTGCTTTTCGAAGTAGCATATGTTTCGAAGAATATCTCATTTGAGTTCATGTTTATCCGTGAAGGAAAACATATAACTAATGTCATAAGGACATTGATTAGTTTGACTACTTGAAAAACATATGATTATATAATGTTTAATCATTGAATTATATCTTATATTGAACCAGAAGTTCAATTTGATTTTATTATTTGGCATGACAGTTGGACCATCACTGGATCAATAATGATGCGAAATTAAAATGGATAATTAATGAAGAACCAGAAGATTCTTCAATCCAATCATATATGATGTTTGTTCTCTTTCATGAAATTTCATGACTGTTACTAGGGGTGGGAAAAAAACCCGGAACCGGTATAACCGAACCGAAAAAATCGGAACCGTATGGTTTTAAAAAAATAAAATAGAAAATCGGTTTTGGAACCGAGAACCGATTGGTCGGTTCTCGGTTCCGCCTTTGGAACCGAAAACCGAAGTTAGAACCGGTCTTTGATCCTTATTTACTTTTTTAATAGTCTTAATTGGTTGTCCTAAAACTAAAAATCAAAAGAATTTGTAATTTTTTAGGGTAAAATAAAAATGATTAATTTCTTTTTATGGAGTTTGTTATGTCTCTACCTCATTGTAACATTTAACTTCACACATTTGAACTGAAATTCTTAGTAAATAAAAATCGAATGAGACTAACTTATTAATAAGCAAAGTTGTTATTGATCACGATTGAGTTAATTAAATATTTAAATACAAATAAAAAATAATTAATAATAACTCATTTAAAACTTATGATTTATCCCACAAGTTTACTATATTTCCATGCTCGAAAAACCTTCTAGGCCATTTATTTCCTATTTTTGTTTATGAATATCTTCCGTTTCATGGAAAATTTTATACTTTCTTTGGGGTGAAAAGATTTTCGAAATCTTTGATCTTGGTATATTCGGTAGAAGTTTATTTTAGGTTATTGGCTCACTTCTCGAGGCCTAATGCTTCTCGATAAGGCTCTCGACAAATAATTATTATTGTAAAACCGAACTAAAATCGAAACCGAACCAAATCGAATGGTTTGGTTCTTGCGATACAATGGAACTGAATGGTTCCATTTTACAAGAACTGAAAAGTATGGTTCGGTTCCGGTTCTTGAAATACCCGAACCGAACCACCCGACGCCCACCCCTAACTGTTACTAGCTAAAATAGGGATTAAATTCCCTATATTTCTGAAAAATAATTAGGGTGATATATAGGCCACCATCATCCTCAACGTTGATCATCTAAATATTATTTTTATCTAATAGATTTGATACATATACTAGATGATTGCATGGTATTCGTAACCTGAAGTTTGCGAAAATATTGCTCAAATTTTAAATTATGAGCAAAAATTTTCAGATTATATAATCAAGAATGTGCCTTGATAATGCCAGTGGACACGAATCTCAACATTTTAATAAGTGTTAGTTGGGATATCGATAAATGGTTTAACATTTTTGCTTGTTAAACACCTCTAATTAATTTAATTGAGAACAAAATACTTCCCTTTTTGTTTAGAGAATTCTATTACGCATCATGCCAACATCATAGTTCTCCCCATTATAATTGGCTTGTGGTTAGAGCCTAATTTTTCCATATAATTTTTTAATAGTGCAATTGATCCACCACAATTCACTGATATGGAAAATAAAGAATGTTGAGAAAAATGCATTGTTTGAACATATATCTAAAATGGGTGATATTTTACAATGTCGAAAAAAAAAAGATTTTCAATTTGATTAGACAATTTTCTCAATATTAGGGGAAATATTAGTACCTTAAAATCAAACAAATATATCATATTATGTTATCTATATCCTCTACGAACCATAAGTTCGATTGAAAATACGAACGAAAAATTCAAAAGATAATATAATTACAAGATGCATAAGAGATTAATAAAATCTCATGTACTAGTTACAGATGCTCTATCTTATATTAATGTATGGCACGCTTCAAGAGTAGCGATAATATATTCGAATAAAGATCCCTAAATAAATAAAAATAGAGCAAATGATTATGATTGTCTTATTGAGGAGGCATATATTCGTGAGAGAGTATTTACTGACATAATTAATTGTAAATCTCCAGAAGATGTTCAAGTACTTGAATTATTGAAAAATTGAGATCTCTATAATTATGTCTTGTGGGGAAAGAAATCAAATTGAAATGATAATTGTGTCGACACACTTTATAAATCACTTATGCAAAAGCAAATTGCGAAGCTAGCCGCATCATAATTTGAATAATAGTAAGGATAATAAAAGAAAATATATTGAAGAAAATTGATATAAAAATAGTTGGCAAAAATATACATTCGGACTAAATTAAACTTACTACAAAACCTGAAGTTTTGGAACCTGAAGTCCAAACACTTAAAAGTGTAAAGCCAGTAAAATACCTGTGGTATAGTCGTAATACATGACTTGTTGAGCAACAAATGTTTCAAAGATCTGGCACAGATACAATATTTTAAAAAGGGTAATCAATACCTTAGTATTTTGGGATTGTAGTGAAATAATTAGAGAAAATCTATTTGAAATATAGGAATCGTTACATATCTAAAGTTTTACTACTTAAATTTGGTGGTAGCAATTTGACAATTGTAATGCGAAACATATACTATGCCTGAAGCATACAATATAATTCTCGAAGAATTAAATATGTTTGAAACATATAATTCAAGTTTTTAAGAAACTTGTTTGATCAAAGTATAATGATACTTTGCTATCTGAATATATCATATGTCTTTAATAGATTCAATTTTCAATGGAATGTGATTAAAAATATAAATTAGATTACATGAAGAATGGTACAAATGACTCTATATGACAAAGTGTTGAAATTGAGATGTACTATTACTGTGAATAATATTTAAAAATCGTGGAAATTGATTTTCAAATTCAAATTCATGGTTAATTATTTACCTGAAGTGAATAAGTCACTTCCAAATTTTAGAACTGCATTAAATGCATTGATAATATTGATTATAGAACATAACTCGATGCAGCATGTTCAAATGATTAGAAATATTTTATAGTTCTTCAAATTCAAAGGAATAATTGAATTTATATTCGAAGAACAAATAATATGGGATATATGTCATTTATATATGCTTGGTGAAGAGATTCGATATTGCACCGATTAACAGTTGAAATAATTATATGCAATATCTAAACAATTGTAATGTTCCCGTGAGGGAGAGCTAATATGCGCTACACTCTTTTCCTTAGCCGATGTTTTGTCCCATGAGGTTTTCCTGGCAAGGTTTTTAATGAGGTAGCTGTTATCAATGTCTATTGATATACTCTCATATACGAAACTCTTGAAGAGATCAAGATATGAATGATTCAATAGAGATTGAATCAGAGGGAGTAACTATATGGATGATTCAATACATATTGAATCAGGGGGGGTAGCTGTACTATTTTTCCTCCTTTCAGATTTTTCCCACTGGATTTTTCTGAAAAGGTTTTAACGAGGCAGCATCAAGATACTCCAGAATTTTCAACAAATTCACTCAAGTGACAATGACACTGATTTATCTACAAAAGCACTATCAACATCTACATTCAAGAAACCAGTTCACAAGATTGGAATACATCAACTCGATGATTTACAGCGATCAACACTAGGGGGAGTAGCTGTACTCTTTTTCTTTAGCCAATGTTTTGTCCCATTGGATTTTCCGACGAGGTTTTAATGAGGCAACATTCATCTTAATACTCCAAGAACGACTGTACTCTTTTTCCTACGTTTGATATTTTTGTCCCATTGAATTTTTATCAAACAAGGTTTTAACAAGGTAGATATTTTGTAATATCATATGTCATTCAAGGAGGAGTGTTGTAAATAATATATTTTATTAGTGAATAAAAGTTGTACCCCTAAAACCCTAGGTATTATTACCTTATGTATCCCTTATTCCCCATATATATATGAGGGCTTTGGTTCATAATAATACACAAGTTTATCGGTATTTCTACTTTTCTCTCTTTTTCTCTCTAGTTTATAACAAAAAAAAAAGATATTTTTTTAATGAATATACCAAACATGGCTTGTATTACAATGTAATTTTATGAAATTCTTTATTTAAAATGTAGGTTTCGACATGGCTTGGATTACAATGTAATTTTATGAAATTCTTTATTTAAAACGTAGGTTTCGATTCCTTCGTTGAATTTTTATAAATAGGTTCTTCAATTGTTTCTTCCCTCTGTGAGGTCAGTTCTGTTGGGAAATTGGACCACAAACGGAATTGCCAACATAAGTAGCAAACGCCAAAGATTTCCCCCAAACGTCGTGTGATTAAAATAGGAAATCAACAACTCAATCCAAGCCAAGCCAAAATCACAAAAAATAGAATATCGAACTATAAATATCAAAAGCGATAACACCAATAATTATTTAACGTCGTAAAATCCTCCAATGAGAAGGAAAAATCGACGGGGCAAACCGACAATTCCATTATTACCAAATAATAGCAATACAATATTTCTTCCCTAGATTTTTGCCCTAAATCTAGAGGCAACCAATTACACACCTTCAAGAATCACTCTTGGCAACCACAATATACATCATCTAATACAATAGATGGAACCCCAACAACTGCAATACAATAAAGATTAAATAGCACCTAAAAAAACCATTCTAAGATAATACTTAGAGAAACTAAGTTGAGGAAGAAGAAACTCAATCAAAACATTTTTTCGGACATAAAATAGGTTGCCATTTAATACCTTTATTTTGCTAGAGATGAAGAGAAGTCACTGCCTTTGCTATCTCCTAGCACACTGCGTATTTTTCAAAGAAAAACCCAACCTCCTGTTGCGTAAATATGAATATGTGTATATGCCAAAAGCAAGTCTGCCCATTTCATTTAAAATTAGGTTAGGAGTCCACTTTAATGAAATTGCACAAGTGGTCCTCCAAGTCTTAATTAATGTATGACCCATAATAATACATGGGCTGGACCACATAATCAAGTTATGGGCTTAAAAAATGATTTAGCCCAACAATCTCCCCCTCTAGCCCATGAGAGAGGTACACCAAATACTCCATTCACTTGGAATCCATTCCGGCTTGCTCGGCACAAAACTCAAGTTTCTGCTTGGTAACAACCTTGGTCAATATATCAGGAATATTCTTATCGGTGTGAATCTTTTTCAATTGCATTAATTTCTCATCAATCGCTCCACGGATCCAATGATACCTCACATCAATGTGTTTAGTACGAGAATGAAAAGTAGAATTCTTACTTAGCTCAAGAGCACTCTGACTATCACAATAAATGATGTACTCACCTTGCTTTACGTTGTGCTCCTCTAGAAACTTTTTCATCCATATCATCTCTTTACTTGCTTCGGTAACTGCAATATACTCAGCCTCAGTTGTAGACAAAGCCACACATTTTTACAATCTTGACTGCCAAGAAATAGCTCCCCCTGCAAAAGTAAACAAGTACCCAGATATAGACTTTCTGTTGTCAAGATCTCCTGCCATATCTGCATCTGTATTCGCTGTCAAAATTGGCTGAGCTCCCCCGAAGCTCAAACACAAAGTAGAAGTTCCCCTGAGATATCGCATAATCCATTTTACTGCTTCCCACTGATCTTTGCCCGGATTAGAAAAAAATCTGCTTACTACGCCAACTGCATGTGCAATATCTGGACGAGTACATACCATAGCATACATCAAACTACCAACTGCTGAAGAATAAGGTACTGATTCCATCTTCTTCTTCTCTTCACTAGTTGAAGGACAAGATCTTTTGGTTAGTTTGAGATGACCCCCAAGAGGTGAGCTAACTGGTTTAGCTCCTTTCATACTGAACCTTTCAAAAAGCCGTTCAATATATTTTTCTTGTGATAACCACAACCTCTTAGATTTTCTGTCTCGAATTATTTCCATGCCCAATATCTGTTTAGCCGGCCCCAAATCTTTCATATCAAATGACTTATGTAAGGCTTCTTTCAATTTCTTGATCAACTCCACATCCTGACCAACTATAAGCATATCATCAACATAAAGCAGTAAAATAATAAATTTATCACCTGGAAAAGATCTGATATAAACACAAGAATCTGCAGTGGTCCTTGTGTATTCCTGACTGGCCATAAAAGCATCAAACTTTTTATACCACTGTCTTGGTGCTTGCTTGAGCCCATACAAACTTTTCTTCAATTTGCATACAAGGTGTTCTTTCCCCTTTTGTTCAAAACCCTCTGGTTGAAACATATAAATCTCTTCCTCCAAGTCACCATGTAGGAAGGCAGTCTTTACATCAAGTTGCTCCATTTCTAGGTCTAGGCTGGCTTCTAACCCCAAAACAACTCTGATGGATGTCATTTTCACAACAGGAGAGAAAATATCATCAAAATCAACACCATATTTCTGCCCAAAGCCTTTAACAACCAAACGAGCTTTGTACTTCATCAAATCACCATTGCCTTCCCGTTTGATTTTATATACCCATTTATTTCTCAATGCTTTCCTGCCCTTAGGAAGATTCACCAAGTCATAAGTATCATTCTTCTTCAAAGAATTCATCTCTTCTGCCATTGCTTTCATCCAGTGAACTTTATCTCTGTTAGCCTGTGCCTCAGAAAAACTTTCTGGCTCTCCATCAGTAGTAAGCAAAATATAGTCAGAAGTAGGATACCTAGTAGATTGCCTGTGATCTCTGGTAAATCTTCTGACATGTGCTTCTTCATCTTCTTCTGTCTCAGGTATTTGCTCCCCCTCATTAGCATTCTCATCAACTAGTATATCATCATGAGCAATGTCATCAACATTCTCATCAATAGGAGCTAAATTCTCTTCAACAATAGGCTGTGATGTTGAAGTGCTAGTAGATGCGAGATCAGGAACAGCTGCAGTCGCTCTAGGCTGCTCCAATTTATCCAAATCTTCAATGATTTGGTCTTCATGAAAGACCAGATCTCTGCTTCTCACAATCTTCTTTTTCTCTGGATCCCAAAATTTGTACCCAAACTGTTCATCACCGTAGCTGAGGAATATACAAGGAGTAGCTCTATCATCAAGCTTAGATCTCTATTCCTTAGGCACGTGCACAAAAGCTTTGCACCCAAACACCTTCAGATGAGAGTAGGAAACATCTTTTCATGTCCAAACTCTTTTTGGAATATCAAAGTCCAAAGGAACAGATGGAGATCTATTGATCAAATAGCAAGCAGTCTGAACTGCTTCACCCCAAAACATTTTTGGTAGTTTGGCTGTCTTCAACATGCATCTGACTCTGTCAAGAATGGTACGGTTAATTTTTTCTGCAGCACCATTATGTTGAGGAGTACCTGCTTCTGTAAACTCATTTCGAATCCCGAATTTTGAGAAATAATCCCTGAACTCATGTGAAGTGTATTCCCCACCATTATCTGTTCTGAGACATTTCAAGGGCTTCCCTGTTTCTCGTTCTACCATGTCATGAAACTGTTGAAAACTCTTAAATACCTGATCTTTAGATTTCAACATATAAACCCAAAGCTTCCTAGAAGCATCATCAACAAATGTGAGGAAATACTTATTTCCACCCAAAGAAGCTACATCGCTAGGAGAGCACACATCAGAATGCACAAGTTCTAAAATATCATGTTTTCTTTTAAATGAACCACTAAAAGAAACTCTGTGTTGTTTACCATATAAACAATGATCACATTGGTTTAGAGACATACCTTTGGCTAAGGGAATAGATGTCTTCTTAGCCAGAACATGCAAACCTTTTTCACTAATGTGACCAAACCTCTTGTGCCATAAATAAGGAGAAGTATCTTCAACAACATTCACCTCATTTTTACAAGCTTTTGCATAAGTCTTGTAAAGCGTGCAACAAACTTTTCCTTTGGCAACAATCAAAGTGCCCTTTGACAATTTCCAATTCAAATCACCGAATCTGCTATAATAACCCTGTCTGTCAAGAGCCATAACTGAAATTAGATTGAGGCGCATATCAACAATATGCCTCACATCATTCAATATCAAGGAGTAGCCAAGTTCTGTTTGCAAGTAAATATCACCAATCCCAATAATCTTAGATTGGCTAGTATTTTCCATCTTTGAAATACTAAAATTACCAGCTGTGTAATTTGCAAACAAGTCCATGTTCGAACAAACATGGTAAGAAGCACCACTATCAACAATCCACTCAGTACTAGGATCACCCACGTGTAGACAATGACCATCTACACAAGAAAGTACTTCATCACTGGTAGAAACAATAGTTGTAGTGTTCTTTTCATCTTCCTTCTTCTGATTGCTACCTTCCCTTTGTTCTCTCAACCAAATCCGAAAATTTCTTTTAATGTGGCCCACATTACCACAATGATAGCAAGCTGACTTTTTATCTTTTGATTTTGACCGACCTCTTGACTTGCTGCGACCTTTCTGCCATCTATTTATATTTCTCCACCTGTCCTCTACAACAAGAGTATGTGCATAATTTGACCCTGCATGTACACTTGAGGACTTTCTTCTTGATTCCTCATTCTGCATACTGTCTTTAACAGACTTCATAGTCAAAACACCATTGGGAGCAGAATTACTGATAATCACAACGAAGATCTCCCAACTGTCTGGCAAAGAATTCAAAAGCAACAAAGCCTGCAATTCATCTTCTAGTTTCATACCCATAGTAGTCAACTGATTTACAATATTCTGGAAATTGTTCAAGTGCTCTGTCACACCCATGCCATCTTTGTATTTCATGTTGACCAAGTCTCTAATCAGAAAAGACTTCCTAGATGCAGTCTTCTTCTCAAACATAGACTCCAATTTCGACCACAATTTCTGGGCATTAGTCTCCTGTGCCACATGATGAAACACACTATTATCCACTCACTGTCTTATAGTTCCGATAGTCTTTCTATTCTGTTTGGTCCAACCACTGTCTGACATATCCTTCGGTTTAGCCGTGTCACCCTCAACGGGGTCATGCAAATCCTTGCAATAAAGGATATCCTCCATCCTAGGCTTCCAAGTTACCCAATTATGATTAGTGAGTCTAACCATAGAACAACCAACCGGATCATCCATTATAATCCACACAATCTAACACAAGCTCTGATACCACTGTTGGGAAATTGGACCACAAACGGAATTGCCAACACAAGTAGCAAACGCCAAAGATTTCCCCCAAACGTCGTGTGATTAAAATAGGAAATCAACAACTCAATCCAAGCCAAGCCAAAATCACAAACAATAGAATATCGAACTATAAATATCAAAAGCGATAACACCAATAATTATTTAACGTCGTAAAACCCTCCAATGAGAAGGGAAAATCGAATGGGCAAACCGACAATTCCTGATGAGAATCGGGAAAGTCAAACCTCGATGCACGTACCCGTGGGACCCATGACGAGATCCGAAGTTGACGAGGTTCAAGATTCGAGGCTAAACAATGTGAATAAATCAAGAAAAGCAAGTCGAGAATCAAGTTGGAGCCAAAAAGAAGACGAAATTGGAAACAGCCAATTTCGGTCGACCGAAACTAATTCCGGTCGACCGAAAGTCTGCAAAGTTTTTTAGACCCAGCTTCAGTCACTTTCGGACGAGGAACGGTCGACCGAAAGTCCAGTTTCGGTCGACCCAGAGATCGACCGAAATATTTTTTCGGTCAACCGAAATATTTTCGGTCGACCAATTCGGTCGACCGAAACACCTCAGTTTTCAAAAAAAACGGGGTTTTCTTGCAATTTCCACAAAAACGGGGTTTTTCTTGTAAATACCGAAATTGCACATTTTTCCCATTTTGTACATTATATTCACATTTCTTGTTCATTTGTAAAAAAACTTGGTTTGTTCATTAGAGAGCTCTTGAGAGCTAGGGCTTGAAGTCCCCCTTCTTGAGGTAAGGTTAAACCTCTTTGATCTTGTATCTTCTTGGAATTTAATCAACTTTATCTTGAGTATTATTATTCTTGTGTTGTTGTTTATTTTCCGCCACCTTGGAATTTGTTTAAGTGACCCCCATTGGGCTAGGGTTTGTTAATCCTTGAATTTTGGGTTAGAATTAAACTTGGGTTAAGGTGTTTATCCATTTATTTACCACTTTAGCTTTCTTGGGTTGGTATTAAAATTGTTGTGGGAATTTTCGGTCAACGCACCGAAGGGGTTCGCATCAATTCCACTATTACCAAATAATAGCAATACAATATTTATTCCCTAGATTTTTGCCCTAAATCTAGAGGCAACCAATTACACACCTTCAAGAATCACTCTTGGCAACCACAATATACATCATCTAATACAATAGATGGAACCCCAATAACAACAATACAATAAAGATTAAATAGCACCTAAAAAAAATCATTCTAAGATAATACTTAGAGAAATCAAGTTGAGGAAGAAGAAACTCAATCAAAACATTTCTTCGGACATAAAAATAGGTTGCCATTTAATACCTTTATTTTGCTAGAGATGAAGAGAAGTCACTGCCTTTGCTATCTCCTAGCACACTGCGTATTTTTCAATGAAAAACCCAGCCTCCTGTTGCGTAAATATGAATGTGTGTATATGCCAAAAGCAAGTCGGCCCATTTCATTTAAAATTAGGTTAGGAGTCAACTTTAATGAAATTGCACAAGTAGTCCTTCAAGTCTTAATTAATGTATGACCCATAATAATACATGGGCTGGACCACATAATAATCAAGTTATGGGCTTAAAAAATGATTTAGTCCAACAAGTTCTTCTTCTTCTCTATTTGAGATACACAAACAATTCGTTTTTTGTTTTTGATTTTTAGTAACTTTCATTTTCAATTCTCGTTTTTCAATCATTGCTCCCCTTTTCCTCCCAAGAATTTCCAAATTCTGAATTCTTACTCTTATTAGACCAGATTATAATTTCTGCAAATAATTTATTTGCACAAAGCTTTGATTTTAATTGTTTATTCTCGTAATGTTTTAATCATCCACTCTTATTTCATTGAGATTCAAAATCACTTTAACAAATTGTTTGATTTCGTTCAGGATTTGTAAAATTTAAAGCAAAAACGATAAAATTCAAGCTAAAATTGAAAGCAACCCCTTTCTGCAAAATTTGGTGGAAATTGGGGATAGTAATGAACTTTCCATAAATCCAGGGATCGAAAACCTGTTTCTTCAATTTCATACGTTAAAACCCGAAAATGTTGGAAGTAAATATCACGTCAATCTCGTGTTGTTATTATGTTGGACTGTATTGGTTTAGGGTAATTTTAAACCTCACATAGAAAATAAGCTTATAAATTATAAGTGATTATGATTTATTAAGATCACGTGTTGTAACCCTATTGCCAATGGCATCAGCATCCTACCACTTTCAATTTTTTATCTTTTTAATTTATTTTGCTGGTTGAATATTCGTTTAATTACAGGACGCGTTGGGAGGAAAGGTTTGACTCTGTAAAGGGAATTCTTTTGTGGCTGGCTGCTGGGATCAGGATGTCAATTTATTGGACAGCCTGATTTCAAATTCCTCAACACAAGACGTTTACCCATAAATCGGTAGGTAGCTCCTCAAAGATTGATACTTAATCAAATTCGCGTGTAATATTTTAATCAATTTCAGTTTTTATCCTTCACTTTATGCAGGTGAATGCCAATTCTATTGCTCGGCTTTGTGGGTAGACGATAATTCTTTGAAAAATTACTCGAGCTTCAACTGTACGTCATATGGCTTCCTTTTCTGGAATCTTTCAGAGGCCAGTAGTTGCGGCCTCTGCAGTTGCAATGGCCTCTGTTTCTGCTGATTTTCACGATAAACTGCGGCCTTCCGGTTCATCGGAGACTTGTTTTTCCTTGGAACAATCGAATCCTTCATTTTCTGAGTCATTACAAGAAACAAGTTCATCTTGGGTGTCCCAAATATCTTCTTCCAAGTTAACGGATTTGTCTTTCATCACCAGAATTCGCACGCCTTTGCCTAATGTAGGAATATCATTTCCTAAAACTGGACCAAATTGTTATTCTATTGTGTCTTCTCCTGTTTTGTTCAATTTGTATCAGTCTGCTGAGTTAGCAAAAACTGCCAAACCAGTGTCCTCTTCATATACTATTCCTCCATCGATGTCAGATGTTTTGTATAGATGGCATTTGCCGGTGCCAAACACCATTGATTTGTCTGGGGTTTCTGATTGTTCATCGGAAAAATCTAGGACTGTTGTGGTTTTGCTTGGATGGTTAGGCGCAAAGCAGAAGCATCTCAAAAGATATGCAGAATGGTATACCTCAAGAGGGTTTCATGCCATTACCTTTACATTCCCGATGAATGAGATTCTTAGTTATCAAGTTGGGGGGAAAGCTGAGCAGGATATAGAATTGCTCGTGAACCATCTCGAAGAATGGCTGGAAGAAGAGCATGGAAAGAATTTGGTTTTCCACACATTTAGCAATACAGGATGGCTAACGTATGTTTTTATACTTCTGTTTAAAACTTTTGAGTATAATTCATTGATCTCAAGAAAGAAAGAAAAAAGACCTTTTGCTCACTATTATGTTTGATGAGTCTCTTAATATATATGCAGTTATGGAGTCATGTTGGAAAAGATCCAGAACAAGGATTCTACATTAACGGGAAGGATTAAGGGCTGTATTGTGGATTCTGCTCCTGTGGCCGCCCCTGATCCACAGGTAATATTGTCTTGTAGAATTGTAGCTACACAGGTCCACGGCTATATAACTGTTGGAAAGACATTGTGGGTTGAAACACAGGTTTACATGAAACAAAAGATGTGCGCCTTAGTGTTACACTGTTTTGAGCTGTAGTTTCACCAATTATGTTACGTCACAGTGTTGTATTTCTAGCATTTCAAGTTGTGTGTTGAAGCTCTCTTCCTTTTTCCCTTTTTCATGTACAAGATAGTGCAAGATCTGCGTATTTTGTTCTAACAAGTCCAATTTGATGTTGAATCTCTTTAACATTATATCATTTTTCTCCACGTGGTTTGATTGAATTTTTTTTCTTTTTATTATTCTACATCTTTTAAAGCGAGGCTTGATCAATGAGTTTTACTTGCCTTATAATTCTTCTATCAATAATGAGAAACAAAACTAGGAACTAGACATAACGGCAGAGAAAAAGAGATGGTAGATTATTTTCTGGACTGTAAAGTCACTCATAATTCATAAATGTCCATTTAGCATCTGAAGTTTTCTTGTCTTGTGTTATTTCACAATTCTCTTCTCCAGTGAATTTCGCCCAATTTGATTGATGAAATTCATTATACATGCTTCTAGGTCTGGGCTTCTGGATTTTCTGCTGCGTTTTTTAAGAAGCACAGCGTTGCAACTAAAGGTTTCACGAGCTTAAGTGAAGCAGGTGCAGAAGCAACGACTGGAACTAGAAATGCTGTTGAAGCTAAGCCTTCAATAACTGAAGCGGCTCTTCTACTTGTACTTGAGAAGTTTTTCGGGGTGGTTTTGAATTATCCTTCCGTAAATAGGTAAAGAAGCTTTCATAACAAACTAAAATTCTTGTTCCATTATTCCCAACTTGCCGATATAATAGTTACGGATTCGCATACACGTGTTTTCAAAATAAACCACTGAAAGTAGAATTACCCCATACAATTCTTTGCACAACATCAATGATATTATCAGAATGGGAATAATTAGATTTTACATGATTTATTTATGTTTTATCATACATCAGTGATATTATCAGAATGGAATAATTAGATTTTACTTGATTTATGTTTTATCATTCATATTACAGGAGGCTTACAGATGTGTTGAGTGTATTAAAATTCCAGCAACCAAGCTGTCCGCAGCTATACATTTATAGCTCTGCCGACAAAGTTATTCCTGCAGGGTCCGTCGAGTCCTTCATAGAGAAGCAACGGAGGAGTGGACGTGAGGTCAGAGCTTGTAACTTCATTTCAACGCCCCATGTCGATCATTTCCGGAATGACCCCAAATTGTATTCTTCCCAGCTCACCAATTTTTTGGAGGATTGTGTGCTCACTTGTTGCACTCTTCCTGAGTAGCATGCTAACCAATCCATTATTTTATTTTATTTTAGGGGTATTTTTTCAACACTTGATAATTCCATACATATAGATATTAAGTCATTTGGAGATATTTTTTTTTGGTCGTGAGATGTGGCTTTTTAAAGCTACTTCCCCTTATTCTTTCAGGGGTGTATGATTGTCCCTGGACAATAGCGTTTAATAAGCTATAAATAATACAACTTTCTTGATATTATTCCGAAATTTGATGCGCCATGTAATTTTTGGTTCGTTTTCCTTGCCTTATCACTCAGTACTCCCTATCACTTAAAGAATTGATGTGTATTGTATAGGTGGATCTCACACAGTCACACTTACCTCAGTAACTCAGTTTGATAACTAGTTTATAAATATATTTATAAACAACACATTTATCTAAATTACTTTTTTTCAACATATTTTTTCAAACTACTTTTCAACAATATATTTTATCTTGAAGAAGACAGATTTTTTGTTTATTAAAAAAAAATTACCAAATAGAGGTGATAAGTACAAAATTCGAGCTCTAAAACTAAGTTTTGACGTTTTGTTGATTTTCTACTTAATTTAGTGCAATTTATCTTTGTTTTAGTTTTAGACCCGATTAAAAAGTAATTTGAGAGGAAAAAAAGACATAAAGATAACTAAATTGACAGGAAAACAAAAGTACAAGGACTACTTCACAAGCATTGAATGATGGAATAATCAAGTACCGGAATTGGATATGAAAAATGTATCAAAGGAATGAGGTGCTTCGAAGTGCCAAGGAAGATGTAAAGAAATAGATTAAGCACCAGAAGTCTGAAGAAGTAAAATGATAAATCCTTCGCGGAGCATGTGAAGAAAGCATTGAAAGATGAAATAATCGAGTACCGGGACTTGGACATGAAAAATGTATCTAAGGCATTGAAATGAGGTGCTTCGAAGTGCTAAGATGTAAATTAATGGATCAAGCACCAAAAGCCTCAAGAAACAAAATGAAAAATCATTTGTGGAGCATGTGAAGAAATTAATGTATAACTTTTAGTACAAAGATTTTCGTGAAGTAGATAGGATAACATTAGAAAGATGATTGGATGTAAAACTCAAAGCAAAAAAAAGGCTCAATTCGAAGTTGTAGATCAAAAGTTATACATATTTGAAGCTTGATGACGAAGCTGATAAAAGTATAAAACCAAGCGATCGCCCAAGTCAAATTTACAAAGGCAAAAAGCAATTGAGTAAAATCAAGCAATCATCCTCTTTATAACCAAGCTTGGGCAAAATCTGGGTTTCAAATTTTGTTTCCTTTTCCAACCGAATTTTTTTCAAATTTTGTTTCCTTTTCCTACATAAAAATTTGAGCAAACAAATGACTTGATTTTATAATTTGGACTTGCTTACTAAGGGATTATCACTCAAGGTCTTTTATAAACAAATTGTTTTTATGCATGTTGTATTCTTTGAGTTTGGACATATTTGTGTATTTGGATATTTTATGTACAGAAATAAAGTATTCAGTTCATTTCACTTTGTTACACTATGTTGGGTATTGATCTCACTTAAGGAATAAAATCGAACTAGTTGAAAATACTAAATAGACATGTTTTAATCACATAACATGTAATTTTCATGCTACACTCTCATGATTGATCTACGTCATTTGATTGTATTGATATACGTGACCATTGATGAATTTAGTTACGATAAATATGATGAAAATTGCTTATCCTATATCGATGTGCACATATGTTGTATGGCCTAGCGAGAGATTGTTGAAAAAATTCAACATGTTGGGCCAAACATGTATATATTAAAATGTGTGGTGCTATTTTAAAATTTAGCTAATAAAGTGATCTACTAAAAAAGTTACTGTTTTGGACTAATGAGTATTAAATGTCAGGAAATAAATTGTAAACGAAAACAATATTTTAAATTTATGAGGAGCCAATTTAATAATATTGAAGATGATAACTGTCTGACAATTATTTATAGTTATAGAGGTTATGATCCCCAATTGAATGTACATCTTTCATCTCTCTACATCTCCATCATCACAATATTTTTGGAGAAAATTCACGTATCAATTGGAAGATCATAATCCTTTCAATCAATCAGAATTATGGATTTAGGTACGTTTATGCTTGAACTTTGATTTTTGATAATTCTAGCATGATGATCTTGGGGTATAGATTAATAATCATTTGTTATAAATTTCCAACAGAGTTACCATTACCTTTTAAGGAATGTTGCGCTTAAATAAATTATCCATTTCCACAAGTTCAAGTGAATTTTTTTTTGAACAGGTAGTCGTGGAATTCATTAAAAATGGTCTTTTGAGAACACTTGGAACACAATTTATAGAATGAAATTAAAAAGATCACGAGATAGTTGAGAAGAAACTATTTAAAATCATCAAATATTACCATCCCTGTAGTTTACTGACCTTAGCCAGTAATTCTAATGAAAATTCCTATGGTCTAACATCATAAAGATTCCAAGAACCTAAAATGCTGCCTAGGGATGTCAACGAGCCGAGTTAACTGAGAGTTTAAGATCAAGGTTCGAGTTCGGCTCGAGCTTTTAGGGGTCGAGCTTTTTTTGGCTCTAGCCGAACCGAGTTAAAGCTCGTCCCCAAAAATAAGACTCGACTCGAGCTTTTTCCGAGCCAAGTCCCGAACTTATAGCAAGTTGAGCCAAGCTCGTGATCGAAGTTCATTGCTCAAGCTCCCATCGAACTTTTTTAGAAGATTTTTTTTTTTTTTGACTCGAGTCGAGTCTAAAAAAAAAAAAAACTCGGCTTGAAATCTCGAACCGCAAGCCGAGTTAAGTCCGAACTTTTTTCGAGCCGACAAGTCGTTATACCATTCCTAATGCTGCCTAGGGGCGGATCCAAATATGGGCCCGTTGTAGCACGTGCCCCAATAAAAATTCAATTTTTTTCTTTTTTTTTTGAAAAATCCACACTTTCTTCTAATAAGCAAAGGAATGAAAATGAAGTTAGAAATGAAAGGATTGAGAAACTTGATGAGGAAACTGATATTAAAATTGAAAATATGTCTCAATGTCGGGGATAATGTTGCGGATGTTAGGAGTGACACTTTTGAATTTGATGTAACAAATATTGAGAATGATGTGTACTTAATATTGACAATGATGTAATTATGGAACTTTATCAAAGTATGAAAATGCGTAGAGAACAATTGTAATAAAATTTCAAGTACTTTTTTCTTTTTTCGATCTTTTTTCAAAAAAAAAAAATAAATTCGGAATGTAGCCCCCCGAATCCCCGATACAAGTCGTCGGCAAAAATACAAATCGTGTCCCATTATCGTAAAAAGTCTGCGTCCGCCCCTTATGCTTCCTCATTGCCTCCTCGACAATTTATGTAATGACAAGTTTTCTAGAAAATCAGAGGCAATTATTCCTACTCGACAAATGGACAAGATCAATAAATATGGTTCATTATTTGCGCTGGCTATTTCCAGATCACCTATGTGCAGATGTGTGGGGCACCGGGTAAGCAATAGAACCCATGTTCATCGGGGCTCCGGGAACCATAGGTCCAGGAATTGGAGCTCGAACACCGTATGCCATGTGCCCCGGTGGGGTAAGATTCACTGGCGTGCCAACAGCAGAAACGAGGGGCGCCGGTCCTATTGGCTGTCCAATTGTTGGTAACCCGTACATGCCAACTCCGGGAGGACAAACCGGGACCTGAGGAGGTGGTTTGTTTGAACCTCCGCCGCCTGAACCATTCATTTGGCCGGTGATTGGACCTTGAGGCGCCGATGAAACATCTCCACCGTTGACGCTGGTGATGTCATGGATGCTTGATCGCCTTCTGTCTTTATTCATAGAGTTTAAACGGATGAAATACTTCTGTGCGTGGCTGGCAACTTGAGTTGGAGTTCTCGTCACCACGTAGTTCCGGGAAATGCTTCGCCAATCACCTTTCCCGTATTTATCCAAACCAAGAAGAAACAATCTGTTTGCCGACCCACAAATGAAAATATGACTATCAATTATTAAATACGAAAAATGTCACAGATCAAGGATGGAGCTATTGCAAAATCAGAGACAAACACAAAATCCAATACAAGCAGCATTAGCGTAAAACATTCTGTAGAATGCTATCAAAGAAAAATAAAGGAAAATCTATTTTTCGCGCTACGGAGAATCAAAGAAAAATAAAGGAAAATCTAAAAGGTTATTTACTTAACAAGGAACTAAAAATCTAAGCACTGAAATGAGAATAATAACAAGATTTTGAAAATTCTGAATCTTTGACAGCTTAGCTTTATAGTCAAATGTTGGAAGTTTCTCCTGAAAGTAAGAAAAAATCTCTTAGCAACTTCAACATCGAATCGATTCTTTTTAATAAATCGATCTGAATCATCTGATCGCAACTTCAAATATGGAATTCAAAGGGATCAAATAGGAAATGATACTCTGGATCGTAAAACTATAATGAAATATACGATCAACCAACAGTACAGATCAAATTCTAGAAAATTCATTTCTAATCAATAATGATATTAAGAAGTTGAATACCCTTGTTCCAATTATTCCTCTATCATTGGCTAAAGCGAAAGTTCATTATCTAATGGATCTTTCCGTTCTAATAAGTTATCCGAGAGTTATCAGTATTTATCAAATCTGTTACTATCTAACGGAACGCTATTGGATCAAATGACAAATACATTATTGAGCTTCTTCTGAGGTTGTAGACATATTTTCTTGCCTACCCTAATTGGTTTTATACTCCAAAACCAAATATCTACCATTTGAAAATCAATAAGGTACAATGTTCAATGATTAGTTCTTCATTTTATGAAGGCCGTTGCTTGATTGGTTTAAAGAGTTCCAGGATTAAATCGCGTCCATAAATAACTTCGGAACCAGAAGTCGGTTATTCCCTACGGAATATGAAAAATATGAAATGGCACATATAGTATGGACAAATATGAAACCTGTTGGCTTTCTCTGGCATTTTTTTATTACCTCCTCTTAAGTTACATTCTCAATTCCTCCCTCACCTCACCTTCCCTTCCTAATTTGGTTTTCTAGCATGCTCCACCGATGGGATCTTACAAGATCAACACCGATGGGTGCGTCAAGAATGACTTTCTAGTGGTGGGATATCATTCGGGGTCCATTTGAATTCGTGCGACTTGCCTTCTCATCTTATTAAATACTTGAGGTTGAGTTGACAGCCATTCTTGATCGGATCATTCTTGCACGCCGACTTAAATTTTCGGATTTATGGATAGAGGCGTACTCTACTCTAGCTGTACATTGCATCATCCATGGTGGAGGTCCATGGTCTATCCAGACTACTCTCACACATATCACGCATCTTCTTTCCTTCGATAGTAACACTATTTCCTACATCCACCGCGAGGGAAAACATATTGCTGACTTGCTGCACACACTGCTATCAAGAGTATATTCCTCTCACCTTGCCCCATTATTGACTTCACACCCTTTAAAGTTTAAATTCATATTTGTACACGAAGTAGTATTTTCTCATTTACTGCTTTTGTTTTTCACGCATTTGATTGGAGCTCAAGTTTATGCCCCTCTATTGTATTCATTTATGTCATGGTAGTGGAATCCTAACCTATGATTGTTCTTTATTAATAACATAACATTCTTAGTTCTATGGTAGATTGAAATGGAAGCCGTCATGACACATATTTTAGCCAAGTGTTGAAAGACTGACTACTAGCACGACACGAATGATGAAAATACTTATCACTAGAACTTTGCTACTTAACAAGCAGATAAGTAAATTGTAATTGAGCTTGGTATCAACAGGATTTTGGTGGTATAAATATATTGGCATCTGTCTTCCCCTGTTATTTTCAATGAATTAATTTTAAAGCTACTTTCCATACTCGAAACTCTAGTGATACTTGCAACTTAAATTCTTCGTCATTTCCTCTATCATGAAATGGAGCTCAGTAGATAACTAGCCAGGAAGACGAGGCAAAACCCTTTCGACGAACACGTCCATTTGATTTTTGTCATACCTCTACCTCTTGGTTCACCATTAGTACTAGTTCCATAATTTACACAAGAAATATTGGGGATGAAAAAATATTCTTCCAAGGATTTCCAATCAAATTTCATGGAAGAAACCTTAATTAAATCTACTTAGAAGAATGAAGGTTGATCTAGAACAGAGCTTGTTCATGTTACCAAATCTATATTAGAAAAATTGCACTAACCAAGAATGAGCATGTTGTTCTATTCATATATCCATGTTGGTGCATACTTTAAGATTAAATTCACCTGTGTTCATCTTCTGTCCAAGCAATCCCCTTGCGCCGCTCCTGATCTGACCTAGAAGCCTTGCCTCCATGACTGGAATCGCCATTTAAGTGCCCGAAATTCCCACCTTTCTTAGCAACTCTTTCATCACTAGCATAGCTTGTTGCACCATCTGAAGAAGAATTATAACAAGGCAAAGGTATGCAGCCAGACTCAATCTGGTCGACATCGTCCAGCAAAAGTTCATAGTGATGTTTAACCTCTTCCACCGATTTTCCCGGAACATCAGCAGAAATTTTCTCCCATCTATCTGAAGAATCCTCAGGATAAGTTGCCAATGCTTTCTCAAATTGCTTATCCTGCTCTCTACTCCACACCGAGGTGCTCGACTCACCGGCTGGCATCGAGCCTTTCTATCAATAGAATTGATATCACAGTCTTGTGCTTTGTTTTATGGGAAAAACATGAAGAAGGAAAGCTTAAGAGTAAGGGCAAGGGCAAGAAAACATGGAGAATTGAAATTTATTAGAGAAAAATTGCAATAAATATCGCTGAAAGAGCCAGAGAAGCAAGGGAAATGTTTGCTGATGAATTCAATTGTAATCTGCCTCACAATTCAAGAATTGGACTCTTGTGAAATACTTACTGCCCCTATTTTGATGAAGAAAAAGGTAATAAATTTAGTTGGTCCATGAGAAATATCTGAAAAATATAAAATTAAACATAAATGAATGACATAACTACAGAAAAAAATGTAATAAATGGCAGCCAGGACATAAATAGACAAGTTTAATTACTTGGTGAATTCAATATGATGGTAGTTATGGCTGTATAAGAATGTGAAATATGAAAGAGACTACCATGAGTACCAAACAAAGAACCTCCCACAATTGCAAAATGGATAAAAGCAGCTATAACTCTCAAATTCTACTTATATTTTTAATCTTTGATAGCACAAGGTTTTACAGCAAAGGCCCAACTGAAAGATGAATCATACCTAATTTTTACAGTCGATAGTGAGGCTGCCTTTTCCACTGGTAAAAAGTAAAAACGCCATAAGCAAATTGTCTATGCCTGTTCATGTGGAACTACAGACTTTCCTTGCCTAAGACACAAGATTCGGAGTGGAGGGTCACCGTACTTTTTTTATTTATATTATATAAACCAATTTATTTATGCCAAGAACTTGTTTGGAAGCGTGAAAAGTTTTGATTTTTATCATTTATTTTGGGTTTTTAACATATGTGTGATTTAAAAATGTTTGAAAAGTTAAAATTTATGAACTTGATTAAAAATGGATGGTCGAGTTTGAGTTTGAAATGTTGCGATGAAACTTTTATCTTTACCAAACAAGTTCTAAAAGTAATTTTTCAAATTACTTTTTAACCACACACATTTCTTTCTTCAATTTTTAATAATTACTTTTTACACCAAAATTATAAATAAATCAGTTCATAATTCAATGGTACCAAAATGAGGAATTTTTTAAAAGAAAATATTGTAAATCAACGGATTACAAAGTACAGCAGATAGGATTGCTGATTATAGTTGTCAAATCATAGTTTAAGGCTATGTTCCGTTAAGGAGAAATTAAGCATATGTTCGGTTAAGGCAAGCAATCTTGTTTATAAATATATTTATAAACAACATAATTTTTCAAATTAATTTTTAACCACAAATTTTTTTCTTTTCAATTTTCAATCATTATTTTTTACCTCAAATTCATGAATAAATAAATTTATAAACCAAACAGTGTTACCAAACGAAAATAATTTTTTTCTTAAATTCAGTTTTAACCAAACAATTATATGGACTTACTACTTTACACATTTGTTAACAACTTTTCAACCACATATTCAAAAATTATTCTAATTTCTCTTCCAATAAAATATCTCTAAGGCAGTGTTAGATTGCCTTGATTTGGCTAGGAAGTTGAAAATTATCGGGTTATTTTCCAACTTTTTGACTCTTTGATAGTTAAATTTTGCCAAGGAATTGATTTCCACCTTTAACCTCATGCGACCTGCTTTGCCCTCTTTTAGCAGAATTGGTTTTCTTTAGTTAGAACAGATAATTCATTTCCAGGCAAAGTCATTTCTTTCTCATTTTTGGCGCCAGAAAAAATTTCCCTCTCATTGATTGAATTCCCATTCAATGAATCCAGATTGAATGAGAATCCTCAATGAGGATGCATCAATAAATTTATGATTTTCAAAAAACATTATTTTATCATAGAATACTAATATATAAATATCTTTTTAATCTTTCCTTATAATCATGTCGATTTATAAGTTATTCTTTAACTTTTAATCGCTTGCTAATATTATTTATTTTTATTTTAAAATTTATGTATTGTTATGAAAATTTCTTTGACAAAATTAATCCAAAAATAAACAAAATATGGTTCCAAGGGATTTAATGGTTTATCTTATTTCATGAATCATATTAAAGCATTTATCTCCTTGTATTTCTACCCTCCTTGTACAGTTGAGGTTTCGATGTGGATTCTAATTTTTTGTTATATCGATTATTTAATTCAATTGTAAATTGAGTTGCCCATTTGTAATTTCTTAATTAAAACCTTTTTTTATTACTTAATTTCTTAATTAAAGTTGACTACAAGACAATATCATAATTTTATTTTAAATAATTCCCTCTATTTTGAAAATTATTTTTTTCTTTTCATTATCTTTTATTTAGTCAATTCTCCAATTATTTCTATATAATGCAGAAGTCGTAATTTGATGCAAGTCAAACATGTTAAATAGCACAAGTCAAAGTCAGCTAACTCAAAAAAAAATTCAAAATTCAAAACTCAAAATCCAAACACAAAGAGAATGGCTCCCCAACTATCAACATTTTCTGATTAAAAAAAAAAACTCAAATTCCATGGAAAACAAACTCAATCAAACACCAAAAGATAGAAAATTCCAATAATTTTCAGGTGGCAAATTTAACCAATCAAACGCATTTCATTTCCAATTTACAGGAATTCGAATTTCTAGGAATTCAATCTCCTGAAATTCTTTTTTTTTTTCCACCCAAATTTCACAATTGCAATCAAACGGTGCCTAAGTTAACAAATGAATAAGCAAAGCAGGAATAATGAGGAAACCCCAAAAGACCCCTTCATAAGCCAACAAAATTATTTTTTTAAAAAAACGACAAAAAAAATATTGAGATATGTCGTCGTCGTTTAGCTTTCCAACAATGAAAATTTCTTATTTAACCATCCATTATCCATCACAAATGTTACTTGTTAACGACTTTCATCATTGTATTATTATATAAGAACAAGAACTAATGCATTGAAATGTTAAATTTTTATTAGTAACAAAAGAGTCGAGTAGCCAAAGGAAAATCCGAAAATGTACTGAAATGGGGTGAGAGAAATTGATGAATGAGGTTAATGGGTTACCTAAAATTCAACATCCCAAAGAAAAGCAAAAACTGCACACCCACACTGACAGTGAGAGGGAGAGTGATGTGGGGCCGTGACAACAATTGGGCAAAAACTAGTCAGTCAGTATGACAATGATGAGGAAAAATGAAAGGAGAGGACCACTTTATTCGAGTGGCTCATCAATCTCTCCATTCTATAAATATCATCCATCCACCAATATCTGACGCTCCTCAAGTATGGAACTGTAGCCATAACAAAAAATATAATATATTTTACTATCACTTCTCTCTAGAGATGACAAAAAAATTCGATTGGACGTGTACTCGATCCGAACCCGTCACGTGGGTCGACGGAACAGGTATGGAGCCATTTCTCCCAACCCGAGTGGGTCGCGGGACGGGTGCGAATTTGACTGTCCCGACCCGAACTCGTTCCGATTAAATAAATTAATAAAAAATAATAAGGAAGAAAAATAAAAAAATACCGAAAAAATAAAAAAATTAAATGGGGTGGGTAGGTTAACCCGTCCCGACCCGAATTTTGCGGGTCGCGGGACGGGTTTAAAATTGAAAAATTCTCGCGGCCCGACCCGAACCCGCCCCGTTGCCATCACTACTTCTCTCTACATATTAAAAGAGCCAATGAAGGAGATACTTTCACTATTTTCGTCCTAGTTTTTCATTTACCATATATTATATATTGTTAAGGGTCATTTGCATGGATGACAATAAAATGCATAATGCCAAAAAATTTGGTAATTTTTCAAAATGTGCTAAAAATTGACTAATTTTGTCCATGAAAAGTTCAATATGCCATCACTCAACTACAAGACAAAAATTGAATCATGCAAGTTGACTCAACATATGATTGATATGATGTACATGACATTACATAACTACCCAATTGACAAAGAAATTAGCCAATGAATAAAAGAGTGAACAAAAAAAAAAATTAAAAATTAATTGAAAGAAAACGAAAATTTCACTTTGTTTTCTTCTACTTCATTTGAATACTATCTCTCTTGCACCACAAGACTATTCACTCAATCTCCATTAACACTTAAAGAAGATACAATTTGAAACTTGAAATTCCATTTCTAAAGGTAAGCATTTTTGTAACATATGATATAAGGACATTAATTATGAACAATTCGAAAGGTCTCCATATTTGTAACATATGAATATGAGCATTAAATATGTTGATATTTTGTTAATCATTCATGATTCCACTTTTTAGATCTTGAGACCCGTACATTTAGATTTGGGTGACAATGAGTGTCCTCATAAATGCGTAAAGATATTTCTTTGTTGTCATATTGTTCATGTGTTTAAGTATTGTGGTAGTTGAACATTGATGAAAACATTAATTTCTGTCGAAATTTTATAGCAAGAACCCTAGAATTACAGACGCACAGTACGGATCGTCGGGTTCGACATTTTAACTTTCGGGAATCCCAGAAGCAGATCGATACCACGAACAGCGGAATGTTAGGCTGTCTAATTTTCATTTTCAATTCGATTTTGTGAAATGCATCAATTTTTGACTTACATATACTGTTATTTCAGGAATGAGTGTTAATTTGCGATTAATCGTCTCGTATGGCGGAGAGTTTGTGAACGTAGATGATGAATAGAAGTGGCGTGGGAACAAGACTACATCTATTGTAGTGCCTAGCGATATCACGGTGGAAGGACTAATTGAACGGTTGAAGGTGAAGCTCCCACCTACTAATGTTTATAGTGACATGTTATTGCAATTCAAGGTGCTTAACATGAACATACCATCGGCCGAAATTCGAGAAGAGGAAGATTTGACTACATCTATTGTAGTGCCTAGCGATATCACGGTGGAAGGACTAATTGAACGGTTGAACGTGAAGCTCCCACCTACTAATGTTTATAGTGACATGTTATTGCAATTCTATGTGTTACTGCTGTCGAAACACCTGCTCGTATAGTGGATGCAGCTTTGGACATTAGTTGCCAACAAAATGAGTGCCATGCGGCAGTTGAATTTAGATCCGCAAACATAACCATGGTGGAGCATATAGTTACTGAGACAAATGAGAATGCAACGGCCAATATTTTCTGTGATGTGTTGGAAGACACTACGCATGGTAATGTAGATATTCCCTTTTTTGTGTCAGAAATGTGGACAATGATATACTCAGTGCGGATTCTCTATCTACACATAACTCCACAAACGGGGATATGCACGATGGGGTAGAGCATGTAGACACTTCCGACCTTGCATCTAATCAAATTTTCATGAACAAGAGCCAGTTGTACAAAAAACTGCGACTTCTTGCGTTGAGTGAGAAATTTCAGTTTCGGGTTCAGAGATCTTGGACGAATGTATTGCATGTTGTTTGTGTCGATCGTAACTGTAAGTGGATGTTACGGGCATCAGCCATTAAAGGGGCAGGTATCTTCATGATTCGAAAATTCTGTAACTTGCATACGTGTTCTGTGGACTGCCGATGTTGCGCTGTTAAACATGCTACAAGCTCGATAGTGGCCGAACACATTAAGTGTAGATTGAATGACCCCAACACTCCATATGCTCCTAAGGTAATTGTCCGTGACGTGGAACGTGAAATCGGCATACAAATTAGTTATAGCAAGGCCCGAAGGGAAAAGGAAGCAGCTCTACATTTGTTGAGGGGAACACCTGAGGACAACTTCCAAAAACTTGCCTCATATAGCCATGTTCTAGGCGAGAAAAACCAAGGAACTATTATGCACATAGAAATCGATTCAAGCAACAAGTTTCACTACTTCTTCTTGGCTTTTGGTGCAAGCATACGTGGATATTTGCACTTCCTCCGTCCTGTAATCTGCGTCGATGGTAGTCACTTGAAAGGTCCCTACAAAGGAACCCTTCTACTAGCAACTGCTCAGGATAGGAATAAACAAATATATCCATTAGCTTGGGGTGTTGTGGACGGGGAAACAAATAAGTCATGGAAGTGGTTTTTGTCCAAGTTGAAGGACCTCAGAGGAGACTCCGAGTATCAGGTATTTGTATCTGAAAGGGAAAAAAGTATTGAGAAGACAATCACCAATTTATTTCCTCTATCTCATCACGGCTGTTGCATATTGCATATGGAGAAGAATTTAATTCAGCGATATAGTAGTGCTAGCGCAACTTTTCTCTTCAAAAAAGCTGCCACAGCGTATCGCCTAGAAGAATTTGGCAGGCTAATGGGACAGATTAGAACGGTTAGTTCGCGTGTGGCGTCCTACTTGGAGAAAGTTGGGTTTGCATTTTGGTCTCGAGCACATTTCACCGGGAATCGATACAACATTATGACCAACAACAATGCAGAAAGTTTGAACGCAATGTTGAGACATGCACGTGGCTTACCCACACATGTCTAGTAGAACACATTCGTAGTACCATGCAAATGTGGTTTTATGATCGCCGTTTCAGTCATCCACATGCTAGGAAATGTAAGAAGGAGATGGTAAATGGAAATGTCTATCGAATGAAACAAATTATTCCATATGTCGAGAATAACATATTTCATCTGTCGAGATCGACAGAAATTTGTCGAGAGATGATTATAAACATATTGCAATCTAAATCCAGTATCTAACATGCACCCACGTAGCGACCTCCTCAATCCTGATTGTACAGGCATGTAATACTTAATGTGGGACTAAGAACCAAAACTACAGATAACCGCTTGTTCAAATTTTGATTCACATCATAAGAGGTATGGCTAAAAACATTAAGCTAAACTCAATATAACTATTCATCCAAATGCAAGGAAATGCAAGCCGTAGTTGGTAAATGGAAATGTCAATCGAATGAAACAAATAAGCCCAACTGTCGAGAATTACAGATTTCATCTGTCGAGAACTACAGAAATGTCTTGACAGATGACTATAAACATGTAATAATCTAATTTAAGTATCTAAGACGCATCCACGTAGCAACCTCCTCAATCCTGATTCTACAAGCATGTGTTACTACAATTGTCGAAATGCATGTTACGTTCAAGAACATTTCAAGTGTTAGAGCGATAGCAAATAATTAATGTGAGAGTAAGAAATGAAAATATAGAAAACTAATTGCTCATATTTTGAATAACATAATAAGATGTGTGGGTGAAATCATGAAGCAAAACTCAATATTTCCCATGAATTCTATACTACTATTGAACAATTTTTAGTGCTTCTTCTTCCATTCCAACCGCCCACCAGTTTACCCTAAACCACTTCCTCCCTCATTTGAAATTTACAAAAAATCGCTTCAACCTTCCCCATTTATAAACCAAAACCACTTCCTACTCTTGTCCCCACTTACAATCTGAAACCAGTTCTTCCTCCCATCGCCATTTACAAGCCGAAGCCACTTACTCAACCTGTTCCCATTTACAAGTCAAAGCAAAATGAAGGGCATGAAGCACCAACACCCATTCAAAAGTCAATCCACTACAAAAATTGATTTGAGAAATGAATTTGGGTTCAACATCATATGGGTAAAGTCTCTGTAAGTTTTATTGAAAAAAAAAAACAAAAAAAAAAAACAAGAAATTCAAAACCCACAATGGCTGGCGAGAGACCGATCGAAACAAACAACAACAAAACGCGAGTTGCTGAATGAATGTGCGAATTTTTGGTTACTAACATTCGATAATCCCTTCAATGTCGACGCCGGAGTATGTCGGTCGTGATCGGGGAGGGATTTTGGATGAAACCGATTTGTCACTTTTGGAAGAAGAAGATTGAGTGACTTTGGAGGGATTTGATAGAGAAAGTGACCTTCTCCTTCTTCTTTTTTTGGCTTCTGCACGAGTACCAATGGTGTAGTGGGCGACGGTTACAGCATTGTTTGTAAATAATGGGTCTACTTTTTGTACCTTCTATTTTAACATGTCAAATCCGTAGTAGTAGGATGTAAATGGGGAAAAAAATCTGCAAATGGCAAATGTGTCAAAAAATGTTAGATTTGTCAAAATCATGAAAAAGTATCATTTTTGTTCATACAAAGCCAAAAAGTGTTATGGACTGCAATTTCCTCTATTATTAATTCGTGTAAAACGCAACACAAGTTTGGGCACAGCTGAATTGGGAGGGGTTGTGAGTTCGAACCATTGTCTACTTCATCCTGTATTCAACAAAAGAAAGAAAATAGATAAATAAAAACTACTTGCCTAATTGATTCAGATGGTTGATTGTATTGTATGCACATTTTTATTTCCCAATAAAAAAAATTATTTTCCTATTTTAATAGTAAGTTACATATATATAGTACTGAATAATGCTACTCAGCTCGAATTTATTGACTGAATGCCTGTCCAAACTACTGTGGACAGTTGATTTCGAGGTTGATGTGATGGATGAAAAATCAGATCGATGACAAGTGTTAATGTGTAAAAAATTCGGTCAAAGAAACTGTGTGTGTAGCTCTATTGGTATTAAATTTAACATTAGTTCATATGAGATTCGAACAAAATTAATCTAAAACATTGACTAGAAAAGGTGTAGAAAAAAATTAACTTAGAATAGCCTTTTGTTTGGCAATTTATTTTTAAAACAAGAATGTAATGTTTTTTAGGTAAAATATATGGTTGAAAGATGATTTTGAGAAACGTGTGTGAATAAAAATTATTTCGAGAAATGTATTATTTATACACTTGTTTATAATAAATAGTTTACCAAACGGGGCTAATAATGGTCAACTTCATAATTTTTAGACATTAATGCTTAACTTTTCTATGGTCTTGATATTATGATTAGAGGAAAATAGTTTTCTAAATTTAACCTATAACATTGTTGACCACCTAAAATTGATGTGCTTAATTTATCCCATATTATTTGAGGACCCACTTTAAGCTCCAAATCAACAAAAGAAAGATTAAAGGTCATTATGAGGAATGCGAACAAAGCTAAGACCTCACTGAGGAATGCGAAGAAAGCTAAGACCTCACCATAAAATTTAGGACCTGAAAAGCTCAACCAAGCACCTTAGAAGAGGTCAAGACCTTGACAGGTCTTCTACGGATGACCTCCAACCTGAAGGCCTCGCCAGGTCTTCCACGGGTGACCTCCGACCTGAAGACCTCGGAGCTCAGAGGACTTGGAGATAAGAAGACCTGTAAGTGCCTTGGATGACTTAGATGTCTAAATTAAGGTCTTGAGAAAGTCTAATATTAGGTGTTTAAGTGATAACCATCATATTGAGCTCAGAACACGAGATCTAGTTCTCCACCTACCTCATAGATATAATATTTATCAAACCAAGCATTAAAGTGTCAAGTGGATGCACTAGATCCACTTGCTAAAATATCTTTTATCTTTCACAGTTCCCAAAGAATATCAATTATATTCCTTTAACTTATTCCACAAGTTATATGCAAATTGCAGCCAGGTCACATCCAACTCAGAGAAGGTCCCACCAAGGCCACTTTCAGTAGCCAAGAAGTATAACAAGTTGATAACAAATCATTATTGTATTTGATTAAATGTTAACCATTGATTAGTGTAATTATTACATTTTTCCTATGAATAGCAAAGTATTGTAAACAAAAGGGGAGGGTTTTTTCCCCAGAGAATGAGAGGAAAACACTTCAAATCATTTGATCCTCTAAAATTCTCTCCTCGTATATACAAGAGAAAAATCAATTAAGGTTGAACCCCGAGTTCGGCCCTACCATGTTTACAAGTTTCCTTACTTTTACAATTTTAATTCTTATGTTTTTCATTTAAGATGACTAAAAAAATGTCACGGCTTCAAGTCATTATTTGACGTCAACAAAGATAATAAATGTACACATATTAAGCCTCTGTTTTGTTAAATTTGTATATAATTCTCTATCAGATAACTCTGTATCAACTATAAATTTGTTTATTTATATTTTTGAGGTAAAATGTGTGGTTAAAAAATGAAGAGAGAAAATGTTAAGTAGTTAAAATATGGTTTGGGAAATCGTATTGTTTATAAATTGTAATGATTGCGTTAAATGATATATGATAATTTTTTTTTAAAAAAAACAATCACGTGGCAACATCTTATTGAACAATTATTTTTGAAAAATCAACAATTTTGAATGATCAAAGATTCTCGTTCACCATTTTTTAATTTTTAAAAAAATGAACCAACGAAATAAAGCGAATTGCATGTAGAGATCCATAAGGCCTTATAGTTTTATTGGTTGAAACGTACAGTCATGTCATTATTTATAAACAATTGTTTATAAACGATTTATCGAACATAGGCTAAAACACGATTTATCGACCATAGGCTAAAACACTGAAGTCAAAAGGGAAAATGGACGAAAAAGAAAATTTATTTCATTTTCTAAAGATTTCAAATTTCAAATTAACCAGATTGATTAATTCATAACAATATTTCTTTTAAGAAATGAAAAATAAATAAACATGTTGTTTAGATATATTTTAATGATAGTTTTAAAGTCCTTCCTACTTATAAAAGCCTTAAAATAGGCTATGTCTGGTTGCTTTATATTTTTGTAATAAAAGTTAAAATGTGAAGACTAAATTGAAGGTGATCATAAGTTGAGGGACTTGACTACAAAAAAAATAAAATCAAATTGGTGGCCTAAACCACGTGTGTAACGCCACGAAAAATTATGACATTCTTATTTATTTATAATACGTAATAAATGAAATTTTAGAATTTATTTTATTTTTATTGAATTTTAGGAAAGAAAAACGAAATTATTTTGGAAAACGAAAAGTTACGAAAAACGTGATTAAACGTCTCTCTTTAGGAGACTCATTTGACCACTTCCAACCTTCAATAAATGCATATGTTATATGTACAGATAAGAACTCAGCTTGAACTTTCGAGAATCTAAAATCTATTTGTCGTTTAGATTAACGTACAACCGTTGGTGAATTTCCAAAGTTGGCTCATCGCCGCCATACAGTTCGTAAAAACAGTTTCAGGTGGCCAACTTTAGAACGTCATAATTTTCTCCTCGGTTAACCAAATCTTGTGTGGTAAATTTCATATGAAATTACTTCATGATTACATTGAAATGGTATCAAGAATACTCAATTTGGAGCTCGGTTACTACTTTCAAATTTGAGCTCAAAGATAGCCTCCTGAAACTATGGAAAACTGGAAGCTTTGGAAAAATGAAGCATGAGGTGGCTTCCTAGACCTCCGCCTCTAGGTCCTAGCTTGCAAGTTGCAAGAATTACCTCCGACCCTCCTTGCACAACTCCTCCTTGCATGGATGCAACTCTCCACCTCAAGCTTTGTTGTATCAATCCTAAAATTTCATGGTTCATTTATTGAGAGAGTTGGAATCAAGTATTTTCTTATAAAAGAGCCAATTTCACGTTTCATATAATGAGATAGTATAGGAATTATAAGAAAAGGGGATAAATTGACCTTTATTGTAATTATTGGAGAATAAGTTGGCATAAAAGAAAGTTATATATGAGGTTTGAGCTTAATCGAATTGAATATCATAGATGAGGTCTAGGCTAGAAATTTTAGAAATTCCTATTAATTACAGTTTTGTCATTATGATTCACACGACTTTGGGATCATTTTGTGGATCGTGTAGTTATCTTTAGCCATTATAAGTTATACCATTTTATAGCTCATGATGAGATCTAAGTATTGATATCAAGTTTGATCACATTTGAGTTTTGGAAGTGCCTCAAAAGTCGAGGTGAAGTTGTATGTGAAAAGTAGTGGTATGCTGAAAATCTTCAAAATTTTCCTAACTATAAATTCGTGGTCCAGTAACCATGTTTGAGAGGATCATACAAACAATATGTTAACCCGATGTATTTGCATGTTACTTTACCTTAAAGTTCACAATGATATGTACGTATTGGTATTAAACTCGAGCACAATAGAGGTTGAGAAGTACTTCAAATATCGAGTTGAAGTTGCATACTTGAAAAGGTAAAAGTGTCGAAAGTTCCAGAAATTTGCCTAAGTTAGAAACCCAGCCGAGCAGCCATTTTTGAACGTGTAGTACGGGCAGTTTAATGATTTGATTTCTTTGCATGTGTAACCGTTACGAAGCTTGAAGTGTGAAATTTACAATGACATAAAGATTGGACAAAATGGGGCTCGTCTTGACCTTCAAATATTGACCCGAATGTGACAACTTGAGATGAAAAACCTAGAAATTTTATTAATAAAATAATGAAAAAATGGACACTTGGCATTCCCATATTATTACTTTAAGGGCATGTTTGGGACATCAATTTATTTTGGTGAGAAGTAATTATTTACCAAAAGTTTTAGGACTTGGATGATAGAATATAAAGCTTTGAGGACTTAGTTTCAATTTATAAGGTCCAAATTATATATGATAAGAAGTATGGGAGTTTATTTGATATATACATTATATATATACCCAATTAGATGAACTTTAGCCCCATTTCTTCTTTATTTCTCGGTGGAGACAAGAGAGAACCTGAGAGAAGCTGCTGGACGAAAAATGGGGAAGAAGATGGAAGAAGGGAAAAATTTTTGCTGGACGAGGCTATCAAAAGCCTGGGCAGAGGCATAACAAGAGGCTTCTAGTTAGAGGTGGACAAAAATCGCCCAAACTCGCAGAACCTGCCTAAACCGACCCAACCCGATCGGTTTAGGTCGATTTTGCATGAAAATTAGGTTGAGTTCGGGTTTTTTTCAAAATTTTTAGTCGGGTTGCGGGTTGGATAAATAACCCAACCCAAATAAAAAAATCTATTTTTTTAAATAATGAAACTTAACTTATTTAAATATTGATTGAACATATTTTAATTTTATTAGCAAGTGTTCAATTTATTGTATTTGAGGTTATTGTAGTTTATATAATTGATTTGAATTAAATATTTATTTATGAGTTTTTTTTTTCTTTTTCAATATTTTTACTAATTGGGTCAAAGTCCAAACCGTCCAACCCGACCGAAATTTGGTGGATTGGATTGGGTTGGGTTTGAACTCGTAATTGGGTTATGTTGGGTTGATTTTTTATCAACCCGACCATAGTGGGTTGGGTTCGGGTTGGGCAAAAAACCGACCTAACCCACGCCCACCTCTACTTCTAGTAGCCTTTCGCAGTTCTGGGCAGATTGTTCTAAACTACGAAATCCTCATTTTTGGATGGATTTTCCAGGTAGAACTTGGACTAAGAAGTAAGATTTTAGTATATTGAAGTTACTCTAACACTTGGTTAAATGATTGTAAGTGTATTGACTCAAAATCATCTTATCTAAGTTAGAGGTGAGTGGAACTTGATTTGTGTAATATTGTGTTAAGTTTTCATATAGTGTTGAAGTATTATTCTTAAATTACAGAATTTATTATGTTCTTTATTGATTATGTTGATTTGCTAAACTATGTTTCAAGATTTATTGTTAAGAACATAAATGTCTTCTAAGTGTTCGTTGAAATGTGTAAGTAAAGCATTTATGTGTTTATTTGTAATTTTCATTATGTCAACTTTAATTCCTCCATTAAAGTGACATTCTTGACTTATTAGAGTTATATGTTTGTGATAATTTAATATTATGTGACGACCCGAATTCTCGACCATTCGAGTGCCACAAAAAGTGACTCATATCATATTATCGAGACTTAAATAGTAATGTAAAATTATTCAAAAGAATAATTAGAATCCCATAATTTTATTTGTGAATAAAAATAGAACATAATTTTCTTACATAAAGTTCAACATAATTATCTCATCAATCTTAACCACTTTTGCCACTTCCATGTTGACCGCCTCGAACCTTCAATTATCTGAAAATGGTAAATATCGTGGAGTGAGATTTATAAAATCCCAGTAAGTATACCAAGCATAAATTTTCTTTTGAAAGCATATGGATCATTTTCATCATAACATAGGATAGGATTGAAATATTCATAAACATAGGGAGACACAAGAATTTTACCGAACTTAAATGGCAAGAATTCTTATGTGTAGCGCTACTAAACTCCGGTCCCCTTAGCATAATCATAAACATATCATATGGAACCCATAACAATCTTGTGAGATTGATTTCATAGCAATGATCCAAACATTTTCATAAAAACATAAGATATACTTACTTGTCATAAAAACATACTTACTTTTCATAAAAACATAAGGTATACTTACTTGTCATAAAAACATACTTACTTTTCATAAAAACATAAGGTGTATTTACTTTTCATAAAAACATACTTACTTTTCATAAAAACATAAGATATACTTACTTGTCATAAAAACATACTTACTTTTCATAAAAACATAAGGTGTATTTACCTTTCATAAAAACATACTTACTTTTCATAAAAACATAAGATATACTTACTTGTCATAAAAACATACTTACTTTTCATAAAAACATAAGGTGTATTTACCTTTCATAAAAACATACTTACTTTTCATAAAAACATAAGATATACTTACTTGTCATAAAAACATACTTACTTTTCATAAAAACATAAGGTGTATTTACCTTTCATAAAAACATACTTACTTTTCATAAAAACATAAGATATACTTACTTGTCATAAAAACATACTTACTTTTCATAAAAACATAAGGTGTATTTACCTTTCATAAAAACATACTTACTTTTCATAAAAACATAAGATATACTTACTTGTCATAAAAACATACTTACTTTTCATAAAAACATAAGGTGTATTTACCTTTCATAAAAACATACTTACTTTTCATAAAAACATAAGATATACTTACTTGTCATAAAAACATACTTACTTTTCATAAAAACATAAGGTGTATTTACCTTTCATAAAAACATACTTACTTTTCATAAAAACATAAGATATACTTACTTGTCATAAAAACATACTTACTTTTCATAAAAACATAAGGTGTATTTACCTTTCATAAAAACATACTTACTTTTCATAAAAACATAAGATATACTTACTTGTCATAAAAACATACTTACTTTTCATAAAAACATAAGGTGTATTTACCTTTCATAAAAACATACTTACTTTTCATAAAAACATAAGATATACTTACTTGTCATAAAAACATACTTACTTTTCATAAAAACATAAGGTGTATTTACCTTTCATAAAAACATACTTACTTTTCATAAAAACATAAGATATACTTACTTGTCATAAAAACATACTTACTTTTCATAAAAACATAAGGTGTATTTACCTTTCATAAAAACATACTTACTTTTCATAAAAACATAAGATATACTTACTTGTCATAAAAACATACTTACTTTTCATAAAAACATAAGGTGTATTTACCTTTCATAAAAACATACTTACTTTTCATAAAAACATAAGATATACTTACTTGTCATAAAAACATACTTACTTTTCATAAAAACATAAGGTATACTTACCTTTTAAAAGATTAAAATGAAGTGTAGTAGTAAATTGACCAAAACTTTCTTGACCACCTTGAATTTCTCTTACTTGTGGATTTTGTCAAGAGATTGGAAATAAGTGTATATGTGTAGAGTTGTGTGTAAAAGAGATGGGTTTAAATAGATGTATAAAGTTGGCATATTGTAAACATAATCATTCAATTCTATTAATTTTAACACATCCTTTTCTTAAAGTAAAGCACCATTCATATACTTTTCCATATTTATACAAATAATATGCTCTTCATGATTATATATAATGGAGTATATAAATCATTCATATACTTTTCCATATTTATACAAATATTATGCTCTTCATGATTACATATAATGGAGTCTTATCAATCATTCATATATTTTTCCATATTTATACAAATATTATGCTCTTCATGATTATATATAATGGAGTATATAATTCATTCATATACTTTTCCATATTTATACAAATATTATGCTCTTCATGATTACATATAATGGAGACTTATCAATCATTCATATACTTTTCCATATTTATACAAATATTATGCTCTTCATGATTATATATAATGGAGTATATAATTCATTCATATACTTTTCCATATTTATACAAATATTATGCTCTTCATGATTACATATAATGGAATCTATCAACCATTTATATACTTTTCCATATTTATTAAATTAAGATTCTCATAATTATTATATATAATGGAACCTCTCATGCTTGCATATATTTTCTTAATTTAAATAATAAAAGTAATTTTTGTATAAATAAATATTGGGATAACATTGAATTAAGTACTTAGACTTAATATACTTTAAATCAAGAGAATGGAGATATTTTTAGAAATTCGGAATTTAATTTAAAATCGAACGATCTCGATTATTTCTTGACTTGGCTATACGAATACGTCGTGGCGTTAACTTAATAAAAATGGGTGAAATAGTAGCGACACGATTTTCTATTAAAATAATTATTAATCGCGTAAAAATTCTTGGTCGCTACAAACTTACCCCCTTAAAATAATTTCGTCCTCGAAATTAATCTTACTTGATCTTATGATTTCTGAACACTTAATCAGAATCTCTTCTTCTTCTTCTTATGTAGTATCATCGCTACCATATTTAACCCAACCATATTTAACCCACTGGACTTTGACTAAATGCATCAATTTGTTTTCTTAAGACATGGACTTTTCTATCAATAATAGACATATGTCTACTCATAAATTCTTCTGAATCAAAATGAAAATTCCCAATCGTATGTGATATTTCATCATATCTTGTAGTATTCATGTAACTTGTCATTTATCATCGTATCATGTGACCTCAAATATTCGTATTAATATCTCTAAAATTTCAATAAATCTTTACTAACATATCATACCATAATAATTTGTCATTTCTTCTTATCACCAAATATCCCAAAATAATTAAAACGATTACCTGAATATTCTCTATGTAATATACCCAAACATGTTATTCACATATCAACATAATCATCAGTTTATCTTTCCAATATTTGTAACCCAAAATTTCTGCAAAATTCAATAAACAAATATCTCCCAAATAATTAAAATTCTTAACTCAAATATCATAACATTTCCCGTAAGGTATTCCTTTCACTTGCACAAACTTATTAATCCTGATTCAATACAGTCCTTATTTCACTTTCACGTATCCCCGTATTATTTCTATACCTTGATTATTATATCAAAATATCAGTACCCAAAATCCAAGAAAATATTCCATATCTCAAATCCCGTCATCATCAAATCTTCCTTTTATCAAGAAAGTAAACGGCGTATAAACTCTTGTTCCCTCTTTTCCATTATTCTATTCCGCGCTTTCTTGCTGGAATCAATATCACGCGGATTCCCTCCGATCCTTAATGCTTTTAAATAGTTCATGCTGGGAAGAGGTTAGATCCATCAAAAACATGGATATCATTCTTACAAACATTCGCAAGTATTATTCCAGTCTTCCAATGAATGATCTGAGGAAAATTTATCGAATAAGACTCGAAAGATTGAGGTTGCTGATGGCTCATGGTGTTTCAGAAGATGTTCGCTGGTTGATCGAAGCAAAGGTTCGACTATCTGGTGAATTACCTATGACATTTCCAAAGCACATGCCTGGTTTAGGCAAAAGCACCTTCGCAAAGAAACGAAGAGCAAAAAGGCTGAATGGTTGCTACAAATGTGCTCGTTGGAACTGTGATACTCGTTGCAAAACAGTAGGATATTCTTCTACTAATCGGGATGATAAAATCAAATTCATAAAGGGTGGACTGAGTAAGGAGTCTTTGGATGATATTCGACTGACTCTTGAGACGCACCCAAGTGGTTATGTGCAACGTGAACTTCTCTCCTTATACGCTCAGTTTAACGAGGACAAAAATCGTTATAGTCTCCAAAATATAATAGCAAAAGATCCTGTTTGCCAGTCTGTTTTACAAAATGAGGCTTCTGGCAGTTCAACAATGATATAAGGTAAATCTCTTGATACACATTTAAAATATTTTGCTGTTTTCTTTCACGCGTTTTGGAAATAAAATATATTTTCCTTTCTCGAGTTTTGATAAAGCTGGAAATAAATCACCGAAAGGTGATATCTTTGGTAAAACAGTCAAAAGTTGGCCGATTTTGACAAAAGTAAATCTTTACTTTTTCATAATCAATCAAAAACAGTAAATTTTTTCGGCTTTAAATAGCCAAACATATTTCATAGTTCAGGCATCCCAAAATCACATCTTCTTCGTAAGTTTTCTCTTCTATACTATCAAAGATGGAAGCACCAAAACTTCGACAGATCAAAACTATTTGTGTATTTTGTGGATCAAAAGTGGGGAAAGGCTTCAGTTATCTAGAAGCGGCCGTAGATCTTGGAAAGAAACTGGGGGAAAAAGGTATCACTCTTGTGTATGGGGTTGGTAGCAGTGGTCTAATGGGTTGTGTTTCCCAATCTGCTCTTGCAGAGAAATCAAAAGTAATCGGTGTCATACATGTCCCTTTGGTAGATGTTGCAGGAAAAACACGAGGGCATGAAGTTCAAACATTATCCATCCATGAACGCATAACTTGTATGCTATATGGTTCTGATGCCTTTATAGCCCTGCCCGGAGGTTTTGGTACCTTAGAAGAAATCTTTAACATTACCTCGTGGGCTCAACTAGATCTCCATACTAAGCCTATTGGGCTTCTGAATGTTAACAATTTCTTTGATGGCTTGTTAACCTTTCTTGATTATGCTGTGGAACAGGGATTCATCTCTCCATTTTCCAGAAGGCTCCTTATTTCTGCTCCTACTATTGATGAACTACTGGATAAGCTGCAGTCATATATCTCAATACAAGATCCAGCAGGGGTTAAGATAGATTGGTCGCAAGGAAGGGGAATCAAGCGAAAATGGAGTCCGGTTAATGTAAACTTAACTTTATGAATCTTAGAATAGGTGGGGGTAGAGTACGGAGTATTCTTACTCTCGAGACACCCCTCTAATTTCCTAGGATTTCCTTAATGTTTAAATCTTGTGTGTACCTCAAAGGTTCCAGGTGGTAGATTACGGAGTATTCTTACTCTCGAAACACACCTCTTTGAAGGTTTCTTTATTTCCTCAAAAGGTCAGAGGTGGTAGGATACGGCTACTCCGGAAACACATCTCTCAATTTGAGGAATTTCCCATGTTGCTTTCTTTTGATTTTGCGTGTTTCATGTATTTCTTTCCAATGTGACTCTTGTGTGTTCTCCTTACGAGAAAATAATAAATATCTCTGTTATCATCTACTAAATCTCGTTTGTGATGTAAATGAATTTGCATGTCTAACCTCAATTCTCTTAGTGATTGCATACCATACTATGCTCTTAATTCCAAACGATAAAATTCTAAGCAGAGTTTCCTTTGAAATTTGGACTTATTCAAACCGTAAGCATACTTCATAACTCACAATAATAAATAATTCCACATTTGATCACAACGATCTAAAAATTGACCACAATTTCATCAAACTTCAATATCATAAAAAAATATTCCAGAAAATCAATTCATAATTCCTCAACATAGAAATTTCAAATCATAGTCGTCAATATCACAATATCACTTCCTTCAATACCTTAATTGGCTCAAAAGATTACTCATACTTATATTTATAAGTCATAAATCATATTCCCAAAATTTAATCACAAGGCCAAAGTTCATAATAAATTTCTCTTCAATATAGAGGCATAATTCACTTACTCAACATAATATCCATTACTTAATTCCCAATAACCAAATCTTTAAATCTCTAACTTCATAATGCTTCTCATAAAAGTCTCGTTAAAAATCATATCACTTATAATCTTAACATCTCATAAAAATTCATAAAATTGGCTCGCTATTTCTCATTAAATCTAAATGATAGATAATCTGAACATATTTCTAATCATTTCTGTTGACTTCTCATACTTAATGCAATGTCTAAAATCAATTATGCAAAGTCCATTTAAGGTTTATCATTTCTAAACTCGAGGACAACAATTATTTTGAAAATCATTCTTAAGTCATATTATTCCCATTATACTCAACACCCGTTCTCTTTCTTTCTTTTCTTTCTGAATTTTTTTTTTCTTTTTTTTTTTCAGAATTGAAACTTGAAGAGTGGTACCAATAATCATCCACAGTTTTTCCTTGCTTTTAAGCAAAGGTAGTGATAAAGGGATAAATTATTGAACCGAAAATTGAAACTTGAAGAGGAAGTACTAATAACCATCCACAGTTTTTTCCTTGTTTTTACACAAAGGTAGTGATAAAGGGATAAATTATTGTACGAATTCATTATCAATTTTGTTTGTTTAATATATTATTCCATATATTTTGGGCAAAAGTTACAACCCAACTTAATTTCTAATTGAGTCAATCTTACTAAGCTTAATATGCACCAAAATTCATATAAATATCCTCTCTGTCTCATGATTCTACATTGAAAAGAATAAAAAAATTGAGTCTTCTATCAATTTATATCATACTTGACATGTATATTATGTGTAACACATAAAGATTCATAACATATGAAGATTTCATACTTAACATGTCTTAATAAAATCGTAAATGACTTGCAAAGCATATAACATACCTGGTTCGAGGAGTCAATACGTGGAGAGTGACATAGTAGAGTGATGAGTTAAAATATTTCATATAATCTTATTTTCCTTTAATCAACAATAATTTAATGTGGTTGTATCCAAATCAACATTTTCTTGAATCATAATTCCTAATTAATCACAGTCTTCAAAACAAATCCAATATCGATATAGTAATTATCTCCCCATCAATAATTAATAACTTAACCCAAATAAAATTTATCGTCAAATCTTATTTTTCCTTTAGTCCCCGAACTTCTAGAAATTTATCAAAGACATCAATATAAACATCATATCACTAACTAATTATATTCCATAAAATTTTCAGGACATTACAAACTCCCTTACTTAAAATGAATTTTGTCCTTGAAATTCGCACATCAAATTTCATCATGCTTTTCAAAATCATAACCATACTTGACATGTGAAAATTCAACTTTTTTTTTTTATAATGAATAGTGATTTCGTTCACTGTTCATCATGAATAGCACGTCGTTTTACTGTTCAAATTTTTTTTTTAAAGAAATAAAATTTCAAAAATCTACAGAATCGTTTTTAAAACTCTTTGCTCTGATACCAACTGTGACGACCCGAATTCTCGACCATTCGAGTGCCACAAAAAGTGACTCATATCATATTATCGAGACTTAAATAGTAATGTAAAATTATTCAAAAGAATAATTAGAATCCCATAATTTTATTTGTGAATAAAAATAGAACATAATTTTCTTACATAAAGTTCAACATAATTATCTCATCAATCTTAACCACTTTTGCCACTTCCATGTTGACCGCCTCGAACCTTCAATTATCTGAAAATGGTAAATATCGTGGAGTGAGATTTATAAAATCCCAGTAAGTATACCAAGCATAAATTTTCTTTTGAAAGCATATGGATCATTTTCATCATAACATAGGATAGGATTGAAATATTCATAAACATAGGGAGACACAAGAATTTTACCGAACTTAAATGGCAAGAATTCTTATGTGTAGCGCTACTAAACTCCGGTCCCCTTAGCATAATCATAAACATATCATATGGAACCCATAACAATCTTGTGAGATTGATTTCATAGCAATGATCCAAACATTTTCATAAAAACATAAGATATACTTACTTGTCATAAAAACATACTTACTTTTCATAAAAACATAAGGTATACTTACTTGTCATAAAAACATACTTACTTTTCATAAAAACATAAGGTGTATTTACTTTTCATAAAAACATACTTACTTTTCATAAAAACATAAGATATACTTACTTGTCATAAAAACATACTTACTTTTCATAAAAACATAAGGTGTATTTACCTTTCATAAAAACATACTTACTTTTCATAAAAACATAAGATATACTTACTTGTCATAAAAACATACTTACTTTTCATAAAAACATAAGGTGTATTTACCTTTCATAAAAACATACTTACTTTTCATAAAAACATAAGATATACTTACTTGTCATAAAAACATACTTACTTTTCATAAAAACATAAGGTGTATTTACCTTTCATAAAAACATACTTACTTTTCATAAAAACATAAGATATACTTACTTGTCATAAAAACATACTTACTTTTCATAAAAACATAAGGTGTATTTACCTTTCATAAAAACATACTTACTTTTCATAAAAACATAAGATATACTTACTTGTCATAAAAACATACTTACTTTTCATAAAAACATAAGGTGTATTTACCTTTCATAAAAACATACTTACTTTTCATAAAAACATAAGATATACTTACTTGTCATAAAAACATACTTACTTTTCATAAAAACATAAGGTGTATTTACCTTTCATAAAAACATACTTACTTTTCATAAAAACATAAGATATACTTACTTGTCATAAAAACATACTTACTTTTCATAAAAACATAAGGTGTATTTACCTTTCATAAAAACATACTTACTTTTCATAAAAACATAAGATATACTTACTTGTCATAAAAACATACTTACTTTTCATAAAAACATAAGGTGTATTTACCTTTCATAAAAACATACTTACTTTTCATAAAAACATAAGATATACTTACTTGTCATAAAAACATACTTACTTTTCATAAAAACATAAGGTGTATTTACCTTTCATAAAAACATACTTACTTTTCATAAAAACATAAGATATACTTACTTGTCATAAAAACATACTTACTTTTCATAAAAACATAAGGTGTATTTACCTTTCATAAAAACATACTTACTTTTCATAAAAACATAAGATATACTTACTTGTCATAAAAACATACTTACTTTTCATAAAAACATAAGGTGTATTTACCTTTCATAAAAACATACTTACTTTTCATAAAAACATAAGATATACTTACTTGTCATAAAAACATACTTACTTTTCATAAAAACATAAGGTATACTTACCTTTTAAAAGATTAAAATGAAGTGTAGTAGTAAATTGACCAAAACTTTCTTGACCACCTTGAATTTCTCTTACTTGTGGATTTTGTCAAGAGATTGGAAATAAGTGTATATGTGTAGAGTTGTGTGTAAAAGAGATGGGTTTAAATAGATGTATAAAGTTGGCATATTGTAAACATAATCATTCAATTCTATTAATTTTAACACATCCTTTTCTTAAAGTAAAGCACCATTCATATACTTTTCCATATTTATACAAATAATATGCTCTTCATGATTATATATAATGGAGTATATAAATCATTCATATACTTTTCCATATTTATACAAATATTATGCTCTTCATGATTACATATAATGGAGTCTTATCAATCATTCATATATTTTTCCATATTTATACAAATATTATGCTCTTCATGATTATATATAATGGAGTATATAATTCATTCATATACTTTTCCATATTTATACAAATATTATGCTCTTCATGATTACATATAATGGAGACTTATCAATCATTCATATACTTTTCCATATTTATACAAATATTATGCTCTTCATGATTATATATAATGGAGTATATAATTCATTCATATACTTTTCCATATTTATACAAATATTATGCTCTTCATGATTACATATAATGGAATCTATCAACCATTTATATACTTTTCCATATTTATTAAATTAAGATTCTCATAATTATTATATATAATGGAACCTCTCATGCTTGCATATATTTTCTTAATTTAAATAATAAAAGTAATTTTTGTATAAATAAATATTGGGATAACATTGAATTAAGTACTTAGACTTAATATACTTTAAATCAAGAGAATGGAGATATTTTTAGAAATTCGGAATTTAATTTAAAATCGAACGATCTCGATTATTTCTTGACTTGGCTATACGAATACGTCGTGGCGTTAACTTAATAAAAATGGGTGAAATAGTAGCGACACGATTTTCTATTAAAATAATTATTAATCGCGTAAAAATTCTTGGTCGCTACATATTAAATATTGGTTTTCATGTTGTTCCTTAATTTTTTCACTTGATCCTTATCTAAAGATAATTTTTAGTGCAACGGCTTATGTTACTTTTGGAATCTAAAGAACTACTGCAATGTTTTTGTATTTTATCTAATTGCATGTTGAATTTTTTTTATTTCTATAATGGTTATCTTCATCAATAAAACATTGCTTGTGTATAAAATGAAGTAAAACAAGCTATCAACTTCAAAAGTGACTTAATTTACCTTAATCTTGCATTTTCAGATTCTTGAATAATGTTAGTGGTATAGTTTAAAATTATTTTTAGATTCTTGAATTCTTGTCTGATGTTACTCATATATTTTAAAGTTATTTTCAGACTTTTGAATTCTTGTTTAATGTTACTTATATATTTTAAAGTTAACTTCAGATTCTTGAATTCTTGAATTCTTGAATAATGTTAGTTGTATATTTTAAAGTTATTTTCAGATTCCTGAAATAGTTTATTTAAGGTGCTTTAAGTAAATTTTCAGATTCTTAACTAATGTTGATTTGATACTTTAAAGGAAATTTTCATATTTTTAAATGATGATATTTGGATACTTTAAAGTTAAATTCAGATTTTAAATAAGGATATTTGAGTATTTTAAAGTTAATTTCAGATTTTGGATGAATTCATAAGCATTTTGTTGCAATTACATCTTTAAGTAGATGTGTCGAAGTTTATTTTGAGATTCTTTAAATTAATTCCACTATTCCAGCAAGTTGTAAGTTCCTTGATCTTTATAACTTGTCTAAATTTAAGTTTACTCTTATTCATTTTGAATTTAGCAAGTTTTCCCTATTGAATTGTAGTTACTCTTTATTTATGTGAAGCACATGTGAGCTTAATTGATATACTTAGTAGTTAAAGCTCCTATTATGTTAAATTCAAAGAATTCTATCTTGCATGCAAAGACTTGAGTAAGAGTAATGTGCTTTCATGTTGAACAAGTAAAGTAAATGGAAGTTTTGACTTCATAAGCATCAGATGTTGAGATATAACTCTCATACAAAATGTATTCATGTTTCACTCTCTAAGCATGCAGTTAGGTTCAAAAGTATACCTAAGAATGTGCGTGAATAAGAATAGAACTCTAATATGTTAAGTATTCACTAGTTTGAGATTCTAGATGTCCAAGGGGATAATTCTTGTATTGTATAGGAAGGGTACCAGAATTGTACAGGAAGGGTACTAGATTTGTGCAGGAAGGGTATCAGATCTAGAGATGGCAATAGGTCGGGTATGGGTCGGATTTGTCAAACTCATACCTTACTTACTAAAGATTTACAACCTCCATACCCTACCCATATACCCATTTAAAAATGACGAGTCGGGTGTGGATCGGAGGCGGGTATGCTTCTATACTCATTTGAAACTCATTACTAATTATTTATTTATTTTATTATTTTTTTAGGGTTGTAAATATGTTATAGGTGCTCCGAATTAACTTGAAGTAGTTAAATGTTGGGTTTCATTTGAATTTGACTTGAAAAAAACTTGTTCTAGGTTGAAACTAAACAAGTGAATTTGAATAATTTTTTTAGATGTTAACAAAGTCAACAGTTTAAATATATTAAGGTTTAGACGTTAACAATATCAATAGATATTTGGGTTCTATTCTTTATTCTTTATTATTTTTTTTTACACAATCACTTTGTTTTAAATTCTATAATTTTTTAAGGAAATTAATGGGTATGCGGGTCGGGTATGGGTATTGTAGTAAAACCCACACCCGACCCATACCCTTGTCGGATTTTATAGTTTACCTTCATACTCTACCCACGAACCCATTTAGTCGGGTAATTCCCGCCCATTAATGTCGGGTCTCCAACAGGTATCGGATCTGTGGGTATTACTGTCATCCCTAATCAGATCTTATATTTATCAGAATTGTACCTGATGGGTATTAGATTTGTGCCGGAAGGGTATCAAATCTTATATTGAGCGCTCTGTGAATACTTACTCTTAGGGTAGGGGTCCAAAGAAATTAATAAATGAAGTTAGAGAGTCCATGCATTATATCATGATATGCATATTATTTTATTTACATTGTGCAACTCGAGGATGTTATGTAACATGTAAATTTCAGTATTCTTATGTTGAGGTTTCATGAGACAAGATGTTTTATATGATAAAAGATACTTGAGATGATTCCGGACAAATTTATGTGAATTAGTTATTCTCCTCAAAGTTAAGAGGTAAGGTGTATGATTTATATTCATTCTTAAGTAAGGGAATGTTTGACAAGAAAATATTGAGAATGATATAAACTTATATGACTTTATATTAAAATTAACCTCTTATTACATGTATCAAGTTTTATTCACTGGACCATGCGGTTCATAGATGTTTCATATATCTTTTTATAGGCAATGGAGCACTAGTTTTTGTATTGTGGATTTCCTATGGAGGATTCCGACGGAGAATGAAGAGTACTTATTGGTAACCAAAAGAGAGGAAATATTAAGCCATTTTGTACTTAAAACTACTTTAGAATGAAATTTTATTCTTTTAGTATTTAAGAGTTAAATACTATTTGGTGCTCGATTTTGAGATGTATAAATAAAATGTTTAACATGGTAAACACATTGTTTAGAAAATTTTAAAATTGTTCTAAACAGGTTTAGAAAAAGTTTTTAGTAAATATATTAAATCTTCCATATTTCTGAAAGTACACTACCCGTAACCTCCTGCAGTTATGTTTTCGATACAATGTTAGACTATTAGAAGCCTCCTGCAGTTATATTTTCATTACAGTGTTAGACTATTAGAAGCCTCCTGCGGCTTGGTTTCTAATCCAGTGCAAGGCTATTAGAAACTTGCTTTCTCTGTTCAAAGGAAAATGAATAACTAAAGAGTTTATGTGTACATCTCATTGTATAAATAGTCTATGTATATATATTACTTCCAAAAAAAAAAAAAAACCTGAATTTTGGGGTCGTGACATTTGTAATCATGGAGGTTCTTCCTTAGTTTCCAAGAAAGATCCCCTACAACAAGTTCCAACCTTCATGACATGTTTGAAATAAAATAAAATAAAACATACCGAAAATCAAGGTAAAAACCCTGTAGAAATCTTACTTCCAAAACCCTAGGTAATGATTTCATGCAAAAATTATGTTTCAATCCATTCAAATCATCCTTTTGATCACCAAACATGTTTCCTCATAGTTATTTATCAAAATATGTAATTTGGGGATCAAAAGAATCATAGAAATGAGGTTTCAGTTATTGGAAATACGATTGGTGTCGACACCAAACGTAGAACGATGAACAAGGTGTCAATACCCATGTAGATACCTAAGTTATTTGTAGTTCCGATTATGATATGAAGCTATCCTATGATTTTCAGGTTGATATTTATTGTATAATCATCAAAACTGTGGGTATTCGATACACCCTTTATTTGTTGCATTATGTGCAAATTTGATTTGATTAAATGCTTTTGATTCATATTGATGATGATATTGAATATGATATGTTTCACAAAAGAAGCATTTACAAGTAAAGATTATAGATTTGAACTCTAGCCCCCTCGATAATCAATGTATGATTATTGGATATCGACGTGTGTCATGAGAACTTTGCGACTCCAAGGCTCCGACGAACGACGTGGCGATCTAGTAACCTTGTTGGAGTCGAATAGGCGAAAAGATAACAGGATGTAGAAGTCCAAGATGATAAAGAAATCCTGAGTAACATAATTATGTTTATGGCCATCTTATCGATATCCGTATTGTGAAAATGTTAAGCGCTTTGGGATAAAAGAGATAATCTATAATCTGGCCCTGAAATCATAATTTTTAAAAATACTTGCATGTGCATCGAATTACTCATTGAATTATCAATTCGTGTTTTTCATGTTTTCTAACTTGTAGATGTTGCACTTTGACAACTTTGAAGTGATCTCTCGGGAGTGGATTAAATCAGCTGATGAGCAACATTATATGTATGTGGTGGAGATTCACATGTGGCAGGCGTATTGTGACTTTCCTACTTTGACTCATTTTCTTCGTCACTTTTATGTAGATTTTTATGATAGCGTAACTATAGAGTACGAGTACTCCGATGACATTCCCGGTGAAGAACTTTGAAATAATGTATCTTTTTTGTTTTAGTTTTTGTTAAAATAGGGAGGAGGATGTTTTGTATTACTTTTGTTACCTCTTCCCGAACTCAATTATGAAATAGTTTGATAATCTATATTTAAGCTTTTATCAAATATTTTGTTCAAGCTACTCATTTTAATACAAAAAGGTTGGTTTTTGATTATTACGCGTCAACACCAAAACTATAGATCTCATCATCAAAACTATTTTGCCTCAGGAATAGTGTTGGTGTTGGCACTAACCTAACAAGGTAGTCTCTGTCCCAAAATTTTTAAATTTTATCCAAGTTTTCAACTTAATATTAGGTGGCATTTTGTTTGTATTTTATTTTATATTTTATTTTGTTTAAATTTTTGTTGGAATAATTAATAATGTCATTAATGTTTAACTCTAAAAAAATATTATAAGAAATTAACAACATAATGTTCAAGTCCAAATTACTTCCCAATACATGTAACTCAAATTAATCACACAAAGTTTGACTAAACAAAATAAATTTCAAAGTCATATTGATCTTCTGGAGTAATCAATCCACATTTGGGTAGCAATTTCTTCTCGTACTTGTCCCATTTGAGTTGTTTGACTCGCATCAAACTGTATGGGTTCTTGAGCATCACTTGATTCAGGCACATCATCAAAATCATATTCTCCACTGAATATTCTGTAAACAACTCGTCTAATGCGTGTTCTTAACGAATGAAGCTATGTATTGTGTAACACGCAGTAGAGATGTGTCTTTGCCTAATAAGAGGAAAATTGCTAATTAACTTCAGAATAGGAAACCTAGTCTTCAACACTCTAATACTACGCTCGATTATGTTACGGAACGAGGAGTGTCGATTATTGAACAACTCTTCCTTTCCTCGTATTCTTTCTCTCCCAGCATAATCACGTAAATGATAGCGATGTCCTCGATACGGGGCAAGAAAATCAGGTATGTTTGGGTAACCCGCATCAACTAGGTACTATTCATCTACAAATATAAAATAATACGATTTAAACTTATGCGTGAAGCATATAATCCTAAAAGATGTAGAAAGTAATATAATATACCTCAACGTGGCATTGGAAATCCGTTTGAGGTATTTGTAACAACATCAATGAATACTTGAGAATCATTAGCTGTACCTTCCCAACCGGCATACAAAAATGTGAACTTCATGTCGAAATCGCATGCTAGCATTACATTCTGTGTCACATTTGTTTTCCTTCCCCGAAAAAATGTATGCCTCGATGCCCATGCCCAAGCCGCCACATATGTCCCATCAATTGCACCAATACAATTCTTAAAGTACGGATACTTTTGGAAGATGCACTCATGCACAAATCCCTGGTTTGTTGATCTTATTAGCTCAGTGCCCAACTGACAAAGAGCACATAAGACTCGCTTAAACCACTTGTGTATTGTGTAATTTCCATGTTAACGTCTATCACCAATAATTCTATAATGAGTACTGTGCCCGATAATCTTTAAAAACATTGCTACCCCTTCCTCAACGCTCACCTTCTTCCCATTTGTCAAGAGACCTTTTCCTTTCAAAGTATCATAGAAATTCCGAAAGACGTGCTTTTGCATCCATAAATTGTTGTAGCACACAGTTGGGTGACCATTTAACCTTTCATAAATGTACATCCTTCCGAACAACATCGATGTTCTACGAGGTGTCTTGTTGATAACATCTCTTCTAGACAAAGCTGCTAACATGTGGCATCCCATCATGTCTGTGGATAAATTGAATTCTTCCTCTATGAATGAAAAAATATCTTCGTCACTTGAGTCATCGGACAAAATGTAGTCGGAGTCAGACATTTCCTGCTAAAATTGAACATAACAATTATTCATTGTGATGGTGAACACAAAACATTAATAAAATAAGTACTGAACACAAATAATAATCCCAAATATATAATAATTATTATTAGAACAGATGGTCAACGCAAAACATTAATACAACAAGTACTAAACACAAATAAGGATCCCAAATCACGTTAATAAAACATAAAGTTCAACATAAATGAAGAAAGGCTTCACCACCACCACCCAACAACAACAACAACAAAATGGATAACACAATTCATGACCAATTGAAAAATTGCATCTGAAAATATGACCAACAAACCAAGTAATTACATGAGTTCTAGCACAGGCATCCTCCTGACTTTAGGGCATCATCACAAATTGCATCCTAAAATCTTTATCCTTGAATGCCTTTATGGCTTTCACATACATCTCATCACTCAATCCTTCCATGTTGTTCAGGATATTTGTAACGCCCCGAGTTCTAAATACCTGGAACGTCACTTCATCGTCTCAAACTAACTTTCAAAATGATAATTGAGCGGAAAATAACTAAAATTTCAATTTACATAGTTTTATAAAATTGACTCAAACGGTCTAAATGTTCAAACATGGAATAAACTTGAAATAAATAAATAAGTTTGTAAACTCAAATAAAACATTTCTAAAGTATCATTAATAGCCACCATCATATGCCTCGTCGCCAACTCCATCATCTGAAAAATTGTTTTAGAAAACGTGAGTATTTCAAAGAAATACTCAATAGACTCGCGCACGATAATAATTTGATATTATAAATTAAAACACATAAGCATGATATTCAACTCTCAGGTGTCTAACGATCACCAGTAGTCTCATGAACAAGTAAATAAATACAAGTTCAAGTCTCATGCACTTAGTAAGTAAATTCTTGTAACATAGTCTTATGCTTGAAAAGTAAGTAATTCTCATGAACACAATCATACATGCTAAAATTATAATCCAAATAATCATTGATGCCCACTTTTAAAAATATAAGTTTGTAAACAAGAGTTTACCTTATTTCTTGAGTTTTGAGCAAACGGGATTAAACTTCTAATTCTTTCGCGCCTCGTCTAGTCCTATAAATAAATTTAAATAATTAAAGTTAGACTCTTGGACAATCGAGTCTTGAATGAAGAATTTGTGTAATAATAAGGTTTTGAAAGTTTTAGGGACTAAATAGTGCAATTTTAAGAAATCAATGGCTGCTTCACGTAAATAATGAACCTTAGGAGTGCTTTGAGTAATTAAAAAAAATTTGGGGACTGATTCAGAAGCTTTTAGAAACAGCGAGGTTGAGATAAAATGTTTTGTAAAATGCATTTTAAAAAATGGTAAAGAGAACGCGTTTCGAATGTTTTCGAAAATAAAAACAGAAAATGGCTTAAAAATAGTAAAGAGACGGGACCTTATATTTTAAGTGAGTGGTTTTGGGGTCGTCATAACGCGATCGCTCGGTTCAAGACACGCGATCGTGGCTCGCCACAGCAAATTGTCAGTATCTGACTATGCGGCTGGCGCGATCGACCTAGTACTAAAACATTCTTTTATTTTTTATTTTTTACTTAGGTCTTGTTTGAATGCGGCTTTTTGGAATTTTTGTAGGATTTTCAGGGTCCTAATTTTGGGGGTATAAAAACTCCCAATTCCCCCTTTCACAAAACCCCTTCCTTTCTCTCAAACCCTAGCCTCATTTTTTTTTTTTTTTTGCTTTATTTTAGTTAGTTTTTAGTATAGTCGTTAGTTTTTGTTTTTGTTTCAAAATTCTAGCCTCTATTGAAGTAAAGAAGCAAGAAGTAAGGTCATTCAAAGCAAGATTCAAGAATTTTTTGAGCAAAACTCAAGGGAATGATTTATCTCATTATCTTGTATTTTAATCTTTAATTTCTATATTTTGTAATGTATTTTCTTAAACCTCATCTTTTGTGCAAAATTTATATAATAGCCTAGTTGTTTAATGTTGGGATAATTAATGTAGCTTAACTTAGTTTAAGTATTTTCAATGTTTGCTTATTGATATTTAATACATATTTTCATGTGTATTTGTTATTGATATTATTCCATGTGTTTGATTGATCATCAAATATATGTTTTGTGAAGTGTATGATAACCGAGATATATTGTGCATTTTAGACCAAATAACAACTGCTCTAGATTGAGATACACTCCTATCCCTAGGTGATCCATTGAGCTATTTTCAAAAAAAAATTAATGCGATTGATTGAGTTTTAATCGACATAGAGATATATAATAAGTTAAACCAATTGATTATGGTTAATTTCACTCGAGAGAGGTAATTAGCTAAACTTGGAAAATCGGATCTAACATTATAAATGAGTAATTTATTAATTTTCATGTGTTGAGAAATTACTTAAGCGAGAGTTAAGTGAAATCATGAATCTCAACTATTTTATCTTTCGTTTTCCTTAATTTTAATTTAGTTTAAAATTAGTTTCTTTAATTTAGAATTTACAAAAATTAATCTTTTAATTGTGTTTTTAATTTGTTAAGATTAAATTAATTAGAGTGTAATTGAGTATACATTTCTCTTGGGATCGACAATCCGGACTCAAAAAGTCAATTTTATTACTTGTACGCGACCCATGTACTTGTGGTACACATTATTTTAGTGAACAAATTTTTGGTGTCGTTATCGGGGAATGTTTTTACTTTGATTATTACTTTAGTTAATTTTAGTTTTAACATTTTTTATTTTATGTTTTATTTGCTTACTTTTGGTTAACCACCACTATTCTAATTTTTCTTGTTTTTAGTTTTCTTCATATGTATATTTGATTCTAACATTGGCAAAACAAGAGAGCAATTGCAATGAACAATCTCGACAGACATGCTTGGGGAATATTCAAGTTGTAAAATCTGTTACAAAATGCATTGTAATGGACAGTGCTTGTATTCGGGCAATAATTTGCTTACATCGAAACTTATTAGGTTTAGACAATACTTGAAATGCCGAAAACAAGCAATTGACAAATTTGATGTTAGTTGCATGCTCTTAGAAGATTGTGTACCGAATGATTAGGATGGGGACATCACTTGGGAGATGGTCATCCACTATTGAATGAGAAGGTACTTGCAAAGTATTACAATGAACTTGTCAAGTTGGATGAGGATGATATGCCCATGGGAGATGCCGTGTATTGGGAAGGATTTCAAAGGTGGGGGTATAATCCACTCTTGGGAATTAATTGGAAAAATTTGCCATTGCCCATAGATTCGAATTTTGGATCGATCATTCAATCAAAGGAGATATCTACTGTTGAAGATGTGCTCGAAGAGAATGACAAGTTAATCACAAAAAAATTACATGGAGAAGTGGTAATTAATGAGGAAGAGATTAAATCACATTCTCTCAACTTTATTGATTGTTTAATAATGGATTTTGTGATTAAGCCATTTGAGGAGGTGCAAGTCTATATAGTTGAATTTGAATTGGGTGGAACAAAAAAGTCTCATGACATTGGCCTGCAAAGTGAAAGTATTTCGAATCAATGAAGAGTGGAGCAAAGCCAAAAGGAGAAAAATGGGCAAGTCATCAAAAGCTATATTTAGAGTGTCATGAATAGTTTATGTGGAGAGTCGAGCTAACGACTTTAAAATAATCGCTTAATGGGAGGCAACCCATTCTCTATCCTTTACTTACTTCACGCCTATTTATTTTTTTGCATTTTATTTACTTTTTTGCAAATAAGTTGGTTATGCCCAAGTCTTCATCACACATTTATTTTGCCTAAGTTGGGTAGTTTGAAATAGCTCTAATACATTCTCATTTAATTCTAGCATATACTCTTATCAAACTTTCAAAGTCAAAAATTGCTTAACACTCATTTTTAAATCATAATATGGTGCACATTGTATTTTATCTTCAAGTGTGATTTAAAGTTGAGGTGGATGGGCAAATTATATTGGAGTAATGAGTTAGAATTGAGATGTTAAATGTGATTTAAATTTTTTGGACCATTCACCATTTGATACTTACTCTTTCTTGTGTTTTCATAAGATTCTCACAAGGTGTTCGGTGAAATGCCTCATTGAAGAAATTTGTGTTTAATTGATTGGAGGTTTCAACATAAGTTTGGGGTGGATTATTGGTGTTTTCTATGAGATGTTCACATGCAAAAGACTACTTATGAGCGCCCCACCACTTCATGGGATGTGTAGTATTTTCTTTCTTCTTAATTTGATTTTATTTTACACATTGAGGACAATGTGCATTTCAAGTTTGGGGGTAATTTCTTATTATGTATTGACATGTTAGATAGTCTTGATATCCAGGATTACTTGATGTTTAAAATTATTATTGATTCATGATTTATGACCAATATGCTACTTGTGTCTATTTTTACAAATTGCTTATCCATGTAAGATCCTAGTTCTATTGAGCGCAATAGTCATGATTGATTGTTAGTGAATTTTGGGAATTGTTGAAGGGTAGAGAGATTTATGAAGTATAACAACTAGTTTGTGAGCTTGTATTTTAATTTCTTATCAACTTATCCAATTTTTTCGAATGCTCTAAAATCTTTTGATCCTATTGTGAAATAAGTTTGGGGGGTGGTCGACCCAGTAAAGAAAATGGTCTAGACTTGTGTTGATTCCATGCATGTTGAAAATAAAATATTTGTGTGGAGTGTCTTTTGTCATGTATAAGCTAGGTAATGACCATATGCTAGAGACTTAAGCTATTTTAATTTTTGCATTACCTTATCTCGAAGCTGTAATACCACCTTTCATTTTTACGTATTTCTTGAAATTTACGCAATTATTCTGTTTATGTTATTGTGAATTATTTAATTGATAATATTATTGTTTAAAGTTGCATTATTTTGCAGTGGAAGGACTTGGACGTCGTCTCGATCAATGTGCCAATTAAAATGTTTATAAATTGTTTACGTACAATTCTATATCTAATTGTTTATTTTAATTGTTACTTGCCATTTCTATTTTAATTGAGTAGTAAGTTGACTAAATTGCATTAAATTGAAGTTGGGAAAAGTTTGGTGACACTTTGGAATTTTATTTGAGAGTCGTGAACCTAAATTACCAATTTATGAGAGTTGAGGGACTAAATTATAATTTACCAAAAGTTAAACATGTAAACCTAACCTAAAGCGTCAAACTCTCATATCTCTCTCTCACGCCCAATTCCCTAACGCTCGCCCTGCCTCGTCTCTCTTTGCGCTCTCTCTGTCTCTCGCCTCACCGAACCTCTCCCGACCACGACCCAACCACCACACCACCAACCTCGCGGCTCCCTCTCGCACGCACACACACAACGCAGACACACACACACCTTCACGCACGCACACATACACACTTCGATACACACATATATTTATTGATTTTTGTGTATATGTGTATGTATATATATGGGATTGTATGTATATGTTGATGTAAATGTAATTGCCCTCAGGTATAAACTTCAGATTTTGATTGATATAGATGAAATTCCAGATTTTTCAAAGTTATGAAATTAATTACAAATTTCGAAAATCTTGAATTAGTGGCTTAATTAAACGTTTCGGAAGAGTTTGAGTTATAATGTGCATATTTTCAAATTTAAGTTAGTTGCATTTTCGAATTTTAATTGTTAAATTAGAGAATTAGGTAATGTTTATATATGTATGTATTGATGTAAATATCTCCCTCAAGTATAAATCTCAGATTTCTTCAAATGTTTGTTTAAAGTTTCGGATTTCAGATTAATCTATGATTCCAGACTTATAATTGTAAATTCAGATTTTTAAGTTTATGTGGAGTAATTTTTCAAATTTCGATAAATTATCAATTTAAGCTTGTTAGTTTATTGTTCGTGTTTAACTATGAGTGGAAATTTGTAATTTTCTACTTTGGAAAAAAATTCATGAATGGTTAGAGTTGCTAGTAAGAATTTGGTTAATTTTGGTTTAAGTTGATATATTTATCTGAGTTTGAAATTAAAGGATCAGAAAACTTCCTATAGTATATGTAGTTAAATCCCTATTTCGAATGTGATAATGTATGTGTTGTTCATAGTTGAAGGCCAAAATTAGGTTAAATTGAGGTTTGATCTCGATTGAAAGTTCTGTTAATATTAGAAGAATGAGATTTGTGATTTTTAAACTAAAAGTTGGAATTTTAATGGAACGTTGTTTTGTAAAGTTTGACTAAGTTATAATTTAGTTTGAGATTCGAGTAAATGGATTAGTACAATTCGTAAGTTGCATGAAGTTAAGTCCCTTATTTCAAATGTGATTTTTGTGTGAACGTGAGTAATAATTATAATTAATTACTAGATTTTTGAGAAAATTGTAAAGTCGTGTACATTTTTCAAACTTTGATTTTAATTTAAGTACCTTAATAGTTAAGCTTATAATGTTGTGTCGAATGGTTTAATCTTTTGCTTTCGATTATGGTATTATATGTGTTGGACCTAGCTTAAGGTCACGTTTGAGATTAAATTGTGAATGAAATAGAAGTTTTAAACCTTGCTTAGAGTTTAAAATGTGATTTTGAACTAAAAGTATATTTTATTAAATGAATGGGTACAACTAGGATTTTGGTACATTGACGTCACGGGCAGCCGATGCTCCTCCACTTGCAAATTCAGAAACGATAAATTACTAAGAACTGCAGGTAAGTAAACTTCCCCCTATTTTTATAGAAATTGAATGTAAATGTGAAATGTGTAAATGACTGCCTTGCAATTTACTTACTTTGATGAATTTCATTTACTTTATGAAAGTATATGTTATTGAGAAGAATGTTCAAGCATGCACATTATCATGTCATTGCATCATCAAGCATGCATTGGCATCGAAATTGGGAAGTCAAATGTTTTTTTTTTAAACGAAAGAAATGTGTCAAGGTGCAAGTTTGTTCAAAAGTTATGTATCCCAAGTTTTTAAGAAAGAATGAGTGTACTTCTAGTTCATGAAAGATGCGAGTGGGAAATGGGGCGCGGTGGACCGGCGTACCCGAATTAAGTCGCTTTGCGACGGAATGTTCAACCGTTTTACGGTGGACTGTTAAACCGCTTTGCGGTGGAATGAAGTGAATGAGCCGCTTTGCAGTGGAAATGTGAAAGTTAATCTGGTTCCAAATAAGAATTGCCTACTGTTATCTGATTGACTAGAAGATACACCAAGTGAGCTCACGATGGAAATGAAGTGAAAGTTTTGAAATGTTAAGTGAAAGTTTGAAATGTTTGAATGTTCTAGAAAGTAAAGTAAATGGGGATACATATATGGAATTTTTAAAGCACTCATGTCATAAGCATGCATTCATGCATAAAGTTTACTTACTGAGCTTTAGCTCACCCCATTCCCTCCCCAATATTTCAGGTGATGAAAGTTAGATGAGACGAGGAGAGCATTTGGTGGCAGACTCAGGCTATACCTGCTTTCAATTTTTGAAAATAAAGTTAAATTAGAATTTATTTAAGTTCTAAGTAATTATTTCTTAATTCATTTATTTTGATAATTGTTTCGGTTGAAATTAGTTAAATGAGTTATGGCATTTTTAATATTGGTTCTATTACCACTTATTTCACTTAATTGTAGCTTATTGATATAAAATGTTGTGTTGAGGAGTTTGGGGATTGAATTTGAAATAGTGTGGTGACGTGGGAGTTTGCAGTAGAATTGGAGTTGAATGTTGAATGTTTGAGTTTGAATGAGTTGAGAATTGTATTTGTAATATGGGTATGATGTCCCTCTACAGGTTGGCAAGTCCAAATTACATAGGAGACTCTGCCGAAATTTTTGTAAAATTTTATAATAGAAAATTAAAATGTTGAGGTTTTAAATGATTTCTTTCCGCATTTAAGTAAAGAAAAGTTAACACGCCTAAGTTTAAGATTTTGAACTTGGGGTGTTACAGAAACCTTTTTGACTTGAGTGATTAAGCCTATAGGAGTATTTTAAAACTTGGGAGTCATAGGCTTGAAGCTCGCTACATGGGTTAATTAGAAAGCTTAATGAGTAGGGTATCAAAAAAAAAAAATCATTGCATTTGCCTAGTAAGTCTACCTCATTTTGTAACCTTTTTTAGTAGAGTTATTAAGTCTATTGGGGTATTTCAAAACCCGGTACCCTTTGGTCTTAAAACAATCGAGGAGTTACTGACCTAAAGCTCGCTACATGGGTCCATTAGAAAGCTTAAGGGAGTGCGGAAGTTACGAGCAATCATCTCATTAGTATATAAAAATCATGCATTTGTACTTGCATAAGGGCTTAGATTAATAGTGGGTTTGAATTGCTTAGTATAAGCTTAAATATCGAAGTACTCATTTAGTGGAGAATCATTGCATGTCTAGATTGTCGAAACTGTCAATAAAACACAAATGAAACTAGAGTGGAAAAAGAAATGAGCGATTTGAGAGTACCCTCTAGAATTGCATCTTGGGAAAGAAAAAAATATCTATTGGGGAATGAATGTAATGAGTGGGAAAGGAAAGAATTGACCACTAATGGTGGGTTAGTACCGAATTGAAATTTCTCCTCTCTTCAATGTTTTTAAATCTAATTGATGATTGAAAGTGACTATGCACACACACACCGATCGAATACAGGATAAGCTAAACTTCTTTTTGGTAGCATTATTTGGAAGCATATTTTTGAATTGATTATACAATTTTACACTCATGAGTTATTTGCAAGTTATCTAACATTGTTGACCTATTTTCCATATTACTTAATTGCACTAGTAAATAATCTTTCTCGAGATGAGCAAAAGCTCAAGTTTGAGGGTGTGATAATTGTGCTTTACACACTTATTTTGATATTAAATTGACAAATTGAGCGAATTTTTACTTATAAATTGTATTTATCTTGTACAATTAGGTACAACCTCAGTTGGAAAGAAATGGACATGATTGAAGAGCAATTAAGCTAAAAGAAAGAGCAAATTCGATGTTCATGGACGTAACTGAAAGAAATCAAAAGTTTAGGGACTCAATCGCAACATCTCTTAAAAAGGGAGGACTAGGAGTGCAAATATTTCATGTGTATTTTTGTAATAAAAGTCAAAATATGGGGACTAAAATGGAAGAACTCCAAAAGATGAGGAACTTGACTTGTAAATTGTTAAAAGAAAAAAATATGTTTGCAAAAGAAACAATCAGAAATAAGGCTTGGCCATGCGGCCGCATATGCCATTTTCGGCCAAGTCCGAAAATTACTTTTGATTTTATTTTTTGGCTTAAGGGCATGTTTGGCTCGACTTGTTGGAAATTTTGGGAGTGTAAATACTTCAACTTCTCTCTTTCACAATATATACAATTTCTACCACAAACCCTAGCCTCTTTTATATCTTTTCTTTTCTTCTTCTTTTGTTTTTATTTCTTTGTTTTATCTAGTTTTAGTTTAGTTGTTAGTTGTTTGTTTTTCAATCTTCTAGCATCCATTTGAGCAAAGAAACAAGGAGTGAGGTGCAAATACAAAGCATATTTTGACTTTTATTACAAAAAATACCCCTTATCTTTTGTGGAGGAAAAATCAAGGGTAATTGTTTATTTCATTATCTTGTATTTCAATCTTTGGTTTTTAAACTTTGCGATGTATTTCTATAAACCTTGTCTTTTGTAAAATATTTATAAAATGGGCTAGTTGTTTAATGTTGGGATGATTGATGTAGCTTAACTTAGTTTAAATAATTTCAATGTTTGTTTATTAATTTGAGCTTATTATTTCATGTGTGTTTGTTATTGAGATTATTCCATGTGTTTGATTGATCATCAAATATAAGTTTTGTAAATTTATGATAATAGAGAGATATTGTGTATTTTAGACCAAATAACAAATGTCCTAGGTATTAATTTAGGAGATAGAGATATACTCCTATCCCTAGGTGATCCATTGAACTATTTTCACAAAGAGTTAATTCGATTTATTGAGTTTTAATTGACATGGAGATATAGTATGTTAAACCAATTGATTATGGTTAATTTGAATTGAGAGGGGTAATTAGCAAAACTTGGAAAACTAGGTCTAACATTGTAAATGAGTAATTTATTAATTTGCATGTGTTGAAAAATTATTTAAGCGAGAGTTAAGTGAAATTATGAATCTCAACTATTTTATCTTTCACTTCCCTTATTTTAATTTAATTTAAAATTAGTTTCTTTAATTTAGAATTTATAAAAATCAATCTTTTAATTGTGTATTTAATTTGTTAAGAAAAGTGTAATTAAGTATACATTCCTCGTGAGATTGATAATCTGGATTCAAAAAATCCACTTTGTTACGTGTACATGACCCGTGCACTTGTAGTACACACTATTTTAGCGAATAGTTTGGTTTGATTCAGGAAATTAAATGGGTTGGGTTGGGTTGGAAAAACGAAACCGTTTTAAATGGTTTTGTTTGAAAATTTATCAAAAATTGTCTAAACCGAACCGTTTACACCCCTAATTTTTCCATGTTGTATAGTAAAAAAGCTAGTGCCTAGGAGATCAAACACGAGTTTGAGAAATGAAATTCATCATCCACCACCACCTCCTCCTCCACCGTCATTCGAATACTAGTTCATGTCAATGCCTGGATGGGGTTTACGTAATGTTGAGAAAGGTATGTCAACTAAAGATATCCCACTCCAAAGTATGGTGGAAGATTTGCAACAAATTGAGATTCAAGAGAATGCTTGAAGGAGAGAAGCAAGAGTAAATAACAGAAGAGTGGTTAGGGGCTCGGTACCATTTGCACATCCAAGTAGAAGGACCCATGGAGCAACTCAGTAGAATCCGCTACTTAAATTACAGACTATTTGTTAATCTGATCTTTTGCTAAAAGTTATGCCTTTTTTTTTTTTTTTTTTTTTTGTTAAAAGTTATGCCTTATATTGTGGTTTCATGTTTTCTTAATCAATTGAGTATGAATTTGTTGCATGCATTAGATTGCAGTCAACTGCTGAGAAATCTGATGCATTCCCAGCAACGTGATGCATTATGTGCAAACCGATGCATTTTGCTTCATACTAAGGGGCAAAAACCTGAGTCATCAGTTTAATGATGCATTCATTAGCAAACTGGTGCATTGATCTCGCAATCTGGGGCGGATCTAAGCTAGACCCGTACTGGGCTGTAGTTCGGCCCTTTTTTTTTTTTTTTTTAAGCACAACTCTCACGTAATAATTACCAAAAGAGTTTATTCGACTAATTTCCAATGTCAAACACAACGAAGACAATTTAGGTTCTCCTGAAAATTACAGCACAATCCATTCTTCAACATGACAGGTGTGTGTGGAGAAAGGAGTTGAAACCATGTTAAAACTTCAGATGATGCTCAAACAAGGATGCCATCTCAATAGCTGTCAAAGCTGCTTCAGCACCTTTACTTTCCTCTCAATTGAAAATTCCATTTAATTGTTCTAGGTTTTAGAATGTGATTTGTGAAAAATGATATTAATATTATGTAAATGTGTTTTTATGATTAGAATGTGTTTTTAGGCTTAGAATGTAATTAACTTTGTTTGAAGATTCAAGTGTAATAGTGATTCAAGTTATATTTTGATTATATATATTGGATTTTTGATGTATTATTATTTATGATTTTCCTTATATTAGATTTGGTACTCAATATTCTTGATTTCAATCTTCTTAGTCAAAAAAAAATTTCGGGGGCGGAACCCCGGGGAGGGGGGCCTCTCCCCTCCACCCCCCACCCCTCTAATTTTTTGCCCTAACATTGTATAATTCCTGGCTCCGTCACTGGCCACCCCCACAACTTTTAGAGTCCAGCTCGGTACAACATGAAATCCTGGATCCGCCCCTGCTCGCAATTCAAAACAAAACAATACCAATAACCACAAGCAAATGGCGGCAACCTCCATCATCAATCAACCGGCATTGTACCAGAAATTTAAGAAAAAGAAAATCCATTCACATTGATCAAAGGCTTCAATACACAGAAAACACAAGCTACACAAATTTTTCCTATTACAATCTAAAACCAAAATAATTTGATGCTCCATTTCAATACATAGAAAACATGAGCCACCCAATTTTTAACTATATGCATATTTTACAATCACATCTGTTAATGAACAGAGGCTCTACTTCCATGTTTCGAAGTTTTGCAGGAAATTTCACATTTGCCAATGAACCCAGGCACTTCAACCAATTCAAGCTCACAACTTCTGTTGAATGATGCCTATCTCCCAGCCATGACTTCATCTCATGTTCGCAGTTTGGTGGTCAACCTATTGAGTTCAATCCGTCTTCACCTATGTGAGAACTACCTCTGAATGAAGAAACTTTGAACTCTAAGCAGTTCAGCTTAGCATACTTCACCTTGAATAGTTTGTTTCGGTAGTCGTCCAGTTGTTTTCCAGCATCGATTGTTTTACAACGTCGATTGTGTGCAAAAACTGAAAGCGGACTGGTAAATCTTGCAGTGTGAATTCAGAATAGCTATGGGTGGCCAGGGTTTATCTCGACGAATTTGGGGATGTGATTTTGGCTGTAGATTTTTAGGGTTCTTCACAAACGGTTTGGGAGAATTTTGTGAAATGTCATGTTTAATGTGGCTTGAGATAGAACATTTATGCCAATAGACTTTGGACTGGTGCAATTTTGGGTTGATGTTGCAATTTTCAAATCTATTGATCGCACGTGAGATTTTTGTCGTCCACGCGGCAGATTCCGTTACTTGAACTCTTCGGAATTTCCCTTAATATATATTGAAGATAGCATCATGACTCTTGGAAAGATTTGGGAAAAAACAATATCATTTGTTGAGAAGTACAAATTTTGATAGGGGATTTGTGCTAGGAAAATGAGGAATTTTTGGTTTTTATGCTAGATAATGGAGAACTTCGTTTCTTAAGGGGAGGCCCTTCTTTTAGCGTCAAACTGTTGACGTAAAAAAATGACTTAAAGACGTAACATTCTTTTAGTCAACTTAAATGAAGAAAGTAAGAGGTAAAAGTAAGGAAATTTGTACACGAAGTAGGGTCGGACTCGCAATTGTTTTTTCTCTTGTATTTATGAGGAGAGAATTTGAGATAATACAAATGATTTTAGAGTGTTTTCCTCTCCTTCTATGGGAGAAAAAATTCCTTACATTTTGTTTACAATGCTTTGCTATTTGTAGGAAAAAAAATATAATAATTACACTAACAAATGGTTAACTTCAGTCAAATACAATGATGATTTTAATCAACTTGTTGTACTTCTTGACTGCTGAAAGTGGCCTTGGTAGGACCTTCTCTGAGTTGGATGTGACCTGACCGCAATTTGTATATAACTTGTGGAATAAGTTAAAGGAATATAATTGATAATCTTCGAGAATTGTGAAAGATAAAAGATATTTAAGCAAGTGGGCCAAGTGGATCAGTGGTTGGATAAATATTCTATCTTTGAGGTAGGTGGAGAGCTAGATCTCGTGTTCTGGGCTCAATATGATGATCTTCATTTCAACACATAATATTAGACTTTCCCAAGACCTTAATTTAGACTTCTAAGTCTTCCAAGGCACTTGATGCGACACTTTTTGGTGTTTAAACCAAAATTTTTCATAACAATTTGAAATCAACCCAAGAAAGCTAAAATTATAAAATAAACCTTGACCCAAATTTAATCTAGCCAAAATTCTAAGGAATAAACATAGTCCAATGGATAGAAATAAACAAATTCCAAGGAGTGTGGATTCAACAACAATACAAGAATAATCTACTCAAAACGTAATTGAAGAATACCAAAGAAAGTAACAAGTTGAAAGAGGACTTTACCTCCAAATGCTCTCAAGAGAGACTTCATAGCTCAAGTCATCCAAGTTATTTTCTAGTGTTTGGAAGTCTCTATTTATAGTACAAGAAAGAAAGAAATGAAAAGGTCCGGATTTAAGTTCAAAATTTCGCGAATCGAACTTTCAGTCTGATTGCGCGGCCGCGTGGTTCACAAGCACGCAGTCGCGTGGTTATCATATGAACATTAACCCAAACATTCTGCCAAACTAGTGCTCAAATGGCCTGTGCGATCGCGTGGTATTCCTTCTACGTGGCCGCGTGGTTGGAATTCCAGCCTTGTGATTTTTTATCAACAACTTGATTGTTGGCTCCTCTTTTGACTTAACCACTTTGTTTAGCCTCGAATCTTGAACCTTTTTGGCATCATATTTCTTCATGGGTCCCACTGACCCGTGCATCGAGGTTTGACTTTCTCGGATCTTATCATCCCCTTCCTCTTGAAAATGATTCGACCTCAAATCTTGCTTGAATGCATTTTCGTGAGATTTCATGACATTTGATCTTGCATTGTGGACCACAAGTTCATGCAATGAAGTTGGACTTTCTCAATTCTTATCATCCCCTCCATCTCGAGAAATATTTGACCACAAATCGATACCTACAATAAAAAGGGAAAAATCAGGCACAATAAATGTAACTAAACTTTTATACTCACGGGGTAAGATCAATTTGTAGGTTTTGTTAAGAGCTTGAAATGGACCGACACCACCGAGTAGTAATTTGGATTTTCTTTGATTGAGAACTCATCATTTCCTCAAAAGGAACCATATCCAACCACTCGGATCAAATACGACTCGCATTCGACCTTGGTTTGGGTTCGAAATACATTGTTCACCACGCTTCCTAGACAGAAGCTCAATCTTCATTGCATGTTTATTTCCAAAGAAACTAACTCTTTTATCAATAAACAAATGCATCAAATCACAAAAAGTTAATAGGTCAAAGTCATTAGCAACCCTAAGCTCAGAAAATTTGCAAGAATAATGATCAATTATGTTGCTAGAAAATTTAACAAAAAGTAGATCTCCTCTCCAACTTGTTAGGTCACTTTCATGCAAATGAACTACTTCCCACAATAAAAGATTTACTATATTGATAGTATTGTTGGTTTCATGACATGCAATCAAATGTAACATTTTAATGTTCCTACCAACATTCACAAAAATAGCATTATTTTCTTTCTTTGATCTAAGTAAATCCAATATAAAATTCAAAGAAATATCAATACAAGGTTTACTAGGGGTGGGCAATGGTGTGCATAAAGCTCGAAGAAAAAACTTCGACTCGGCCTCGTTACACGTGATGTATGTACAACGAATATAAACATGTGCAACACCAATTTTCATTTTAGACCAATGAGAATGTTCACTTAACAAGGTTAAGGTCCCCTTAATCCCCAAACGTCCCATAAAGCACCCAACATGTGCCTTTCTCACTTGCAACTCCCGCATATGATACTTAGGAACAACAACCTAATTTCCCAAAATAAATAATCGTCATGCTTAAGGAACCTATCAAAGGCCCTCTTACCACATGATTCAAACATGATAGACAATTTTGGGTTATTAGCATGTATGCCCTTAACGTATTTAAAACAAGATGATTTGGCACTTAGGGAAGTTAGAAGAAAAGTCTCTTTAGCATCAAAATATCCTATTAAATCTCTCCCATGGACTCCCCTAACTAGCAATTCTCCCATATGGCAACTAGGCTCACACAAAAACTTGGATTTACAAATTAAGGACCCATCATGCCTATGATTTTCAAAAGTCAACAATACACTTGTCAAGTCTACATCAATATCATACAACCCTCTAATATATTTAAAACACAATAACCTTGTATTCAATGAAGTGTTAGAAGCAAACCTCCTCAATATTGCATCGGTTATCACATTTTTTTTGCTTTGATTGTACTTCTTGTTGTAGGAAAATGTTTCCATAAACTTCTTCCAATCGGCATGCTTTTGAAGTTCCTTGTTGCTTTGATAGGTTGGCATCACAATTTCCTACAACAAAGAAGTAACCAAACTAGGGAGGGAATTACGTGAATATTCAAGTGCAAAGAGAATTTTTGTGTGATCTTTTCCCTCAATTTCTTTTGTGGATACTTCACTTCCTCTCCTTTTTATGAGGTAGAAACCTCAACTCTTGGTTCTTCCTTCACCTCTCCTTTTTCTAGAGTCGTGGCTCCAACCCTTATTTCCTCACCTTTTTCTAGGGTCGTGACCCCAACTCTCTCGCTCTCATTTTTCCTCACGCTTTTTTTCATCAACTTTCTCAATCAAATTTTATTTTTCTTTCTCCCTTTTCTTTTATTCCTACAACTCCTTTTTGAGCTTCATTTGGTCTTTGTACACTTCCTCCAAACTCAAAGGTAGGAGCACCACCTTCTTTCCTTTCAATTGAAAGCTATACCGATTTTTCTTTGTGTCATGTTTCACACTTCCATCACATTTCCAAGGTCTTCCCAAAATATATGAGTAGTTTGCATGGGAATCACATCACATATTACTTGATCACTATAGGTACCAATGTGGAAAGTAAGAAGAACTTGTTCACTTACCCTCACCTCTCCATAGTCACTCAACCTTTGTAATTGATAAGGATTGAGATGCTTCAATACCGGTAACCCCAACTTTTTCACCCTACTAGCACTTACCAAATTTGTGCAAATATCCCTATCTATAATGAGGCTACATGCTTTATCACTCACTAGGCACCTAGTTTGGAAAATGCTTCTTTCATGCCTTGCTATCTCACTAGCATTGTGATAAGTGTGTTTTACACACTTATTTTGCTTTTAAATCGACAAATTGAGCGAATTTCTACTTATAAATTGTATTTATCGTGTACAATTAGGTATAACCTCAATTGGATAGAAAATGGAAAAGATTGGAGTGTATTGAGCTAAAAGATGAGCAAATTTGATTTTGAAGGACCTAATTGAAAGAAATCAAAAGTTCGGAGACTCAATTGCAACATCTCAGAAAGTTCGAGGACTAAATTGAAGAAGACCAGAATCTGGGGGACCCAATTGCAAATTATGGAAGGACGGAGCTGCCAGGTGAACCACGCGATCGCGTGTCTCAAGCAGGTCGCGTTCGCGAAATCAGGCCAAAAATCAACCCGAGAGTTTTCAGCCTAACCACGCGATCGCGAGGCATCTAGCCACACGATCGTGTGGTCAGAATTTTGAAAAACAATTTGGGCCAACCCGGTGTGACCCGGTTCGGCCCAAATGCTGAGAACGCGGATCTACGCTAAAATGGGGGTTTTATGGCACTTTTTGGCTAGGGTTCATCACTTTTGACCCCATTTTTCATCCAAAAACACTTTTCTCCCTTTTTCTTTTTCTTCTTTTCTTTTCTTTTCTTTATTTTTGCTTTAGTTTGTAATTTTATTTTGTAGTTTAGTTTTGTTTCTATGTTCCTAGTCTCCATTGAAGTTATGAAGCAAAGAGTGAGGTGAAGATTCAAAGCATTGTTGAAGGAATTTTGGGGCAAAAAATCAAGGGAAGTGATTTATTTCATTATTTTGTATTTTTAATCTTTGATTTCTATATTTTGTGATGTATTTTTGTAAACCTCAACTTTTGTGCAATATTTATATAACGGGCTAGTTGTTTTATGTTGGGATGATTGATGTAGCTTAACTTAGTTTAAGTAATTTTAATGTTTGTTTATTAATTTTGAGCTTATTTCATGTGTGTTTGTTATTGAGATTATTCCATGTGTTTGATTGATCACCAAATATATGTTTTTGTGAAGTGTATGGTAATCGAGAAATATTGTGCATTTTAGACCAAATAACAAATGCTCTAGGTTCTTGTTAAGGATATAAATATACCTTAAACCCTAGATGATCCATTGAGCTATTTTCACAAAGAGTTAATACAATTGATTGGACTTTAATCGACATAGAGATATAGTAGGTTAAACCAATTGATTATGGTTAATTTCACTCGAGAGATGTAATTAGCTAAATTTGAAAAATCGGGTCTAACATTGTAAATGAGTAATTTATTAATTTGCATGTGTTGAGAAATTACTTAAGCGAGAGTTAAGTGAAATCATGAATCCCAACTATTTTATCTTTCATTTTCCTTATTTTAATTTGGTTTAAAATTAGTTTCCTTAATTTAGAATTGTCAAAAATCCATCTTTCAATTGTGTATTTCATTTGTTAAGATTAAATTAACTAGAGTATAATAGAGTATACATTCTTCGTGAGATCGACAACTCGGACTTAAAAAATCTACTTTATTACTTGTATGAGCCCAGTGCTCTTGCGGTACACTATTTTGAGTGAACACATTGGACATTGATGTTGGTGGATTAACAAACATCTCCACATTTCTCTCTTCACTACCACTTTCCCCATGAAATGATGAAATTTTCATTTTCACACTATCAATATTTTCATCAACTTCATCTCTCCTACCATCAACCATTCTCCTCTTTTCCTACCTTTGCTCCCATTTTGTTCACCATCCCCCATCATTAGCCAAAACATGCCCAAATTGATCCTTTAATCTTATCCTATTTTTTCTTGGCTCCTCCCACTTGTTCCTAACCTTTTCAACCTTCCCCCAATCTCCTCCATTTGTCTAGTGAAAGTGGTTGAGAAATTTTGAAACATCTCTCGCAAGTTTTGAGTTTGAGCATTAGAATTTTGCCCACTTTGAGTTTTGAAATTTGACATGTTGTGCAAGGTGGTAGTGTCATCGCAAGTAATATTTTCACTCGTGTTTCACTCAATTAGGCTTTTACCCGATAATGAGCTCACCACTCTTGGATGATAACCAATCATATCTATCCGTGGAAATATTTTTATCTCATTGAACAAATTCAGCTCCTCCTAAAGAATTGTGTCAAAACATTCAGGTGTATACCGCGTACTGTCAACCAGTCAGAAGTGGAATTGGCGTTGAGTTTGGAAAAGAACCATGTTATAAAGTACTTCACCAAAGAAGATCTTCCTAACAAAGTTAAGAGCATCATCAAACTGGAATCAGAAGATTTGCCTTACATTGTTCAATCCTAGATTTATTGTGCTTCAATACTTATCTGCAGAGAGAAGATATGAATAGATTCAGAGTTAGATGTAATTTAGTGATCCCGTTTTACATAGTTAGGATTGATCTGACGACATTGAAGTGTAAGGAGTAAGTAACTCCTTGTTTATGTTTTGATTTCATGATGTGTTTCTTATTTATGCATTTTCTCATCATGCATTAGACTTTAGTTTATCTAATGTGTTTATAGGCATAATTTGGGAGATTTGGTATTAAGTCCCCCTCCTATTAGGTGTTATTTTTCCATATTTTAATAAAATAGTAGGGGCATCCAAACCCCCCCCCCCCCCAAGGAGTCGAGATGGAGGCATAAAAACCACATCAAAAGCTCTTCTGGGAATTCTTTATTAAAAAAAAATCTCTATGGAAGGTAATCAACTAAATCGAGAAAATTAATTCTTGTGAAGTTAAAACCCATAAACAAGTAAGAAGAAATTTAGAACAAGTAGACACAATAGCAAGTGAAATCTCTTTGCTTGCTATAACACGAGATGACACTTGAATTGTAGGACAAGGATTTATGAGTACAAGATCAATAATGAATTAATAAACTCAAGTAACTATCAAGGGAAAAGTTCGAGTGTAGTGAAAGATAACTTATGTCAATGGAGTTTTTTTTATGACATTTCATTAAACACCTTGTGTGCAAACTTTGGATAGTGTAGAATTTCAAGTGTTTGATTAAAGTAAACCTCAACAATTCCCAAATAAGTTAACAACGATATTACCCAACGTGTGAGAATCAAGAAATATACATGGGCATACCACAATCAAGCAAAATGAATTTAGAAGCAAGTGGACTCAATAGCAAATGAAGTTTATGTGCTTGCTATACCCAAAATGAACAATTGATATGTAGGATAACATGTCAAGAAATTAACTTCAACAATGAAAATGAGCAACCTCGAGTAATCAACAAGACATGGGTGCTGAACAACAAGACATTAATAGAGTATTTTTCTTTGTGACAATTTATCAAACACCTTGTGAGTAACCCCAAATAACATTGAATGTATATAATGTGAATAGATTTAAGAACCCCAATAACTCAAACGTGACAACCAACAAGATACCCATTATGTAGGAATTCAACAAAGCTCAAGAACATAAAATTTTCCCCTTTTTTTTTTTTTTTTTGTAGAATGAAGAACAACAAGAACAAGAATGTAAAGATATGTTTACTAATTTTAAAGTCAAGCTCTGATATCAAATGATGCGAATTCTTTTGATGTTTATACAAAAAATTCTCATAGCAATTTAAAATCAATCCAAGAAAGCTAAAATGGTAAAATAAACATTGACCCAAGTTTAATCTAGTCAAAATTCTAAGGGATAAACCTAGTCCAATGAATAAGAATAAATAAATTCCAAGGAGTGTTGATTCAACAATAACAAGAGAATAATCTACTCAAAATGTAGTTGAAGAATACCAAAGAAAGTAACAAGTTGAAAGAGGACTTTACCTCCAAATGCTCTTAAGAGAGACTTCATAGCTCAAGCCATCCAACCTATTGTTCTAGGGTTTCGAAGTCTCTATTTATAGTACAAGAAAGAAAGAAATAAAAAGGTCCGGATTTAAGTTCAAAAATTCACGAATCTGACTTTCAGTCTGCTTGCGTGGCTGCGTGGTTCACAGGTGCGCGGCCACGTGGTTATCGTATGAACAATAACCTAAACATTCTGCCAAACCCGTGCTCAAATGGCCTGCGCGGCCGCGTTGTATTCCTTCTGCGTGGTTGCGTGGTTGGAATTCCAACCTCGTGATTTTTGTTCTCCAACTTGATTCTTGGCTCCTCGTTTGACTTAACCACTTTGTTTAGCTTCGAATCTTGAACCTCTTTGACATTGAATTTCGTCATGGGTCCCACCGACACATGCATCGAGCTAGGGAAGACCTGTCGAGATTTTTAGGTCGGAGGTCACCTGTGGAAGACTTGGCGAGGTCTTTTGGAGAAGACCTGCCGATATCTTTACCTCTTCCTAAAATTTATGGTGAGGTTTTAGCTTTATTTGCATTTCTCATGATGACCTCTAATCATTCTTTTGTTGACTTGAAGCTTAAAGTGAGTCCTCAAATAATATGGATTAAATTAAGCACCTCAATTTTAGGTGGTCAACACAAACAGTGATGGACGATTAAGGTTATGGAAAGATGGTGAGCAGTGAATTATATTTTAAAGATCAGTGAGCAAATAAAAATACGAGTCCCTATTTGGTAACACTAAAATTTTAAATTTTAATTAAATTTAACCTTCTATTGGATATATAACTTTTAATCACACATTTTATCAATTCTTAACAAAATCCACTAAAACTCAAATTTTTATTTTTATCATTATTTATCAATATAAAAAGGGGCAGGTAAAGTTTGATTAGCATCGCAGATAACATTCAAACCCAGACGAGTCACTCGCCTACGGTCTACCTTTTCCTTTCCTCGACCTCTTTTACGAACACATTTACGACTCTAAAATCTAAACATAATAATCCGGGATTCGCTCTCTGTAAATCTTCTCTCCCTTTGTGTGAATTCGTTGGGAGCAGTATTTCTATATAGATAGATGAGAAGATGGGCAGAGTGTCAGTGATCATCTACATTACAGTAGCAATACTCCTCCTAATCCTCGTTTCACGCTCCTCCAACGACAAGTCCTTCCGTGCTCACCACCAACGCCATCGCCGCCTTAGACTTCGATCCAACTTCAACTTCACAGCTGAATCCCACCACCAGCACCACGAACCTGTCCCTTTTGACCCCCTGATAGCCGACATCGAGCGCCATCGTGAGGACAAGCAATGGGAGCACCACTACTTTCAGATCCACCATCCGGAGTTGCTGACTCCACCCGAATCGACTCACCAGGAGGCTCCAGGACACGAGTCTCAGCCCGAGTGGGAGGACTTCATGAATGCCGAGGACTATGTGAATGATGAGGAACGGTTTAATGTTACAAACAGGTTGGTGGTTTTGTTCCCCAAGATCGATGTGGACCCTAAGGATGGGTACGTGAGTGAGCACGAGCTGACTGAGTGGAACTTGCAGCAGAGCCAGCGGGAGGTGTTGCATCGGACTGAAAGGGAGATGGAGGTTCATGATAAAAATAAAGATGGGCTTGTGTCGTACGCTGAGTACGAGGCTCCCAGCTGGGTTAAAAACTCAGGTCAATTCAATTTCATTCTGTCCTACTTGAATCCTTTTCTTTTCCTCTATCATTTATTGTTAGTTATTTCGATGTTGTTCAATTTCTCACGAATCAAAATAATTCCTGGATAATTATAGAGTTAATTTTTACTCTGTACTATGTTATTGTGAATGCTACCGATGAGTGGTTGGTAAGCTCAAGACCAATAATGGTAAGTGCAAAAGTGAGAACTAGTTTAGTCGAGGACTTGGACTTAGTTTGTCAAATCCAAATGAGTGAATAAAACGGGTCTAACCTTTTTCGTAATATTATTTTAAAACTGTTTATTTCTATTTGGAGCTGAATGTGTTATGAAACCTCCTTCTCTTATCACAACAAAAAATATTTCAGATGAAGATCTTATCAAACGTGCACTTGTTTTCCCATTCAATTTATGCAATAGAAGAGCCCCTTTCACATAGCATTTCGTCAGTTAGTTAAACCCTTCTGCAGCATATGACAATTCCTTGTAATTGGGGCTTGACAATGAGAACTGACCACACCCCTCAATTTAAAACAATGGGTTACATACTTTGTAATATATCGTACTTGATTCTCTTACTCCAGATAATAATTCGTTTGGATATGATATGGGCTGGTGGAAAGAGGAGCATTTTAATGCATCCGATGTGGATGGAGATGGTCTTTTGAATATCACCGAGTTCAATGAGTAAGTTTTTCCAGCTGGAAGTTTAACCTTTAAAGGAATTAACAGTTCTCCAAATTCCATATGTTTAAGATTCTTCATAAACTACTTAACATATTGTTTACCTTGTGATTAGCTTTCTTCATCCGGCTGATACCAATAATCCCAAATTACTTCGGTGGTTGTGCAAGGAAGAGATAAGGTGCCATGATTTTCTTTAACTCTACTTTTATAGATGTTGATGCAATTATTTAATTCATGTTGCATTTCTTCTTTCTATTCTCTTGAAGATGGCGGCAGACATTTCTAGACCTAAAATGGAGCTAATGTTTGATGTTGCTTATCTATTGTGCCATTCTTCTCTTTCATAGACCTAAAATGGAGCTAATGGCAATGTGTATCGATGAAGACATCCGAATTCTAATAGTTGTATAACTTTGTTATTTTACTATTATGATCTAACAGAAGAAACATTGGTAGTTCTTTTAACTTTGACAGTGCTGTCATCGTGATTGAGCTATCTGATAAAATTGCTTTTTTGGAACATGAAGAACATAGTCGAGCATCAAAATTTTGAGATAGAAATAGAACATTTCCATTCTCAAAAAAGGAAAAGTAGTAGAATCTTTCCCTACTACTCATATAGGGAATCATACAAAAACTGGGGTGTATGAAGAAAACAAATTTGAAAAGTTAATCATCTCAGTAAAAAGTCACCAGTGAGCGGATAATAAAATCAATGTTCTTGTATATTCTTTTCAGTTACATATTGAAAAGCAGTGTTCTAAAAAGTATAAAGCGTGATGAAGCGTGAAGCCCAGATTCCAAGCTTTACAAGCTTAAGCTCGCCTAGGCGAAGCTAAAGCATAAAAAAAACTTTTTTCAAATATATATATTTTTTAATCTATCTAAGCCATTAAATAATTGAAATAATGCATACCAAACACATCTAAAATTATAAATATTGCATTTACTTATTAGTAATTCCCACTACTAGTCTACTATACAATTTTTAAGTTATCAAAAGGCAAAAACTAGACAATTTTTACATACTAGATTTAAACTTTACACATACTTTCGAAATTTTCAACAAAAAGGTAGTCTTAAAATCATATCATAATCACAAAACTAAGATTTAAGATAGCTCGATCACTAAATCATTTCTAGCTCTTAATTGGACTCCAATTCAATTTCTTCTTCTTAATCTAATTCATCTTTTGTGTCATCCGATACAAAGTCATTTTCCTCTGGCTCCCTTATTTCAAATTACGCATTTTTAGCACCTCTTTTAGGTTCTAGGATATCATTATCCACCCCATCATTCTCCTCTTCCTCCCCTTCCTCATCACAACCCTCTACAGTCCAAGATTGTGCATTACTAGCATCATTTGTTAATAAAGTCTCTATTTTGCCCTTTCTCTTCTTCTTGCTTCTCAGCCTTGCATTGAATTGGACATAAACAAGATTGTTCATTCTTGTAGTATCAAGTCTATTCATTTTCTTGGTGTGTATCTACAAAAAAAAGAATAAAAAAGAGAAGATAAAGATAAGTTAGATAACTTTAGTATACTTAATAAGTTATTAAACTACTAACAAACTATCAAAGTAATAACTCGTGTAATATCAAAACAATGTAATTAGTACTTACCCCTTCAAATGTACTCAATTTTCTTTCACAACCCGACGAACTAGTTGCCAAACCGAGGATCCTTTTTGTCATTATCTTTAAATTTTGTGTTTCATTGCGATAGAAATCCCACCAACTCACTAATAATAAGTAATAAATTTAAATGAAAGAGAGTAAAATGCAATTAAAAGTTTCAGCATTTAAGTAATCACTAATTTAAGCAATGACATGAAAAAAAAAGAGAGAATAGTTTAAATTTTTAACATACTCAGATTGTAATTTTCATCATTGTTCTCACATCCACTTATTGCTAGCTTTCTTCCAAATGAACCTTCTCTTTGAACATACTTTGGTAACTCGGTATTTATCACAAGATGTTGAATTTCATCATCGGGAAAGAATTTTTCAGCACAAACAATCACATTATTTGTTATCAATTGATCATCCTTGATACTTGGGTTCTTGAAGCAATAAAACGGATTAAAAAGGTAAGTTGTTGTATGAAGTGGACTATTAAGGAGATTCTTGCCTTTTGCATAAATAATGTCTAAGATTGGCTTGTAGTCACACTCTTTCTTCAATGTCTTTTTGATATAATCTTTTGCCTTTAGTAGCTCACCATAAACAAAGTCCATTGAAGAATTCCCTTATCCATCAACAAGTCTAAGCACTTTCACTAGTGGAGTAAACACCTGTAAACACAACTGCATCAAATTCCAAAAAACATTTGGAACAACAATATTAAACGCTGCTTTCCCCATTTCGCTCCTAGACCATTTTATGTTATCCTATTCATCGCTAGTCATCATTGTTTTTTATCAAACGACTTTGCAATATTAAGAAAGAGGTTACAAATCTAGTGACTCCCGACCTAACTCTCTCTCTTTTTGTGAACTTTCTCATCAATGCCAAAGTCTTGTGATGCGCATAGATGAAAATAGTGAAAGCTTTTGCCTTGTTAATCACCCTCTTGAAGTTGGGAATCTTAGATATTCCTTTAAGCATAAGGTTTATGGTATGAGTGGCACATAATGTCCAAAAGATGTTAGGCCTTTGTAATGCCTACAAATTTGTAGCGGCCATATTGCTAGAAGCATTGTTGGTTACAATTTGAACCACATTTTTAACCCCAGCATTTTCAATACATTCATCAATGTAGTCAAATATGTATTTACCAGTGTGAGCATCATTTGAAGCTTCCTTTGATGAAATAAATGTGGTCCCCAATTTACAATTTACACACAAATTTATAATGCTTCTTTTCCTATCGCTTCAAGCATCATTCATGATTGAACACTCATTATTTTTCCACTCTTCTTCTTGCTTCTTTAGAGATTCTTTTGTTCTATCTACTTCTCCCTTCAAAAGTGGCTCCCTTAGTTGGTATTGAGGCAGAGGAGTGTAATCGGGGCCATATTGACTAAGAGCTTCAACAAATTGTTTAAAACTATCATTATCAACAACATGAAAAGGAGTTTCGGTTTCATAAATCCATCTTGCAAAGTATTGATGAACTTCTAATAACCTTTTCTTAGAAATTACATTGTTAATATTTTGTTGTCTCAATTTCTTATTTGTATTCATAGAAGCATCATTGAACTTGATAGACTGTGCAAATTGATTTATAGGACCCACATTAATAGGCATTTTCCTAATCCCCCTTCCAATAATAGAAATTTCATCATCTTCTTCCTCACCTAGTTCCTCATCGATTGTAGGCAAAAATATAACTATATCATCCCTCAACCTAGCATCACGCACAAGCTTCTCTACCCTTTTCTTCTTCCTCCCTTCAATTGCCTCAATACACTTGGATTTTTGTTCATTTGCTTTAGGACATGGTGCCATGGTTTAAAAAGGCGAGGCGGAGGCGCGCCTCGCGCCTCACAATGAGGCGCACAATCTAGCCTCGAGGCACAAATTTAGTGTTATTTTGGGTGGAAAGTACACCTCAGTCGTTGAGGCGTACGCCTCGCGCCCTCACATGCCTTGAGGCATAAGGCGTTCTACATGGTTTTTTTTTCCCCCTTTAAATACTTTGGGCTGTGGCCCATCATTACAAAAAAAATATGTTAGACCCAATTTGACCTCTTAGTTTATTAAAAATTGAAACCAAAAAAATATTTTAGACGCAATTTGGCCCATCAATACAATTTTTTTTTTAGAACCCATGCCTATTAAAAAAAACTAAAAAACCCTATGTGTTCCTCAGCCAGTACTCCCACTTCCCACGTTTTTGCTCCTGTTATTATCTCCACCGTTTTGCCAAGTCTGTGAATATATATAATCACTTCCTTTCATTATCATCATTAAAAACTCTTTATAAACTTTATTTATGCATTGATTAGTTATCAAAATTTAAAAAATAATATGGTCACCTGTCTGTAAACGCTATTATATATGCATCTCACCTGCAGTCGTCTACCAATCAGGTTCTCTCTCCCCCTCTCTTAAGTCTAAACAATGATTTTGAAGTCGTGCAATCAGCAATCTGACCACGTAATGTATATTTTAATTAAATGTTTGATGTTTATTTTTGGTTTTATACTTTTATGTCATATTACGATTTTTTTGAAATAAGATGCTTTTATGTTAACTTACAATTTTTTTACTAAATTTTTCAGTTTGTAGTTAGGCTTACGCCTCGCCTTGCAAAGAAAAACCGCATCGGTACCTAGTTCCGCCTTTTTAAACTATGCATGGTGCCACTCCTTTTTCCTTAATCCCTGCAATGTGGATTTTATGCCTATAAATATCCGATCTAGTAACTTTTTCACATAGAATGCATTTCACATTAGTAAGATTATTAGGACTTACCAACACCGCGGTTTCCCATCCAACACCTCTGGAATCTCTTCTTAGTTGACTGACGTTGGAGTTAGATAATTCTTCTTGTTCCATTGGTTCTACAAAATTGAATAAAAACTTTAGGATTTTATTCTTTCATTTATGCTTTGAATGATAAACATTAATCAAGAACAAAATCAAAAATAACTATTAAACATTTAGCATCTATTAATATAGTAAACAATAAAGTTATAAAACATTGATAACCTTTTTCACACCTTCAATCAAACACTTGAAAAGCAATACATACAATGTCTTAAAAAAAATCAAATAACCTTTGAAAACACAAAATGAATGTTCAATATTGTATAAGCTCTATTACATAGCCAAATGTCCAAAATTAACCAAACATTAAAAAAAAAAAAAAAAAAAAAAAAAAGGCAGGAAACGAAAACAAAAATAGGAAGAAGCAAAAATGAAAATAAATAACACATTGAAGGATTTGCACCAATGTAGAAGCACAATACCATGGAATAATGGACAAAACAGGTTCGATTTTACTTCTAGGCTCTATTCACGGGTTGATTTTCTCTCCCCACTTGCGCAGTCTCGCTTTTCATCTAGACGTGCTGTTCTCTGTTTAGTGTTTATGTCTTTGAGTTTATTCTATTTGGGTATTCTGCCTGACTTAAGTTAAAACCAGTAATGGTATTTGTGGGCTGTTTTATATAAAATGGCCCATTAACTAATCAATGATAAAAACTGCGGGGGGGGGGGGGGGGGGGGGGGAAGCGCCTAAGCTTAGGTGCTGTTAAGCGCTGTTTTTGTTCAACGATGTGTGTTGATCACTTTTTTTCACGCTTTCCGACCCATCGTAGTGTGACAGTTGCGCCTAGGCGTGCTTTTAGAACATTGTTGAAAAGTGCTGAGTTTTCGGAGTGAAACTTTCTTTGACGACAAATATCGATGCCTATTACTATTGCTAAATGACATTCACTTGCTATGATTGCTAGCTAAAGTTGTCTTGCATTATCATTTGCTAGTGCTATTATCATTATTGTCATTGGGAGACATTACTATGTTATAGTTTTTCTACCATACTTACCCTTAATTTGTTATTTATTCCAATTTTACAGGGAAAGGGATAGTGACAGAGATGGTAAGGTTAACTTTAAAGAGTTTTTCCACGGGCTCTTTGATTTGGTGAGAAATTATGATGAAGAGGGGCATAATTCTTCACACGAATCTGATGGTACATTGGAGGCCCCAGCTAAGAAATTGTTTGCTCAGCTTGACAAAGATAGTGACGGGTGATAAACTAGACATCTCTGTTCAAATAGATTTGGGTATATCAATTATATTTATCCTGAATTCTTATGCTGTAGATATTTGTTCCATGAAGAATTATTGCCCATTATCGGAAAACTTCATCCGTCGGAGCGCTATTATGCTAAACAACAGACAGAGTATATCATGCAACAGGTATTTATTGCATTTCCATTTGACTAGATTGATTATTGTAGTCTTCTTGATTTGAGGAGATTGATCCAAGGAGAAGTTTTATTTGGGCATATCGCTGTTTAGATTAATTATATGGTTTATCTAGGCTAAATGCTTTGATTAATTTGAATTTTGGAAGTTGGCATTATATTTCTACATGATGAACGTCCTGGAGTCACTTTTACAACTATTTCAGTGCTCCAATGATGGTGGCAGATATATTTTAGGACAAACTTGAGGTCAATAATTGTCTGTACATTAAGCAGCCTGACCATTTTAAACATGGTTGCTTGTCTGAATGTGATGTAATGCAATGCATTGAGGTTTTTGATTCCTTTCTGTGTTGCAACTATCAATGTTAAAATAATTGGTGGCTCCAGTGGAGGATTCATGATAAAGTGCCTAACTTCTTGATGTCTCCTACAATCTGTAAAAAACTTATTTAGCCAGCTTAAGGGTTTTTTCTAAGGTATTTTTGGACCTCCTGCAAGTGTTGGAGATAATAGGTGGCCAAGGTCGGACCTGCCTAAAGGCAAAGCAGGCCCGCGCCTTGGGCCTCATCCAAGTAAGGGCCCATGGTTTTTTTTTTTTTTTTTAACTGAAATTTGGGTCAGAACCCAAAGACCCAAATAATGTTATATTTGGAATGAATCGTTCTACTCGTCCCTCATTTTCTCCAATGAAATAAAACAAAATCCCAAAATTCTCAATTGAAAACCTAAGAGCCCGTTTGGTCCATGGAAAGTTTTTGGATTTTGTGGTTTTTTTGTGTGTTTTTATAAATGTATGGTTTAGATTGGTTTGAAAAATAAAAAAATTGTGGGCTTGACTAAGGATGGATGGTTGAGATTGAGTTTGAAAATTTTTTGTAAAAATTCTTGAGGGGCGAAACAGGCTCAAATCTTTGAAAGAAAAAAATCTCACTGATTAGTCGTTAGTACTTACTACTTAATCCGTTAGTCGTTACGTGTATTGACTGTTGACTAACCATAAAATGCGACATTGTTAATTTAGCGCCCCTGAACCCGTGTACACGCCTGCCTATGACAAGCAAGCGCCCAATTTTTTCAAGACATTGTTTGTCTTGGACCCTAAGAATCACATGTATGGCTCTGTAGGTGGCCACTGAACCTTAAACTTACTTCAACAAAATTAATCTCTTGAATAGGAAGAGAAGTACATGACACAAATTTTGACCTGCTCCATGTACACTTGCATGTCCAAACTGCTGGTTAATTTCCACTTACGTGTAGTAGAACAGTAGATTCCTTTCAGGTGGTAGAGTTAATGTTTGGTTGTAAGCACAAGATTTTCATTTTTCTTTTTTCTTTTTGTAAATCCTAACAACGGGGTAATCCTATTCAATTATGACCGTTGAAATATTGGGATCTTGAAAAACAATCTTAGAAAATAGAAACCATCCTCAGGGCTCATTGTTTGTCAACCTATATGCACTTTTCCTGACCACAGAGGTTTTTCGAACTCATAATCTTCATCCTAAATTAAATGTTTGAAATGAGAAGTCAAAAACATTTAACTACCTTGATAATTGTAAATGCGGATAGTAAGAAATTGATATAAAGTGTTGGGTGGATTTTGTGAATAGTGACGCCAAATAAATATAATGATGGTTTTGTAAATCCTTGCCGAATATTGGACAGAGTAACTGCAAAGAAAAACACAAACAAAAAGAATAAGAGAAGAAGGGACAAAGCCGAGGCAAGAGTTGGATTCTTTGTCCTTAAGTCGAATTTGCCCCGCAACGGTGCCTACGGATTTCGACAATCGACTCCCAAGATACAACGGCTTCACTTGTGTTTGTAGCACTCCAAAACACAAGTACAACGAACCAAATATAGGCTTATGTACTCCAAAGGATGCAATGAAGGAAAATCAAAATAAATGAAATGATTTTGATTTAGGAGACAAGTGAGGATGAGAGATTTTTTTGCATATCAAAAATGTGAGGAATAGGACATAGGACACCCAAAGGGTCCTATATATAGATCATGAAAGGGTGTGGACGAAGTGGTTGAGGCCCAAACCATACACCCTTTCCAAACAATGCACCTTTACGAAAAGGTACCTTCTGGCCGGACAACCGTGCGGTCGCACGGTTTTACTCAAAAAACCGGATATTAGTTTGACGTGTGATCGCGCGGTTTACTAACCGTGCGGTCGCACGGTCAAACATTTTGACCTGATTTTCGTCCTTTTTCGTAATTTCTCCGAAGCGGCGAAGTGGTAAACAATTTTGCCTAAACGGATTGAGTCGAGCTTTTGAGTATTAGGCCGAAGTCGACATAAAGTCACTTTAATCGATTTTTCAATTCTCTATTTATTAACCAATATCCAACATAAAGTAATGTCTGAGTGCTACAAACATTGTTACTCTGAAACAGAGGTGACTTTGGTATCAGTTCTGTAAGTTCCCTTTCACACTTTTCAGCTTTCTGTAATTCCACAGTTGATTTTTCAGTTTGTATTTTCATTACCTTGTTTAATTTTCCTTAATGTTCTCCGACTCATTGTTATCGACCTTTCTATGTAATTATATTGAAAGAATACAGGTTAATCCATTGAGTGAATTACTAATAGTTGTCATAATGATTTTATTTTGACAAGTATGGCTCCAGAATCAGACTGAGCGAATTTTCTGCCTAGTGATGAACAATTAGGACAGTGCTGAACATATAAGAACTGATATTTTTGCAGGCTGATTCAGATAAAGATGGTCGTCTGAGCTTGAAAGAGATGATTGAGAGTCCATATGTATTCTATAGCGCTGTATTTAATGATGATGAAGATGACTATGGATACCATGATGAATTCCGCTAGATCAACGATAGGCAGGCTGGTAAGGAAACTTACGATTAACAAATATAAATGTACAAATATAAATGTTCATGTCTCTTCTCTTCGTAACATGGAGAATTTGCTGCAGGGTCACAACATTTCATTGCAATATCTTTTTTTCTCGTGCTCGTATTATGTACAAATTGTAAGCAAATGAGGTGTGGATCATGGTCAAAATCTCACATGGTGTGTCCCCAATTATCTTTTTCTCATGTTTGTTTTGATACTTGAGACTCGATTATTTTAGCTTAGTTTTGCTCTGCTTTGCTTTGCTTCGTATTGCAGATTACGGGCTATTGGCTTTTCAGTTAGTGAATCCTTTAGGACCATTTTACAAACATAACATATTCAAATTCTTTTGCTTGCTCCTTTTTGGAATCCATTTTTCGCATCAGCTTTACTACTTTTGTTATAAGAAAATATTGTATGCTATAAACAGTTGATTGTAACCCATGCATGAAGCAAATTATTGTGTTGCTGCCATAAGATTTGATCTCTACAGATCACGTAAGTTGACATCCCAAATCTTTAGAAATCACTGACATGCACTTGCAGAATATGTGCTAGAAGGCAAAAACTGGTCATGTCGAGGAATTAATTTCAATTCTGAACAAATATATATGAATCTATCAGAATTGTTTTCCAATGAGAGCATTCAATAATTCATATCATATTGTTTATGATGTCCAAACCCGAGTTTATGTAAAAATAAATCCTTTCAAGGATTCAATTCATCAAGAAATTAAACCAATAAAATTAAGAAGGCTATTGAAAAATATTACATGAGGATTTGTGATTGGTACTAATTAACTTACGATTCTCTGCCTCATCACCGACAAGTGCATAGATTATAACGAGAATATAAACAAATATTTGAATTCGGTGAAACGTGTATTTGTGACGGAGTTTCAAGAATTGAATTTTGTGAATTGGGAAGCTTTCTGAGTGGGTCTAGATGGCATGTAGCCATGTACAACGACAATATGGACATTGGCAATTGAATTTGAGGGATGCAGTATAGCGATGGTGACAACATTTGTCGTCGTTCTAAGTACAAGTGTAGCAATAACAAGTGCTGGCAAGTGGCAAAGGCAAGCACTTGGCATTGTGATTAGACGATAAGATCAAGTTTCAAGTTCTCACGAGTCTAAACGAGATAAGGCAAAGTCTAGATGAAATTAAGTCTATGTTTGGATAAAAGCAAATGATTATAATTTGATTTATTTGTGTTTTTAGGTAAAATGTGTGTTTCAAAAGTGAAGAGAGAAAAATTCATGTAGTTAAAAAAGTTGTTTGAAAAATTGTGTAGATTATAAATTTTTTTATAATTCAATTAAATCAACTTACCAAACAAAGGCTAAGTTTAAAAAAACGTAAAGCATGACTAGAATAAAGCCAAATTTAAGGTTAGAGAAATCTCACGTACTTAATTATTTATTTATTTACGAGGAAATCCGCATTCGCTATCCATTAGCTAAGTATTGGGTAAATCTTCGGATTGAGGCAATAGTCTAAAAATCATGCAAGCTAAGTAACGGAGTGTTCGGCGGCTTGAGCCATCGTTTATTTCTTGAATTTTTGGTATTTTCTAGGTAGATCAATGATTGAAAATTAGAGATAGAAAATATGTGTGATTAAAAAGTCATTTGAGAAATTGTGTTGTTTTTAATTTATTTATAAATTGTAATTATTACGTTAAAGAACATAGTGTAAATCGATCATTACTGTTCTTCGATGATGCAGTCATTTTTCTTGATATTGGGGTGGCACAGAGTCGTGATGTAGACAAATCTCATGCGTACTTAATTATTTATTTATTTACGAGGAAATCCGCAGTCGCTACCCACTAGCTAAGTACTGGGTAAATCTTCGAGTTGACGCAATAGTCTAAAAATCACGCGAGCCAAGTGAGTGTTCGGAGGTTTGAGCTGTCGTTTATTTTTTGAATTTTGAGTGTTTTCTAGGTAGATCAATGGTTGAAAATTAGAGAAAAAAAATATGTGATTAAAAAGTAGTTTAGAAAATTGTATTATTTATAAATTTATTTATAAATTATAATCATTGCGTTAAAGAATGGAGTGTAAATCGATCATTACTGTTCTCCGATGATGTGTCATTTTTCGAGTCGTGATGCATTGTAATTAAATTTCATCCTATTTTGCTTGCCTACGTTGAATTCAAATAGACCCAAGGCTCTGTTTGATAGCGCTGATAAAAATTGAATGGAAAGAAAATAAATTTCAGTAAATTGAATTTCTGGGAATTTAAATTTTAATGTGTTTGATTGATTTAATTTTCTAGATAAAAAAATAAGATTTTTTTCAATTTTTGTTATTTAATTGACATTATTTTTCATATAAAATACAACAAAACACCAATAGTATTAAACTAGTAGGTTCTATCCACAACCTAATAGTATTTTATGTATTTTTATACAAACCAAAACAAAATTAAATCCAAATCTACATGGGATCATAAATGTGGATAGAAAGATAGGAAAAAAAAATTTGTTGAATCAATATGTCTAACATAGCTTTTGAGTATGTATAATGCTATGTATCTTAAGGTTGTGATTTATCTCAACCCAGTTGACACTCTTTCATTGAAAATTGAAGAGGTGACTTGTGCATGTACACATAAACACCTCCTCATTCTTCAATGAATGTGTATCAATTAAGTTGAAATTGATCTCAACCTTGCGATAAATAGCATCACTCTTTGAGTTTAGGCTATTCTGCATAATGCTTGCTATTTTCTTTTTTTTCTTTTTTTCACGTCAACTTGACGATCTTTGCCAGTTTGGATTAAGGGTAGAACCTTAAGTTTTTTAGACCTGAATTAAACTTTTAAAGTTGAACTCTTAAATTTGTTGTGCATTAATTTTTATTTTTTTCTCTTGATAAAGGTTTTCAAAAGTTAGAAAATGAAACGTTTTGAACCAAATTTTTTGAAAAGATTTATGCTTAAGCGAGGGTAGGATTTTCTTTTCAAATTTTGAAATTAAAAATGAAATCGAAAATGTTTTTTGATACAATATGAAATTGGAAAAGAAAAATATTTTTCTATTTCATGTAAATTCTCTCACCAAATTGGTGAGCAAATATTTTCCACGAGATTTGCTTGAAGTGTGCATTATGTAGTTGTACATGGAAAAAGAATTCCATGAAAAATGTCAATCAAAGCAAGTAAAGAAAAAATATTTTAAATAATTCTTGGGAGACATTATTTATAGACATTTTTATGGAACATTATGATGTGACATACATTCATTGCTTGATGAAAATAACTATCTCACCACTTACTTTTTTATTAACCAATGTGTGCGCGTCACATCAATAAATATTTTTCTTTATTTGCTTTGATTATTGAAATATTGTCTCCTTAGAATTAATGAAATATTTTTCATGACGAGATGTTTTTTTAAGGAAAATATGTGCAATTATACAGTTTGTGTAATGAAGAAATTAACATTTACCAATTCCTAGTAAAATAGTTATATGTAAATGGACTTAATGCTGCAGGGTCGAAAAGTATGAGAGTGACCCCACCACCCTCTTGTGAACGGGCATTCGGGATCAGGATGCACACACAATCAGGAAACTCCTCGGCACTATGTATCATGTTTAGGGACTCGATCTCATATAGCTATATGCTATTTGTACCTACAAAAGCCTAGTGGCAAGCTATAAAGTATGCAACGAGTCCCCTCTCTCATATAACAAAAGGTATATACCATCAAGGGTTTTGATCTAAAATTCATTGTGGATTTCTTATGAAACTCACACCCCACCCCCCTATGGTGGGTGGGCAGTGGGACCCGTCCGTCATTATCCAACCCCCATCCGTCACATGGCGGATGAGTTTTATAACTAGTGCCCATCATGCGCACTAGATCATTTCCCTATACATCAAATGTAACAATGATTGGCTTGCATAGTGACCCGTGTGAAAGAAAATAACTCTTTATTTTAAACAAGTTATTGTAAGAATGTTATTTATTTATTTATTTATTTTTACCTCTTTTCATGGGCTTATGTACTAAATAACTCTTCAGACAACACTCTTCAGACAACACCTAGTCGCCTACATAGAGTACATAAAGAATTTCCCAACAAGGGAAAAAAACCTCAGTGGCAAGTAGATACAAACTATGCACCTATAGTCTATAGACAGCTCAAAATATATGTCGATAATTATCAGAATTTTAGTGCACACAACCAATTACAATGAGAAGAAGGAAAAAAAAAATAACATCATCTAAGCAATAGAAGCTGACTTGAGAAGTTCATCGACGTACTCTTTAAGCTTAACTTTTGTTATTGCGCCTTCCCTCCTGCTATCGGGAACTTCCTTCCCATTTTTGAAGAGAATAAGTGTTGGCAATCCATATACCTTGTATTCTTCAATCAGTCGCGGATTTGAATCGTGATCAATTTTTACAACTCTCAATTTGTCTTCGTAGTCCTGAAAATTACATAAAAAAATTATATTCCAAGTAGGAAGATAATAAAGCAATGGAGCAGTATATTATCAATAAATACAGTTGAGTAATAAAAATACAAGTAGAGCAGATTATGGAACCTGAGCAATAGATTGGATGGCAGGAGCGATCAAGCGACAGGGACCGCACCATGTAGCGACGAACTCAGCGAGGACCGGACGATCTGACTTCAAAACGACGTCGGAGAACTCACTCTCGTTAACCTCTCCAACTATGCTACCAGCGCATTTTATTGCTTTATTTAACGATGACTTTGTTGATGCGAACAGTGAATTTGAATGTAACCGGAGTTTATTGTTATTAATGAAAGCCGATGAAGATGATGATGACAGCAAAGGAAGAGCTGAACGTGAGTAGCTATTCACTGTACGAACCGAAGAGAGTTGTCCACAGTAGGGAATCTTGGAATTGGAGGCAAATGCTATTGTCGTCGACTCCATTGGGGAAAAAAAATGAGAATTGCAGAGTCGAGGGGGAGAGAGGAGCAATTTCATTGCAAATGAGGGGTGGCCACCTGGCACAATGCGTAACCGTCCATTCCTCATCCAAATTGTAAGACTCGAAACACTTGGCCTCCGTTTGCTATATTGTTTGTGAACACATTTATAAACAATATATTCCCAAAAATCACTTTTTAATTATATATATATAACTAGTAATCGCACCCGTGCGATGCACGGAATAAATAATATTTATTGAATAAGTTGTAAAAATACAATGCCCGATAAAAATAATACAATAAAATAATAATAATAATAATAATAATAATAATAATAATAATAACTTCTATACACAAATTGTGAATAATTTGTAATTTCATTTCTCCCTATAAGATTTCTTACTTTAATGCATAAATTGTATATTCAATATACAATCAAAATATCAAAAAAATAAAAAAAGTTATGAATTGCATTTTTTTAACAGTTAATTGTTCATTATCTAGTTTCCTTAGTTTATTTATTCATATAGAATTGATTATTCAAAAATAATTTTTTTTAATGTTCATTAACAACCATATATTATTTTAAAACTAATTTTTCACAATTGCACATACTACTTTTTAACCACACATTCTAAAAAAAGAAAATCAATTTTTAACCACTCAATTGATTGATTTGACAATTATTTTATTTTTTATACTACCTTCTTTCACTTTCAATCACACATTTAAAATCATATCTATAGTTTATATCAAACTTACTCCTATTCAATGGTTTCAAATACAATGTGACATTTTATTTTTCACCAAGTATTAAAAATGGCCATATTACCCACACACACACAAAACTATTTTTTGTGCATGTTAAATAAATTTATGGACTATATTTTATTTTTAAATAGAATAAGTTTGATAAAACGTTATATTTTTATTTTCTATAGAATTCAATGAATTAATTGTTAAAGTCTGTAATATATATTTTACAAATTGATTTTATTTTAAATTTATAAAAATTAAAAAATAGATAAATGAACAAAATGAGTAAATTTATAAAATTAATTTCAAAATTACCAAAGAATTTATCGAAACCTGAAGTTGTAGAAATTGAAATGATTTAATTGAATTTACTTAGAAAGATCGGATATCATTATTTCTTTTAATTTGATAAGAAAAAAGATTTGAAATTAATCATTTATGTCAAATTGAAGTTAGGTAAGAAATGATAAATATCATTTTATGACTTAGATGAGATAAATTAAAAATATTGAATTTGAATATTGAAAAAAGTAAAAAGTATAAGTAAAACTTTTACCTTTATTATTTGAGGCAATTTTAAGAATGATATATTTAGAGTTTACTCTCATTTGTTAACTTGTATTGAGCTTCTCGTTAAGATCATGAATTTGACACCTATATTGCATATTTTTTTTGACTTCAAAATATTACAATAATTGTCAAAAGAATAAAAATAATATACAATTTGATTTTTTTATAGATTTTTTATTTTTTTACAATCAATAGGTCATTTATTACATGTCACCTATAATTAATTTTGCATTAATTGAAGTTTCCTAATTCAATTATTAAAATAATTAATAAAATTACAAAGTTTCCTAAAATAGCAGGGAAAAATGGCGGGAAACTATGTGTGGATTTTTTTGGCGGCTATACTATTATTATATATACTAGTATACGCACCCGTGCGTTGCACGGGAAAAAAAATTATAATTATTAATTAATGAAAATGTGATAAATACACGACGAAAACAATTAAATTCATATTTTATGAGAAAGAATATGAATAAACATAAAAGTTTCAATAGCAAAATTCAATATAAATTACAAAACACTTCTTTCAAAATTTATGATCCTTAAAATTTAGGATATTAAAACTTTTCAATTTAATTATGCAGAACATCAATCAATACATGAAAAAGAATTACACGTGAATTAAATTTATTTTTTGAAAATAACAATGTTTTTTTATTTCTTACGTTAATGTTGTTCAACGTTACAAATAATATTTTTGTAGATATTTTTAGAATGTCAAAATATAATAATGATAAAAAAATTAAAAAAAAATAAAATTTCTATTTCTCAAACGGAAATGGTTTTTTTTTTCCATTCTTGAATGTTACATAATTTGTCTTTGAAATACATATGAAAATGATCCAATTAATGAATCAATGCATTATAGAATTGATTAAGCAAAGTTAGATAAAAAAAAAAGATTAAACAATTTGTCAGTACCAATGCACTGATCCTCATCATCATAAGTCAGACAAATAACTGCCACAATTTGACCATGAGGAAGGCAAAAAAAAAAAAAAAAATGGAGAGCAGTTTAGGCGGTAAAACATGGGCCAACTATCTTATTATTATTATAATAATAATAATAATAATAATAATAATAATAATAATAATAATAATAATAATAATAATAATAATATAAGATTTCTCCCGTACACAAAATGCATAAAAAATAATATATTAAAATAATTAATAAAATTTTACAAACAATAAAACTACTTCAAATTATAATAGCTTCTTTGAGTAATAAAAATCAATTTATATATTTAAGTAGTAAATAATTATTAATTTTTCCACATTTTTTCATAAAAAAAATTAAAAAAAAAAATTGAAGTTGTTGTTAAAAAAAAAAATTGATATTATTTTTTTTTATCGAAAATAACATATATTTGCACATTGTTTGGAGTAGCGTTGTTAAGTATTAAAATGAACATCCTTAATAATTTCAATTTCATTTCCCATTGCACTAAACGCATCATCAAGCCCCTATTTGGTACCTATTATTTTTAAATCTCATTTTTTTAAAACTAATTTTCAACCACACATTATATACTAATAAAATAATCTACACATAAGTTCAAAAATATTCTCCAATTTTTAACTACACATCTCCAAAAAATTTACTATTTCAAACAACATTATTCCAAATAATGGGTCTCCAACAGGGGCCAAATACAGTCATCACGTCATCCATAACATAGTAATTAATTTCACTACCTAAAATGATTTCCATAATACCATTCAAATTTTATTAATGTGATGACATAATAATTAATTTTAATTTCAATAAATTATTAATTATCATAAGTACCTCTTACGTTGATTTAACAAGTATAATTCAAATAATTAAAAAAAAATGAATAGTCACCGTTTTATTAAAAAAAAAAAAAATTACCGTTTTCTGGAAAAAAAAATTATTAAGAAGTGTAAACAAACTTATTTGTCACTAATATTTTTAACTAAACAAAAAAGAACAAATATTAAAGTTTAATAAAATATTAATCTAATTAATGCACAAATAATGCACGAAAAAGTAAAGCTATTTTTGTTTTTCAAAGTTAATGTGTAGTTTTCCAAATGTATTAATTTTTTTATAAATTTTTTTTTTTATAAAGCAATTAATGATGAATATTAATGTAAACAAACTTACTTGTCACTAATATTTTTAACTAAACAAAAAAGAACAAACAATAAAACTACTTCAAATTATAATAGTTATATTAAAATTTTTTGTAATTTTTTTATCATCAACTCTTTATTAATTTTCACATATTGTCTTTTGAGACGATTTTCATTCAATATATTTGTTTTGTTGGCGAAAAACACTTATTTATCTCTCATATTTTTAAATAATCAAAATAAATAATTAATACAAAAGTTAAAAAAATATTGCACATCCTTTCAATGCAAATTAACAGAATATTTGAATAAAATTTGTGGTTAGAAATAAAATTTATTAATTAATTGAATGTTATAAATAACAATGCGATTAAAAAAAGTTAAGAATATAAAAGCAAAACTAAACAAATACCGAAGATCTATCTTGCAATTAAATTATGGTGTAAATTTAAAAAAAAATGTGTTGTATGAATATTGTTACCTAAATATAATTAGCTTGATTTTCAAAATATGAAAAACACGTACAATGAAATGATTCATCGGTGTTAAAACAATTACAAATTTGGATGGATTAATGAGTGAAGTGAATGAATTGGAATATAAATAAATGTTATGTCAACAATTATTTCTTATAGGATCCATAAAAATAGCAGGAAATATATATATATATATATATATATATATATATAGAGAGAGAGAGAGAGAGAGAGAGAGAGAGAGAGAGAGAGAGAGAGAGAGAGTGAGTGAGTGAGTAGACAAATTATTAGCATTCAATACATGTAGTCAAGTGCCTATTTACAATGCATTACACACTTTCCCATATTAAATGTCTCATTAATTGTCAACAACTTATTTTCCAATTCCGGAAATTCAATTGAAAAAAAAAAAAAAAAAATTCCAAAAATGGAAACTGAAAATGGGCGGGAAAAAATTTGACGGCTGTTCTGCTTTAATATATAATATAGATTAAGATTAAGATAGTATTCGTACACGTGCGATGCACGGGACAAAATTTAAAATTCACCAATATTTGACATATATATTTTATAAAAATTAATGAAATATGTGATTTAAAAGTGGTGTGATTGTGAAACGTGTTGTTAATTAAAATTACAAATATTAACTATGACATAGATTATAATTTTTATCATATTTTTTATGGACTTCGTTTATACCCGTCCACGTGGTACACATCTTTCGACAATTTAAAAAAAATGCTCAATTCTTGACGGAAGCAATTCTTTATTCACCTATTTCGATATTTCAAAATAAACTAATAGAATATTGTCACGTCGCTATTTATAAACAATTTTTTTTAAAAGAATTATCAAATAGACGTTTATCAAAAAATGTGTGGTTATAAAAGATTTTTTTATGGGAAAATAAACAATGTGTATAAAATGTGTTACAAAAAGTATATGTGGTTAAAAAGCTATTTGAAGAAATGTTTCGTTAATAGTATGTAGTGATATTTCAATTTAAAATAATTGATAATATTATCCTAACCATTTATCGATTTAATCTGAATTAGCAATATAATTTTATTATAGTTTTCTTCATTGACTCAAAACATTGACCGAATATTTGGTAGATATATTCGACTTTTTCTTGATCAACATCATTTTTAACTTATTATTATTATTATTATTGTTGTAAAGTAATCATTTTTAACAACTCATTTTATCAATAAAACAATTTACCAAATGATGGCAATAATTCGTAGGCTCATTATTTTATTTCAAATTTAGAATTCATTTTTTTATTACTTATGAAACTTTATTAAAATAAAAATTCATTATTTTACCTGAATTCGAAATTTGAAATAAAATAAAATATTGGTTATTCAATTTATAGGAATAAATGTTTAACAATATTTATTTTAGGTCACGTTCTTTGTGTTAGAATAGACACTACATGACAATATATCATCTAATATTTTCTATTCTCTTTCATTTTCAGTATATAGCATTCATTCGTTCTTTTTACTTTTCTTTCGTTAGTTGATAAAAAATAGATGATGATGCAAGATGCTTAAAATATGTTTGGATAGTTTATGGTTAATCTTGAGTTTTGTGTTGAGCAAATTTTGAATTTTTCTTTAGCATGTCAAATTTCAAATTTTCGTCATAATAATGACGTAAAACAATTTTCAAAGTGACCGTTTATATTCTCTAGATAAGAGCAATTTTGAAATTTATATAGATAATCACAAATTTTTTTTTTAATCTCTATAAATCGTGAATTTTCATTTTAGGTAAGAGTGTGTTTGATTGCACATTGTTTTCCATGGAAAATGCATTTTCCACTCAAATTTTCCATGTTCAAATCAAAAAACTTTTATTTTTCATGGAATTTGAGTTCCACCCACTCACTATTTGACCATATTTTCCTTGAATTCAAGGAATTGGAATTCCTTAGGGGGGGTATGAGAATTGGAATTCCATGGAATTGAAATTCTACCTCATTTTCCACTCTCCAATCAAACACACTCTAAGTGTAAAAATGGCGGGAAATTATGTCGTGTTTTATTTGGAAACTTTATTATAATAATAATAATAATAATAATAATAATAATAATAATAATTTGTGAAGAGATTAACAAGCTCTTTCTTTTCATTCTCAGTCACCATTCTCAGACCCTAATCATAAAAATCAGAACCCATAATTAATTTTGTGAATTAATTAAGAGAATCCAAATAAAAAAACCAAATCATTGCGGATGTGTTAGAATAATTACCTTAGGCTGCGTTTGATTCGTTTTATTTTCCATGGAAAATATGATTTTTCACATGATTTTCCAACTTTTCACGTGATTTTTCCACTTGCCTCGAAATTCGGTATTTTCCTTGTTTTGGATGAATTCGTTTTCCAAGGGGGGAGGAGGTTTTATTTTACATGGAAAATCTTATATCATTTTTGTTACGTTTGATCATTTTTGTTGTTGTTAATTGATTTATTTTTTTCCCAAAAATTAACATTATTATTACTAAGTACAAACTTGTTAAAAAATGAAAATAAAAAATAAAAAAATATTATAATAACTAAATTTTACTTTATTTTCCATGGAAAATAATGTCAATCAAACAACAAAAGTTGAAAAATTCTCCATTTTTTCTACCTAGAAATTAAACCAATCAAACACATTAAACTTTCAATTCTCAGGAATTTAATTCCCTAGAATTCAATTCCCTGAAATTCATTTTCTTTTCACTCAAATTCTACCATCGCTATCAAACGCAGCCTAATAGGTCATTTAGACGGTGTAAAAGAATTGTATTACTTGAGCTATGGTTGAATTTTTTCTTTTCAGCTTTTGTTTCCTGGTGAGAGTGGAGAGGACCAACATGTAGAGATTATTAAGGTACTCTCTTGCTGATGCATTTCTTGATATTCTATTGTGTTGCTGTTTCTATTTTGTCGTAGTTAAATTAATAGGTCATTTAGACGGGTGTAAAAGAATTGTATTACTTGAGCTATGGTTGAATTTTTTCTTTTCAGCTTTTGTTTCCTGGTGAGAGTGGAGAGGACCAACTTGTAGAGATTATTAAGGTACTTTCTTGCTGATGCATTTCTTGATATTCTATTGTGTTGCTGTTTCTATTTTGTCGTAGTTAAATTAGGGTGCGTTTGATTCGAATAATTTTTCATGAAAAATATGATTTTTCATGTCAATTTTCAACTTTGCGTTGTTTGGTTACCTAAATTTTTCATGTAATTCATTTTTCCACTTGTCCCGAAATTCGATATTTTCCTTGTTTTGAATGAATTCATTTTTCAAGGGGGATGAGGTTTTATTTTTCATGGAAAATCTTATACCATTTTCGTTACGTTTGATCATTTTTGTTATTGTTAATTAATTTATTTTTTTTCTAAAAATTAACATTATTATTATCAAGTACAAAATGTGTGAAAAAATTTAAAAAATATATTTTTTATTAAAATAGATCAATTTTACTTTATTTTCCATGAAAAATAATGTCAATCAAATAACAAAAGTTGAAAATGTTAGAATTAATGTACAAGCCCAATTGTTGGGCCGGACTTTACAATTAGATTAATTAATATGATTAATTAATCAAGGCTCATTAAAAGCCCTATTGTCATTAGGGTTAGGGTTTTGAGATGCACATATTAATATGTGCACTATTGTAGAGAAATCATGATAGTCGATTTTCCATAATATTCTAGCGTAGATTTTTCTCTTGCTAGCACAAAGAGAAAAATCAATTCTCTCGAATCCATTCCAAAGGTTGGAAATTGATGGAGTTCCAGAATCAACTTGATGTGTGAGTTTCTGTTAGAGGCTGGACAATTGGACAGCTGGTGGTGACAAGTTTGTACCTCCTGTTTCAGATTTCAGATTCGCGACGTTCATCAAAGGTATTATTCTAATCACAAATTCTATCTAAGTGCAAGGTTGATCCGGGCTATGGTTTCGTGTTTGTTTAATTTTCGCTGTGCATATATGTATCGAAACCATACAGTGGTATCAGAGCCTGCCTTGTTACTTGTTAGAATTTGTTTAATTCTTTGATGAATTCAATATGATTGAATTTTATTTTCTTGTTATCTAGCTTTTGAGAAAATTAGTTTTCTTTTTCTTCTTCAAATCTGATTTGAAGAGAGAAATTAATTTTGGGTCGAAAATTTGGATCGGAAAAAGGATTTGAAGGAGAGGCGGCGATGGTCGCCGGAGAAGGCAGCGGCGCAGCGGCATGGGGTCAAAGCCGCTGCCGCGCCAGGCTGTGAAGCGCGCAGCACCGCGCGCTGCATTAAGGAACCAGAGGTCGCAGCAGTGACCTCAGGTCAAGAACCACGCTGCTACATTGCATCGCGACTCCCTACTGCGGCGTGACGCCGCTAAGCAGCGGCACCATTGTTGCAGCGCGAAGGTCGCGCTGCTACGTATCCGCGTTGCTGCTGTAGCAAAGCCGTCGCTTAACAGCGGCGGTTCCGGCAGCGGGGTGGGAGACGCAGCGCCGCTAATGTCGGTGCCACCCAAAGAGGAAGGCAGATCTTGGTCTAGGGTTTCAGAGGATTTGGGGGCGGGGGCCTCTAATGCAATTTTGGAAATTGTAGAGACTGGTTTGCAATTTCTGATTAAGGTTTGAAAATTGAGGCGGGCTCATTTGCAATTTATGAATTTACAAGCCCTGTATGCAATTATGTAAATGGGTCAAATGCAATTTTTCAAATGAAATTTAAAATGGATCTTAAATTGATTTTCAAATTGGTTTGACTCAATTTAAGACTTTGATCAGAATTTTAATTTTGACCAAATTCAAAATTTTATTTTAAAATTCACGATTTTCCAGTTATTGTTAAAATTGGATTTTAACAAAATATATAACTTTGACCATAAATTGAATTTTATTTTATTTAGGTGTTTTATCCTAAATTAAAATATTAATTCAATTTGCCCTAATTTTAGAATTAGAGTTTGGACTATAATTTGGTGTTTAATTAAAATTTGATTTTAATTAAATTTGATTTAATAATTAGTTAATTCGATTAATTGATTATTAATTAAATATTATTTGAGATTTGATCCTAAATTCAATTAGCCCTAGAATCTTGAAATTGGAGTTAGACTCTAATTTAGTATTTAATTAAAATTTGATTTTAATGAAATAAATTCGTCAATTAATGTAATTGATTAATTTGATTAGTTAATTACTAAATTAAATTTTATTTTATTTTAGGAGTTTTATCCTAAATTAAGATGTTAATTTAATTTGTCTCTTTTGGAATTAGAGTTTGACTCTAAATTGGTATTTGATTAAAATATGATTTTAATTAAATAAGTCCCGCTAACTAAAGTTAATTAATTAATTTGATTAATTAATTATTGTTCCGATCCATTTTATCTAAATTAGTTTAGACGACCTAAATTGCTAGAAACTTGAAATTTGTTCATATAATATTAGATATTATATTATAATACATTTATATGATGAATGTGTATTTAGTGGATGATTATGGACTCGACCCATGTGATTGGTTGAATGTATGGTTAATTTATTCTGCTTTGTTAATTGGGCCTGCGAGCCTATTATTATTTAATTGGGCATGCGTGTCTATTATTTAATTTATTTGGGCCTGCGAGCTCTAGTTTGTAGATATGGACCTGCGCGTCCTTTGATACAGGCCTGTGTGCCAACTAGTATAAGATACAGGTTGGAGCTGGCCACAAGAAAACAACTAGTATAGGATACAGGTTGCAGCAGCAGATGGAGATTATTGCATTTAGCATTCGATGATCGAATGCAATGTCCCCTAGGAATTGACCAACTAGTCTTCTTCATGGCTCGAGAAGACTAGATAGATATCGTCCATAATCATCCATAATAATATTGTATGTATGATTAATTGCATGGTGGATGTTAGTTAATATACATAGGAATGATGAGACAAACCCCTCACTTAATATTATATTAAGTCATACGCTTTCCATTATTATAATGAAAAATCAGAGTTTACTATCGATGTCAGCTTGTTGAGTCACTCAAGGCTACTCGCTGGTAGATATGTTTCTCATTATGAAGTATTAGATACTTCTGAACAATGGGTCAGACTTAACCAAAACAATATCATTTTTTGAATCAATCGAAAGTGATATAATTTTGGAAGCAATTTATTAAATTCGTATTAATTGGTTAATACAAAGTGCCTTCCATTGTTATAGTGAAAAACCAGAATCCACCCTCGATGCGGTTTTTTGAGTCACTCAAGACTGCAAGTGGGAAGGTGTGTTTTATCACTATGAGACATAAGATGTTTCTGAATAATGGGTAGAATTTAACCGAAATCTATCTTTTGTTGAGTCACTCAAGGAGATGAGGTTTTGGAGGCACAATCAAGTAAATACATAAGATGTGTGTGACAAAGAGTTGTCTACTTGATGATTTAGGAGTCACATGGAGATGTGATTGATAGGAGTATCTACCTGAATGTTTCATTAGAGCTTGTTGAGTCACTCGAGGTTCTAATGAAATAAACGGGATCCTAGCCTACTGTGAATCTAATAGGATTCTACAAGATTAATGTTGAGGGTCATTAATTCAAGTAAAACAGTAGGAGCAATCGATTTAATAAAAGACTTTATTAAATTGATTTATACATGATAATACGTGATTTATTTTTTATTGTTGTTTTATGAGTTTTAAAATTTGAGTTATTACGTGAACTTATACGGTGCAATTGACACTGAGTAAGTTCATTAAACTGAAATCCTTGAATTGGCATCGTCTCTTGAGAAATGATCTCAAAAACACGATATAATCGAGAATACTCTTCTCGAACATGCCAATAATAGGAAGCTACATTTATAATTGCGAGGCTTCCTTAACCGAACTGAAGAAGTGAGAAGTTTGGTGAATCTTCTACTTCAGTTTTCTATTTGATAAAGGTTAAATAATCTACTTAGCCAATCGAGTATTAGATATCGATAATATACAATGGCTAAAAGTAGAATAATTGCGAAAAATGGTGATGTACCTATTTGTAGGTAATAAAGCAAATGTTGTTTGAACAGCTTAAGAAGCTATTACCTAATTTTGCCTTCTCATTCAGTTTAAAATTAGACAATTTTTAATTACAGTTCTTATGAAGAACGACACTTCCACTTCATGTTTGGACATGAAGTGATTATCCTCTTTAATTAAGAATAATAGTTATTCGATAACTTAAATGGGATATTATGGAAGTGAGGTAAATAACAAACAATCTACATTCTGAATATTGGCAAAGAAGAAGTCACACTTAAATCTGACACTTGACTTATTCGATTAATAGAGATATATGTATATCTCACATTGGAGGTAAATTGATAAGTCAATTTTCTTGAAAAGGAAATGTAGGATGATTGATCCATTGAGCCTGTTACATTCGGATGTAAGTGGGCATATGTCAGAGTGGTCTTTAATCATTAGATAACCATGATTGTCATTGTTATCTATAATAAAGTTTAAGTCTGTAAGTTTGAAAAGTTCAAATAATACAGATATAAATTAGAAGGCCAAAATGAAAAAAAAAAAATTTAAGCATGTAGATTTGATCATATTGAAGAATATTTCAAAGTGATTGACTTCAAGATTATGTTATGAGAACATAATTTTCGCATAAATAACCCTTTTACATACTCCTTGACACAATGGCGTATCTTAAAGGAGAATGATTACAATTTATGCAATCATTGATGAAGCCACGCAAAATCTCCAAAACATTTTTTGGAGTTTTGCACTAAAACTCTATGTTACACACTTAGTCGTGTTCCATGATAATCGGTTGGTGAATGTCCATATAAGATATGGATTTCAAAGGTCTAAACTTCCTCGCGTTAAGATTTAAGACCTCAATACTTATTAGAAGTATACCAAATTTGGATAAGCAATATCTTTAGTCCAATATGTATATTGTGGGATATCCAAAAAATGGTTGGATATTATTTCCACATTTCTATCGAGAAAGAAAGTCTATCTCGAATTTTGTCAATGTCTTAGAGAAACAGTTCATCTAAGAGAAGACAGTGGGAGTAGAAGTGGAACATGAAAGAGTTCATGATTACACATATACTTAACCGATTAAATAAGATAGAATTTGCGCTTGCATTGGATGAAGCTTAGATCAATGCTTGGAACGCGCGCACTGCTCAGGATGTGGTGACGACTGAGAACACACTAGCTCAATGTAAAGATATTAGGATCATGTATACTCCATTGAGTTACACATCCTTAATTGCTAATATTGTATTAGTCATCAAGGATAATGAGCCTATATTTAAGCTAAGTCAAGTGTTGACTAAATGAGATGGCAGGAATCCATAGAATTCGAGATAAAACAAGTTTTGGAACTTGTTTGATTCACCTGAAATGGGTAAGACCCATATGCTGTAAATGCGTTTACTTTAAATCAATTCGGATTATGCTTGCAGTAGCAGCATGCTATAATTATGGGATTTTTGAATCATTAAACATAGTATACTAGTTGTAGATATCTATCATAGATTAAAGCAAGCCTCACGGAGCTAGAATCTTAATTTTGATGAGATAATCAAAATGTTTGATTTTATCAAAATTTGAAGATAAAGAATGTGTGTATATAAAAGGTTAGTTGGAGTATTCAATATTTCTGATACTATATGTAGATGACATATTATTGATCAGAAGTTGAGTCTCTAACCTTTGAAATGAAAGTGCAATTAATTTTGAATTTCTCCATGATGGATTTGATAAATAAAACCTTTACTTTGGGAACCAGAATCTATAAAGATAGATTATGAAGGTTGTTTTGATCCACGTACATAGATGTAATGCTAATGGGGTTAGCATGAGTGAATCCAATGTAGGATTCTATCCCAAAAGTTTTGGGGTTAATCTTTTCAAAATGGTGTTTAGAACACATATTGAGAAAGAATGATGACATTATGTATGATACCTTTTGTATTATTGAGTACTTGAGAAATACTAAGAATACAATAAACATGAGGAGAAATGTACACTTACAGTCTTTAGGTATAGAGATACCATCCTTTAGTCCAGGAAGGGATGAAGGAAATATTCAGTCTAATTGTTAATTAACTCATAGCAGTGGTGTGGTCAGTTTGAAATGGCTCAAACAAGAAAGACCCCTAACTAGACAACCGAGACCAAATACATAAGTGCTTGTGAAGCAATATCGATCGTTAAGTTCATTACTGAACTATAACTGTTCTTAGCATTGTAGCTCCAGTAATGAGTACTGTGACGACAATGGAGCCATCGCGCAAGCGAGAGAACTGGGTCTCATCGATGATCGGAGTATGTATTTAGGGGCTACTGTCTTATTCGAAGATTGTAGAAAAATAGAATTCATGCCCACTAACCTTGCAAAGGTTGAATGTGTGAAGAGTCACATATCTAAGATCCACCTGTAAATCCGTTATCCCAACGGGAACGTGATTGTCACATAAACTCGTTATGTATAAGATACATGAGTTATTGGATCTAGTGGGAGTATATCAGTGTCATGCTCTAAATTCAATCGTTGAAATAGCATAACACATATTATTATTGTTGCAATAAAGACAGATCTATTATTAAATTGAGTTTAACTCACTATTTAGATAATAGAGTCCGTAGAATAAGTTTAAGTAACTTGTAAGTCACAAGGTGTTATGACTGTGAGATACAAGTTATTAATATCTTGTTCTAAAATTGTCCCTAGTCGAAGTAACAGCAAAATATGGATATTGTTGTTGCAGTTAGACTAGCATGTGTTGGATTTCTTTCTTATGAAGAAAGTAGCTTATCTCACAAGCTAGAATGTAGAGGGACAATCGAATGAACACGTGGATGCATTGTTAGATGAACAAAGTATTGGATGACCCGCCTAGAGATTCCACATGGATAACTATCCAAGCGTCAGTGGTGAATCTCTAATGCGCGGTTGTGGATTTGGTCATTTGACTTGAGGACGTCATAGAATCTTATATGAGGATTACTATGCTTTGGCGAGCGTTGATGTTAGCTCTTGAGAAGGAGTCTTCAGGATGACGCCGTACGGGTATAGTGAGAGTCATATGAAGGTTGTGTATGTCCAATATGAGGATTCGTCACTCCTGGATAGTAGGAGATTATAACCTGTATTTCACTCACTTAAGTTGATGTAAATTCCTCGGCCGGGGTGAAGTTATGAGTTGAAAATGTGTTTTCAGTCATAACAAGATCAACTAAGATAAGAAGTGAATAACATAATTGGTTGAAATGAGATTGACGCTATCCATATCTCTTAACCAATTGGGTTATATTGATGAAGGGATTGTATTTCCACGGTAACCGTACATGAACCGGTCTTGTCATGCCACATGACTTTTCCTTTCACATGGATTGCCTTGACACATTGCTAGATGTCAATCTAGGACGGCGACGTGAATTAATCGATCTTGGTGAGTCAAGGATGAATTAGAAATAGAGATTTAAATTCAACTTATTCCAACCAGATTGGAATAATAATAATAATAATAATAATAATAATAATAATAATAATAATAATAATAATAACACGACGTTTGCCATCGTGAATGGAACCTAATGGGTCACACACAAAAGACGAGAATTGAATATCTGGAATTGGATCTTGTCCAAGTGGGAGATTGTTAGAATTAATGTACAAGCCCAATTGTTGGGCCGGACTTTACAATTAGATTAATTAATATGATTAATTAATCAAGGCCCATTAAAAGCCCTATTGTCATAGGGTTAGAGTTTTGAGATGCACATATTAATATGTGCACTATTGTAGAGAAATCATGATAGTCGCTTTTCCATAATATTCTAGCGCAGATTTTTCTCTTGCTAGCACAAAGAGAAAAATCAATTCTCTCGAATCCATTCCAAAGGTTGGAAATTGATGGAGTTCCAGAATCAACTCGATGTGTGGATTTCTGTTAGAGGCTGGACAATTGGACAGCTGGTGGTGACAAGTTTGTAACTCCTGTTTCAGATTTCAGATTCGCGACGTTCATCAAAGGTATTATTCTAATCACAAATTCTATCTAAGTGCAAGGTTGATCCGGGCTATGGTTTCGTATTTGTTTAATTTTTGCTGTGCATATATGTATCGAAACCTTACAGGAAAATTTCCTACTTTTTCACCTAGAAAATTAAACCAATCAAACACATTAAACTTCTAATTCCCAGGAATTCAATTCCCTGAAATTCATTTTCTTTCCACCCAAATTCCTTGGTGCGTTTGATAGCGAGGGTGGAATTTGGGTGGAAAGAAAATGAATTCTAGGGAATTGAATTCTAGATAATTGAATTCCTGGGAATTAGAAGTTTAATGTGTTTGATTGGTTTAATTTTCTAGGTGGAAAAAAAGTAGGGAATTTTCCAACTTTTGTTGTTTGATTGACATTATTTTCCATGGAAAATAAAGTAAAATTGATCTATTTTAATAAAAAAAAATATTTTTTAAATTTTTTCACACATTTTGTACTTGATAATAATAATGTTAATTTTTAGAAAAAAAATAAATTAATCAACAATAACAAAAATGATCAAACGTAACGAAAATGGTATAAGATTTTTCATGGAAAATAAAACCCCTTCCCCCCTTGAAAAATGAATTCATTCAAAACAAAGAAAATATCGAATTTCGAGGCAAGTGGAAAAATGAATTACATGGAAAATTTAGGTGGCGTTCTGTTTGTATTTTCATTTTCGAAAATGTTTTGTGTTTTGTGTTTTGTGTTTTCCTTTTTGTTTTCAAATTTGCTGAAAATGCGTTTGGTTTGTCATTTCTGAAAACTGTTTTTGAAAATGAAAAGCTGAAAAATACGTTCTGTTTGAAATTTTGCAGAACACTATTTAAACTATTTTTAATTAATTTGCTTGCAGAATACTACTAACTCCAACTCAAATTTCCTTTCACAATACACTAAAAATATGGTTACATGCAACACACTAATGTGAGTTAAGAGTCTATATTAACACAGCTTGGTCAGGTTCGGGACTTGAGAAAGCTCCACTTCTATTAAAATCCAGAAAATGCAAGTTCTTTCAAAACCACCAGAGTCCATTTATCATTACATTTTTTGAAATATAACAATAAGAATTCTCATTTAATTTTTTTTTTGTAATATTGATATTGAATTGAATAAAACTTTATTTAAACTAAGTTCCAAGTTAGGATAATTCAAAAAAAAAAAAAAAAATCTTTATTTAGGCTTAGTTCCAAGCTAGGATAATTCTAAAAAAAATAATAAAAAATAAAAAAACAAAAACTTTATATTAAGCTTAGTTCTAAGTTAAGATAATTCTAAAAAAAAAATAAAAAAATAAAAAATAAAAAAAAAAATTCTCAAACCGCGTTTTCCGCGTTTTGGACATTTTTTGTCGAAATACACACAAAACGCTCAAAATGATGTTTCGGGCGTTTTCCGTTTTGTGTACAATTTTTTTTTTTGTTTTCCAAAATGCGTTTTCGAAAAATGGTAAAGAAAAAACGTTTTTAGCGTTTTCGAAAAAAAAAACAGAAAACGACCTCAAAACAGTAAAGAGAACAGGGGCTTAGGTAACCAAACAACGCAAAGTTGGAAATTGACATGAAAAATAATATTTTCCATGAAAAATTATGCGAATCAAACGCACCCTTAGAAATATCCTCAATTCCAAATCAATATCAAGTATACAACAAGATATTAGACATAAATCACTTCCAAATGAAAAACGTATAATACAGTCAATGGCCTTCAGGTTCAGATCATGCTAATCACTAACAATGATAAATCAACCATTAACCCTAACCAAGATGCTCAAAACTCAAAAGACTACCTCTAGTCTCCAAATGGACCAAATCAGGTGGTTGGTTTAGGTAAAGGTTCATAGGTTGGATGGACTTTGAGTTTGGATTGAGACTTCAGACTTGCAAGAACCTTCCTGGCTACAGCAGTCGGTCATCCTCGTTGAAGAGTCGGAGTCGACGGGTGACGGTTTAGAGTTGGGGGTTGGTTTCAACCTTCAAGCGCAAGAGGCGGCAGAGGCTTCAACTTGGAGAGTAAGGGTTGAGGACTTTACTTGATGTTGGTTATGCACTTATGCTTTGCTTTTGCCGAGTTCTGCTATGAAAATTTGATTTATTTATTTATTTATTTATTTATTTTTTTTTGGGGATTTGGGCTGGACCCAGGGCTGCCCAAAGGTCCAATGCTGTCCAGTGACCGCACTGGGCCTGAACCAGCTCCAACCCTGGTGGTGTTAAGAGAATGGTGGGGGCGAGGTGTCAATTATGTGAGATGAAAACATTTAATTGATAATTGTGAGGTAATATTTTAATAAATGTGACTTATAAAAATTTGTGACCTAATAATTGATAAGTTGTGACGTAGAAAAAAGTGTGACCTAATATATTGATAAATGTGGTTTAAAATATTCGTGACCTAATGGTTTGATAAGATGTCACTTAGAAATAAGTTGTGACTGACTAATTTGGAATTTTTGCGACCTATTAATTTGACCTTGAAGTCACTTGTGACGTAAAAAAAATTGTGATTGTAATTTGTAACCTAGAAATAAGTCCGATCGATTAATTTGAGAATTTTGTAACCTAAAAGATTTGTATTTTGTGATATGAAATTATAGTATTGTGACCTTATTAATAAATATAATAATAAAATATTTATAATTATTTAATTTAATTAATTATTTGTAATTATAACCTGATTTTTTAAATTTGGAAATTATTTTGTCAAACTTTGAAATTTGCATTTCTAATCCATTGTTTATGTTCCAATACTGCCTCGATATGAAAGGGCGAGTTCAGTTGGCTCGATTCGAACTATTCATTCATTTCTTTAATTTTGTGTGTATTTAATTCTAGTTAAAATGAGTTCTTTTAAAATGAATAGTATTTCTTAAGGGAATTGATGGTTGAAATTTGATTGAAAAATTAAGGGCTTTTTTGTTTTTGATTAAAAATCAAGTTTTTATCAAAGTCAAAATAAAAAATTAATCATAACCATATATTTCATGAGTTTTACAATTTTTTAACCACACATTTCATCAACTTTTATAAAAAATCGCTAAAAATCTGATTTTATTCTCATCAACTTTGTTTGATTTTGTTTAAAGTTTTTTTCTTTTTTCTACTGTATTAAAATCCCAATCATTCATGAAACGTCAAGTTCATAATAATTGACTTTTCAACTAAATCTCAATAATTCATTCTCTTAAAAATTACTATTTATTTTTAAAAAATTCTTTTTAAATAAAATATCAAACACACTCTCAGTAATATAAAAAAATGAGAAAATTTTTATGAAAACGAAACATTTTATTTTAAATTGTTATCAACCATCGCCAAATCTCTGTTTCAAAAAATCAATTTCAAACAGACGCTCTCCTGCTTTCAGATACTACCCTTTTCATCTCTCTCAGATCGAAAATCTTCTCCTATTTGATAATCAACACTGAATAATTCAGATTAGATTAGTGCAGATTTTGAAATGGAGGATACAAATTCGAAAGCTAACCCCAATAATACCTTGGAACGAGAAGATCTTAATCAAAACCCTAGGACAGGGATCAATGATATTAACAATAATGCTTCGCCAAATGACGTCTTAATCAATAGCAATGTTGATGCTGAGAACAATCGGTGTCAGAGAACCGCATTTACTGACCTCAGTCAGGTCGATGCTGATCTCGCCCTTGCGCGCACCCTCCAAGAACAGGTTTTTTCCCCCCCCCGAATTCTTCATGAGGTTTTCTTGACAATTGTTTTTAAAAAATAGTTTTTATATGTACTCAAATATTTTTATAACAGAATGTTAAAATAGCAGACTTTTGGAATAAGCGCTGGCTGTTGTTACCAAAACGTGACACCCTGTGATCAAAAGCTTCTCCTTAGCGTAGATTTTTACCCCTTTTTTTGTCATTTTTGTAACTATCTGATTATATCCCTCGTGAATGGCATGCCTTGTGGTTTTATAAGGACTTTGGGCACTGTCCCCTTGTGAGCTGATTTTAAGGTTTGTTCAAATGAAAGTGGTTACAATTTCTTGAGTGTTTCTTTTCTTTTTTAAATATAAATTTTAGACCTTATGTCTAATAATTGCAAGAAACAAACACTACTTTCACAAAATTGTGTTTTATGCTAATTACTAAAAATAAAAAATAAAAAATAAAATAAAATAGGGGTTTTTTGGTAGCTAAATGGATTTTTTGAACAGATGGATTAAAAAGCACTGAGTTCAGGAGTAAGCCTTGTTGTTTTCGGTACAAAAATGTGCTCATAAACGAAAGCTATCTAGATGTAGAGTTTTTAGCTTTTTGCAGCTCAGCTTAAGTTAATCAGGGTTTATGACAAGGGAATATATTTTTGTATTGTCCTTGTGCTGTTTAAGATGGATTTACAATTGCTTTATTCTCTTATTCATAAACCAGTCGACAAGATTTTGAAATTCTGTCATTGCCTTAAGATAGATATGGATGCTTTTTGAAATTCAGTTTGTTTGGGTACATGATTCTATGCTGTTAGAACTTAAATGTACTATTATGGTTTATTATCACCATAATATAATGAAATGCACATGGGTTAGCTCTCGTTATTATATGAAATGATTTTACATATCTGAGCCTTCATAACATTTATTCTTAGAGCTATTTTTCCATTTTTTCCTAAAATTTATTTTCAACACACATTTTTATGGACCCATCATTTTCATCCACACATTTAAAATTTTCTCCAACATATCAACGAACAAATATGCTCTAAGTGGTTTATTATGGTGGTTAGATGGATTTATGTCCCTCTTTTATCTTCTTATTCATAAATGAATCGGCAAGATTTTTGAAATTAGTTGCATTGAGATAGTATTAGGTTGCTTGGTGAAATTTAGTATGTTTAAATATGTGATTCTATACTGTTAGACGTGTTGTTTCGGTTAAATAGTCCCACAATATGAATGAAATGCACACGACTTGGTATACATAGCTGATAGCTCCTATTATCACAGGAAAATGACTTTACCTATATGTACTCAGAGCCATCATAAGTTGTAGTCTAATTGGCAATTTTTTTTATTAGTTATTTTGTTGTTTTTATTGGTACCTTAAATACTTTTTGAACAGAAGGATGAAAAATGACTGACTTCAGGTAGAAGCCTTAGTAGTTGTTTACCCACAAATCAAAAGCTTCTTCAAGTTGTAGAGTTTTTGCACCTCTGCTTAAAGTTAATCAAGGTTTATGGTAGTGAACTTATTTTTGTATTGTTCTTCTACAGTTTAAGACGGACTTATATCCATCGTTTTATTGTCTTACTCATAAATCAATGTATAAGATTTTTGTAATTGGTTTGTTTAGTTGATATAGACTTGGAATGCTTTTCAAATTCATTTTGTTTGAGTACATGATTCTATGCTGGGAGACTAGATGTTCCGTCCCCGATATTACTATAATCTTAATGAAATGCACATGGTTTGTTATACAGGAAAATGACTTTAAATATTTGTATTCTGATTCATTATGGACTTCTATCTTAAGCAATAGCTTTTCTATCAATTATTTTTATCCGGAAAATTAATTGGCTTTGTTATATGTGCAATAGGAAAGGGCATACATGATGCTGAGAATGCACAGCGGCAGTGATTATGGAAGTTGGGAAGCTGGGAGTTATGGGCACGATGATGACGCCGACGATTTTGATGATGCCAGTGAAGAGGACTCTAATGGTACTGATCTGGGGGTAGATGATGCAGAAGATGCATTTGATGTGCATGCTCATGCTGAAGGAGTTGAGGATGAGAACCAAGCTGTTGAACTTGACCCTTCGGCTTTTTCTAGTGATGAGGCCTATGCTTGGGCTTTACAAGATGCTGAAGAACGGGATATGGCAGCTAGGTTATTAGCTTTTGCTGGAATTAATGGAGGTGAGTTTTTAAATTGGCCACTTTGTCCTAATTCTTGTTTTGTTAGTTTTCCCTAATTGATCCGCAAGAAGTATGCAATGATTAACAAAGCTCTAATGATTATTTAGTGATTGTTGGGGATGCTGAGGATGAAGATGAGGATCATGGTGATAATTCTCAGGTCTGATTTTATTTAATTCTGGATATATCAGTTCTAAATCTTTTCAAGGTATGGCCATATTACGAGATTCTAAATCTTTTTTCTGGATAAGAAAAAATTGTTTACTTTGGTTAGTCAATTGTTGAAAATTGAATTTCTGTAGAAAGCTTGGAATGGTCTATTGTTCTCAGTTCACCCAACTGACAGATTGATACACACCATATTACCTTGATACCATGAATAATCCCATCCAAAGTGGTGAATTTTTCTAAATTGACTAGAAAGAATTGGATTGAGCCTCCTCACTACAAATTGTTTCTTGAATATTTGTGTTGCAAGTTAAGGCTGACAAATTACATGTGTTAGATTCTTCTTTTTACTTTGACAATGAAACAAGTAATTTTGTATTTGCAGTTTGTCAATAGTATTGCATTTAGTCCTGCACTCTGTTTCCAGTACATCCTTACACAACCCTTGATGATCTCGTAATAATTGGATTTTAGATTCTATTGCTAAATTCTGAAGCGTCTCTTACTGAATATTTTAGGATGTATGGGAGGAAGTTGATCCAGATGAACTATCATATGAGGTAAATTTTTGAAGTGGTGTCATTTCTTATTTTGTTCGGGGCATATCTTACGTTGAGTTCATTGGTTGACTTGGCGTTTCAGGAATTGCTTGCCCTGGGTGAAGTTGTTGGGACAGAGAACCGGGGTCTTCCTGCTGATACAATTGCTTCTCTGCCTTCAGTCAATTATAAATCACAAAGCATTCAGGACGGAATTAATGATTCGTCAGTACACATTGCGTAGTTTTTATGATTGTTATGATATTATTTTATGTTATGACTACTCTTTCATTTTTTAATTTTTTTATGCCCTTACCCCATTTTTTATGCCCTTACCCCATATGAACTGTAAATTGCTGACAACATTTTACCCTTGTGCCTCAGCTGTGTTATATGTAGGTTGGAATACGAGGATGGTGACACCTTGACTGTGCTTTCCTGCAAACATTCTTACCATCCTGAATGTATAAATAATTGGTTAAGAATAAACAAGGTATGTTCTATGTTTCTTTAATTCTAAGATCTAAAGCACTGAAGCACCTGATTTACTTCCGGGGATGTACGATTCATGTTTGTTCCTTGCACATTTGATTAGAACAATAAATCGTGATGAAAGGAAAAAAAAAAAAAAAAAGGAAATTAAGGAAAAAATCACAAGGAATCATTTGTTTTTGTGCCAATTTTTTGTTTTATCTAGTCTAGAGTAATAAAATATTCTGTGAGTGTTGTTTTGCTGTTGAGATATTTTAAGCTCAAGGATGTATTTTCCAGGTCAATGAATCCATGTTGCTTTCTTAACTTTTATGGCATTTGCCGTTGTAATAATTTAGTCTGGCCACACTTGATTTGCCTTTGCTTTTGGTTTGTGTCCCTAATTGTGATTCCCCTGGGTGGACACGCCTCTTTTTTCCAAATAAATCCAATACCTAATGTCATAGTATCGAAGAACAATTCCACAAGGCTAAACTTATAAGCATTTTTATTTCATTTGTTATTGCTATTGAAGGGTTAGTTTGATTGAACCTCAATTCCTTTGCTAAAATTTAGCTCCTGTTTGACAATCGTTATTTGAAACTTATTTTTCTACCGTACTCATTTTCAACCACACATTCACACAATAAAATATTCTGCACGTAAACCCAAATTTTTTCTCTACTTTTTAATGACACCACCTAAAAATTATATTAAAAACTCCTCTTTTTTTTCAAAATAATAGTTAACAAACAGGGCTTTAATTTGTCTCACTTGGATTACTGAGTTTTATTTTCAAATATCATTACACCATCATATTTTTACCCCACCAAACTGATAGAAATTGTTTAGTTGGCAGCCAGACCACGATGAATCTTCCACGTAATGGTATGTTCCGTTATGTGGCATGCCAACTAAACACTAGGCCATCTCTAGAAAGTAAAGTATCAAAGTGAAAATTGTGCCTTTTAACCGTTCATTTTGGCTGAGTTGGCATGCCACTAAGCAATAACGTGAAAAATATGTGGCACTTTAACTGCCAGCTAAACAATTTACATTTGAAACAAATTAAAGTTCTATGACGTAATTTTGAGATTTCACTGAAAGTTTAGTTAATGCAGATGAAATTAACTCGTTGAAACATTTTGTTCTTTTACGCAATAAATAGAGTTGATGGATGTATAAATTCTGTATTGGCGTAGGTTTGTCCGGTATGCAGTGTTGAAGTCGTTTCCTCGTCGGTAAATAGCTAGCAGATTTCATGGCTGGCCTATTAAGAATCTGCTTGAGATGGGCAGATAATGGATTACAAATATTATTTGATGGCATGAAAGACTATTATCAGAATTGTATCCATTTTTGCACTTCTTAAATGTGATTGTTTACATTTTGTTTTGATTTGCTTTTATAATATCCATTCCTTTATATTTCTTGCTTATACATTTTTGAGTACATTAATAATGAATGTGTCCTTACATTAAATGCCTGTTTGCGTAGATAGTTTTTGAGTAGAAATGTCATTTGTACATATGTTTTCATACAAGTGCGTGTACAGATGTCTCACTGTAATTGAAAAAATGGTAGAGAAGTCGGCGCAGCCTTCTCTGTTACAGTGCCATATCTGTACGCCTTCCTGTATATTGATATGTACGAATAGCGTGGTTGATTTTTGAGAGATTTTGGATTTTTGGGAGAATTCGTGGTTGAAAAGTGGTGAGTTTCGTAGAAATGTGTAGTTGAAAATGAATTTAAGGAAAACTTGTAACAAAATTCTTGGACCAAACCAGTGCTAAAAGCCTAATAATTAACTTTTCAAAATATCGTTAAATTTGTTAGAAACTAAGAACGGAGTATCCAGAAATAATTAACGGAGTATCCAAAGAGAAATAATGTAATTTACTTATTATTTTATTATATTTTTTGTTCTCCTTTGCAGTTAAGAGCTTAATGGTTCATTAAACTTTGAAAACAGTTCACTTTGATCCCATTGCAACATAGGAATTTGGTTATATTTCAATGGCAAGAATTTATGTGGAGAACAATAATAGATCAACGAAATTGTGTAGAGAAAAAAGATGTTCTAAAATGAAATGTTTTAACAGTTATTATTTTATTATTGTTACATAGCCCGTTTAAGTGGCATTAGAATTAAATGGGTCATACAAATTTACCTTTAATTGAGCATATCATATCATGAAGGGAAAAATACGTAAATAAGGTGATTAAAAATGTAAATTTTAAAATTAAGATGAAATCTATATATTTTCAAAAATCAGGTTGTATCAAGATTAATTAAATGATTGAATAATTAAATTTTTTTTATTAATTATAAATATTAAGGTCACAACATTATAAAATCTTAAGTCACAAAATTCAAATATTTAAGTCATAAATATCACAATTAGGTCACAATAAGGATAACAAGTCACAACCACTGGTACTTTCGATCACAACTTGTCAACCATCATTTTTAAGGTTACAACCAACGCATCTTAATTTTTTTTAAGGTCACCACCACCAATTTTTAGGGTCACAAGGTAAAAAATGATAGGTCACATTTTTCCTTCAAGTCACAACCACGTCTCTTCCAACCAAGTCCATAACCACCGCCGCAACAACTCCAACCAAGTCCATAACCACCGCTGCAACAACCAAAACAACGTCGACTGACCAACTCGACCTCACCCACATCGCAACCTACCTGCACCCCCACCTATAGAAAGAAGATAACAATACCATTACCTTCTCCTCATCGCTGGCAGCAGGCAGCAGCAGCGTTGCAACATCGAATAACTTCATCTCGATGCAGCAGCACCGCCTCTGTGATGGAAGCAGGCACAACAGCCACCAAACCCAAAACCACACACAACTATTGCACTTTGCAACTACCACAACCTGACCCATAATCGTCGCCTGCACCCAGCAACCATCGCAACCTGACCCACAACCGTCGCCTGCACCCAACAACCACTGCACTCTACAGGGTACCACAACCGTAACCACCACATACACCACCATGACACCTAAACCACCGTCTCCGATCACAACACATGCACCAAAAACCACAACACTTCTAATCACCGTCTCTGATCGCGTTCCCTTCGCGAAGGCACAACGCACGCAGGAGCTGTCTCTCTGCCGCTGCCCGTCACCAAGAGGCCCTTCTGCGTGGGCAGGCACCGCCATACTTTGCTAACACTTTCCGCCACCGAGCACCACGTTGTGTTCGATCGGTAAGAGATGGTGCAGGGAGTAGAAGAAAGCGGTAGAGAGAAAATTTTCAATTAGGGTTTGGGAAAGTAAGGGATCGTATGATTTGGTATTTAGTTTTATAATATTTTATTTAATTATTTAAATTTTAATTATAACCTGATTTGTGAAGTTATTTAAGTTTGATCTTATATTGGAATTTGGATCTTAAAAAACAGGCCTAGATGTAATTTTCACTATCATGTATTGTCACCTAAAATGGCGTTATAGTAAACTAAAATCACGTGGGAAGATGGCTAGGTTTAATGTGTTTGCTGATTGTTTGAATTTGAGGGATTTATTTAACGCAAACATACTTTTATTAGTTATTTTGAAACTAATAAATATTGAAAAAGTACCAAAAACATATATCTTAGGAAAAAAAAAGGTTGAACATCAACTTTAGGCGTCCCTATCGCTCCTGTCATGAGAATTGGTGGAGAATATAAATCGCAAGTTATATTTCAAATTGGATAGGGTCTGGATAACACCTACTAGATTGACAAAGTGCATAGTAAATTTGAATATGTAAGGATTCAAACGTGTGACATCTGCGCTGTCAGCTTTTGTAGATCTTCAACATTGTCAGTTGAGATGTATGTACATAGGGGACGTACCACAAACATATCCTAACACGTTGGAGGGTGGATTTAAAAAGGCCTTGCACAAGGATGAAAGTTGCTTATGATGATTGAAAAGGTGATTACTAGGCTCAACAATACCATAAGTTGCAAAAAGAAAAAAAAAATGATTTTACTGACTTGATTGTCATTTATGAGAACTCTGCAATCTTGTGGAACATGGTGGATGAATTTCAATCAAAAGTAAACAAAAATAAACATTCTGGTGAAAACAATGGACTTCGGAGTCCTCTTGACTGTTAGAAGATTTGGGCATACATCCGAGAAGTTTGTTTCTAACAAGAAAAATTGAGATTCCAGCAAAATGTGCTCCTTACACTTGAAGCATCCAGTTTTACCAAATCACGCTGAAGGAAAGCCGAAAGCACAAGGGGCTATCATTTGATTATTTTATATATATATAATACTAGTTCTACCACCCGTGCGATGCACGGTGTTAAATATTTTACAAAATATTTGAAGTAAAATGAAAAAAATACGAAATATTCCTCACATATTTGTACATATTTATGAAGTATAAATTAAAAAATGACAAATTATTTTCAATTCACAAAACCAATAAACCAAAACTGATAACCATCAACTATCACTATCTAAATGTATGTATTTGGTAGATTTTCTCTTGTAATCAATAGATTCACAAACGCAATGTTTCCCAAATGTATCATCACGTGTTCTATAAAAAATATAGAATATTAGAGAGCCGAAGGATGATTTAATATCAGTCTTGAAATAATTTGAGCTGACCTTAGCAACTTCATAAAAACAACAGAGGATGATTAGATCAATATGTCGGTTGAAAAACAGAGTTGTCCGCTGACCAACAATCTTTTGGAAGAGACAATACACACTCTCCCTTATTTTCGGAGACAGCTGTAGCCGTTCGACCATGCCATTAATCCTTACAGCAGCTAACTTCACAATCTGTTTTGAACAAAAACTATTTTCTTTTGATTATTTTGAACTCTGACAGTTTATTATATGTTTACTAAAACTAATTTAAGCTTCTTTTCCAATCATTTATGTCCAAACTATTTTCTTTAAAGGAACTATTTTTTTTATAGGAATTGTTTTCGGGAAAATTAACAGTGAGGTAATCTCATAAAAATTAACTCTGATATTCATATTTTGTTACAAATCTTAAAGAGTAAAATTTTTAAACTTTGCACTTTCTAGAGTGTATGAGTCAATCCAAAAATTAACATCATAACCTAAAAAATATACTTTGTATTTTCTACTAATTAAAAAAATTTATTCTTATACTAATTAAAAAAAATCGAGTAGATTATGTGACTATAGTCTTTGTTTTTTATTCTTCTACTAATTAAAAAAAAATTATTATTAAAATAGTAAGTAATCTAATTGCAAAGCTTACTGGAACTTGAAAATAATAATTACAATAATTGGTAACAAAAATATAAATTAACCAAAAGATTTCATTATGGAGAAGTCCATTAATTGAGAACATCACCAACATTATTAGCTCTAATCGAAGTAACATATGACATATACCTAACTTAAAATCTTCACTTGCCAAAAGAAAAATTAAAATGACGTCCACTTGTAGTCATGAGGAATCTTCATTAGATGAATCATACACATGACGTGAATATGTGAATAAAAATAAAAAAATATTTTTCTTGCGACGTCTATACTTGATGTAAGCATATCAGTATTTTCTTTTCAAATGCAAATATAAAGTACTTTCAGAATCAAGAATAAAATGAAGTTCATTCATATACTTACATCTCAATCGATCAATACCGTCTCCAAGCTATAAATGTCATCGAGCTTTCCAAACGTAGGATCCCGTAGTCGAACCACGCAAACACAGAATGCTCACTCGATTTTGGTAGGAACGATGTCTGCGAGGAAATCCATCATAGGAGCCATCTTACTGCAAATATAAATAAGAAACAAAGCTAAATTTTCAAATCTTCTTGAATATGCTTTCATTTACTTAGATTGTCAAAAAAAAAAAAAAAAAAAAAAAAAAAAATATGAAGAATAAGAAAAATAAGAGGGTGTGTTCGCTAACCTGAGAGCTGAGCGTTGAAATGGTGATATGCAACTGCTGAACGAAAATAGAGTGAGTTGAAATGTTGATAAATAAGAAACGAAACAAATTTTTAAATATTCTTGAATATGCTTGTACTGAGATTGCTAAAACAAAAAATGATGGTAAAAAAATATGGACAGTGTGTTCACTAACCTGAGAGCTGAGAGTTGAAACGTTGATATATACAATTAAGCTTACTTCAATTGGGATGCAATACGTCATCACGCCATTAACGTAGCCATCAACTAAATAAAATTTAACCAAAGTTGGTTAAATTAGAAAATCACTAACAGATTAGTGCAATTTCTGAAAAGCCATTGGCAACATGACAAATTCCATTCATAAACAACCATTTCAAATTTGAAAATGATTATTTCTATTCCAATACGGATGCCCTAATTCTATGTAGTTATTAAATGAACAACAACTCACAAACCACACTCAGATCAAAATCTACGGAATTCCCAATTCACTAAATCAAGACAAAAGTAGTTAAAAATAGACTAAAAACATAGAAATTCAACCTTTTTGAGGCAAGGAGGGAAGCTGATTTTTACAGCCTCTCGATTAATGGACGCCTTCTGGAAATTTCAGCAAGCCCCTATATTAACAAAAAATATTAAAACCAAGAAAAAGTGAAGCCTCTTTATTTCCCACTTTAGCAAAAAATCTTTATTTTTCATACTTGAGTTTATGTTTTTTTAACATCATGAGTAAACTAAAATTCTGAATCGAGTGTGTACCTTAAATGATATCCGCTCTATTGAATAATTGTCTGAAGAATTAGAAAAATGTCTTCAATAATGGTTCCACATGTGAAATAATTTGGAAAAATGAAATTACAAAGTCTGTTGACATAGAACACAATCGAAAAAAACACAAGCACAAGCAGCATTTTATTAAGATTCAAGATCGTGTCACTTACATTACTCAAAACTGTGAATCGACCGCTTCACAAGCTGTGAAACAACAAGAAATATAGTCAAAACAGAAGAAACCATCTCCATCCTTCCTCTTCCTTTTACCTTGTAATGGAACCAAAGTCACTACAGTGCATAAATAAATATTATAAGGACTAATAACATGGGTGCACAAAATTAAAGTATTATATATTAGTACTATATAAGTAGTAGCAAAAAATTATAAATTTTCAAGCTATATTGCCGCATACAGTTGCCGGTAATTTTAGGAACTAAACATTCCATTACTCCAAGAACAGCATAAATTACAAAGTCGAGCTTGGCTTTCACCGTAGTCTATGCAGCGGTTGAATCAAAACATGGAGGCAGAGTTTGGAGACAGAGATGTTAGCGCCAGAGAGGGAAGAGAGCGGTAGATTTAGGATTTTTTTTCGAGCGGATCTACTGTGTGGCCTTGCGGCAGCGGCAAAACCCACATTCCGACTATTGCAGAAGTGCGACCAAACGGGGACGGAGAGGGCAACGACTGAAATGGTTTTTGGTGTTGTAAATGTTTTTTGTTTTAAAAATTCAAAAATGTCGATGGTTGACAGTGCAATTTTGGCATTTTAATGAATTCTGATATATGGTACTATTAAATGTTCATTTTGAAATTTGAATTCACCTGACAGCAAACCTGGGTGGGAAAATCAGGCGGGAGTTTTTGGACCACTATCATTCTTTATAATATTAATAATAAGATATATTATATTATATGTTTAAGAAAAAAATATAACTTTTTAATATTAGATGATGCAATAAATTACTATAATTCATATATATATATAATATATGCAGCTATCCCGGGCTTGTAAGTTGTATTTGAATTGAATCAAGTAATGGTCATTGAATCCTGTAGATGATTAACTTTTTATACTCAAACTATAATCTTTAATTGTTAGCTGATTCCTCCAAAAAAAAAAAAAAATTGCTTCTTCTGATGTTAAATGTGGAGTGAATCTCTTTTTTTAACTTCACTTGAAAAATGCAAATCTTTGTCCCAGCTCAACCAAATCCACGCTCTCCTAACAATCTCAGGCCTCTCAAATGTCTTCCATTACAATTCTATCATAAGAGCTTTCTCCAGTACTAAAAACTCATATAAATCAGTGTACACTTTTATCTCAATGTTGCGAAATGATGTCGTCCCCAATCATCTAACCTATCCTTTTCTTGCGAAGGCCTCTGCACGGATTTTGAACCTGAGATTTGCTGGTTCTGTTCATGGGCTTGTTTTTAGAACTGGGTATGCGTTTGATATGTTTGTTTCGAATTCTTTGGTACATATGTATGGCTCGTGTCGTGATATCAGGAGTGCGAGGAAAGTGTTCGACGAAATGCCTATGAAGAATTCGGTTTCATGGAACTCTGTGTTGGATGCCTATGCAAAGTGTGGGGATGTGAATCTAATGAGAAAAATGTTCGACATAATGCCTCAGAGGAATGTCATATCGTGGAGCTCGTTGATTGATGGCTATGTCAAGGACGGAAATTACTTGGAGGCCTTGGCTGTTTTCGCGAAAATGGGGGTGGAGGATGGAGTCAAGGCGAATGAGGTTACTATGGTTAGTGTTTTGTGTGCTTGTTCTCACTTGGGAATGCTCGAGCAAGGGAGGATGATGCACGAGTATATTATTGAAAACGAATTGAGTATGACCCTTACATTGAGGACGTCGCTTGTGGACATGTATGCCAAATGTGGCGCCATTGACGAGGCACTGGCTGTCTTTCGCGGGGTTTCAGTGAGAAAAACAGATGTTTTGATATGGAATGCTATGATCGGGGGGCTCGCTACACATGGGTTCACACAGGAGGCGCTGGAGATGAACGTAGAAATGCAGGATTCGGGGATCAGACCCGATGAGATAACCTACTTGTGTCTACTCTGTGCTTGTGCACATGGAGGTCTAGTGAAGGAGGCATGGAAATATTTCAAGTCTATTGCTCAGAATGGCATGGTGCCAAAAACCGAGCACTATGCTTGCGTGGTAGATGTTCTGGCGCGGGCAGGTCAATTGAAAGAAGCATACGAGTTTATACATGAAATGACGATGAAACCAACTGCTTCCATGTTAGGAGCATTGCTTAGTGGTTGTATAAATCACAGGAAGTTGGATATTGCTGAGGCAGTTGGGAAAATGCTAATCGAAATGGAGCCTGATCACGATGGTAGATACATTGGTCTTTCAAATGTTTATGCAGTTAAAAATTGCTGGGACGAATCAAGAACTATGAGAGAGGCCATGGAAACACAGGGAGTGAGGAAGGTTGCTGGATATAGCTATGTGGAAAATCTTGGAACGCTTCACAGATTCATAGCTCACGATGAGGCACATCCTCAATCAGAGCAAATCAAATTGATGTTAAATTTAATCGTAAAACAGATGAAAATGAATACAGATTGTGAGAGACAACGGCAAGTATCTTACGATATAGATATAGACGATATGTAAATTGCTAGCTCATCAAGTTGATGGAGATATTATACATTTGCGATGTACATTTCAATTAACTGTTAACAGCTATGGACAATAAAGCAATCCCATCTTTGATTCCTTGAAATACCCAGATTGGTAACAGTAAAACTGGGCTGATCTTCCATTACCAGTAACAACTGGATTTCTTGAATCTCATTATTTTCTCGGGTGTTAATTCTGGGCTCGACGGAGCCAACACGCTTTCAATGACAAAATAACTGTTTGCGGTGCATGCATATATGTAGCAGTAGATTTGTAACAAACAAGGATGCTAGCACAAACCGCTAAAATATAACCAATAGCCCAGCCAAGCAACCGGGTACGAATAATATAGGCATGAAGTAACAAGAAAATACAGATCCTTTTCTTGGACATGTAAGTCACAAGATGGATACAACTAGCAGTATAAACTTCTCAAAGTATTGGTGTACTGGATTCCTGATTATTTAGACTGTCAGGTCAAGATGTCATCAGCATCTGCACTGGTCCTTGGCCGATATTTGCGACCTGGTTTCTGCAAGGAGCTGCTACCTTTATCAGTTGCTATATATGGCTCGTCTTCTTCCATTGCACTGACTTCACTTTCTTGGGCATCCTCTTCTGCAACAACAATGGGCAATCCCTTTTTCTTAGCATTATCTCCGAGGGATTCATTCCTTCTCTTCACCATTATGTCATCTTCTGGCTTCTTTTTCGGAGTGAAAACTATTGATTTTGGGATGTCAGCATGAGTGTCATCCTGCGATAAGCTCTCAGTGTTTCCCTTCCTCAATTGATGGAAAAAGTCCATATATGCCTTTTGATTGGATTGCTCATCCATATCTTCAGATGAATCAAAAGTATACCGTGTGTACTTTGAAGGATTCCTTAGATAATCTGGAACAGCAGAAGAATATTGTGATAGATCAGATTCCTCTTGTGGTGCTGCAACATCATCCCCTGAAGATGGCTCCGACACTAAATCACTGGCTCCTGAAGGCTGTTGTTCCTCAAGATTCTGGGTACTGCATTTAGGGTTCAACTGGAAGCGGACACGCTTCCCAGACTTCGAGTCTGGGTGACTTCCTCTTTTCTTCAGAATAGATTTTGGATTATAACCATCGAGTTCTGCATGGTTAAGATCTTCGGTCTCCACATCCAGGGCCACAGAATTATCAGCAACTTGTAAAGAATCAATATTCCCAGCTGCCTCCTCATCTTCTTTCAGCCTAAGTTTAGCAGCCATGTGATTTGCACGAGGATCTCTAACAACATCCTGGAATGTGTTCGGAAGCTCACCGTAAGTATTAAGTCTCTCAAATCCATATTCAGCAACTTTCACGTCCTTCATATATAGGCGGTCACCAACCTCTTCCCTACAGACTGCCACTTTGTCATATTTATCTTCCTCTTCCTGCATAAACCAACCCAAGAATGGGAAATCAACTTCTACTAGGAAAAAAAGAAAAAAGAAAATATACACTGACTTATTAATCTAACCAAGTTATTATAACAAATTATGCATTGCAAAGATGTCCAATGCATAAAAATCAGCTGTGCAATTCATGTTTGCAGCCCCCCAAGATATGATTGTCCCTCGCCAGTTGCCACCAAACAATTTGTAGTGTCCACCAAATCACCAAACTTTGGCCTTCTTAAAGAAAAGTGCAGCTTTCATTAAACAAGCTCTTCTAAAACTGAGTAATTTATGCTGCTCAAATGTCTTGTCAGGTGCTATTTACAACAAAAGAATTTAGAAGGTATAAGGAGATTATGGTAGGCTCCCCTCTCCCTCTCCCTCTCCCCACGCACCCATACCTCCAAAATCAAAAAATCATGGAGAAAAGCATAAAGGCCCAAACAAAGAATGTTGAACATACCACCATCTCTAACGTTGAATAATGTACCTAGTATATCAAAATTTTAATAAAAACTTAACAGTAAACAAAAAAAATATATATACTACTCCTCGCTCCCTCATTGGATTAGGCTGCATTATCAAATCTGGCCTCATTACACTATAACTAGTTTGGAAAGACACGCTAGTGGGTTCTCAAGAAAAAAAAAATTATCCATGTGTCAGCACGTGACGGCAACTGATTATTTTCCTTCCAGTTTGGTCATCCAATTTTATAAGATTAATGCTACTTGTACTTGTAGGTTGACAAGGAAAGTGACGAAAAATGAGGTGGCAAGATTGTGTGTATTGATGTGATGGGTAAAGTGATAGGATTGTGGCTCATTTTATAGGGTTTGTTCGGCTGCCATATTAAAATGGCAATGATTGATGATTGTATATTTAGATTTACACAATTTCTCATACCACTTTTAACTATACACATTTTCTCTCTCCAATTTTTAACCACACATCTTAACTTAAAAACCCAAATAAATCAAAATTATAAATCCAATTCTCTTTATAATGCAGCCAAACAGATATGTTTCCTGTTGGTCAGGCTGTCTGCGCCTGCTGTCCAAACTAACAGAAATGCTGAGTTGGCAAACTGAAAATTGTGCATAATTTGTAAACATATTTGGTAGATGACTACTCTAGATAGTGTGTACTTTATTCAGATATAAAATTGTGTGTATGCTCATTTCTTCTAGGATTTCAAAAGCTTTCTGGGAGCAGTGGTTACTGCTACTTATTTAAAATAATAAATTACTTTGCGGTGCATTAGCTTCCTCACACAAGAAGAAAATGGAGTGGAAAGTCTCCTATCTTAGGTGCAAACTAGAGCCTACGTCTCTTGCCTCTTGGGGCATTCTCCAACCAGGCTCTCCAAAATGGAGTCCGATTTTTACAGTTATTTTTCCAGATTTCGTACCTCCATTTCGTCTACTAAATTTTTTTCTTCCTTCTATGTCCTATGTCCATTTTATATTTTAATATTTTGTTGAGTTAAATTTATTTATTTTGTTTGTGTTTTCTTATTAATTTTATTAATTCAATCTAAAACTAATGATAATATTAAAATAACATTGCTCATTATTAAAATTAAAAAGTTACATAATTGATAATTTATAGGTAAAAATGAAAAACATAACATCACGTGACGTGACGTGACGATAAGTAAACATGAAATAATAAAATACGAAATGAAGTAAATTACGAAAATTTAATAGTATGGTAGGTACTAGGTCATTTCTAGATCCTTCTAGACCATCAAAATATTGACTAAATGGAGTTGAGCTACTTTAAATTTTTTTACCTAGTCGTTGAGATCTTTTTCCATAATTCACGTAAATTTGGATCTTGTATAGAGTCCAAGTTTTTAAGTAAAATTTTATTCTCTTCATGAAATTTTGCAACAGCTACCTTTTTTTTAGACAGTGTGAAATTATACCATTTTGGTGCAAAATTACTCCAAAATAGAGTAAATGGGTTGGAGATGCTCTTGGGTGCAATTTCTAAGATTATCCAAATGGGACATGCATGAAAACTGTTATGGCATATAAATAGGGTTTAATCATCAGCTTACTTACTGAACTGCTTATATATCCGTCCAAATTTTAACAAATTTGCTTACAGGGACATGTATGAAAACTGTTATGACACAGATCTCTTAAAATTTGGCCAGAATTTTTTAAGTTAAATGATGATAATGAAAGAATTTAAAAGTGAATACCTCATAGTCAAGAGTGCAGTCGCGGCCAATTAGGGATTGAACGTCCCAGACTTCATCGTCAACAGCGTCGGTACCATGATGTTTGGTCTCCGTCTCTCCATTAATTTCATCCTCTTCTTCAAAGTCGCTAAGCTCTTGAAGATCCGATTCCAGATGGGCCTCGACATCTGTTACGGGTTTGTTCGGAGGGTAATCAGAGGGTCCAGATTCTTCTACTTCATCTTCATCTTCATCTTCCTCTTTATTCCGATTCCATTCTTGTCTTTTGATTTCGTCATCTGTGAGGCGCCACAGTGAAGGGTTACCGCTCAAAGACGACGCCGTATTGCCCAGCGACCCAAATACCTTGTCTACTCGAACTTTGAAGCTATCTTCCATGGCTTTTCGTCCGGCTCTGTGCATTTTCTAATTTGTTTGTGCCTCATAGATATACAAGTGTTGCTCGATAAGCAAGGGAAAATAGCAGCAAGGGTCTCCAAATTTTGTAAAGAGCGTTTAAATCATCTATCTTTCATTTTAGTAGCTTTTCTACTAGAAGATTTTAATTTTGTCTAAATTAGCCCCCCATATTTGATACACTTTAAAATACAACTATTTATTATTCATACATACTCATTTTCAATATCACTTTCACACAATAAAGCATTTTACACATAAACTCATAAAAATTTTCCTATTTTTCAACCACACATTCTTCAAAAAATCAATTTTCAAAACATCATTTTCTTTTTCGGACAAGTGTTATTTCCCTCGTGCTAACAATTAAAAAGAGATCAGACAAAAGTGTAAGGAACGAATCTCTTGAGATAAAATCTCAAAAAGATGTGTTTTGCACTAAAAAAGTTTAAGTTACATGATGTCTTCAAGGAATGTAAGTACACAAATTAAACTACGAAAACTCTAATAAAATCTAAAATAAGAAAATTAAATATCTATTTGAGAGTTTTGATTTGGTAATCTTTCTAAATTTCTAAGTCTCTTCAACATATAAAACTTCTAATTTGAATTTATAAACTACCGCCTTAGCCTCATAACTGATTTGGAGTAACTGTTATCCATTTCCTTTTATAAAATGGCGTCCACTTCCTTATTAACTTTCACCTTTGTGCTAAGTGTCCATGTTCTCAACAATCGTCCATGTTATTACAACCGCCCACAATGGCTCCAATGAATGGCCTTAGATTGTGAGTTGAATTGGAGAACTGCCTCTATGCTTGCATTTCACCAAATGCTCCAGTCGCCTAGATATCGCTCCAGTCACTCAATCGCTCAGACTCCTTAACATTGTCCTGATTTTTGGGCCTCTGTATTGTGCTTTTATGTTGGCCTTTCGAATTAGATATTTTTATATACTAATAACTACCCCCAATATGGCATTATATTTGAACCTTCAATTGCCTCTTTCTTTTTGATGAATTGTGTAAGGCATCCAACCTATGCGATCGCAAGGGCTATTCTATTGTTCATTTAAAAAAAAAAAAAAAAAATTGAATAGTCAAACTACGTCACATCGTTCGTCCCAACTTGTAAGTTACACATGCTAGAAAGGAAAACAAAAAACATTGAAAAGAAATACACTATCATGTTTTAACAAATATTCAAGAAGATGATGAAGATCTTGCACCTAGAATTTTATCTCCTAGCTTGAAAACTGGAAAAACGACTGGAATTGCATTTGATCCTTCAAGTGCCTCTTTCTTTATGAGGAATTGTGTAGTATATTCTACAACCCTCAATATAGAATGAAATTAGGTATTTATATTTTATCGAAGTTCTAAATTCGTACAAAAGTCGAATTCCAAGAAGAATTTCAAAAGAATCCTACTTACCATAAACAAACCAAATTCCTCGCAGCCACGACTAACCTTGCGATCGCATGGTTTTAGCCATTGCGATCTCAATAGTTCATGCATATTGGTTTTGCTTGAATTCTGGGTTACCTTGCGATCACAAGGCATATATCCTATCCTATCCTATCGCATAGGCTATCCAGTTCCTTTTATTTTTTACCAAAATTGCACATTCAGTCCTCCAACTTTCTAGCTTCTTCAATTGAGTCCCTAAATTTCCATTTTCATTTCACTTTGGTCATTTTATAATTGCGTCACTAGTCCTCTAGCTTTTGGAATAGTTCGGTCCCTGTTTTAACATTTTTATGCAATTTTGGTCATTTTTCCTCGTTAAGTCTCCAAACACATCCAAATTCGAGTTTTTCCTAAGAAAAATAAAACAAACACACGATTTAATAATATTACATTCTAAAATACTCACAAAATGTCTAAATTTAAGGTCGAAACAAGTAAAAAAAAAATGTACTTATCAATCGAAACACTTATTGTCTAGAGTTGCATACCGACTATTCTTCCAGTGAAGAAAACCATTGTTATTTTTCTATTTATGATTTTAAAGGATATTATCAATTCAAAATTAGAGGAAGGAAAAGAGTTATAAAATATTGAGGAGTTTAAGTAAGTTGTTAGAAAGCATGGTGTAGCATCTAGATGCAATTTTATATTCAGGTCGAATGATGAGTTTCTAACACAAGCCTTCTGCAAATTAGGTTGTACTTGGAGGATTTGGGCTTCATGGAACAACAAGAAAGGATGCACACAAATTAAATCTTAAAACTCAAAGCATATATATATGAGGGACAAAAAAAAAAAGCACTGCACTGCCAAATACACCGGGAAGAAGTATTTAGATGCCTTCAAAGTTGACTATGATTGGAAGTCTAAGCTCCTTATAAAGGCTATAAAAGATGATTTAAAAATTGACAATTAGTAAAGTTATGACATGAAGGAATAGAAGATATGCTAGGTAATGTTCGGGGATATGATGAGCACCAATTTTGATTGCTTAGGCCTTTTGTTGCTAAAATCTTGAGAACCAATCCCGGGTCTACATGCATTGTTGCTATGCATGCTTCAAAGCTTCAAGGTGTTTACATATGTTTAGAAGCCTGCAAGAGAGGGCTTTTAGCAGGTTGCAGGAAACTTTTGGGATTGGATTGGTTTTTCTTGGAAGGGTCGTTTGGAGGGCAGATGCTTGTGGTGATGGCATTACATGCTAATGATTGTATTTATCCAGTAGCATATGCTATTATGCTATAGTGGAGAGAGAGAGAGAGAGAGAGAGAGAGAGAGAGAGAGAGAGAGAGAGAGAGAGAGAGAGAGAGAGAGAGAGAGAGAGAGAGAGAGAATGATATTACCTAGAAGTGGTTTATAAAGCATTTAGTGAAGATTTGAAGATTGTTAATAACAATGAATGAACTTTTATGACACATAGGCAAACGGATTTACAGAATGTGGTAGATGATTTATTTCAAAGGTAGAACATTGATTTTATGTTAGAAACACATAAACTAATTTCTTCAGATTTGATTTTTAAGAGTAATTCTTAAGGAAAGCTTATGGAAGGCCAGGAATTCAACAATCAGTGTCTGATTTGATATTTTGGATGGGTGAGATTGAGAAAGAAAGTCCTACAGTGTTGAATTGGTTAAATAAGCAACATAGTCAACTACTCTCCAGACCTAGGTGGACGACTTGCAAGACATAGATAACTAAGAAAAAAACAAAGAGTACAGTCATAACAAAGAACATAAGGGTTGTTTAGGGATCAATTCCATATAGACAATAGCTTCTAGAAGAATTTATCAGCCCAGTTGTACATTAGTCTTGTTTCATGCCTTTCTTCTGTGTTCTGGAGAAAAGAACTATCTTCTGGATTTTGGATTTTTTTTTTTTTTTTTGATGTACATATAACTGAAAATTTGTTCTCTTGGATGTACGATTGAATCAAATTATGACTAGTGCTTGGTTGAATGAAATTTTATGTATTGATGTATAATTGAGTTATCTGATTGATTTGTCACATATGAATTGCTACTTTTTTCATGGTTACTGAATTCTAGTTTTAGCATATTTTGTTAAAACTCCAATTTTAAATAAACACGGGAAATAAATCCTGCATAAAAGTATTCAGCAATTTGCGTAGCACAAAGGAAGACAAAGCAGAATGTAAAACAACAGGATCCCATTTGATTGAAAACTTAAACATATGGTTTCCTTTGATTATTCTACAACCATCAACACTTCAACACCCCAAAAGCCATCCACACTCGCACAACCCCAACAATATTACCGATGTTTGCCATGGAAATTCCTTGATTGATTCGAATATATAACTTGATTACAAAAACAAGTGAAAATTGTTAATCTCCTTGCTGAAATGAAGTATAATCTGAGCTGGATTCATTCTTCATAACCTACACAATTTGTTTTGTTGTCGTTTTCATGAAGAATAACATTTCAATGATTAAATGCACTAGGGAGAAAATTTTCCTTTCCCAAAACAAGTGAAAGGATTAATCCTATGAGATGGTGAAAATCTGAACTTGATCGTGTTTGATTTGGAAGAAAGTCTTTTAGAGTTTCACTTGTGAAAATTGGGGAAAATAAGAATGATTTTGTCCGGTTGTAATTTTTAACACCGTTAAGGGTCACATAGAATTTCCATCAGCACGGACTTTTTTGAAATGAATGATAGATGGGTAGCTTCATTTTAACTTGTGTGTGATGTGAACATTTAATAATCATTTATTTTAGAGTGAACAATTAATTATCTTTAATAATTTATAAATTTATTTATTTATGATTTTGAGATAAAATGTGTGGTTGAAAAGTAGAGAAAAAATGTGTATGATTGATTTGAAAATTGTGTGCTTTATAAATTATTTATCAAACAGAGGCTTAATTCTCAACAATTCATTAGGAATAATTTTAGAAAAACATTTTTAATTGATATTTTTAAGTGATAAATGAAAAATAATACATTGAATTATATAAATAATTATCCCATTATTTACATTTTTACCATCCAATATATGTACATAATGCCACAATATTATTTAAAAATATCTATTAAAAATGTCACGAATAATTCCTCCCATCAGACAAAAGTTGTGATATTGAATGACGTCAAATCCTTCGTTGAGTTCAAGTGTTCAACGACCTCGACACTTTCCTGAGCAAGAGCTGCCAGACACAAACAAGAGTTCGGTTATTGGGAACAATTTAACTCGTTAAACCCGAACGAAGCCCCACCATTTGGAGAGTAGCGACTCAAGAACCCTAAGCGAAGATGATGGGGAGCATCCTTACTCGCAATCTGTGGAGCGGAATCAATGGCTACATCAAAGAATCTATCTCATTTGGGAGTAGTAATTGCAGAAAAAATGGGAGATGGTACAGCGTTATACCAATGGTGATTGAGCACTCTTCCCGAGGGGAGCGCGCCTACGACATATTCTCTCGCCTGCTGAAGGAGAGGATCATTTGCATCAATGGCCCGATCTCCGACGACACTTCTCACGTCGTTGTCGCCCAGCTTCTGTTCCTCGAGTCTGAGAATCCATCTAAACCCATCCACATGTACCTTAACTCCCCTGGTGGCGCCGTGTCTGCTGGTACCCTTCTTTTCATTTCAGAATCATATTTTATTTGTTCGAGAACTGAAACACAATTTTCACTGCCTGTAACAATCACTTTTAGTAGAATTCACAAAGAGGACGTAATAGTGCTTATAAACCCACAAGCAGGCCTTTCACTCTGGATAACAACCACTTTCGGTAGAATCGCCCTTAAAACGGGCTTGTAAGGATGGTGCACAATGTGCTTATAGTCCACAAAGGAATGCCTTTTTAGATACAATCTCCTACACGTTAGATTGTTACACTACTATTCCTGTTAATATCCATTTATAGTTTTCAAAAGATTCTAGAATTATAAATTGAGGGTCTGCATTTCACCCAGTCAGGCGGAATTTTTATGTCCAAGGTGATTAAAGATTTAAAAATGGACTGATGTCCACTTTCCAGCTGTAGATGAACATAGACAAATATAGCAAGGAAACTATTATGTATATTATACATTTTCCTTACTTTTGTCTGTTTATTAATTTTCTCAATTTGCTGGAGCCTCCAAGAGGCATCAGAAAATGCAAATTGATTTTTTTTCAATCATTTCCAAGTTTCCTTGGTCCCCTGCAGCGCTGTCATCCATATCCTCTTTTCGGACTTATATTTACTTTTTTCTAATATCATATCACAACTATCACTGCAACAATAATTTCTCAAATACTATGATAGTTGACGTTGAGGGTCTGAAGTATTTAGCCCAGACAAGGACAATTTTTCTGTCCTATGACGAAATCAAGATTAAATTGGAACATTTACAGCTTTAGCTGAACTTTGATTATACATTTTTCCTTATTCGTGTCTGTATATTCATTATTCTGAATTTTTTGGACCTCTAAGAGGCGTCAGAAAATGCAAATACCATGCCCACTTTTTGTTTCTTCTCACTCCCTATGTTGATCCATGACCTTGAGAAAAGATTCAGTTTCGCCCCAAATTGAGGATTATTTAGTTTACTCATATCATACATGATACTTGATTGCCAGTATTTCCAAACTGAATCATATCCAAGTCCCATATTCAGTTGAATCAGATCTTGCAAGCGCTTCCGGGATATGATTATCATTTTTATATATTTTTCATGCAGGTCTTGCTATCTACGATACTATGCAGTACATCCGATCTCCTATCAACACCACGTGCCTGGGACAAGCTGCATCGATGGCTTCTCTTCTCTTGGCTGCTGGTGCAAAGGGTGAGAGGCGATCTCTCCCAAATGCTACCATTATGATTCATCAGCCTTCTGGTGGATACAGTGGGCAGGCCGAGGACATGAAAATTCACACCAAGCAGATTGTTCGGGTTTGGGATTCATTAAATGTGCTATATGCAAAGCATACAGGACAGCTTATTGAAGTAATTCAGAAGAATATGGATCGTGATTATTTCATGACGCCTGAAGAGTCAAAAGAGTTTGGCATTATAGACGAGGTCATAGATCAGAGACCAACGGCCCTGGTGACAGATTCTGTTGCAAATGAGGGCAAAGATAAAGGTTCAAACTAGAGATTGCAGGTAAGATATATCCATCTTGTACTTGTGTCCTCAAAAACTAAACTATATCAAGCTATTACATTGCACTCATGCGTAAATATGCACATTTCTTACTACACAATCAAAACATTATCCCTTCTGTTGCCACGATATTTGTATATAGGTCATATTTGTTGTTTTGTTTATATTGTTGTTAAACATTCTCTTTCTGATTTTTTTTATGGGATCCTTTGGTCCTTGTTTTTCCCTTTCGAAGGTTTAGTTTGTAGCTTTGTGCATAAGGTTTTTTAAATGTAGTTGGCATTTTTCTTATCCTCAAGTTGTCTATGAAATAAACCTTGATACTATGAAGTGATCTCTTAGATGATGATCTGGTTTATATATTGATTTAATCCAGCTGGTAAAACAATCAGCATAAAGATTTTCAACTATAACACTTGAATGAATGCAAGTTTGTTTCTTTCTATAGTAACTAATAATAGAAGAATTTGATAGAAAATTACGGCAATTCTAGTTTGTATTAATTTTTAGTTATTCACAAGGAAGAAAAGTCATTCCTAGGTTAACTATTAATTTATGATTCATGGATAAAGTTTGATAAGAGTATCGAAGGAACTGACTTGGCGCAAATATAGCTGTGCCAGTCTTGCATAGTGTTGATTTCATTCATAGGCTCTAATGAATCACATAGATATGGTTGTAGTTGATAAGAATACAATGCATGGTTATTGAAAATAAATGACTATAAAGGACCTTTTTGGCTTAGTTTGTGATGTGGTTTCCTCCTCGTCTCTTAACTGAAGGAAGAACGAGGAATACGAAGCTGGTATAATTTCCTCTTTCTTGAAAGTAATGAGATATTTTTCATTTGCAAGAATTAATACTAATTTTTTTAAGTCCATATGGTGCAGTCGTGTTGCTTCATGTGGGTTATATTCTTCAGAAGTTCATTTTCTCCAAAACTATGGGTGGACTTCAATAAGAAATCCTTGAAAGAATTAAGGGATTTTCTGCTTATGAGTTTGCATTGTATACGGTTTGAAGAAATATAAGTTCTACGTAATGGTAGGTAGTTGAAGGACAAAACATTCATAAGATGAATGTTGTAGAAATAAGGATTTAGAACAATATCTAACTAAATGTAATATGGATAAAACAAGAAATGATAATGCATGTCAACAAGTGGCGGTGGTTCACGTTACCAACCTAAATTTATTTTGGATGAGGCTTACATTCTTGTCTTCATTTTCAGGGCTACATAATCTGTATTTGCTTAGAAATATCCCTAAAAATTCTCTCAGTTAACTCTCTGGAAATGGTATGATGAATTGGAATTTTCGGTTAGGAGAAACTTGAGAGGGAGGGTGGTTTAGACTTGACATATTCATTGACTATTTATTGAGATCATTTTTGTGAAACCTTATTGACAAAAGGTTGTGGTGGAAGTTAGACACCTTTGAATCCTTCTTTTGCAAATCATTTGTAATCCTCCAGTTGTTTCGCCAATTAAAAAGATCTTCAATGAAGCAGCTTCTCTTGTAATAAATTCACCCAAATAAAAAGAAGAAAGAAGAATATTAATCATCAGAATTAATTCAATTAAAAGAACTTATGTCCAGGTTCACATGCTCGACTCAAGTAATACAATGTCTTTTTGAAGTCCAATTTGATCTCAACCTTGGTCTGTCAGCCAAGTTTTTCTCTACACAGCCAAATCCAGAAGCTTTCCTGTGATTTCTTTCCCACTTCCCCTTCAACCATGACAAGCTTCTGTCCTGCTCATTTTCCTGCTTGCCCCATCTCTCCTAAGTACCCACACTTCACAACATGAGCTTCTGTCTTCCCCATTTCCTCTTTGGCTGCTACACCCATCTCACATTCCCAAGCTACAAACTCATTTCCCATTTGCCCAGTGCATCTTTTCTTCCTTCGTCAATTCCTCAGATCTCCATTGTGTCCCTCTTCCCTGTTTGTGGACCCTGATCTCAGACCTGGCCTCCCTATCATACCCAGACGATGGCAAGTTTATTGGATCCAGGTTAATTTCGCCTTCCCCCCCCTCCCCCCCCCCCCCCCCCGCCCCCCCTGAAATTGAGAAATTGTTCATATGATGTTGTAAATTACAGCTTATCTATGTCTTGTTTATAAAGTGAGTGGCTAAGCCTCATGTCGGAGCCATATCCATGCATTATGAAGAAAAAAGGTGGACAGACCAATGTGGCATATCCTGCATGTGTATGAATGCGTCTGGCATGTGTCAGTGTAGTGTGCGGTACACGTGGGAAACCAAACACCATCCATGGAGCTTGTCTGTGCTTCTTACAAGTGTCACTCCACATCTGGTTTTAAGTCATGTTGCTTCCCTTGCTTATATGCAGTTGCCTATGTGATTATTGCATCACTTTTATATTTACCCAGATATGAAGTCCCGAGGTGGTTTATCCCTTCTTTTTTATTTTCATACACTATTATTAACTACAATTCATTTATTGAGGGCCAGTTGTTCCAATAATGTATCCACCATTATTGACATAAAACCAAAATCCAGCACTGGCATGAAATCAGATATCCACTCCGGAAAAAATCAAGCATGACCTTGAATTTATTGATTGTTGTGTGAGAAATCGGATGGACAGAGAGTTTGTGTATGCTTCAAAGCCACTATTTTGTTGTTTTTTCATGCATATGTGCCTTGCACCAAGACCGATGAGAATTTATTTGCACGTTTGATATATTGGTCTCTTGAGGAAGTTTGTAATGATGTTTCATCTCATAAATCTCATTCATCTTGCCCGAAGGTTCCTTGTCAATTAGACATTACTCCCCATTCTCCCATCCACTCGTTGCTTAAGTAATTGGTTCATGCCCAACTCTGACCAGATTCTACCCACACAAATCGACTGCATTGAAAATGAAATAGTAAAAATAGAAAATAAGAAACAGTAGGTTAATTCGAATAAACTAGATGTCCCAAGATATTATTGGTATTCCAAGGAACCAATAAATAAACCTCTCGTATACACTCAGTGTTGCTGAAATAATTTATCAACTATCTACGTATAACAACGTACCACTAATTTACTATTATCATTGACCACCAATTAAAATATATAAAAGAAAATAAAAATAAAATAAAAAACATGGATTCATAAATGGGTTTACCATCTTAGCTAAAGCTATTGCTATTTGAAAATTGTGTTGATGCACTAGGGAAAAGCATGGACAGATCATACTTGATTCCCGTTTGAAATAGACGTAGTCTAATATAATGTCAGCAGAGATTGCAGACTTATTTAGGGTGAATAATCACCTAACTAAGTTAGCCCAATCAACCAAACTAGCAATAGCCCGTAGAAGTGCAAGAATCTGGTCACACACTTTTCTCCTGCATGACTCAACTCATGCATGTCAAACCAAATTCAGTTAACATTTTTCAGGCTTTGTGACCCCTGGAAACATGGGTCCCTGGTATATTCTTGCTTTGAGCCCACATTTTTGTGAGGTCTATTTAGTGATCAACCACAATGATTGGCAACTGCCTTTATAACAGTCACTTCTTCCCCTTCCGGACTATACTTTTAAGAACTGCTGTTGTTTGTCATTCTTTAATTAAGGTATTCTCCTCGTGTGCTATAATGTATTTAGCAGAAAAAAATGAATGTTTATGTTTTTGTTTCTGTTTCCCCTCTACGAATCAACTCAGATCTGTAAGAAAATTTATTACTAGTTAAATGTGTTGTCTTTGAGAGATGGGGAGGGAGGCCGCTGGTGGGCTAATGTATTTATTGCAAACTCAGGCTGTGATATTATCAACTCTTACTGTTTCTGTTCAGTTTGCTTTCTCTTTTTCACAAGCTAAGATCTGTTCAGTGTACATATTTCACAATTCTCTGGGAGTGGATTGTTATATGGGGCTTTCCCTCCTACGTAACCAAAGCTGATTGACTATAGATATATTTTTTTCCCTCTCTTGTATCGGCATTTTCTTGCTGTGTGGCATCTGACCGCCTTTTACGTTACTGACCGTGTTGTTTATGGTTCTGGTGCAGTTCTCTTAGTTACCATGGTGCATTTCCCATCTTAGGATCAAGGGAATTCTTACCAAACACCTGTTATGAGCACACATCGACAAGTTCTCATTCGTCCATCTCCTTTTTTGAGCATATTCCTTTTCCACCACCTCCATCCGCTGTATCTTAAGTTTTTGATAATCTCTGCACATTAGCAAGGTCCACACGCATTCTGGCTTATTTTTTACTGGGGATTACATGTACTGGATTATCATTACACACAAATAAAAAGTAGATTCGTATGAATTTGCTAATACGGTTTACAGGATACTTGGCTTCCTTGTCTTCGAATTGTGATTTAGCGTTTGAATTTTAATTCATCCTGTAAAAATAAATTTTGATCAAAGGTCCTCTCAACCTATAAGCCTTGCACTACAAAGCTCAATTGATTGAAATGTGACAGTGAGTTGCAGGGTGAGAGTTCGAATTCTTCATTTTGTATGAATAAAGGTTCCTTACAAGTTCAGTTAAAATGGCAAGCTCTCAACCCTGCTCCATTAGAGGCACATTTCAAGATTTACATTTTCTACAAATTTCTAGGATATGAGTTGTGGAGACTAAGTTCAACTTTTTTTTTGTGAAAGTAGTCTTGCTTAGACTCTATCTATTTGACTAAAGTCAAGTGGATGTGGATGGAAACGAAAAAAACTTTCTTACACCTAACCCACTCTATTCATTATGCTCAATTACTTGAAAACATTGCATGACGAATGTTATGTAAAGAATACTGTGGTTCCAAATTTTAATTTTAACTCTAATTCTATTTCATTTGGTTACAAATCGTACCTTTTTTTCCCCCCAATAAATTGTGAAAAATCGATTCAATATGGTAAGCAACTTTTCTATCTCGACGTTTAAAATCATGCAAGGTCTTAACTTTTCATATACCTTGCAAGATCACAATCGTCCTCGGCCTCTATGTATACCTCATGACCAGTTGTAAATTTAGGTACTGTTTGATAGAAACCATTTGTCTAGGAAATAGGAATTTATTTACCACTTTTTTTTTTTTTTAGTCTAATTTTGTTTGGAATTGATTTTCCTACTTTTGTTAGAAATTACATCAAGTCAAATGAATTCTTAGCTAACGGGTGGTAATTGATTTAGACCTTTACATGACAAATCATAAACATCTCGTTTGATCATTTTTGTTTTTGTTAATTGACTTATTTTCGTCCAAAATTTAATACTCTCCCGTCCCACAAAGATAGTTCCTTACTCATTTTCGCACATATTAAGAAATGTCAATTAATGTTGAAAAAATAAATTTTAAAATTATTTTTCTTAATATACCCATAATAAATTTATGTAGTTTTTCCCAAAATTGAAAGAGTATAAATTTATTTAAACAAATAAGAAACACTTTGCATAAAGGCAAAATTGGATATAAAATATTAACTTCACTCACAAAAAAAAAAAAAAACTGGACTATTTTTGTAGGATGAACGAAAAAGGAATAGTAGATGACTATCTTTGTGAGATGGAGGGATTATTATTATTATTATTACCATCATCATCAAGTATGTGAAAAAAAAAATAGCTAAATTTTATTTTATTCGTCATAGAAAATAATGTCAACTAAAAAAAAAAAAAAAAAAAAAAATTTTCTTTTACATAGAAAATTAAATCAAACAAACACATTAACAATTAGGCCCTATTTTATATGAAAGATTTTCCATGGACATTTTTCAACTTTTGCACCGTTTGATTACCTAAAATTTTCATGAAATTCGTTTTCCAACTTTTTTCGAAATCTGTTATTTTTCTTGATTTTAAGGAATTGATTTCCTTGACACTTTGGTGAGAATTGTTTTTCCATCTTAGGTGAAAAATCATTTTCACCTCTTCTGGTCTTTTTGTTGTTGATAGTGGAAAATCATTTTCACCTCATTTGGTCCTTTTTGTTGTTGATAGTTGACTTTTTTTTTTTCTAAAAATTAATATTATTATTATTATCAAGTACAAATGTATAAAAAATATAAAAAAAATGATTGAAATAACAAAATTTTACTTTATTTTCTACTGAAAATAATGTTAATCAAACAACAAAACTTGAAAATCTCTACTTTTTTTACATAGAAAATTAAATCAATCAAACTTCTAATTCTCAAAAACTCAATTCCATGAGATTCGTTCTCTTTCCATCCAAATTTTACCCTCACAATCAAACGAACCCTCGTTCAACGACATTTTTTTGTTTTTCTGAGGTAAAATGTGATTAAAAATTGAAGAGGGAATGTTGTTTGGTAAACTTTCAATTTCCTGAACTTCGTTTTCACCCAAATTTCACCATCGCTATCAATGAAAACAGATCCTTGGTGTCAAATGAGGCAAAAGATCAAACATACTCGAGCAGATTTAAGTTTACATCAACCCTTTTTCTTTATTTGTTACACAAGCTCATTAAAATCAAAAAATAAATTCATTTTTATCCTATGGATACAAAATGGCTAAAAACCAAATAATGAAACAATACATGATACAAGAACGTTGAAAAGTAAGTTTATCTTACTGGTACAGAAGCTTTCAGGCAGTCATCAAAGTAGCATAAAATTAGCATTCAAAATTTACAGCTTGTCTTATATTACATTCCAGCATAAATTACTGTTGGTAGCCACTAAGAATTTTTACTTCTTGGGTACTCAGTATACCTCAAATATAATGGAGCAAGCTGAAGTAAAGCCTGGAATGTAGAGAAAAATTATACTTCAATCGATCCCTAATGTCACCAAAAAAACACTGAACCAGAGCGAATGGCAGAATCCCTCGACCTATCGAATTTTTGAATGCTGATGAAAACTCAGGAATGTAGGCTTGCTTCATACCTGTACAAATGTTCTGTTGGCGTCTCTTTTATTTACGGTGCCTCCTCTTTGGTTCAGCTCTCTGCCTCTTCTCATCATCCCACTCTCTGTCGTACATTCTAAAACTTTTGTTAAGAAATTCTTAATTTAACCAACGTCAAAGACTATAAGCAAGCAATGAATATAACACATGCAAGATAAATCAATTAAATAACTTGAAACCTGAGTGACTAAACACATAACAGCCAAAAGTTTTGGAAAAGAATAATGTTATTCATCATTTGTTAGTATCACCATCAGTCTAGGTGGCAGTGAATCCCTTGATTCATCGTCCAATGCATTAAAAAGCATCACGACTGCATTTACAATGAACTAGGGGATCCAATCCACTACCACAGACTGATGATGATCTTTACCAATGATGAATATTATTACTCTGAAAAAATATTCTGAGATGCCATGTCAGATGAATATCACCATGACATGCTTAACTCTCTACCAGGAGGTCGAGAGAAGAGATCTAGTGATCTCTCCTTCAGTTCGTTAGCGACTAAGCATTAATTCATAAAACTCCTAACTCAAACAAGTGCTAGAACCCTTAGATAAGGGGTCCAAGCAATAGTCTTATCCTTGACAAAGAAAGAAACGGAAAAAAGACCGTGAAAGCAAAAAAATGATAGCAAAATAAGGAGAAATATTGCAATGCAAAAAGGCTGTGGCCAAAGATGAATTATTAAGCCTCTGTTTGGTAAACATGTTAAAACCCAATTCCCCAAACCACTTTTTATTCATACATATTTTCTCTCCCCATTTTTCAACCACATATTTTACCTAGAAAACATAAGAAAATATTTTTTTAAATACAAAAAGTTTGTTATATGTTTTTAAACACAAAAAGTTCAACAAACAGAGCCTAAAAAGGAGACATTAATAACATATTTAATGTTAAGGATACGGATCAGTATCGCGACGGGTTGTCTTAGTAGCTGCTTCTTTGGCATGAATCCTGAGAGCTGGCTCCTCCATATAACCTGGACGTTGGACTATAACCCCCTTACGATCTCCCCTCTCTCTTCCATCATATGACTGTGACAAATTAATTGAAAGGGGAGAAGGTTGTGGTGCTGCCGGTAAATACTCACCAGGTTCAGATTGGGGATGCTCCCTTTTAAGTTTCCGCCTCTTAGAAGCATTGGAATCCATTTCCTCCTTAAGAATGTTCGTTTTCTCCCGCTCTCTCTCCTTCTCTCTCTCTTTTTCCTCCACCTACCCGTGCAAGTCATAAATTACAAGCAGCATCAGAAGCAAATACTTTGGACCTCAATCCAGAAGAAACAGACTTATAATCTTTTGGCAGTATCCAAAGTAAAATTACAAATTCATACAACTATGACCACAATCATAAATTGTTTAACAATAAGCAACCACCAAAAACAAATCATAATATATTTCTGTTGATGGGAGAGAATAGCTGTGGCAGTGCCACCTAATTTGACGGATCTTCCAAATATTGCACCATCTCCTAATGGTTTTCATAAATCAAGGGCTGTAAATTGAGCATTTATGGGTGGAAGTATGAAGCAGATAATCAGGAGATCATGGATGAAAGTATGAAGGCCCAGACTGGATTATTACCCTTGTGGTTCTCCCAGATATTTATTTGCACAGTAAATAATTCAAGCAAGTGTTTTATGTGCGATCAAAAACAAAAAGAATTGAATCACATACATAAAATAGATGGCAGTTAGAAGAGAACACTGCAAGATACCTTAACTGATAACAAGTCCCGCTCATCTCTCTTCCTATCTCGAAAATCATCCTCTCTTCTACGTTTTGCATCATCCTGTAATAAAATATTCTCTTCAGATCGTCTCCGCTCTCTCTCATCGTGTCTTGGAGAGAGTCTTTGTGTATGCCTGGCATTTCCAAACCGTCTATCAGCGTCATCATCCCTCCTACTGGCACTCAGTGACTGGGGCACGACGTGAGGGAGCAAAGGTGGAGGTGGAGGCAAGCTTTGCCCATGAAATCTATCAACTATGTGTGATTTTTCCACAGGGGCTTCATTATGCCGGACTTTACTCCTGTCGTCCTTATTTCTATCATCTTTTCCTAACCTATCAAAGTTCCTATCAGCTCCTTTCTCTTGGACTCTTTCAACAGAACGTTCTCTTCCATACCTTTCCAACGACCTCTCTCTCAATTTTTCAGACAAAATATCATCCCCACGTGACTTTTCAGGACGCTCCAACCGTTCCCTGTAGTCTCTGTCATATCTTTCACTGGTCTTATCTTTAGATCTATCTGCAAGCTTATCTGTTACCCTACTGATGATCGGTTCATCAGATCCTGGTTTGTCAAAATCTACTGGATGAAGTTTATCAGTACCCCGTGCATCAATTGACCTCTCCTTTTCAGGAACACGAACCTCACCCCCATCCATGTCTCTTAAATCAATTTCTCCTTTTCGGCGCTTATTTAACCTATCAAGTTCATCAGCAGGACTAGTTCTCTTTTGTGGTTTATCGCCAGACTTAGCAACAAGATTGTCTTGCCTGGGAGAATGAATAGGTCGGGAAGAAGACTGTTTTTGCACATCCGAAGTGTCAGTTCCATCATCCTTCCCAGTAGAAACCCTTGAATCAGAAGACTTTGAGTTTGCAATCTCTGCTTTCGTTTCAATGTTATGATCTGATGATCTAGTAGATAAGGTTGTTCCTTTTGCTGAAGCTGAAACCATGCTAGGATGGCCTGCAATTGCATAAGAAATGTTAGCACCCACTTTTCTTGCTCTCAAATGGACGAATAGATATATTTTTATCACCTGAAGATGAGACTGAAGTTCTGCCAACAGCTTTTCCAGATTTACCATCATCTTTGGCAAGATCCTGCTTTGGTTGCTTTGCAAGAGATCCAACTGCTGTTGACCTTTTTACTGCAGATCTCACCTGCATCGAGAAGCTAATTTGTAAAAGACAATAAACAAAAATAAAACTTGGAAGGATATTCAAGATCCTTAAGTATCAAGATATATCCGGTATATAATATAAAAAAAATAACAATAACTGGAGTAACTAACAAACCAGGAATAATAACAATAAATGAAGTAACCAAAATACCAGGAGCACCAAATATATAAACTAATCAATAATAACTCTGATAAAGGTCAAGTGACATATAACCAGAACCTTGCACTGAAGTCCTCAATGGGAGAGTTCTTTTATTTATTTATTTATTCTGGGGGGGGGGGGGGGGGAGGGGAGTTGGGGGGTGCAACACACTTCTTGTCACGATCACAATCTGTTATTAGTTTGTAAGTAAAGGCTCTAGGAAATCTATCTAAAGATGGATTCTACATCAAGTTTATCAGAGAAGTAATGGATACACAAGACACACCCTTATCCGCTGGGCATGTGCTAAGCAAGGAGAGCATGTCGAAAGGAGAGGAGCAGCCAGGAAAGAAACGAAAAATAGCAAGCAACGAAGGAAGAGGGAATCACAAAAGAAGCAGAAAGGAAAGAGAACAGAAGTTTTGGGAGTAGATTAGGCACCAAATTAATAAAGGGGTAGGAATATTTGTGGATTCTTCAGGAAAAAAACTGAGTGACTTGTGAGAGAGAGTAGGCCTCTCGAAAGCCTAGAATTGTCTTTTTATTTTTCTTCAATTCTAGCTAAATACCCTTTAATAATAAGATGCTTATCAATATATTAGGATTTTGAACAAGCTGGTGGAGCAGTTAACCATTAATTATTAATACAATTAAAGCAGGCCTCAATAGGTTGTTTTTTAAACCATGGAAGCCACAAATTATAGAATTTATACAACTCTCTTAGGCAAGCATTTCAAATTATTGATGTGTTAAATTCAAATTATTGATGTGTTATTTTAATCTGTTTTACAATTTCATATTTAAATTTTATTACATAAATAATCCACTTTTCATTACAAAAATGATGCAAAATAAGCTTCCATCTATTATTTACATCTTCACCTTATTTGGCACTGCTGTAGCTGGAAATCAAATCCAGAGTCTGTTCAATAGCAGGGTTAGAGTGATATAGTGGTAAATGACCGGGAGGTTCAGGCCTTTAACTGATTAAATAAAAAATTAAGAAAATAAAAACCAACAAACTCCAACTTCTTATTTTCCCAAACTACGCTCTTAATCTCAAAGCCCAAAACTACTAAGTACTAAAGGCAGAAACCTCTCTTTCAGCCAAAAATCCTGCTCAACTATTGCTGTTTCAGTTCTTGTTACTGCGAAGAAATGTATGTTGACTAGTATATTAATTGCCCCAGGAAGAAGAATTGCACAGTAGTTCACTGCATGAAGAATCCTAAACAAAGTGCCTATTTAGGGTAGATAATTTTTGGATAATTTTGGAAGATTTTGTGTTTTTGGAAGAATATGTGGTTTAAAAGTAATTGAAAAGTGGAGGGTCCTATAGAAATGTGTGGTTGAAAATGAGTTTGAGAAAAAATTTGAAAAAAATGGGTTGGAGCAAACAAGCTCAAAGTATTTGCATTTTTCATCGTAAATCTTTCAGTAAGTCACAGAATTTCGCTTTCATGAGTTTGATAAGGAAAATGGGTGACACAAAAACTTATAAAATAAATAAAATAATTTTAAGACAAGGTGGCCTAAGAGAGTTGCAAAACTGTTGTCCTAAGTTCTAGTGGCCTTCTGTTCGTGCAGGTGCAGGTACAATTGACAATTCACACTTGTATTGACAAAATAATGTTACGGAATTATAGGCCTGGCCATCCAACATTTTCTTATTTGGCCAAATATTTCCCCCTCTCTACCCCCACTCCCCATTGCTCTAGGTGGAGGCCTAAACACCCTGCCTAGACATTGATGGTAATTTGATTAAAAACTCTTTACATCTTCAATGAGAGATTTACAAGTTATCTTAATGCCATCAAATTTATTTTTCTCAAGTCAAATTCCCCTTATACATATTAATGTCCGATACCTTCTTTAACACCCCTAAGCAAAACAATATTTATTGCTGAAAGAAGAATCGACATCTATTACAAGTTTCTAGGGCCATCATCATCATCATCATCATCATCATCATCATCATCATTATTGTTATTATTATAAGAAACGAGAACTTTATTTATAATAAAGTAACTGATTATTACACAAAAGAAAAGAGTAGATGAGCCATCCACAAAAAGAAAACTAGTTGCCTCATATGGACCAAAAAAACTAATTACATAATCCTTCGTGGCTACTAGAATCGATGTATCGAAAAAACTATTAGGATCCAAACGAAACAAAAAGTTCTCCAAAGAACTGATTATTCCAACTGTTCTTGCTCACAGACTCGTGAAAAAAATGATACCGTCCCATGAATCTTCAATTGATCGCTCGGAATTATTAAAAATTCTTCTATTTCTTTCTATCCATAACACCCAAGCCAATGCCATCACTACTATTTTCCAGATCTCCTTTACCTTCGTTCTATTACCCCCAAAACACCATTTAAGTATCAAATATGCCCCACTACTCGGTAATACACCTATTTCCACCAAACAAACCCAAAATTCTTCCTCAAATTTCTCTAGCATGCTCACAATGAATTAGTATATGATCCTTTTTACACAATGCAATATGATGGAGAGATACACAATGAGGGTTTTCTCAATTGTAACAAATAACAGGTGTTTCACCTTTCCCAAATAATAAGCCAACCAAGCAAAAGCTTTGATCATATTCATTATTAGAACAAACTCAGTCTCATTACAAAAGAATACGGGACGACTACATAAATCCTCCGTCCCCATTCTGTTCTATGCATTGCTAGATCTATAAGAAGGCTTAAAGCACTTAGCTCCTTGGAAACTACCACAGGCCGAGTTATTTTGGTTTGCCCCTCCCTCGCATCACTCTTATGAACAAGGGCTTATTTAGGTAAAAGAAGTAATTTTAACATATTTGATAATCAGATGCTAGCAAGGTCTTAAAAACACCTGCTAACGTACTTCCAAAGAAAATTCATCATACTTAACTCATGTCACTATGTCAGTGACTAAAAATACTTGGATGCTTTGCCTTTGTTCATATTCTCCCAGCATTTCTAGATTAGCTATTTAAAGCATATCCAATGGTGGTGTAAAATAAATCTAAATTGTGATTTAGTTCTCAAAGTGACCAAAATCCTCTCCAATGGAGAGATGCAAAGGAAATGCAAATTACATTTTCTGGCAGAGAATTTAAAAAAGATGTAAATTAACATTTTTTTTTTTAACCACCACAAGAAGTAAAAAGTGGATTTTGATCCTCCCATTAGAGTAGAATTTGGATTTAGATCCAGTGGGATGTTAACGAGTTTGGAGATACCAATTTTACACCACCATTGGAGATGCTCTCAATAATTTCCTTACTGCGTAGATTATGCATATTTGCATACTTCTCTATATAACCGTGTAAAGTTCTTAAAATCATGAATGAGAATTTAACAATTTATTCTCCAATATTTGAACACAAACATTATAAAACACAAAATACACCATAACTCCCAGAAGACACAAGTATATAACAGTGAAGGTTTCCATATATATATATACATACAAGTTCCAACTAAATGGGAGGGCAAACTTGGAATAGAAGCAGCATGCATCATTTCATTGTGTCAAGAAAAAAAAATGTCAACAGGTGGATAGAGAACCGTTATTTGAATGGCAAAATTTTTTGGGTTACACTAATTTTTAATCTCTTCGTATATGTTCATGAGCAGAAGATATGCAATCAAGCATGAAAACAATGTCCAAACAGCAAATGGTGAGATTCGGTAGTAAAATTGCAATTCTCATTCCCTGTTGAATGCAAGAATAAGTTCTTAGCAACATACCTCAGATTCCACCGACATCTTAGCAGTAACTTTTGAGTTTTCTTCCGGTTGTTTAGTTGCAGATTCATCCATCTGTTTTAGATTTTCAACTGAACGAGATATTCCAGACTGTAAGGCAGAAGGCACAGAAGATTGAACATCTATTCCATTAACTGGACCACCTTTTAATTTCAATTGTGAAGGATCAGATTTTAGAGAGTTGTTTTCTGTTTTTTCCATCCTTCCATCAGACCTCATTCTAAGGTCTTTGCCCGAACTCCCTGAATCTGAATGTAAGGTTCCTACGGAAACAGTTCTACTCCCCATAGGCTCAGCTGGAGAAACATTTGCCCCAGCCACATTTTGCACAACAGCAGCACTCACAGATAAAGACTTGGAAGCCGGCGCAGGTGCAGGCTTTATCTCAAGATAACCCATGCCAAATTCCTCATCTGTAACCCATGAAGGCTGCCAATACAACAACATAAAACAGACAATCCTTAGATTGACTTATTCAAGTACACAGCTCAATTTCTATAAGAATATACACACTGCTTATAGACAGAAAACAATCAAGAATCATTTTGAAGATTGTTCTCATGACATCCACAAATGAAACAATGTCATTCGTAAAAAGTAAAGTGAACCATATCATCAGATCAGCCAATCAAGGCATAAAATAATGCTGGGCATTCACAGTGTGCAACACGGAACTATAGTCTATAGAAGATATCTAAGAAGCACCGATACTTGTAGACTCGTTAAGTACCCCACCTCAGATACGTATCCAAACTCCGATACTCTATACCCTCCGATATGTATCGGATACTTTTTTTTAATTATTTTATATGTTTTAATATTATTAAATTTTCTATACGTATCCGATATGTATTTTTTAATTATTTTATATTTTGTATGATTTTCGATACATATACCATATGTATTTTTAAAATTATTTTAATAACTTATTGAATATCAATAATATTTATTGAAAATACACGATTAGACATCTGAGGTGTTGGACTGCTCGAGGTCTAGGGTACTAATCTATCATTAAATAAGTCAGACTTGGAAAGTTATTTTTAATGATAATGAAGAAATTGATGTTGATGATGTTGAAGAAAATGAATTTTTACTTTATATTTATTTACCATGATTCTGTATTAATTTTTTTTAATAAAATTACGTTGAATTTTATAAAGCGTATCGGCATATCCTAATTTTTTCAAAAAAGTTGCATCGGCTTATTTGTATCGTATCGTATCCGTGCTTCTTAGGAAGATATCATCCCAAATTACAATTAAGGATTGTTTGTTACATCCAAGAACGCACTTTTTTTCAAATATAATTGCTTTTTGGCCAACAGTATTTAAAAACTGATAGGATGTATTCCATTTCATAATTTACCTTTCTAGCTGCCAAAGCTGCAGCAACACCGGTTGCTAAAACCTTTAGATCCTCCCTTTCATCACTTTTGATTTTAGCTACCTATGCAAAGGAAAAATAGAAGGTGATTAGCTCAGAATTCAACACTTAGGAGAATGTCCAATAGAAAAAAACCCTTCCTATTTTCATGATTTACCCGCTTCTCAAGGTTGATACCACTCTTCCGAGTAACAGGAAAAACACCTGAGATTTTAGTCAACATTATAAGAGCATTTCGAATCTCCATGTACTCAGTTGATTCCAAACACTGAATCAGCAACCTAGTGATCCTCTGACTCCATTTCCAGTGTACCTTCAGGCAAACATCGAATTTAGGCTAACAGACAAAAATAGATAAAGTATAGACCAGCATTATAATTTCATCTTGTTCTCTTGGAAAGGTGGAGCGTGAATCATTGAGACAGTCTATAAATCGTCACAGAAAATTTGATTGTGCAACCTGTGTCAAATTGATGACCTCGCACCGTTCATTCCTACTGCCAATAAATGTGTCTTAAATGATTAATTAATCAGAAGAGAAATCCACCAATGAGAACAATCCATATGATCCATGATCATCCAATTTCTGAGTGTCTAAACTCCATGAATATTTATACCCAGAAATAAAATAATTTATGCATCTTCATTTTCCACGGTTATCTAGATTTTATCATTGATACATGCAATAAGATTGACATACTAGATAAAAAAATGTTGAGGGTTGGGATTGATAGTACTTCAAACAAGCATATTTTGATAGCTTGAACATAGATATGCACCCATTTATCCACCAATGTGCTAGCAAAGTAACAAGTACAACATGCATAAACTGTTTTACAAATAGAAGTTTTGACTTTGCTTCCATTAACTAAGTTATTCTCAAGTTTAACAGCTCCTTTTCCAGTTGGTGATAAAAATTGGAGCTAATATGATCGATGATCCTTTAGATGATATAATTCCATTAATAATTGCTACTTTGTGCAGCTCAATATTTTTTATTTATTTTTTAATGAACATTTTTACATGGTTTTGCACCTCAGTTTGGGTAATGTGATGTACATCTGTGTCTAAAACAATTGTTTATCTTCTTGTAGAACACTTTAATATCACAAAAGATGTCAGTCTTTATTGGTGTTAAATGATGTGCTTTACAAAGTTCAGAAACCTAGGTTGTTACATAAGATCTAAATAATGATAGACTTATATGTGCATAATTATTTTTTCATTTGGTTTCTCCTCTCCTTTTTGAAGAAATAGATTTGTCCTCTTCCCATTTTGGGTGCCCAAACATAAAAACTACATTGCAGAACATTGTATCAAGTTTCCTATACGAATATCTTAGCCCTGCCTCTCTTACCCTTCAATGAGTACGGTCATTTTCAAGGACTGAAATGTAACTGGGTATACAAAGGCCCAGTATAACTGCATTTCAAACACATTGGTACAAGGCATACTTTCAACTATTTCTTAACCATTTAGCTGCAAAATTTGAAGAACCTCAAATCAAATTGACATAGAACAATATGGAACAAAAACAAGATTGAGAAAATCTATCTAATTCTATCTTTATTCTTATCTTCATCCCATCACAAATGCATTCATACTTCTATTGTCACCCGAAATAACTGATAATGAACATCTCCTTGCAAACATTAACTTACAAGACTACCATTTTGTGTGACTGAGGCATATCAAAGTTTGTTTTCTTATCTTTTTCTTCTTCTTTTTCTTTTCATGGAGTGAGCCATGTTTAGGTTTATCAAAATATTCTTCCCAATTCCTAACATGATCATGGTATGTATCCCCAACAGATGCTCATTCTTAAGCCTCTGTTTGGTAAAATTTGTTTATAAATTTTGTTTATAAACTGTTTATTAAACAATTTCAACTGGTTAAAGATTCTCGTCCACCATTTTTTACTTTTCAAAAAAATGGACCAATGAAATGTTGCCGAACAATATTTATAAACAACCTTTTATAAACGGTTTACTAAACAGATGCTAAGTTATTGTGACATTGTCAAATATAGTCTCGATAAATGCACACGATTGAAAGAATTAAATTAAGCCCTTGTTTGAGCCCCATTTTAGGTTGAAAAATAAGTCCTGGAATAGTATTTTTTGGAGATTGTGATTTTAAAAAACAACAAAGATTTTATCGAGGAATGTGTGGTTGGAAATAGGAAAGAGAAAAATGTATTTTGATTTTAATGGGGGCCAAACAAGGGCAAAGTTACATCGTCTGACCAACAATACTGAGCAATTAAAATTCCATTAACTGACCTTGATAAATTGTCCATATGTTACACGCTGGCTGTTCGGATATCTATAATAGACAGCAAATCCCGGCATGTTTCCACACTCGCGTTCGTATACAGATTCATCACTCTACAAAACGAAGCACTTTTCAGTATTGAACAAAAAAGCAGACAACATTTATAATACGTGAAATTCATCGCTTTAATTTACAGAACAGCATAGGTGGAGCACAGTTTTATCTGGATAGAGACTAATAGCAAGCATCACACTCAGGATTTTCTACCTTCCAATGATAAGCAGTTTTTAGTGTCTCATATAGAAACCTCCCTAGTCGACCCACTTCATACTCAGTGCAGCAGCAGATCATAGGTTGTATGGTTTTACATATCAAAACATCTATGTGGTTCACTGTGTTGAAAAATGGTGTTCCCAAGGAATGGAGCGTATTGACGAAAATGGCACAATATACAGCATCCGGCATACTGAATGTACAGCGTGGAAATACACAGCGCTGAAGAAACTCCATGTTTATTTTCAAAGTATCTGGGCACGAACTCAACCATGTATCCTTCTCTAGAGCAAGCCGCCGTCGCACAGATTCAACGTGTTCTTCATGATTCTGGAGTTCCATAGTCAATCGGTCAAGAGACTCTTGAATTCTTTCTTTATCTTTCTTTCTTTTAGCGATTGCAGAACTGGAATTATCAGCAAGTTCTTCCAGAGCTTTGAGAGCAGAATGCTGCTTTGCAATCTCAGACTCATAACGAGTTCTTGGTACATAGAGATCATATAAAGTAAGACCCCAGAAGGTAGCATAAAGATCAGGAGACAGGCTATTCCAGGCTTTTGAAGGCAACATTGTTTTGATAGTGTCAAGAAGATCAAGCCAACTGCATTATATGTAAATGGTCAAGCATTAAAGAAAGCAGCCAGTGAGGAGTTGCAACAGACAAAATTCCCAAAAAAAAATTTAAAAAAAAAAAAAAATATGCTTGACTTCCAATCAATAGATAGATACTCTGCATATATCAACATTGTATTCACAACCAAACTAGCGACAAAAAATTCATAAATACAAGGAAAAAAGGAAATATTACGATATAGGCTTGCGAGAAGATCCAAGGTCCAGAATCAATGTAGATGCATCTACAGTTTCGGAATCCTTTTCAGAAGTTGTGGGATGCAGTTCTTCATTACCATCTAAAGGCCAGAAAGCACCAGAGGCTTTTTGACACCTGAAGAGTCTCATTACCGGCCTATAAATTAAAAAGGCAACCTGAACAGGAGAGCATCCAGAATATTATCTAGTAAGTAATGAAGCCACGTAATTTATAACATCATTATGCTAGAAAAAAATTGCTGACAGTTATGCCATGATGATGATAGAAGAATATCATAAAATTAATTCCCTGATTTGCATGATTGTATAGTTGCGTATATGTGACTAGTTTGGTGTTAAGGACTCGCCCTCCAATTCATATTATTTATTCCCCCCCAAGCCGGTTCATCTTTGCTTCCTTGAATGCCATCAACTATGTCTGTCCTTGTCCTAGAAGTTGATTAGCTACCTCTCATTTTGTTCTAGGTATATTTGTATGTAATCAGGAAATTAATTCCCAAATTTATGGGCTTATTTAGTTGAATATTTTCCTAGTTTACTTTCCAAAATAGTTAGAACTGTACACAATACATTCTGCAACTCTTTTGAACATAAGTATCAATGAAATTCATTTACTCCACAGTACTTATTACTTATTAGCCAAATAAATAACTGATGGAAAGCAAGCTTCAAAGAGCCAATAAGAGAGATTGAAATACCTCGGGATCAAGATGATATTGATGTACAAGTTCATCGAGGGTGGGAATTAGCAAACCATAACTCAATACTGGAGTAACTGCACTACAAAGAAATTCCACATACTGAAGAAGGGTTCCGTGGCATCTATCAAACTGTTCACTGACCATTTTAATATGAGGCACGTCTGCCTTTATGACAACTCTGTAGATTAAAAATATTTAAAATACTCAACATTAAATTCACTTCTCTGATATTAAAAATATTTAAAATACTCGACAATAAATTCACTTTTCTTCTGATATCATTATTGTTATTCAAAACTCAAGCCCTTCCAGCATGATCTTGGACTGCAACATATGAAAAATTTTAAATAAAAAATGAAAACTTCACTTACAATACCCCCCCCCCCCCCTCTTTCATTCCCTCCCTCTAACACACACCACAAGGAAAAATAACTCGTTAAATGAGAAAAGAAAAACAAGACAGGATGGATGGAGTTTGAATTATGATAATACCATACCCTCGTATGCACTAATGATAAGTAATATATTGAGTTTTCAATTAAGAATGCAGAAGAACTTACAAAGAACGATGCTGGGCAATGAGTAGCAAAAGAGGAATTGCCAGTTTGGGTTCTTCTTTTGGAAACAAAGCATCTCTAAGTCTGTTAGTGGATTTGATCAAAGCCTGCAGGAAGGAGATTAGTTGAATTTCAAACTTTACAGATTCCCCCAGATTTACAGTCGATAATTTCCAGGTGAAAAATCAAGTCTTCAAATGCCATTTCACAAGCAAGACAGATTCATATTTCGTCTTGGACTGACACGTGTACAATTGTCAATTTGTCATAGATGGGTGCTAACTAGACTTTGTGTCAGCAACAATATTAGTTCACCTCATTTAATGGGGGAAAAAGAGTAGTAATTTAAATTTTGCTTTCCACGTGGAGCATGACAGAAAAGTCGCAAGCTCATTGACGATAGATAGTTGTATGTCTAGTTACATGCACATAAATGTTCAAAAAGAACACGGGAAAAAAAAATTGATAAAAAAATGCGAAAAGTTAATCAACTAGTGTTAATTTTTTCTAGAAATAGAATGTGTCATGCAATAAAAGAAATCCTAAATTCTAGAAAATGAAACGTAAGAAAAGCCTTTGATATGCATTCAAATAGAAATCAAATACGTTATGCAATAAAAAAAATCCTAAATTCTAGGAAATGAAACATAAGGAAAGGCTATGATTTGCTTCAATTAAATGCAAAAATGTTAGGATCAGGTGAAATGAGAGAAAAATTTCGAGTTCCAAAACTCTAATGTGGTAATCAGACAGGTCCAGTCATGTTTACTAGTTTCAAATTGACGATTCTTTACTTTTATGATTGATCGACACATATCCTAATCTTGTTTTGTACACAAGTACATATTTATTAATGGGAACTAACTCAATAGAAGAGTGCAAGGGAGATGTAAACACATCATCTAAACCACAGATTGAGAACTCAAGAAGCCACTGTGCTACATAGAGGAGTTTAAACAAGGGAACAGCATAGAAAAAAAGTTCTTTCTTCCTACTTATGCTAGGGAAATAGAAAAAGAATGAACAGCATATTTTATAGCATTTTCTAACCAATGACCAGTACTTATGCTAGGGAAATAGAAAAAGAATGAATAAGCAAGTGTTTGATAAATAAAATAAATTGGCCTATAAACCAATTTATAAACTACACAATTTTCCAAACCAAACCACTTTCTAACCCCACACATTTTCTCTCTCCAATTTTCAACCATTACTTTTTACCTCAAAATCATAAATAAATCAGTTTCTAAACCACACAGTATTACCAAACAGAGGCTAAATCTATTCCAAAGTTCTCAGATTTTTCTTTTTATGTCAAAAATAACATTTACTGATTCTAGTTACTAACAACTAAAGCACCTTGTTGTTCCTGGTGATTCCAAATGAAGTAGCTTGATAACGGAGTGTGTCACTTCCAGCCATGGCATCCAATTGTTCTTCAGTCATGTTCTCTGTATATTGAACATTAGCCATCTGCTGTATAAGTTCCTACGGCATTTGCAAAATTCAAAATCAATAAGAAATGGTGATAAAAAGTCGATGTAACAAACAACAAACTTAGGGTCAAACAACCTGCAGGAGAACAAGCTCTATCCCATATCCTTTCTTCAATTGATTTACAAGATACTGGAAAAGACCCCTGAGTTCCATTGATGGATATTTTTTACACCTACAAACATGACAAACTCTTTAACAGAATGATATATCATCAATATAAAAAAATAATCAACTACTTATATAGATGAATGCTGTAAGAACATCAGGATTTTTAGGATCTGCCATGAGTTCTAAAACTAATTTACAACTAATGACAATCCAAAATGTGATCAACATATTACATGGTGTCTTTTTTGAACATTAATACCGAGTATTCATACACTCCATCAGTGTAAAAGACAGAGATGAACCTCTAAGCAATATTTGCTGCTAATGATCTTGGCATTTTTCTAGTTAGCCCTAATACAAAGTCACAGAGCGTCAAACTTAATGGATTAATGCTCCGTTTAGAAAGAATTTAAACGGTTTTTAAATCCATTTTTTTTTCTTGAAAGCTTGTATTTGAACTGACAACTTCATTTCCCCAACTAACTATGGGACTTCTCTAAGTGGATAGTAAATTATGGGTCCATTGAAATGTTTGAAAATGAAGTTTGACCATTTATAATTTGATTGATTTCAGAGTTTTCCAAACAGAATTTAAGTTTTCTACATACTTATTCAACAAAGTATCTGTATAAATTCAATTGGATAAATCAAATTGAATTGAAGAAAGCATATAGCTCCATTAAGGATATATTTGTCTTATTTTTAAAACGACTTATTGGATAACCAATAGTTCGACTAAACCAATGCATATCTCATGTACAACCAAAATTTGAAAAAAAAGAAAGCCATGGGACGTTTGTAATGGGGGACCTGATTGGACCCTAAAATTTAATTTGAGATTTTACAGATTTGTGTTAGATCCATATTTTCAATTCAATCCTCTTTCTGGGGTGCTTTGCTCCTCACTAGATATCCAATTCAAACTGTATTCTTGTACATGATATAATCCGTGTATATCATTATTTCTCAGCATTTTTTATAAGTAATATTCTGTTACCACTAACTGCACATGATATAACCTATGACATATTTGAAATTATTCTCATATTTTTCCAAATAACTCGGCTGAACAGAAAAAATATTATTTTGAGTATTTATTAAATCATTATCCTCCTAATTTCTGAATTTGAACCACAATGTATAAATATTTTATTGTGAATGTTGAAGTGCTTAATTTCAGCCATAATGCATGACATTCAAAAGAGACCTCAAAATAATATTGTAAGCAACAGAAATGATGTATTGGAATCTTTAAACGCCTTATAGAATCAAACTTAGGGAGCTTCTTTCCTTTAATTAACAAACACAAGGTTCACAGTTCCACCATCTTTATATTGACCTCAAATCTTGATCCCTAGTTATATAAGAGATGGTGATTCTTTTCCATGTGTAGCACTGTATTTACTTTCTCGGTGCTACTAAGCCCTTGTTTGAGACCCATTATTTGGGAAAAATTATGGTTTGGAATAGTATTTTTGGGAGGACGTGTGGTTAAAAATATTTGAAAAGTCAAAAATTATAGGTTTGACTAGAATAGATGGTTGGGATTGAGTGTTGAATAAATTTGGTTTATAAAAAATGGGGGCCAAACAGGGGCTAAGATTACATACGGTGACTCCATCTTTGTCCTCTTACTCAATTTAAATGAATATTCTATTTAATATGAGATCCTGCTATTCCATTTGACAACACACAGGTAACTATTCAGAAATAAAGTGTCTTTCAATGCTTAAAAATAAAACCACAAAGGTAAAATACGTAGAGCACTTAATAAAAACCAACAGAATATTGACTAGAACTGATTAACCATGAAGTTATACAAAATATTCACATCCCATAAAACATGCATGGAACAGAAACATAGAACAAGAGCCTAGTAAATTATATACAGCAGCAGGTAGAATAAAACAAAAAGTATTAACGTAATTATAACTTCCACAGCGTTTTCAAACACGGATATTTATTTTATTGTTAATGAGAATACCAATGCTCAAATCTATATGAATTTTTATGTCTGTCCATCTGAATACAAAACTTGAAAATTTGTTACAGTGAAAATCAAGTGATGCAAGATGGGAAAAAAATGTACCTGAAAGCATTTCATACCAAGAACAATATCTTAATGGATGTAACTAGACTTTACCATTTATGTTTTTATCCTTTTAAATAATCACGCACATTATACTGGCACTATTATTACCAAAACAAATCCAATAATAGAAATGAGAATGGAACGTATAAAAGAACTGGCAGTTGATGAAACCATCAGTCTGTTCTATTTCTTTATATTGTTTTCTAATCATGATGTGTTTATTCAACACCTGTGCATGAATTCTATAAAGTTTAAAGCAATGATATAAACTAATTTTCTCATGCCTTTCGTTAAAGACCTCATGGTTATGAATGAGCGGATATGGCAAACTGGAACATGCTTTGGTAGATGAGGCTTGCACAAAAAGTCTCCCAAACTCCAAGTATCAATTCCAAAGAAAATAATGGAATTGTTCAAGTACCCACAATAACTTGCATCAAGACACGTCTTTCCAACTAGATTTCAAAGTTTGAGTGCTCAGTCACAGAACTGCATACTGATAAACCTCTTCTCACTAATAATATCAACGTTGCCACCCTGAGAAAACTCTGAATATCAAATTGTTTGGCCATCCTTATTAAACTATGAATCTTTTATTCAAGTACAAGGCCTTGCTTGAGACTATCAATGACATTCATGATAAACATATACAACTCCATGCAAAATCCAATCCCATTAGGCGAGGGAACAAGCAAGACCGAGTCTTAAGAGAGATCCAAAAAGGTACAGTACTGACAAGTGACATAGTATCCTGAGAGAAATCTGATTATAAAATTGTTCCAATAGCTCTTCATTATTAAAATAATGCATCTTTCATTTCCTTGAGATGTCAATGGCATTCTTGATGTAGTCAAGATGCCAACTTAAAAGTAAACTTTTATGCTAAGTCACATATAGCTCAACGTGGACCAAGTCATAAGGGAGACTCTAAAATAGAACGCTATTGATAAATTACATAGTATCCTTGAAAAAGTCTGAATATCATTATCAAGAGAATGCATCTTTATTCAAGCCAGCTCTTCCTTCAGATTATCAGCAAAGGTGAAGCAGCTACTTTCGAAGTAACAGAAAAATAAGCAACAACTGGAGTTGGGGGAGTCAGAGTTAAAAGGAGGATTCCTCACTTCTCTCTCTCATTCAAAACCGTGCATGAGACTTTCATCATACCCGCTGCTGTAGCATTATATACTGTATTGTTACTCTTGCTTTCTTCAGGATGAATCCAACCCCTTCATTGTTTTCGCCTATGTATATTGGATATTTTAAGAAGTGGACATCTTTCTTAGTAACAGGGTCAAGGGAAAAAATAGGAAAGGTGATTTCACTATATTTCTGACCAAGCACAGCCCTATCACAAGAATATTTTTTTTAATAGAGCTGATAGCTCTGAAAAGACAAATTGCCTATCTTTTCCTTCATCTCGGGAGAAATATGGTAGGGGCTAATTCAAACCCCTCCGATAAAATAACTCTTTTCTTACCATTAGCAAGAACTTGCTTATTATAAGGAATTCGAACGAAGCAGCCCATTCCCATTCCGTGTAGAAACAAACAACATGAAGTCTTAATGAAGCTTCAAAAAGAGAATCGTCATTGACCAATTACATACACAGCAGAGCTGATCTTCAGCTCGAACTTCATTTCATTGAATAGCAATTATGTGGACAGAAGAAAATCCAAAACCTAAGCAATGCAGCAGATGGACATGAATATTTACAGCATCCAAATAGTAAAATACCTTTTCCACAATACCCAAATGTAATACCTCCAACAATTTAGGCTTTCTTCTTCTCATAAACTTAAGCATCTTTGTAACATAAAGGGACATTTTTTGAGATTCCTATAGCACCTTAAAAACTAGAGACAGATCCAGCACGGTGATCTAGCTTCTCCATGTTAGATATCATGAAATCTCATCATGCCATGAGCTAACTGCTAGTGGCATCTTCCCATGTTAAAGCAGTATTAAATGTCCAATCGAAGATGTATCCGTCAACATCAGCAGAAATATGAATATATGAACTTGAGAGACCTTTCCAATAGCCAAATATTCGACATCCTTAAACTAAGAGATCTAGCACTTCGAACAGAAAAAAATGAATTAAAAGGGCAGGAAGTACTTAATGGAGTCACCCAGCACCCTCTGCAGACTGAATGGCTTCTTTATCACTAAACAACATAAGCATTCTCCAATCTAACATTGATCTGATTTTTTCTACCCAACATACAAGAGAATTTATGAAGGCTGGACTGAAGATCTGATCAAAAAGGCCAATGACAAAATTGTGCAAGGTCCACTACACCTCCAGCTCAGTCACCAGCTTCATCAGAGATTAATCTGCAACCTGGCAAACTGGGTAAAGCATCCCATGGATATCTAGATTTTTTATAGAAAGGATTGATATAAAATAAATTAGACTACATTCTGTAATGTATTTACTACTTAAAAGAGCAGAATTCTCTGGATAAAGAAACTATTTAAAGCACAAACAAATACCCAGTCCCATTGAGAAACAAATAGAAGTAGAGTAGAAGATAAAAAGGAAAAGGAAAAACATATAAAGTGAAGAATTTGAAGTCTAGGCCACTTATATGGCAAGTAAAAATGCTAACAGCATCTAAAGTAATTCTGTGTCAACCCATCACTGTTATTCAATTTAAATAATTCTTCATTTCATCGATGTATTATTTTAGTAATAGAAGACACCACACTGTCAAGGAAGCACCCAAAAAATTAAAAAAGCACGAGCAGTATGTTGCAGTTACATCTGAAAATAACAAGCAAATCCGGAATAATATAAAGGTGAAAAAGCTACATACAAGTGACCCCAGAATGATGCCAAAGATTGAAGCCAATCTGACAAATTAAGGCCATCATCTTTAAGCTTCTCGCGCCCACCTTGAGCCAAGCGTTCAATTACGACATACTCCAGAATATCGTACTCAAGCTGTTGAATGCATCCATTTTACAAGTGTAAAAAAACAAACAATTTAAACAGGACAAAAGAATCATTCGCCAAACAATGTAAACTGCTGAACAGTAAATAATCGTACCAAAATGAAAAAGCTAGTAGAAGTAGTAGAAAGTAGAGATTGCATATATATGGTAACTAGAATTGAGATAGTGTTTGCTGTAGGCATTTGTTAGAAATGAAGATGCAAAATATACAATAATAGAGAAGAACATTGGATCCATATTGAGACTTATTTCTCATATAATTTCATAAATTACTTCACAGAAAATTAAAGTAATTGCCTCACACCAAAATTCACCATAAATACTGGTAGTTAACGAGATTCCCCCCTTTTTCCCTCTTTATTGCATCTTTTAAGACCTTTCCAGGAGAACAATCAATGAGCGGAAGGGTTAAAACAATCAGGAAAAATAAAATCGCTAAATTCCTAAAAGACTTTTTGCATGGGTATGGGACAAACCAAACTGCAAAAATTTTCTTAGTGATGTTCTTCCTTAGATTCAGTGGACTCTTTCATACTTGAAGACACCGATAACTTCATTGACAACAAGATCCTATTCACCTACATGACATCTTATATCTGGCACAAAATCTTCATCTAAATTCAGTTGCTAATACTATGCAAAAAGAAAGAAGATAACAGCAGAAAAATAAAAACTAAGCTACACCTGAGTCAGATACTTGAATGCATCCACAACAGGAGTGATCATATCCCTGTATGCCTCTATCTGCATTTACAGTTCAAAACCATCATTTAGAAAAAGTCTAGCATCAAATGGAAAAGGCTACATTCAAACTAAACAGATTACCTGATGAACAATTGTCCGGAGCACCGTCATTGGGTTGGCATGAGCTAATTTAGCAACCATTCGTCCAAGCTGCTTTAAATTTTCTTTTGCAAGGCGCTTTAAAATCCTCCTGGTGTCCAACTGCAAACCAACAGGTGGCAAATTGTATGACAAATGATTAATGATAAGAGCCCTAAAACAATGAATTTGTACCTTTGCTATTTGTCTTGCAGACAAAATCATTGGAAAACGCTCATCATCCTTCTCCCATTCACCATACAAACGATAGCGCACCTAATGAAGCAACTTATGAGACCACAATTCAGCTTAATCTAATTGATTCTCAATTAGAAATAGTACACGGTTGAATTCAACCTCGTAGGGTAGAAGACTCATCAGTTCCCAGATCTCCTGTCCAACTGCAGGATTTGCAGGTATCAACTGTAATGAAGGAAGAAGACATGTTCCTAGTGCTTCCTCAATTCTTAACCTTGCATCCTTCAGGTGGAGGCGTGGATTTTCATTTCCATTAGTAACAGTATGAGAACTAAATGCCCCATAACCATTATTGACAAGCTCAAGTGCACAAAGGTAATAAGCTCTCAACACTTTGGATGTCTGTGAGGCAACGTAAAAAACTAATATTAATGAGAAGTACCAGAAAGTGACTAATAAGATGTGCCAAACTAGAACACAGACCTTTTGCAGCAACAAAGTGTCGCGATAAAGATAAGGTCCAGCAGAAGAAAGCATTTCAAAAAGCTCTTTAGGAAGACTGATAAAAGATCTACAGTGGGATGAATTTCCCGTCTCCATCAAGTCAGAGCCAGAGCCAGATCCAGGCAATACATCAATACTTGAAAATTGGTTTTGACGAACAAGTTCACAGGCCGGAGAAATTGATTTATCAATGAGCCTAGATATTAATCACAAAAGTATCAGATAATGAAAAAGCAGAAAAGAAGCTAAGAAAGAGAGGCTAAATAGCAAACCAGAGAAAAAAAAAATGTACATGCAATATTCATCGGCAGATTAATTTACCTAAACAACCCATTGCAAATTTGAATATGTTCTACCGGATTCAGTGTTGAAAGGCGGTCCAACAACTGACGAGCATGACACCTGTGAAATCAAATCAAAATGAAGTTAACGCAATATCAAACTAAATGGAAAATTTTGCTTGCTAAAATTAATAATTATGTTACATATCAGAATGAATTATGCTACATTCTATTTATATGCCAACTTATAGGCTTATTTTTTTGGAGAAGTCTTCAATGAACTCTCCATCACAATTTCCATTTCAGAGATCCATGGGTTTTCTAAAGACACGAGAAATTGAGTGGAGTGCGCTATCTTGGGCTCATTCCAAAATCTTAATACCGTTTTCATAGTGGAAATAGCTTACGTTTAGAAGGACCCAAGAGAACATATAGCAGCTAAGACTAAAATGGCAGGCAAAGACAACTCAAGCATCAGCAACAATGATCATAAGCAGGAAACAAATTTGGCAATACATCCTGCACCATCACAAGCAAGCTACATGCACACACACGGACTAGGTACAATTAATTAACCTAAAATAATAACAATTCAAATTTCAAGTTTCAGAATTACCAATCATCTACTGCAAGGAAACCCATCAGTAATCCCAAAGTTTGGTTATTATCGAGCTCCGAGGACCTCTCGGCAACTGCCCCATTTTCCATGTCTAAAGCAGCAAAAAGATCTACAGTTACATCTTGTTTCTCATCATCCATGAGATCCTTTCCAGTTGCCGCAAGATTAATTTTCCCAATCTTATTAGCCTGTTTTTCCAAGGCCATAAAAGATCTAATGTTAACTTTAACGGTCAACATATCTATTTGTCATAGAGAAAAAGCCAATGTAAACAAGAAAATAAAAATACAAGGGTAAAATGGATACAAGTGCATAGAGAAGACATGAAAATCAGAGATTCATGGGTACATAGGAAAAGTAACTCAATCTTCTTGTCGGATATGGAATTCCAAAGCCCAGAGAAATAAATGGGCACACATGTAAACAATAGGAAAGATATAAACATTGGGGATCCATGGGTACATAAGAAAAGTAAATCTTTTTGTCGACATGGCATTCCAAAGCTCAAGGAATACATGGGCACACATGTGAGCTATAGGAAAAGAAGTACATGCTTAATGATACCACTTAAACCATGACAGAGAGAGATAACATCTTAAACAAATATTACAGTCTTTAGTTATTCAATGCAACCAGAACATCCAGATATAATAAGTTGAACTACCTCATCAAGTCTTTTGGCCGAGAAAGAGTTGTATTGCTCAAATGCTTCCTCATCCTTGGGAAGTAAGTGTGCATATCTGAAAAGATACCATATCATAGGGTAGAAAAATGTCAAGCCATGAGCAGTACTTGGAAGGGATCATGAGAGGACATAAAAAGAATGAGAAATAAACAATTAAAACAACCAAGTTAGACTGTAATTGCCCAAGCCTCCAAAAAGAATAGCAGATTCATGAGGAGACGGAAAGATTTCTCTAAGTGAAGAACTTGCATTGTGCGACAATTATTTGGATAGAAGTAGAAATCACATCAGACAAATCAGAAATATAAAAACTAGACCTATGGAGGACAAGTGATCCCGGTATACATAGAAGTAAATGAAAATAAGAACTCAACCAAAACAGCTCTCCATGCTCGCAAAATATACACGAGATTATGCACCTGTTCGGTTCTAATTAAAATCTGATTTTAATCTCAAAATCAAAGTAAACAATTAATTTTAACCACATATTATGGGACCCACAACTTTTCAACCACACATCTCATCAACTTTTATTAAAATCTACTAAAAATCTGATTTCTAGGGCCTGTTTGGTCCCATATAGTTTTCAAAATGTTGAGGAATTTTGGAGTTTTGGGAGATTGTGTAGTTGAAAAGTGATTGAAAAATGTGAAAAGTGGTGGGTCCCAAAAAATATATGGTTAAAAATGAATGTGAAGAAAATTTGAAAAAAAATTGCATATGACCAAACGGGTTCTTAATCTATACCAAACAAGGGCTATAAGTTATTATCATTCGGAAATACATCTGAGGCACTTGTCCAATCCCCATAAATTGAAATAAGACTCTAGATTCCTTCGACTCAAAAGGAAAGAGAGAATTCGTATTTATCCAGAAGAGACTGAACTAGCTAGTGAATGACATCCGTTCTAAGAAAATGCATAAGCAAACTCTTTGCTTTCATTTTTGTATTTAGACATTTTGTGTAAGTTTGGTATTGTTTAAAAATAGTTTTTTTTAAATGAATAATGATTGTTAGGAGGATGAATAGTTGAGATTTGATTTTTTTTTTTTGATAAGAAACATAATTTTATTTAAAATAACTCAATAGATTACAATGATCATAATGGATGAGGCGTCCATCTCTACAGTACAGTTTTGATTCTAATCAAGATCAATAAAAGAATATCATAAGACCAGATCCAAAGAAGCAGGCTGCAACCTGCCCAACTGTGATTCTGGGATGCCGTAGGGAAGAGTAGTTAAATTAACTATCTAGACACAAGGTCAATAGAGTAACAACCAAACTGAAGACTGAATCCAGGCCGAGAATATAGTCAAATAAATTCATGAATGGCAACCCCATGATGTGCTATCCTGTCCAAATCAGCTTCTTAATTTTAAAAAAATAGATCGTGAAATTCAATTCAATGTCTTTCCTCAGTTCAGAAATTCAACTTCTTTGGCCCCAAATAAACACCACTATTTCCTTTACTAATTGGTAAGACAACTCTCTGCAACTAAAAAAAGAAACTTAAAATCCACATGATAGTTCTTCTAAAAACAATGAAGACTTCTGTGAGATCAAAGACATTTTTTTTTGCGAGGCTTTGTTCTAGATCACATACTCGTGCATGTGCTATAAAAAATGTAGTGACAACCATAGCACGAGTTTGCATATATCTCAAATATGCCTTTTCATTTTCCTAGCTTAGGACACGAGGTTTTTATATTAGTTGTGCATTAATCGCTCGTTCAGAAGGTTTCAACTCTGTTGTTTGACTGGCAGGCCAAAGAGAGGGTAAGTACAGGTAGGACCATGAAATGGCATAAAGAATTATCAGATCATAATAGCTTCCAAAAGAATTGATATGGTTGGAATTAATTAACTGAAATAAAATGTCTCAATGTAACCACAAGATTAAACAGAGATGCAATAACATTGATGAAGGCAGCAATCAGATATCTGTACATAGGGTTAAACCAACAATAGGTTGTATTTGTATCATTGTCAAAAAATACAAAAAGCCAAACAAGAGGCCCAAAGTAAACGGGAAATACTCACATGCTATCAACATGAACGAAATCCTTCTTCACCAACAAAGCCGCAAGTTCATAGAGCCCAATCGGTACAGGAGTATTGACTTCCATACGCTGATGATATTGAAACTTGAACCCAAGAATTTGTGAAGCATGGGACTGCACAACATGAAAAGCAATCAGCGATCAAAGATTCACTGTTCAATGAAGCTCTCAAAAAGCACGAATAATCAAGATGGAATATTGATAATATTAATAGCAGACAGACGTTTTGTAAAATATGTTACCTATAGTTATATTCTTTTAGGAAAAAGTTGAAACGGAAAAAACTTCTATCAATACCTTGGGAAACATTGGATGATAATTATAATAGCAAACAGACATTTTGTTAAATATGTTACCTATAGTTTTTCTTTTAGCGAAAAAAATTTAAAGAAAAAAACTCTATACATCATCAATACCTTGGGGAACATTGGAATCAAGTCCAAGAACACATTGTTGTCAGGCTGAAGTTCAAAACATTCCAAAACCTAACATATAAAATGCCAATGAGAAACCAAGAGTGCATCAACACCATATATTCTTTGGAAACGCTACAACCAACATTAAAATGAAAAACAAACAAACAAAGAATGAAAAAATGAATAGCTTACAATATCGAAAACTCGATTTGGGTCCAGATCGAAGTGGCCAATCAACGACTGGAACAATTCATTAATCAGACAAATATGGAAAAGATAAAAATGCATCAAGATAAATCCCTGCTAAGTGCAAACCTTAATAATACCAACTGTAGCAGCTGATGCACTTTCAGATGCTTCAGGAACCTGACATAGTAGGGTAACCTACAAAATATGAAAATATTACGGTTAAGCACAAAATGAGAAAATATGAAACGGTTGCACAACATGAATTAGGATAGACAGTATGAAGATGTCAAAGCATTCTTCCACGACGTAATGTTAAATTGAAGCAACTCCATCGAAATAGCATCCTTGACATCACAACAGAGGAGAAAAGAAATCAAACTAAGTAAAAACAGAAATTAATTACATAATGTGATATGGAGGCCCAAACAGATATTGTTGAAGTGACTGATTGTTACTATAGAGAATTTGAACTGCTATGGTCAGGACTCAGGATTCTCAAATTTAGGATATTGATGAAGCCTATAGAGCATAATGACGAATATATACAAATTTAGACTCCGTTCGGTGGCTCATTATTTCCATTTAAATTGATTTATTTGGGTTTTCTAGGTAAAATGTGTAGTTGAAAATGGAGAGAGAAAATGCGTGTGGCTAAAAAGTGGTTTGAAAAATTTTGTAATTTAAATTCCAATGGCAGCCGCCTAACGGAGGCTTAAGTGATGTATATGAGGTTCATATGTCCCACGATGTCATCGATTCAATGTTGATAATGAAATCAAAATTGGGATATTTAATAATTAATCGCATAAGTCAAACACACAACTTAGAAAATTTGAGGCACCACCTGCGCTGGCGACTCAGGTGTGGTCAGCTGACCCCACAGAAATTTATTATTTATTATTTTATTTTTTTTCACTTTTCTCATATTTGAATTAGTTTTTTCCTTCAAAATCATACTTCCCAGCTTCTCTCAAGAATCAAATCTCGTTCCTTCTCCCAAGACCTAGGTTTGTCTTTTTTAACAAAAAAGAATTCCTTTTTCTACTTATCTAGTAGCACCGGTACCAGCAACCTACCACACTTTTCTCCTGGAGAAAGAGATGGTTGGAAAAAATTATTGGTAACTTAACTTTTAACCCCATAATAAATAATGCGTGGCTCCCACCACTGACCACATGCTTCCATAACAGGAAGACCTGATTTCTTTTTCAATTGAATAAATACCAATTAGGTGAATACAGGGTGTGTACATATGGATAGGAGGAATCAGAAGATGAAAATAGTTAAGAGAGATGCTAACTTCTAAGAAAAATCATGAGAAAGAACAAGGATGCTATCTCTGATACTAAAAATATAGGCTGACCGAAACAATAAAGAGAATAGACAAAATGTCATTTTATCAAGTAAGTAAATGGAAGAATAGAGAGCTCAACAAACCAAAGCAAGTAAAAGCCAAAGAGCAAGGAAGATTTTAATTTGGATAGAACCAAAATACAATTCAGTTTATCAGGGCATTGAATTTTGATGATAGTATGATACTGTGCATACTTCTAAAATCTCTCAAAATGCTGCTGACCAACAAATTACCTCTCTAAATAGCATAACATTCTCTTGTGTAATTACCATCTATTTTATTATTAATAAAATATGCAGTTTCTTATCAAAAAAAAAAAAAGCATAACATTCTCCACTTGGTAAGACTGAGAAAATTAAGAAATTAGAAGTACTGAAGTGCATAATAGCCAAATTCCTTCACAATCCCGATAGACAACTAGAACTCAGTATGAAAATGCTCGAATTACTCGTAGTATGATCCTCATAAAAGAAGCAAACAAATGGCATTGACAGGATAAAGAGGACTTCACAAAGAACAGCAAATACAGAGGAGAAAAGAAATACCAGCTTCGCATAGCCTTCACTTTCTTCTCGGAGCAAGTTAAATTTTGTTTGCTGATAAAGAAGACGAGTATTTACTCTGACCTGAAATAATTACAGAGGAATTTAGGCAAAAATAAATAGAAACACAGTTTCCACCATAAACTAGAAAACACATGTAATATTTGGAAAGATTATCAAGTTACATGACTTCATGGCCTGAATAGTGAAAGTGGATCACTATAAAATTCCAGGGCAGAAGTACCTCTTTAGACTTCAGATCTGCAGCCTTTATCTGAGTTATTTCAGACTCCCACAAAAATTCTTCCTACCGTCCATGAGTAAAAAGGGAAAAACTATAAGCTGTTCTTCTCTAGTCAAAAATTTTCACCTTAATAGAAAACATAAATTAAACATGGGTAAAAAACTCACCTCACAACGCTCCTGAAAAAATCTCACTGGTACTAGTGCAGATTCCACCAGCCATTTTGCCTAGAAAGAATAAATAAAAAAATAGAAGGTCCATAATGAAGTTTAAAAAGAAAAGAGAAAAGTGTACAAGTCCAAACGATACCAATTAGCGAGTACTGTTAAATCAGATTCAATACCATCACTCTCTTGACTCTTATCATTTAGCAATTGTCTTCTATTCTTGGTTTCTTCTAACTTTTGAAGTTTATAGAGAATAATTAATCAAACAATGCGATTCTAATGGAAACAGAAGTCTGAAGCCTACATAATCATTTAACTGTATTTTTAAATAACCAACCAGTTTGCCCCTATGAACATCTAAGACCAAAAAGACAAACTGTATATAAGGCTTATTACTTTTGTTTCACATAGGAAAAAGGGTGTAGTTACATTTGTCAAAAGTTATCTGTTCCAACTCTTTCTTCATTTCAAATGTTATTGAACCTTCTGCATTTGAAAATTAACAAATGTATACAATGCACTTGAAGAGGAAATGGATGGAGAACTAAAATTAGTATTTAATGCAAAAGTGCAATTTATCCACCATTGCAATCCATATTTTCCTAACCTATGAGTCGAGGTTCACCACTAAAATAATCATTGATTCTATGACGACATAAGTTGTGACTTGAGAGTACAAGAGCAAAGAAACACTATAGAAAACAGCACTAAAAATACAGAAGTTTGGTGTTTTTGGTTTAATAAAAACAAAGAATTTTTCAGGAAAATTATGTTTTAAGAATGGCACTAACAACAGATGTATAAATATCAGAATTAGCATAAGAATAAGTTTAATACTGATGCTGACCAATTTGATAAGGCGAGAGCGATATTCACCAGTCATAGTAAGCTGCGAGACATGAAAACCAACAATTATTAGCATTCATCAAGGACTTGTACAGTATGTGAAATTCAATGTTTACCTGTATCCAATCAATCAAACCTATTTTCCTACTAAACCAATGTATGTTAAAAGCACCCATTTAGGGGCGCCCTAAACATGACACTCAATCACAATGTATCTAAAACTGAAGTCCACAACTATTTGCAAGCTAATTTAATAGAAAGAGTAAAGCCGGGGATTTATGTGATTCAGACAGCTAGAGAGACAGATTAGACAGTGGAGTCGTGAACTTGATTGGCTGATATGCAATTGTCATGGCAGCAAAATCTGGAGTTGGATTATCAAGATTGCTTTTTCATCGAGAATCAATTATCTATGGCCGAAGAGTGATGACAGGAGGGAAAACACAGATCTATAGCTAAACTTGACTGTACAAATATCAGAGGAGCAGACTAAAGGAAGTGTCAAATGAGCTGAACTTGCCACAAGATATTTTGACCCTTAAGGTTGTTTTGCTATATCAATGGCTATGTGATTTGATTTATGGAAAAGCTGTTATGAACTAGTGATGGAATATATATAATTTGATACTTTTAGTGATATAATTTGGGATAATATAATTTTTTATATAGGGCTTTCGGCTAGAGCGACTGGAACTTTTAGTAATCTAGAAAATTTATTATTTCAATTAGATACTAATAGTTTATTGTGTACTATTATCTCAAGTAGTTAATAGTGTTTATCCTAGATTTGGAAATTCAGATTTTGATTGTATTTTCGATGGATATCTTATCCACGATTGTATGTAAGTTTTATCACATTTTTAATAAAAGTGAAGTTTCTTATCCAAAAAAAAAAAAAATTGATACTGAGGAGGCCAAGTGCTTGTACATCTTTATGTATCAATGAAATTAATTTAGATTATGAAAAAGGTATCATTAGACAACAGTTGTAACAGTATCCTATATTTTGATCCAACATAATCTCTGCATTTACTCCTTCCATCGCCTAAATTTTAATCAGAAAAGTGAAGTACATGATTATGCAGACAGTGATTCAACGAATATCGACATTCTAATAAAAAAAAATTGTTATGGTCCATAACAAATTCAAATGGAAGCCCCTATCATGTAATAAATGCATACAAAACTCACATCTTGAGCCATTTGGGTAACAACATCAGCAAAATACGATCCAACATCTCCATCTGGGCCACAGTCTGAGAACTCCACTGCCTCCAACACCACTTTACACTTCGGAAATGGCAAGTCTCCTCGGACCTGCCACCCAAAAGAACCTCTCAAATTACTAGGTGACCGAAAATACTAGAAAACCAAAAATAAATACATAATTTGAAATATTAGTCTAATGACTAAAGCTAAATTAGTCCAAAAAAAAAAAAAAAAAACAGAAATTAATCATCAACTAATAAAACTGATACCCATATAAAGACATGTACAAAGGTATAAATTAATACTTCCAAAAACCAAATTACCTGATTAGCCAAACCACTATAGAAGTGCAAAAATAAAAATAAATAATTGGAAATATAAATAGCTGTATGCTAAAATTATATAAATATATAAAAACATATAGCACAATTAAAACCCAGGAAAATAAGCGTCGACTGACAATAAATGATACCCATATAAGAAAAAATACAAATTAATCAGTACCACTGTCCAGCAGAGTTCGTAGAGAAAGCGAAGAACCGGGGCAGGGGATGGAAACTTGAAATTCGAGTTTGCATTTTTCAATTCTTTGATGGAGTCTTCAGTTAAGTATACACACTCTACGGGAGGTAGTGTCATCTTTAGTTTTGATAATTCCTAATAAACCAAAAGGGAGTTCTGGGTTAGAAGTGGATTCAGAAGGAAGAACGACGAGGGAGAGGTGGAAATGTAATTTCAGGGTTTTTCATGGGTGAATTGGCTGTCGAGGGTTTCAGCTGAATCTAGGATATGCGAGGGGTTTGGGAAGGAGAAAGCTTTGCCTAGTCTTTTCCAGCGTTTTTCTTTAGGGCATGCTTGGTAGCGGTTTTGATTGATATTATATTATTTATTTATATGTTCAGCAATATGGTTTTTTGTATATTATTATTATTATTATAATAATAATAACAAGCAATTTATTTATAATTTACACAAATTTTCAAATAACTTTTTAATCATACATATTTTTTCTCTCCATTTTTCAATCACGCATTTTACCTAAAAAATACAAACAAGCCAAATTATAATCACTTCAAGTTATCCGAGCTTATGCTTAGCCTCCGTTTGGTAAACAATACTTTTCTTCAAACCTCGTTTCAATCAATGTATATATTTTCTCATTTACTTTTAACCAACACTAGTTTTCTCCACATGCTTCACACCTCTAATTTTCGTGATAAAATAAATTATACTTTGTATTTTCTATGTAATGAAATATAAAATGAAAATAATTAAAATTATTTAACTCTCATGGTTGTGTCAAATTAAGTAATATTATTAATTTTAATTTTAATAGTGAAATAATTATTTATATGAAAATTACTATTTACTTATTTATTTATTAATTTGTGAGAAAATTTATAATCATTATTTTTTCAATTTTTTCCAATTAATTATTTGTACATCACAGTGAGTGAAAATTCGATAATAGGTTGAAAATACATTTCAACCATAATAATAAATTCATTTTTTATCAGATTTGAACAACTCAACGGTTTCATTTTTCATTTAACTTTCATCGTATAAGTGAAGATTGAATACTTATTTATCTTTAAATATGATTTAATAATTTACCTCATAGAGCATCTTCAATACATTCCGTAAATTGGGAAAATACACTGTGGCGCCCCGAGTTCTAAATACTCAAAACGCCACTTCATCGTCTCAAAAACTCAATTTCACAAAAATATTCATTTAGCGGAAAATAACTGAAATTTTAAATATTATTCCAATCATTCATAAGATTAAAATTTAAATCCTCCATAGTCGGTAAAATATAATTTTGACTTAAAATAAACAAAAATTTTAATATTTAAAATAACATTTAATTATTTCTTTGCCACTTGTGTCCATTACTCGCCACCGCTTCCGAAGCCTGCAAAAATTGTTAATAACGGGGTGAGTATTTCTAAGAAATACTCAGTAAACTCATAACCAAATAATTCACTTAATCCATAAATTTGCACATAAACATGCAATCATGCTAACATATTTTTCTCATAACATCATAACATATCACATATTCACATAAGTGCGGAAAGTAGCATTGTCTTGTCTTAATTCAACATGCAATTATGCATGGAAGTTATAGCGCATATAACATTTCTTCTTTATACACCATTTTCGGGAGAGCATTTGCCCGTCTTACCCCTCATGGTTAATCACATGAACATAACATCATATATGATTTACATAATTCCAGATTCACATGCAAATCATAGCTAAATAAATTATTGAGTATGAGTCTACCTCAAAGCTTAACGAGTATATGTATCGAGCGGGAAAAACTTCAAGTTTCTAGTCGTCCGTACGCGTCGTCTAGCCAAAAAAATAAATTTAAATTAGAAGTTTGGAGTAAATTTGGGTGTTTACACAAAATAAAATATTGGGGACTAACTTTGACATTTTTAACAAAATTAATTTTTAAAAGGTTTGGGACTAACTTAAAAGATTTGGGACTGAATTAAAATTTTCCAAAATAAAGGGGACTGACTCGGATATTTTAAAAGCTGCAGGGCTTAAATAATAACTATTAAAAACTTGGGGTCAAAATTGACAGATTTTAAAAGTTGGGACTAAAGGGCAATTTTCCACAAAGTCAAAACTTTTAGTGAATAAAATATCACTCCTCTCTCTCTCTCTCTCTTCATTTCGTAACCGAGAGAGAGAAGTGGGGCGACGGGAGGCGTCGCCCCTCCCATCCCGGTGGGATGCCGACAATTTTCTCCGGTGGTGATGCCGCCATCATGCGGCGGCGGAGCAGGTGTGAGGAGAGGGAGCTGAAGATGAAGGATAGGGGCGATTTGGGTGCGAAATCGAGTGGAGCTCGAATCTGGGGATCATGATTTTCGGCCAAGTTATCCGGCGAACTAGGTAAGCACTGAGTTTCTTGTGTGTTCTTGATTTGGGGTTGAATTTTGGGTTTGATTTGTCTGGGTTTGGAGGTTTGGGAGACGGAAATGGAGATGAACCGTGGTGTACGGCGGCTGTGGACTGCGTGTGGTGGTTCGGGGTTTGGGTGTTAGTGGTGAAATTCGATTGTTGTGGTTTGTAGTTGGTGACTGGAAATGGGGGCCATGACGTTTGGCAGTGCAGTCGATATTGCCATTCTTGGTTGTGGAGATTGAAGGCAGCAAATTTTTATTTTTTTATTTTTTGGTAGAGGTAGTTGAAGAAAAGGGGGAAATCTTACCCAACTCTTGCAGATTTCAGCGTGAGGGATGAAATGGATTAAGAGAGTGAAGTTATATGCAGGCTTTGGAGTTGAAAAATCTGTAACGAAAATCTTATGAATGCAGGAAGTAGGAACGTTAAGGAAGATGAAAGATTTCTGAAATTAATCACTCATTAAAAGACAACAATTATTTGGGCGTTTGAGAATCTGATGAATTTGAATAACACTTTGAATTCACAGCCATACAAATTTAGGGAAAATAATTCAGGTATTTGGTTATGGGATTTAAAATAAAGAATTTGGATTTAAAATGAAATAATGATTTTGGACAAATTTAAAATCGCAAATCGGACTTAAAGATTTAATCGGATCTAAATTTCTTTCTTGAAATTTTAAAATAATTTTAATCGGCTAGACGAACACGTTTTTCTTAAAGTGGATGAAATCGTAGCGACAAATATTTATAAATTTAACTTTGATTATAATAAAATTTCTCGGTCGCTACATACACTGACATGTCAGAAAATAGACGAAATATGGTAAAAATTCCTCTCCGATGAACAACGTAAATTAGGATGTTAGGCTGACGTGGCTAAAAAAATAGATATTGTGAAGTGTTCCGTCTACATATAGGCACTCCATGAGACATGTTGACCGAGCATTAATTTTTATTTTTTAATTATTTAATTATTGTAGATAAAGACATGTCCCAATTAAGTTGTATGCTAAAAATTAGTTTCATTTTAGACTCTAAGTAAGCCGGAGACAAGATCATAATAAATTTTAATATTTTTTTAAAAAAATTCTACATGATCAACACTATTTAAATGTAGAGGAAGATTGGAGAGTAAATTTTGGAATTGCCCATCTATTTATTCACGCTCTTTAGAAATTCGTTTATTCTATTACTACGTCAGTCTCAATCCACAGGATGCATTAGAAATGTTTTTACTGCGCTTGAAGAGAAAAAAAAATATCTTTCTTCAAAGTAACTCTCATGTTAGCATCCAAATAAATAATTCACTTTATTTTTAATTTTGATTATTCAAAAATTTATTAGTTTTGTGAGATTATCTTAATTCAACTATAATATTACCAAAATCTCATATAGGATAAGAATTATAGGTCTATATTTAAATGAGATATTGAGTCAATAACAAATTAAAAAATGAAGTCAAACAAACTAAGAATATAAACTTCTTATGCCAATTTATCATTACAAAAGTTATAGTTAGTTCTTAAGCATTAAATATGGTTAATTGTACAAATTTGAGATGATTTACGTTGTAATAATTGAATTTGAAAAATTGTATAAATATATATGTTGAACTACAATGTGGTACAATATTGAAAAAAGTTATCAATAAATATGTTTTGTAAGTTGTATCATTGTTTAATTAAATCAAAATCTTTTGAAAAAAAACACTCAAAATTTATTTATACTGATTCCCTTTTTAGTTATGGCTATTATGGACAAAAACAAAATAGATGTAGAGACATTATTGTAAGTTATATCATTGTTAAATCAAAATCATTTGAAAAATCACTCAACATTTATTTATATGGATTCCCTTTTTAATTATGGCTATTATAGACAAAAGTAAAATAGATTTAGGGACATTATTATCAATTAAACGTTTCTTCCACATCCATAATTTTATATATTATACCGATGATTCCTGATGGTAAAATATTGAAAAAAGTTATCAATAAACATGTTTTGTAAGTTATATCATTGTTTAATTAAATCAAAATTATTTGAAAAAATACTCAACATACATTTATATGGATTCCCTTTTTAATTATGGCTATTATGGACGAGCAAAATAGATGAAAGGACATTATTATAAGTTATATCATTGTTAAATCAAAATTATTTAAAAAGTCACTCAACATTTATTTATATGGATTCCCTTTTTAATTATGGCTATTATAGATAAAAGCAAAATAAATGTTGAAACATTATTGTCAATTAAAAGTTTCCTCCACATCCATACTTTTATATATTACTGATACCGATGATACCGATGATGTTGTATAGAATAAACAAAAAATATTGTCCAAATATTTTTTACTACCATGAAGATAAAAAAAATTATAATTTACATAAAATAAAGTAATTGTGACAAATTAAATAATTGTGATCATGATGTACGAAAGTAAAATCAACCTCAAAATTTGTGATGCACGAAAGTGGAATTCAACCCAATAAACCCTTTGCATAATTAATTTTTTAAATTTTAAATGCGATGCATTTAATTGAATATAATTAAGTGCATATTTAACTATATGTCAATAAAATAAAAAAATGAAAATTATTAATGAAAAACTAAATAAAATATATATAATGAGTCTTTTTTGTCTATATATGTTAATAAAATTAAAAAAATAAAGTTTTACCATTTTTTACGACATATAATTATTACTTTAATATTTTAATAAAATCGCGGACCAATGAATTGTTTTACCATATTTGCGAGGAAATGAGCCGTGAATTAAGTGTATTAACGATTGTATCGCGAACATATCAACTCGATTTCTGGATCTAACGTTCAATAAATAAAAATTTCTTTTTTTAAAAAACTTTTGAACTACATAATTAGAATCATATAGTACATGTGGAAGACTCAACTTACACATTCTCTATAGGACCAACGTTTTTCTTTTTATATATTGTTCTTTATCATATTCTTTCCAAAAAGAGATGTAGGATAAACATTTTTTGTATATTTTGATTTTTAAGCATTCATTATTAATTTCATGTATTTTCCTAAAAAAATAATCCTTAGAGGAAACAGCAATGTATAGTTGACCATGGCTGAAAATTGATTTCTTAAAAAAAAATCGAAATTAGAAAGCGATTGGCCTTGACTTTTATTGATTTTCATTGCATATGAAAAAATTGGAGGAAATTATCTTCGATTAAATTTGAAAGGCAATCTTGGATCATACAGGGTTAGTGACATTTATATATGTCGTCGTGGGTTTTAAAAGTCCCTAATACTTTCTTAGAATTATATTTAACCAAATAAATTAACAATTAAACTAAATATAATCTCAATTCGTTGAAATTTATAAAAAAGTATTTACAAAATTACAACAATATATAAAAAATAATAAACATATCTCAAAAGCTTTTGAGAAGATAAGTGTATATGCCTTTAAGTATAAGTGAACCATATAATGAATTGACGGCTATAGATTCCAATCACCATCTTCAAAAATATCGATTTAATTTTTTTTTTAAATTTAACATATCTACCACAAAAAAAACTTTTAAACCAACTTGATTTCAAAGGTAGGAAATGTTTTCTCACCAACTAACTATGAAAATATTTTCAAGGTAAATGGCTAAAGTATGCTTCAATTGGTTGTATCATAGAAAACATTTTCTAAGTCAAATTTTCCAAACATCAAACATCAAACAAACACAAAATGTGAAATATATTTTTCATGATGTGACCTTTTTTAGGCAAAATTAAGGCAATCAAACATATCCGTACATTTAATATTTGATGTGATTTTAGAGACGATGTGTTTACAGCTGACTCTCACTTGTGAGTTAGCATAAAAAAATTTGTTGATATCTTCGATTTGACACTCATAATGCATATTTTTCAATTTTCAAAATAATAGTATAATTATCAAAAATATGAATAAAAATATAAGTTTTTTAAAAAATAAACATGTATTAACTATATTTTGCAATATTTATTTCGCTCAAATATGCTTTTAAATTTTTTAAATTGTAATTTTATCAATATTCAAATTCTTATATAATTATGACTTTAAGTTTATTAATTAGAATAATTATACATTTTAACCTTAAGGTAATAATTTAAAAATTGAAACAATTAGTTTGAACTATATATATATATAATACTTTTTTTCTTTTTTGCAAAAGTTTACTGATTTAGAAAGAATTTTTGGTGGGAAATCGTGTGCGTAAAATGGTGACGATTATCCTATTATTATATATGTATAGATATATAGATAGTTCATACATTAAGACAATAGCATCTTGATGCCATGAATAGTATAGCACGGATGTCTATTATTCGCTAAAATCGTATACCGCAATTACATGTTTGCATTCAAGTAGTAAAGTGGACTCGAAGAGTCCAAGTTATTGTATCCACGAGGATTGATCAATTTGTAACTAAGATTGATGATTCTAATTTGAATAAAAAATCAAGTAGAATAACAAGTTTGGTTTGATGTTAAATTACTAAACTAATTAATTTAAATAAGAAATGACAATATAAAAGCTATGAAATAAAAAATGATTTCAAAATAGACTGAAGTTGGGGAAATGTTGGGATATTTGATTTTCACTTAACTCTCACTTGACACAAATTTTGCACTTTGTAAGAATAATGGATTACTTAAAGCAAATGCAAGGTTTGATTCTCCTTAAAAATCAATTGTTTTTCTCAAATGTCAATTGATCCCAATTAATTAACACAAGCTAAAATCCTCTCTCGAGTGTACTTAGCCCTAGTCAATTCATTAATCAAAACAGTTGCAAGAATTATCTCTCCAAATATAACTAATTTCTTCTCTCGAATGTCAGTTACCTTAATAAATTAATTAACAAAATTCAATCTCTTCATTCAAATGTAATTAGCCCTAATCAATTAATTAATCAAGTAACCTTTGTTATTTGAATTTCTAGTCTAAACAGTGTAGTATTTCACAATAATAACACATCCCCATTATTCAACGCTTGATAGCTAAGCAAGTGCAAGAAAATTACCATAAATTCAAACACACAATCTATATTATATATTAAATCAAAACAACCGTCAAAAAATTTTCAAGCCCATTTACAGTTTCTGTTTCTAGAAAGTTTTTTTTTTTTTTTTTTTTTGAATTTCTCGATTTGGGAAATAAGTTGACCATTATTGAAAGCTATAAATTTTGTACACATGTATTTCTTCCTTAGCAACTTTTATATACCATAAAACAGATTTGATGTGGGAAATTGTGTAATGGAATATGAATGACACTTTGACTGGAAGTCTTTAATGGAAATCGTGTAAATGTATTTTGTATACGTGTGTATTTGGGTATGCATATTATTATTATTATTATTATTATTATTATTATTATTATTATTATTGTTGTTGTTGTTGTTGTTGTTTTCTTCTTTTTGACTTTGAATTTTGCATATTTACATTTAGATTTATTTATTGAAAATCGTTTGAAAAAAATTTACTTAATCCTTTATTTGGTAACACTGTTTTGTTTATAAATTGATTTATTTATGATTTTGAGGTAAAAAGTAGTGATTAATAATTGAAAAAAGAAAATGTGTGTGATTAAAAAGTGATTTGAAAAAATTTATTGTTTATAAATTATTTTATAAACAAAAAAAATACGATTACCAAACAGAGGCAAATCGTTTTAATAATTTTAATTCATCTAAATTTGGGAATCAATCTTAGATAGTTTGTCACTAATGGAAACATTTATTAACTAAAAATAAAATTGTTAGTGTGTATCGTTTTCTCCTAATGTTGTTGTTATTAATAAACTAATTTCTAAATCACGAAAAATTGATTAATCTAAGCCTCTATTAGTATTTGGTAAATCATTAATGTTTTTTATAAATACTTGTTTATAATTATCGAAGGGTCAAATTATACTATAGATTTAAATAATTAAAATATGCAAAATATATATTATAGACTTTAACAATTAGTTTAACTATTTTTTATCAAAATAAAAATAAAAATAAAGGCATATTAACAAATTCATTCTATTTTAAAATAGGATGTAGACAAACACGTTTATATAAAACGTTTATATATATATATAAAGTCGCGTTATATTGGAAACTATTGAATACATTTTTAATATTTTGAATATTTTGATAATTCGTAACTATATTTTTTTTTAAAGTTTTTTCAGTTTCTGTCATTGGTCGTGGTTTCACATTGTCAATCGATTTATAGGGAACTTAAATGTTTAATTTTGGTTTTTTGAGAATTAATTTTGTGACAAGTGATTTTTTTAGAATGTGTAGTTAAAAAATAGTACGAAAATTTGCAAAAATTAAATTTTTAAATAATGCGTGATTGAGAATGAATGTTCAGAAAAATTGATTATTGAAAAAATAATTACATACGGGTAAGTGATAAAATATTATGTCTTCTAAAGTTAAATGATCAATTGAGATGCATAAATGATTTTTCGGTATATAAAGTTAAATGTATTTGCAATATACATTCGGTAAAATTTAATTAAAACTAACATTTCAGATTAATTTGTTACATTCATTTAAAAATAGGATCAAGTGTATTTAATTTGTAATGTTAGAGTAATGAAATATTGTTTAGTATAATTAAATATAAAATATTGTGTTAAGATAGTACCAATTTTAATAGTACTATTCGAGAGTGATAAATTGATTTGTGATAATATAAAAATTATATTCTGAAAAGATTAATTACGTCAATAATCATTAAAATTAAATAGTTATGCAAATGATCATTTAAGATTTTTTTTAAAATAAGTAATTCAAGTTCGTAACTATTACAATTGTAGCCATTTGGTATTAAAAAAAAAAAAAACCTATTAGGTAGGTATCCTTTATTCAAAAATCATTTTTTAAATCTCTTTGTGTTTCGATTTTGAATTTTGAGTTTTTGATCTTGTTTTGAATTTTGAATTTTGGTTGTTTGTTTTTGGATTGCTGAAAACATGTTCTCTTTGTGATTTTGGAAAACTGTTTTCAAGAATAGAAAACTGAAAAATGCGTTTATTTTGTAATTTTCTGATATATTTATTTTGTGATATTTTATATTTAAAAAATGGTTTGTTGAATTACATTAATTTTAATGTCAATAAATCAATTAGTTCTCTATGTCAATAAATTCATCATTAATATTGTTTCAGCTAAACAAAAATTCAACCCCATACCAACAAAATCTTAACATAAATCTATATATAATGGTAAAATAACATAAGACCTTCAAGTGTAAAAAGTGTCTCACATTTACAAAAAAAAAAAAAAAATATATTAACATGAATTTATATATAATGGCAAAATAATATAAGAATTTTAAGTGAAGGAAGTGTCTCACATTTACAAAAAAAAAATCTTAACATGGATCTATATATAATGACATAATAACATAAGAATTTCAAGTGAAGGAAGTGTCTCACATTTACACAAAAAAAATCTTAATATGGATCTATGTATAATGGCAAAATAACATAAGAACTTTAAGTGAAAAAAAAAAAATCTTAACATGGATCTATATATAATGGCAAAATAATATAAGAGCTTCAAGTGAAGGAAGTGTCTCATATTTACACAAAAAAGAAATCTTAATCTTAATCTTAATCTATATAATATATAAAAGTAGCTGAGTCAACTCCAGTCAACTTCAATGTTTCCCTCCAAAACTCTTGTGCTATGTGCATATTTTATTTATTTATTTTTTCAATTTTTGGGGACTTCAATATTTATCATGTTCACACTACTCATATCTCTCATCCAATAATCAACTTCAAAACCCACTTCAAAAATAATTGGGCATTCAATATTTATTTATTATTTTTAAAATCGCTGACGTCTACTTACATTCTTAATATTTATTGTGTTTATATGGCTTCTATTTCCCGCCGCCTAATTACACTGGAAAGTCAGTTTTTTTTCCCTTTTTCGCTTTTTCAGAATTTGTTTCATTTTTTTCCCGTTTTCCAAAATCTGTTTATTCATTTTTGTTTTCTATATCTTTTTTTTTTCCATTTTCCGATATACAACCTCTTTTATTTCTGTTATATATAATTATTATAAAGATATATACAATAATAAAAGATTCAATTAAATGGTTATTTCTTTGAAAAAATGTGTACTGTTTAACATGACCCCTCCACTCCACCTTCTATTTATCACGTTTTATGATTCAAAATTTCTGGTGCGGTGGTAATTCTTATTAGTTATTAATATTACAAACCAGTTGAAAATAAAAAATCGTAAATTATTTTTTGAAAAAGTAAAAAGGATTGGCACTACTCTTTTCTTCAAGACCTGTGATATTTTGAGTCATTGAACATAGATTTGGATTTCTGACAAAAAAGAAAAAATATTAAAACAATAATATTGTAGAGAAAGATTCGAAAATAATATAGAATGCAAAATTATTTTAGACTAATAAGAGGATTTGTTAATAGTCTATTTATATTATGTTCTAGATTTCTCCGTTGGCGTTGCAATGTGTTAGCTAATGTTGGGCTATTTAGAATAACTTTGGATTGGATAGATATGTTAATGGTTTTGGCCGTTGAGTGAAGAAAAACATATTATTCATGAGTCAGTATATATATTTGATGAAATTGTATATCACATTGTATGAAAAATAATTAAAACAAGAAACTAGAATATTTTTTTTTTAAGAACGAGAAGTTATTTTTTGTTTTTTATGATATAAGAACGATAATTTGTTTGGTTTTACTTATTTATATTTGACTTTTTGTGTCAAAATCTCTCTTTTCATAAAAAAAAATGTGTTATTCTAACGTTTTCAATCTTACAAATAAATATTTGTGTTCAGTTATACAAATTCAAAGTAAAATTTTTAGTTAAAAATTATGTCAAAATTTTATTACTAGATAATACTCTTTAAGTCCTACAAAGATGGTCTACTATTTCTTTTTTGTCTGTATAAAAAAGATAGTCTATTTTATTTTTTAAGAGTGAAATTAATATTTTATATTCCTTTTTGTCCTTAATCTGTATGAAAATGAGTAAATGATTATCTTTATGGGACGGAGGGAGTACTAAATTATAAATCACATCATACGTATAGTTTTTTTTATAAATAATCTTATTTTTAGTTATTTAGTACATCTAAAAATTGGAGCTCTTTTTTATAGCGTATTATTAAATTATTAAATATTCTTATAGATAATTACATTTAATACGTAATTAATTTCTTATAATAATTGTGATATTTTATTGGTCTTAATTTTATGGATAAATATTTGGTTCAGTCATACAGATCCAATGTCAAATTCTCAATTAAAATTATATTTAAAATTTAACACATTCGTATTTTTATAAATAACGTTGTATTGAAATTTTTATAATTAAATCCTATTTTTAAGTTATTTATTACATATACATATTAAAGTTCTTTCCTATATTGCATTATTTATCAAAATTATTTCAATGACAATTACATTTAATTCTTAATTAATTTTTTATTCCAAAAAGTCTTATATCACATTTTTTTAACATTAACTGTTAACAAATTTATCCATATTATTTGAAATGATATAGTTATTAATGATTTTTGTCCTAACTGTTAATTTTAAATTTTCAAAAAGTAATTAATCATACCAAGATATTCTTTGCTATATTTTAATTCAAATTTTATGATATTTTTTCACAATAATATATAAATTGTCTCTCAATTTACTTAACTAAAAATTGAGATGATTAATACTAAATTATAATTTCAATCAGAAAATAATTATATTGTATAAATATTGAAAACCTAAAATATCATAAATATGATGCAATATCTTTGTCAACCTCGCAATTTTTTTTTATTTTTATTATTATACATGTTGTTTTTCATTATCAATGGTCAAAATATTGAATTCTATCTTTTATATGCATGATCTCTATTATTAACTTTTTCATCTATTGTTTGAATGTTCAGAGTACATGAATACTGTAGATCCTACATTTAAGTGTTCATTTTGCAAGGTGAATTTTTAGTTCGAGGAGATAGTGAATAATCGTTACAAAACTTGACGATCATATTCTATAAGGTCAAATTATATCGACAGTAATGCATGACACAAGTTCTTTATTCCAAAGATATCGTTGAGCCATTCGAATTTTAGGATACTTATTAGATTTAAAAAAAAAAAAAACAATTTTCATTGATGGTGTCATATGCCATGACTATCAATAAGAGTCAGGCACAATCATTTTCGCATGTATGACTTCTCCCTAAAAGGTTGATGTTTATACATGAAACTAATAAATGATGAACTTATATCTTATTTGTGAATGTTATTTATTTTGTTTAAGGATTCATTTAATTTCAAATAGGATTATTTTTATTTAGACGTTTTTTCCCGTGCATCGCACGGGATGATTCACTAGTATATATAATAATAGTATAGCCGTCAAAAAAATCCACACATAGTTTCCCGCCATTTTTCCCTGCTATTTTAGGAAACTTTGTAATTTTATTAATTATTTTAATAATTGAATTAGGAAACTTCAATTAATGCAAAATTAATTATAAGTGACATGTAATAAATGACTTATTGATTGTAAAAAATAAAAAAAATCTATAAAAAGATAAAATTATATATTCTTTTTATTCTTTTGATAATTATTGTAATATTTTTTCGTCAAAAAATATGCAATATAGGTGTCAAATTCATGATCTTAACGAGAAGTTCAATACAAGTTAACAAATGAGAGCAAACTCTAAATATATCATTCTTAAAATTGCCTCAAATAATAAAGGTAAAAATTTTAATTATACTTTTTACTTTTTTTCAATATCTAATCTTTTTAATTTATCTCATATAAGACATAAAATGATAATTATTATTTCTTACCTAACTTCAATTTGACATAAATGATTAATTTCAAATCTTTTTTCTTATCAAATTAAAAGAAATAATGATATCCGATCTTTCTAAGTAAATTCAATTGAATCATTTTAATTTCTACAACTTCAGGTTTCGATAAATTCTTTGGTAATTTTGAAATTAATTTTATAAATTTACTCATTTTGTTCATTTATCTATTTTTTAATTTTTATAAATTTAAAATAACATCAATTTGTAAAATATATATTACAGACTTTAACAATTAATTCTATAGAAAATAAAAATATAAGGTTTTATCAAACTTATTCTATTTAAAAATAAAATATAGTCCATACATTTATTTAACATGCACAAAAAATAGTTTTTTGTGTGTGTTGGTAATATGACCATTTTCAATAGTTGGTGAAAAATAAAATGTCACATTGTATTTGAAACCATTGAATATGAGTAAGTTTGATATAAACTATAGAAATTGTTTTAAATGTGTGATTGAAAGTGAAAGAAGGTAGTATAAAAAATAAAATAATTGTCAAATCAATCAATTGAGTGGTTAAAAATTGATTTTTTTTTTTTTTGAATGTGTGGTTAAAAAGTAGTATGTGCAATTGTGAAAAATTAGTTTTTAAATAATATGTGGTTGTAAATGAACATTAAAAAAAAATTATTTTTTAATAATCAATTCTATATGAATAAATAAACTAAGGAAACTAGATAATGAATAATTAACTGTTAAAAAAATGCAATTCATAACTTTTCTTTTCTTTTCTTTTTTAATATTTTGATTGTATATTGAATATACAATTTATGCATTAAAGTAAGAAATCTTATAGGGAGAAATGAAATTACAAATTATTCACAATTTTTGTATGTAAGTTATTATTATTATTTTTTTATTGTGTTATTTTTATCGGGCATTGTATTTTTACAACTTATTCAATAAATATTATTTATTCCGTGCATCGCACGGGTGCGATTACTAGTATATATAATAACAACATAGCCGTCACATAAATCCGCACATAGTTTCCCGCCATTTTTTCCTGCTATTTTAGGAAACTTTATAATTTTATTAAATATTTTAATAATTGAATTAGGAAACTTCAATTAATGCAAAATTAATTATAGGTGACATATAATAAATGACTTATTGATTTGTAAAAAAATAAAGAATATATAAATAGATCAAATTGTATATTATTTTTATTATTTTGATAATTATTGTAATATTTTGAAGTAAAAAAATATGCAATATGGATATCAAATTCAAGATCTTAACGAGAAGTTTAATACAAGCTAACAAATGAAAACAAACTCTAAATATATCATTCGTAAAATTGTCTCAAATAATAAAGGTAAAAGCTTAATTTATACTTTTTACTTTTTCCAATATCTAATATTTTTAATTTATCTCATTTAAATCATAAAATGATATCTATCTTTTCTTACATAACTTCAATTTGACATAAATTATTAATTTCATATTTTTTTTCTTATCAAATTAAAAAAAATAATAGATATCCAATCTTTCTAAGTAAATTCAATTAAAATATTTTAATTTCTACAACTTTAGATTTCGACAAATTTTTTGGTAAAATGAGAATCTTAATCTTAATCTTAATCTTAATATATATAATAACAGGATAGTTGGCTCCTATTTTCCCGCCAAAACTGCTGTCTTATTATTTTTTTTTTTAAAAAGGGTCAAAATATGGTTTTTCGTTGTCTGGTGCAATATCATTAATTAATAAACTATCATTAATATCAATTGCACGTGGATCAATGCATTGATACTGACAAAATGTTTAATCATTTTTTTATCGTATAAAATTTTTTTGATCGTAAAATGTGTAATAATTTGTATAATGCAAATGGTCCATGCACATTAATATTTATTGTATGTTATATTATGAAGCAGTTAACGTCCAAGGAGTGTTGAGAATATTTCTAACTAAAAATTTCTATATGGCTAAAAAATTAAATATATATATATATATATATATATATATATTTTTTTTTTTTTCGTTTATATAAACTAATGCAAGTAATAAAAAAACATTGTTGTTTTCAATAAAATGGGGTTTTTTATTTTTTATTTATTTATTTATTTTGGCTATGGGCATCCTTTATGCTATTAAAGCTTTGTATTGTTTAATATTTAATATCCATTTTTTATTATTTATTATTTATTTATACATTTTTTTTTCTCGAGGTTAATGTTTATGTATGGTTTTTTATGGATCATTTATTCAAATAAGATGAATAATTGGACTTTCCACCTACCCATATAACTATTTCTATAAGTTTAATTTTATTATTTAAACTATGCTTTTAACCACATAATTTCGAAAATATGCAATGCCATACAAATAATCGAATGAAGAGACGACTTCTTCAGTCCAAATAAAATAATATTATCCAGGATAATATTTCTGCTCATTCAAATTTATAAAAGATCTCTAATTTCTGATATGAAAATGAAAAAAAAAATAAGCATCATATAGTTGAATAACCAAATTTTTTATATTGATTTGAAGAACATATTATGTAACATTCATGAATAGGAAAAAAAAAATATCTGTGTGTAAAATATATAGAAATTGTTTCTTACTTTTATTTCTTATTATCATTATTATATTTTAACATTACTAAAAAAAGGATTATTTGTAACGTTGAGCAACACTAACACAATCAATAAAATCATTGTGAAATAAGAAGAAATAAATTAATTTATTAAAAATGCATATATATTTTTTAAAGAAGTGTTTTGTAATTTACATTGAATTTTGCTATTGAATACCTTTTTGTTTCTTCATATTCTTTCCCATAATATTTAAATTTAATTATTTTCGTTATATATTTCCCACATTTTCATTAATTATTAAATATATTTAATTACTTATTCATTAATTAATTGTTATAATTTTTTCCCGTGCAACGCACGGGTGCGAATACAAGTAATCTTAATATGAATCTATAAATAATGGCAAAATAATATAAGAATTTCAAGTGAAGGAAGTGTCACATTTACCAAAAATAAAGTCCAAAACGCGCGTTTTGGACTTTTTAACACAAAATCTCCAAAACGCAATAAACATGTTTTGAGTTTCCTTTGGATTTTTTTTTTTTTTTTGAAAAACGAATTTCTGAAAATGGGCAAAGTGAACACATTTTCGATATTTTCGAAAATCGAAAACTCAAAACGGGCTGAAAACAATAAAGAGAATAGGGTCTTATTTTCAACCAACATTCTACTAATAAATAATCTACATATAAAGTCAAAAAAATTCATACTTTTTAACAACACATTCTCCAAAAATTTAATGTTACAAATTACATTATTTGAAATAATGGTACTAAACAGGGGCTTAAGTTCACATTTCCAAAAAATCACTATTGTAAAATTCATTTTGTAGATAATGAGGGCTCAAATAAGGACTAAATATGTTCACAACAGGAAAATGTAATGCATAAAGGGAGAGTACTTCCCAAAACAGGTATTCACCCATTTTTTGGCCTAAAACATATTTTCTAAAATGGTAAGTAGTATTAATTAACTATTTATTAGTTATTTTGGACAAAATTATAATTTAAAATATTCCAATTTAATATAGATTTTTAAATAGCCGCGTTTTCCAGGACTCGAAGTTTATTATTTAGCCTTCCCCTCTTGAAAATTAAATACATTTTTTATTTAATTTGTAAAAAAATAATAAAAAAATAAAAACTTTTTCAATACCACATAAATATTTTTCTTTAAAAATAAATGATGAAATAGAAGCGTTCATCAATCTATTTTTTCTTTCTTTTTTTCGTTTTAATAAAATTCTGAGTTATATCACCGATATATCTATTTTTTTACTTATTATAAATTTTATTTAAATGTAATTTTGTTTTCCCATTTAAAGATTTAAATTAATTTAGATTATAATATTTAGAGATTTTTTTTGGAACGGTAAACATACGAACCATAAAAAATAAGGTATGCGTAATTGTACTTTTTTCGTAATTAATTGTCTTCATTTGTTTCTCTTTTTTAATTAAATATTCATTTCATATATTAACATACAAATTCAATATATGTGAGTAACAAATGATCGTGCATCGCACGGGTGTAATACTAGTAATAAATAACTCAAATTCCATAAAGAAACATTAACATTAGTTAAGCGATATTAAGCTATAATCAAACATCCCGACAAACTAAAATTTAGCCCATAATGAAATAATAACAATACTTAGGGTTTGATGAAGCCATTTCAACAATGAAGTAAATACAAGAAATTACAACTGAGAAAATGAATAAAAACCTTCCCTCCAAAAAGGTGGTTGAGCTTAATTTTCAATAACCCACAATACTACAATAAATGTGTAAAAAATATTCTTGAATTATAGGAATAAAGTTTGAAGAAGAATGAAGAGAAAATTAAGAAGAAAAATTGAAAAGAGGCACAACTCAAGTCTAACCTTAACAAAAATGAGGTTTGGGTATTTATATTTATCCAAAAATGACCCAAAAGACCCAAAAATTCAGCTGACCCGAGAGAATACAACATTTTGGGCCGAATCGGGTCGACCAAAACTGATTTTTACCCAGCAGATGCCATGCGCCCGCATGGACAAGCTTGTTCGAATGAAAACATTGCTAGCATATATATTTTTATAATTGCATTCCAGTCATCAATCTTTCATGGTTGATCAATTTGGTCCCTATATTTTTGAATTTTTTTCAAATAGGTTCCTCCAAAATTGCAATTGAGGTCCTCCAACTTTTAGAAATATGTGATCTGGCCCTTCTTTAATTGCGCAGTTGGTCCTGAACTACTAGAAAGTGACATTTTGGTCTCCATAGTCTCATTTTCAGCATGGTTTGATCTTCTTTTGTGATTTTCCACCTAAAACTTGGATGTTTACCTATTTAAACACCAAATACGCATAAATGAGTAGATATATGGCCAAGATAAACCAAAAATACTAATTTAAAAGCATGAAATGTGCACGTAAAATGCACTTAACAAACACCCTCAAACTTAAACTCTTGCTCGTCTCGAGCGAGAATATCTACTAGCACAATAAGAAAATGAGTGAAGGATCAACAATGCTAGACAATTTGTAAATTCTTTCATGAGTGTAAAATTGTATGGTCAATTCACAATTATGTTTCCAAAATAATGCTACAAAATGATGTTGAGCTTATCTCATGTTTGATCGATGTGTGTGTGCATAGCCACTTCCAATCATCACTAAGATTCAAAGAAATATTGTAGGAAGGAGAAATTTCAAAACAATATTAACCCACCTTAAGTGGTCAATTTCATTCCATTCTCTCTCGTGATATTCATCCCCCAAAATTATTTATTTTCTCTCCCGAGATGTAATCTAGAGGTAACTTTTAATTCACACATTTCTTTTCCATTAAAACTTGTTTGTGACTTACCGGTAATCTCAACAATCTAGATATGCAATGACTCTCCATTAGATGAGTGCTTCAACATTAAAGTTTATATTAAACATTTCAAACTCACTATTAATCTAAGTCCTTATGTAAGTACAAATGCATGATTTCTTTTAACAAATGTGATAATCGCTCATGCATTTCCCACTCCCTTAAGCTTTGTAACTGACGCGTGTAATGAGCTTTAGGTCGGCAACTCCCCGATGATTTTAAGATTAAAGGGTACTAGGTTTTGAAATAACCATACAAACTTAATAACTCGAGTAAAAAAAGTTACGAAGTGAGGTTGACTTATTTAAGCAAATGCATTCTGTGTGTGGGTGTGTACCCTACTCATTAAGCTTTCTAATTGACCCATCTCGCGAGCTTTATGCCGGTGACTCTCAAGTTTCAAACTTAAGGCACCAAGTTTTAAGATACTCCAACGGACTTAATTACTCGAGTTAAAAAGATACCGAGATAAGGTTTTGCAAAATTAAAATGAACTTAGATATCTAGAGTTTGGTCATCACTTAACTTATACTTAACATCAACGACACTCCACGTAAATTTATATCAAACATGCCTGGAATCACTGCACATCTAGACCGTATTTGATTTTGATTAAGAATTAAGATTAAGGTAAGATTAAGATTCTCCAATACATTTCTCTCTCTTAATTATAATTATTAACCACATATTCTGCAAAAAATCAATATTCAAAAATCTATTGCCTATGTGTTGGTTTTGATATGCTCGGTAACATCGTAGTAATTATAAATTGATTTATTTATATTTCAAGGTAAAATGTGTGTTTGAATAGTGAAGAGAAAAATTGCGTGGTTAAAAAGTAGTTTGAAAAACTGTATTTATAAATTGGTTTATAAATTTTAATGATGATTTTCAAAAACGCATCTCATCATTTTTTTTATCAAAATCTACTAGAAGTCATATTTTAATCTATACCAAAAAGGGGCAGTGACACTATCTCAAGTAATCTAATTATAATGGGTCTCAAACAAGCACTTTATATATATGTAAAGCGGTAAAATGTGATTTTATCAAAAAATTTCCAACCAAATAAAAAAAAAAAATTCTCAACTCTCTTTTTAACACATCGCTTTATCTAACTCCATTATATACAAGTAGTATTAGCCACTATTCTTTGACGTAATCATTACAATTTATAAACACAGTTTTTCAAACTACTTTTTAACCATATACATTTTTTCTCTCCATTTTTTAACCATAGATTTTATATTAAAAACATAAATAAATCAATTTATAAATGTTACAGTATTAAAGAACATAGTCTAAGTCTTAAAAATAGTTTTACATTATATACACTTAATGTGGTGAAATATGATTAGATAATTAAAAATTAACCACATAAAATAATTCACTATATTTTTAACACCTCATCTGAAGTTATTTTTTTAGTTAGCCAAAATTGATTTAGAGTAATTTTGATTGTTCGTCCTAATCTACCAAATCGATGAATTTTGGCTCATATTCTTTTAATTATTCTCTATAAATAATTATTTTGAATTGACATACTTTGCTCATTATTAACTTGTAATAAATAAATTTATGCCCCAAATTGGTAAAATTTAAATTTAGATTTTAATATAAGTTAAAGTTAACAATTAATTTCAATTATATATTTCATTGGTTATACAATTTTTTAACCACATATTTCATTAACTTCTATAAAAATATTCTAAAGGCTAATTTTAATTCCCACCAAACAGGGGCTAATTAAAAAAATGCTCTATAATTAAAAAAAAGTACTTATAAGATAAAAAATCACTTTAGTTTAGAAAGAAATATATCTATATCTATAGATCTAACCTCCACCCAACTGGCGGATCTAGCTATGGGCGAGCCCGTTCGGTCGCTCGTGCTGGATCCGTCCAGATTTTCAAATTTATTAATTAATTATTATTTTTTTTAAAAAAAATGTAAAAGTCTAGTAATATGTTTGATTGATTTAATTTTCTAAATGAAAAAAAAAGGAAAAATTTTCAACTTTTGTTGTTTTGTTGACATTGTTTTCCATGAAAAATAAAGCAAAATTTTTTAAATTTTTTCACACATTTATACTTGATAATAATAATAATGTTAATTTTTGGAAAAATAATAAAACAATTAACAACAATAAAAATAATCAAACATGACGAAAATGGTAAAAGATTTTTCATGAAAAATAAAACATTCTCTCCCTTGGAAAATGAATTCCTCCAAATCAAGGAAAATACCGAATTTCGAGACAATTTAGAAAATGAATTCCATGAAAAACTTAGACAATCAAACGACGTAAAAGTTGGAAAATCATTTGGAAAACTCATTTCCATGGAAAACTTAAGGCTATCAAACTCATCCTTATATCCATTACCCATGCCATCTATCCAATCCATTTGCTACTTTGGGAGACGATTGGTTGAATGTCATTTTGGTGATTTATACAGCGCAAGAATTTTAAACTAATTCAGAATGAGGCAATTTTGCGCCACTTTCAAAGTATGAGATCTTGGAGAATGCAGTTGTCTAAGCTTCTAGCTACGGAGTAGGATTATATCATGTATTTTCCTACTATTTTTGTTTGTATTGAACTATATTTTCATATTAAATGAAATTATGTTTTAAAGCATTTATATGTTAATAGAATTTTTAACATTTTTTTAATTAAACAATATTTTGCTGTTGAAGGTCAACGGTCAAATAGTCAAAGTCCGCTCTAGCTCAACCGCAATCCTGAATTCGCTGCCACCATGCCTTCAGATACCCTGTTTCCTCCCCTAATTTATTTGGTCAATTGTCAACACAATTTGGAGCGATTACTAGCATTTGTATGTTCGTAAACTAACCTACGTTCCCATTATTTTTTTCCATATCGAATTTAGTTTATGGATTTTCAAAATTAAACTGTCAGCCTTAAAAAACAAAGAGAACTCATATCGGAAAATCTCCATGCCTCTCTAAATGGATGTGTGAATTGAAGATCGAATGCAGCGAGAAAAAGAGGAAGTGGCTGGTGACAGAGGATGAGGAAGAAAATAGTGATGAAGAGGCCGTGAAACAATGGAGGTTGCCGTTGTCGGAGGTGGTTTCAGATTGCATAAAGCGGTGGTTCATCACTCTGTTAAGATCCACAAGAGTGAGATCTTCAGTTCGGAAAGTCAGTAATAAGCGCCTCGGTGATATTCGTCTACAAGAATTGCAGGTTTTCGCGTAGTTCTAGTTGAGGTGATTTATCTTCAATACTTACTATTTTTGGATTTTCTTTTTCCCTACCCAAAAACTTGAATAGAATTCACGTTTGGATAAAAAAATTCATGTGCTGAGGGTTCATTTTATAACATCCTATTTGATTTTATAGCAAGTTTAATTTGCACGGATTACTAATTGTGGTGACAGATTCTCTAAGGAAAAGAAAACAGTATTTGAGGATTGAAATGAAATCAGTCCTCTATAACTTCTCCTCTCACCGATTACTTTACTCTATTAAATGATGAAACATAACATTCATAATCATTTTGCAGGTTGGAAAAAATCTATATACGCTCGGAGTGGAAGCACGAATTGATCGACTTTTTTGAGTTTCTTGAGGGGCTTTCTTTCGATGAATCCTCTTCTAAAGACACTACAACTCAACACCAATTGTTTTATCATGCGTGCACTTTTTGTAATTTAAATCAGAAGCTACTTTTGTCCTTCCTATCATTAACATTTGGACATAGTAATAGGCGTGGGCATAATCCCATATGGTTCTGATTCCCAGGGAACTGAATCGAACCAAGAACCGATGGTTCTTTTTGTAGTAGAAGTACTGAACCATTCGGTTCTTTTGGTTTTGGTTCTAGTTCCGATTTCTTGAACTAAAACTTTCAAACTTAAGCGATGAAGTCATGGTAGGTTCCAGCTGATAAGAGTCGTAAGACGGTAAGGTCAACGACCTTGATCAAAATGCAAATACAACACTCAAAATCCTTGACATCAAAGTATTCACTTCCTTCCTACAGTAACGTATCTCCTCATCTTCATGTATGTGCTCCTTCTAAAAAATTTTAATTTCTGCTCATAGTTCTCCACCTTTTCAGGGAACAGTCGCACAAGTCTAGCAAATCCTTGAAAACAAGATAACAATTAATTGAATTAATTGTAAGATGAAGAGTGAAGATTTATTGTTTTTTGACGGCTGAAGGCTTGAAGCTGAAAGACAGAACCAATGAAAAAAAATGATTTTTGATATAAGGTTTTTTGTTTATTACTTGTTTTGCTTATAGTTATTGTAATGTTGAATGAATTAATAGTTGTTGGGTAATTGTTGGTAAAAATAATCGAAAGTGTACGATATCGCTAACAAGTAATAAAAATGGACTTTTGAGTCCGAGTTGTCGATCCCACGAGGACTATTTAATTCGCTATAAATTTACTTCGATTCAATAGAATTCCTAAACTAAAACAAAAATAATTAAGTAAATAAATTGCAAAATAATAAAAGCAAAAACGACAAATAATTGGAAATCACTGAAATAAACAAATCAATTAAAATGAAAATAACAAATTAAACAAAAAAAAAATTAACGAAAACAAGAAATAAAGTGGTGGATTTTGAACAATTGAATGAATATCGGGACTAACGATTTCGAAATAACGTTCTAGCTTAATTTCTCATCTCAAGTTGTTTTCTAAAATTGTATTTGGTCGAATTCACGCATATATCTAATTTACCTCTCTCGAGTTCAAATTAAACCTATTTAACTAAGTCAACCATGTATCTCTACAGCGGGTCAGAGTTCTCCTTAGCTAAATGCATTAAATTTCCTAGGAATTCATAATTGACCAGATGCAACCACAAATTCATATCTCTATCTTTTTGTTGAAATTGCCGAATTTTGTTACGTGATCTAATTGTTAACTCACCTCTCGGATTATGAAAACAACCATTAATTCATGAATTGGTGATCAAACAATTCAAGCATTAAACGCAATAATAAAATCAATACATGAAATAAAAGCACCAATTTGAGAATTAAAATCAAACTAGAAACATTAAGTCTATATCGTTAATCCCGATTATAAAATTTATCTACTCATGTTATTTAAATAAAAATCAGTAAATAATATAAACGAAACACGAAGTTTGAAGAACCGAAGATTTAACATCACCTCCCTCCAAAAATCACCAAGAATATGCTCCAATTACTTCCAATTTTTAATCCAAAACTTGATATTGACTAATGGACCGGATAACATGCATTCAGATTAAGAATTGATGATTTTTTTTTAAATATAAATTTAAAAAAAACATGTTTTGTTCTATCTGTTCTGGTTCTGAACCAAGAACCAGAACCGATGGTTCTTGGTTCTATCTATTCTGGTTATTGGTTTTGGTTCTAAACCAAGAACCAAAACCAGAACCGATGGTTCTTAATTTTTAGAACCATAACCGTTTAAAATTTTTATAGAACCAAATCGGGACCGAATCGAAACCGAACCTCTAGTTCCGGTTCTTTTGACCAGGCCTACATAGTAATATCTCTTTTATTGTTTTGACTGTTTATTAATTGGAAAATACTAGAACTGAAGTAGGATATTCTTACAACTAACTACTGTTTTGCTGGAATGGGGAGATTATGTCTATTAATGCTTGGTTTGGTCCCGCTGGGACGGTTACACCATTGCATAATGATCCACACCACAATATACTTGCTCATGTATGGAAGATATAAGGGAAAATTACATAACTATACAACTAAAAATTTCACTTTTTAAACATAACAAACTTAAGATTTTTTTATAAAAATCAGGTGTTAATTAGTTAATTAATTAATATAATACTATAATAATGATCATTTATATATTAAATTTAAACTTATATATATATTTATTTAACGACAACTGAGATTCTGGCCAATTAATTTTGACTAGAATCTCAATTGTCAAAAGATTTTAAATTAACAATATTTGAATCTGAGATTAATTTTTTTGAATTTTCTTTTCATGGCAGTTGCCACAGTTTTTGGGAATTAAATATAGAAAATGGGGATCAATCCATAATTGAAGGCTGTTTTTTTTTTTTTTTGAAATGGTTTTTGATGTATTGATTTATGAATTGATGGCTAAGTTTTTTATGACAAATTATTTTTTATTTCTCATTTATTATTTACGAAGTATTTTTGACTGCGAGATTGGTGACTGTTTGTTGAATATGTGTCCATTGTGATTCTCAAATTGTGTATTTGCTGTTTCTGAAGTTTCCCATTTCATGATAAATGAAGGTTGGATACTTGGATTATGAAAATTAACAACCTTCTTTCTTCAGACCTGGATAAATTTGGAATCAATATATCTTCATCTTCCTCTTCATATTCAACTTCAACATGCTCCTCCACCATCTTGACATCTTCATTTTGAGTAGGATTTTGGCATTCCATGAGTGGTATATTTGGAGAAAAAGTTCTCTTCTAAAAGTTATTGCAAGTCTATAAGGTTAATTATGGTTCCCGATTTATATGATCTCCTAATATTGACCGGTATGGTTTCTTACATGGATCCTCAGGTGATTCATAAATACAATTTTATCAGAGTGTATATTATCATGTGTAATATATTTAATGAGCACATATATTTTATGCATGTTTGCTAGAAATGGATTATTATGAACCTATTTTATAGACTCTCAGTATTTTTCTTGGGACAGTGCAATATTCTGTTTTCTCGGTTTTTTTTTCTTTACCTATTCTTTGTTTCTTTTTTACTGCTAGAAAATATGTTGTTTCAAGTTCAATGAGGTTCTACTGTCGCTAGAGTTCACTGTTATAGGATATTTTACCTCTGATTAACTGGAGCTAGCAAATTCATTCAAATCTATAGTCATAAAATCCTATATAAGATTGACGTTACGGGAAAATATTGATTCGAGAAATAACGAAGGGTCATATCAATACACAATGTATAACTCCTTAAGAATTTACCAGGATGGTTCTAATACCTGAAGAGTTTCACTTCAAAAGCTTTGCCTATTTGGTGGAATAGCTTACCTATGAGATGCTTTTGTTTGTAGAGATTTGCCTATGTGATGGACCATTGCAGGAATGATAGGAAAACATTGAAAGGAAAAAAATAAAAATTATTTTTGGTGTGGGATGGGGTGCGGTGGTGGGCGGGGCAAGGGCAGGGGTGAGGGAGATTGTGACGTCAAAATTTGAGTTTTTAATTTAATATTATATTAGTTTTAATATAATATATAATAGATAATTATGTTTGTTTTATATGTAATAGGTACATTTCCATAGATGACAAGAAAACGCATAATACCTATGAGATGCTTTTGTTTGTAGAGATTTGCCTATGTGATGGACCATTGCAGGAATGATAGGAAAATATCGAAAGGAAAAAAATATAAATTACTTTTGGTGTGGGGTGGGGTGGGGTGCGGTGGTGGGCGGGGCAAGGGCAGGGGTGAGGGAGGTTGTGACATCAAATTTTGAGTTTTTGATTTAATATTATATTAGTTTTAATATAATATATAATAGATAATTATGTTTGTCTTATATGTAATAGGAACATTTCCATAGATGACAAGAAAATGCATAATACCAAAAAAAAAAAAAATGACAACTTTTGAAAGGTGCTAAAAAATGACTAATTTTGTCCATGAATTGTCCAATATACCCTCATACCACTAAAAGACAAAAGTTGCATTAAGCAAGTGGACTTAAGAATTGATTGATGTGATGTACATGAAATTTCACAACTATCCAATGGACAAAGGAATTAGTCAGTGAATAAAAGTTTTAATATATATTTTTTAAATTAATAGAAAAAAAAAGCAAATTTCATTTATTTTTTCTTCCATTTCATTTGAATACTATCTCTCTTGCACCAAAAGATTTTTCACTCCATCTCCATTAACACTTGAAGAAGATATAATTTGATGCTTGAAAGTCCATTTTGAAAGGTAAGCATTTTTGTAACATATGAATATGAACATTAAATATGTTGATATTTTGTTAATAATTCACGTTTTCAACTTATCGAGATCTTGAGACCCATATCTTTAGATTTGAATGACACAATAAATGTCCTCATAAATACCTAAAGATCTTTCTTTGTTGTGATTTTCTTCATGTGTTAAAGTATTTTGGTAGTTGAGCATTGATGGAAGACATTAATTTATGCTGAAAGTTTTTAGCAAGAACCCTAGTTTTGAATTCCAGACGCACAGTACTGACTGTCGTTTTCGATGAGTCATCTGTCGTTCCCTACAGTTTTCAAATGTCGGGTTCGACATTTAAACTGTCGGGAATGTCATTTAAAGATTGATAACATGAATAACTGAATGCGAGGTTGTATAATTTCGTTTTGAATTTGAATTTGTGAAATGCATCAATTTTTGACGTACATATACTGTTGTTTTAGGAATGAGTGATAATTTGCGATTAATCGTCTCGTACGGAGGAGAGTTCGTGAACGTAGATGATGAATGGAAGTGGTGTGGGAACAAGACTACGTAATTGTAGTGCCTAGAGATGTCACGGTAGAAGGACTAATTGAACGATGAAACGTGAAACTCCCAACTGCTAGTCCACATAATGAGATCTTGTTGAAATTCAAGGTGCCTAACATGAACATACCACCGGCCGAAGGGGGAAAGAGCCTGGAGTTGGTGGGGAGTTCTTGATATCCTCATTGACCGTTACGAAGTTAGTGGCATCCATAGGTGATATTAAACTTGTTGGAGTAATAGTAATGTGTTCTACATAGAAGTTGACCTTTATATAGATTTCAGAATATAGATTTTGATAATTTAATGTTGTCAACCACCTTAAAAGTCAATTAATATAAATCCAACTACCTTAAAGCAAAATGAATGTCATTCTACTAACTCACAGCAAATTTCTTGCGACTAGACTCTTAAACTCACACTGCATTCATTGATTGACAGTTTAGTTATTACATAAGGATTTTGATCAATGACTATTCTGAATGACCTTTGCAACATTAGTTTAAGAAGACTATTTACAGGCTAATTACTTGGAAACAACTATTTTATTGTCCACTTAAGTACATAGTCAAACACTACAATCATTGTTGTTAACATCCGAAAAATAATTCCAAGCATTCGAAGAGTATACATGTTTATTTTTAAACATTTCAAATGAAAATGCATTAGTTGAGGACAAAACTCGAACTGGTACATATATATACTTCTACAAAACAACCTCCAGACAAATGCACATTCCAATACTAAATTTAAACCCACTCACCGACTTCAAGAATCAAAACTATTCCAACAACATATAGTTAAAATGGGGCACTATCCAATCTATCGAATACAAGCTTTATGTACTTCAATTTGCTCCTCTGGGATATGTGTGGGTGAATTCTGTCTTGCTATGATAGTACGAATGGAAAATTCATCTGCGCATTATAAAAAAAGCACATCCTGAGGATAATAGTACACATTTCATTTTTCCACATGCAAGGAGATGTAATCAGGAGTTGGTAAATGGAAATGTATATTGAATGAGACAAATAATCCCATCTGTTGAGAACATATGTCATCTGTCGAGAATGACAGAATTTTCGATACAGATGATTATAAACATCACAATCTAATTAGAGCCTCTCACACGCACCCAGTAGATCTCTCAATTGTTTTTTCTAGGGTCATGTGTACTACAGTAGTCCAAATGCATGTTAGTTTCAAGAAAATTTCAAATGTTAGAGCGATAGCTATTAATTGATCTGAGATTAAGAACTAAAAATAGATAAAAGTACTAGTTCATATTTTGAATAAGATAATAAGATGTTTGGGTGAAAATATTAATATTTCCCATGATTTTTATACCGTTGAACAAAAAAAAAGCATTTGTCGAGAATAACAGAAGTCATGTGTCGAGAACGACATAATTTTCTCGACAGATGCTTCGGTGCAAGTATGTCGCCGTCAACTATCGGGAATCTTCATATGTGATTTAGAATTCGGTATCTTGATGAATGGAAAGGAATTGATTCTATCCGTAGTAAAATTATGTCACAAATCAATTCATGCTGGTGATGTTTGGAAAAAAAATTGGCAGGAATCAAAAGTTTTTTGGAAATTCTGCAATGAAATATAAATAAATATTCATAGACCTGAATCATTTAAAATGAAGAACATGGTTGATGGCTTGTCCAAATAAAAATACTTCTGACATTTGTGAAGTGTGTGCTACTTGAAACCATCTAACCCAATACTCATAGACCTAAAATTTGTTGACCAAAGACTCATCACCATCATCATATAATAAATCATAGTGTATTTACAATCAACACTCTTCTCCAAAAATAAATCTTTCTACAAATCTGAGCTTCAAAAAAGTACTTCAATCAAGGAAAAAATATGGGACACTGTAAATCTCGACACGAAACTAACAAAATTTCAACTAACTTACAACACAACTTCTTCAAAAATAAAGCAATGATTTATGGGAAAGAAAAATGGGCTTACCGTTCTTTCAGGGGACATTCGACATGGTGGGTGGCCTTGACAATTGCGATATCCAAATCCTTAACACATTTAGGCAGTAAATTAAAATCCCATTAAGAATTGCAGGAAATGAAGCCTAGAATCTTTATCAAGAAAAAATAAATTTCCATCTGGGTACACGTATTTAAATTTTCAATCAATTTGTTTGATTCATATACTCACCTTGAATTCACTATTGACCTTGGTAATGCCAACAATGGTGGTCTTTGAGCGCCCCATAGGCTTTTCTAAAGCTATCCATTTTCAGAGGCATGCAACAATATATTATTATACCCAATATTCAATCAATTCTCTGCTCATCAAATGAAGTAAGAAATTACAGAATAGTATATTTACCCATTCGTCTTCCTCTACTCCTAACCCAACATATCTAACAAGAAACTCCTACCAACTGAAATCTGTCAAACTTGAGTTCATAAATAGAGGAGTAGTTTTTTCTGCGTTTAATATTCTCTCTCTGTCAAAAAAACAGCAGCAAAGCTGATTTTATTTTTTGTTAAACTTTACTCGTGTCCTTATAATTGAATCTTTTAAGCTTAGTTCACCATTCTCTATGGGAAGAAAATACCCTTACCTACTCTTTAGATTTCTCTTTCCTCATCGCCATCGGTGTCAAAATTTGCATAATTTGGGCTGGACAGTTTTTTTTGGAGAGGAAGGGTTTGGGAAGAGGAGGAAGACATTTTTGCTACAGCTTTCTAATTTTTTATTTTTTTTCTTGCTTTGGTAAGTGTTATTGAGAGTTGTAATCTTGTAGGTAACGCTTATGGGTAATTTTTTAATCCATTTTATTCATTTTTTTGTCAAGTCAAATCAAGAAAAGTATGATTCAAAAGGAATTAAGATTTTTTTTAAAGGGCAAATAAGTCATAAATTGTCATATTTATCAAGATTAGTAAAATGTGTCATTTTTGTTGATACAAAGTCAAAAAGTGTTATGTGGTGCAATTTCCTCTATAATAATATTATATTCATTTTTAATTATTAAACACCCAATTAAACAAATTAACACCAGAAGTTTAAAAAAAAAATTTTCCCTCATAAGATTTTTGAATTGCATTTTTGATATACAAGTCCCTATGTAATTTTCCCAAGATACTAGTCCATCCACCCGTGCGATGCACGGATTCATAACATTTTAATACAAAAAGTGCAATAACATTTTAATACAAAAAGTGCAATAACATTTTATATTTTATTTCATTATATTTCAATTGTTTATTATTATTTTATATTTTATTTCATTACATTTCAATTGTTTTCTCTTCCCGAAACATGGACTAACTTTTGGAGATACTTGTTTATTATTATTTTATATTTTATTTCATTACATTTCAATTGTTTTCTCTTCCCGAAACATGGACTAACTTTTGGAGATACTTGTTTATTATTATTTTATATTTTATTTCATTACATTTCAATTGTTTATTATTATTTTATATTTTATTTCATTACATTTCAATTGTTTTCTCTTCCGGAAACATGGACTAACTTTTGGAGATACTTGTTTATTATTATTTTATATTTTATTTCATTACATTTCAATTGTTTATTATTATTTTATATTTTATTTCATTACATTTCAATTGTTTTCTCTTCCCGAAACATGGACTAACTTTTGGAGATACTTGTTTATTATTATTTTATATTTTATTTCATTACATTTCAATTGTTTATTATTATTTTATATTTTATTTCATTACATTTCAATTGTTTTCTCTTCCCGGAACATGGACTAACTTTTGGAGATACTTGTTTATTATTATTTTATATTTTATTTCATTTGAATTCAATTGTTTATTATTATTTTATATTTTATTTCATTACATTTCAATTGTTTTCTCTTCCCGAAACATGGACTAACTTTTGGAGATACTTGTTTATTATTATTTTATATTTTATTTCATTACATTTCAATTGTTTATTATTATTTTATATTTTATTTCATTACATTTCAATTGTTTTCTCTTCCCGAAATATGGACTAACTTTTGGAGATACTTGTTTATTATTATTTATATTTTATTTCATTACATTTCAATTGTTTATTATTATTTTATATTTTATTTCATTACATTTCAATTGTTTTCTCTCCCCGAAACATGGACTAACTTTTGGAGATACTTGTTTATTATTATTTTATATTTTATTTCATTACATTTCAATTGTTTATTATTATTTTATATTTTATTTCATTACATTTCAATTGTTTTCTCTTCCCGAAACATGGACTAACTTTTGGAGATACTTGTTTATTATTATTTTATATTTTGGGGGAAAAGTTGGGCTACTAAGCTCCTTTATAATAATAATAAAGGAGTGGTGGAGTGGCTATGAGTTGCGTATTCTGAAAGATTTGTACAGATATTCCTTTTGAATTTCTTCATCTAAGAAGTGACTTTTTTTTGGGGGAAAATGCCAACTTTTCTATTTTTATTTTGACTCATGACTTTTGAAGATTTGCTAGGCGGTTTTCTCTTCCCGAAACATGGACTAACTTTTGGAGATACTTGTTTATTATTATTTTATATTTTATTTCATTACATTTCAATTGTTTATTATTATTTTATATTTTATTTCATTACATTTCAATTGTTTTCTCTTCCCGGAACATGGACTAACTTTTGGAGATACTTGTTTATTATTATTTTATATTTTATTTCATTTGAATTCAATTGTTTATTATTATTTTATATTTTATTTCATTACATTTCAATTATTTTCTCTTCCCGAAACATGGACTAACTTTTGGAGATACTTGTTTATTATTATTTTATATTTTATTTCATTACATTTCAATTGTTTATTATTATTTTATATTTTATTTCATTACATTTCAATTGTTTTCTCTTCCCGGAACATGGACTAACTTTTGGAGATACTTGTTTATTATTATTTTATATTTTATTTCATTTGAATTCAATTGTTTATTATTATTTTATATTTTATTTCATTACATTTCAATTGTTTATTATTATTTTATATTTTATTTCATTACATTTCAATTGTTTTCTCTTCCCGAAACATGGACTAACTTTTGGAGATACTTGTTTATTATTATTTTATATTTTATTTCATTACATTTCAATTGTTTATTATTGTTTTATATTTTATTTCATTACATTTCAATTATTTTCTCTTCCCGAAACATGGACTAACTTTTGGAGATACTTGTTTATTATTATTTTATATTTTATTTCATTACATTTCAATTGTTTATTATTATTTTATATTTTATTTCATTACATTTCAATTGTTTTCTCTTCCCGAAACATGGACTAACTTTTGGAGATACTTGTTTATTATTATTTTATATTTTGGGGGAAAAGTTGGGCTACTAAGCTCCTTTATAATAATAATAAAGGAGTGGTGGAGTGGCTATGAGTTGCGTATCCTGAAAGATTTGTACAGATATTCCTTTTGAATTTTTTCATCTAAGAAGTGACTTTTTTTTGGGGAAAATGTCAACTTTTCTATTTTTATTTTGACTCATGACTTTTGAAGATTTGTTAGGCGGGAGTTTTTGGGGGGAAGAATTGGCCCAACTATCCTTCTTTATAATAATAATAAGATATTTTATATTTTATTTCATTACATTTCAATTGTTTATTATTATTTTATATTTTATTTCATTACATTTCAATTGTTTTCTCTTCTCGAAACATGGACTAACTTTTGGAGATACTTGTTTATTATTATTTTATATTTTATTTCATTACATTTCAATTGTTTATTATTATTTTATATTTTATTTCATTACATTTCAATTGTTTTCTCTTCCCGAAACATGGACTAACTTTTGGAGATACTTGTTTATTATTATTTTATATTTTGGGGGAAAAGTTGGGCTACTAAGCTCCTTTATAATAATAATAAAGGAGTGGTGGAGTGGCTATGAGTTGCGTATCCTGAAAGATTTGTACAGATATTCCTTTTGAATTTTTTCATCTAAGAAGTGACTTTTTTTTGGGGAAAATGCCAACTTTTCTATTTTTATTTTGACTCATGACTTTTGAAGATTTGTTAGGCGGGAGTTTTTGGGGGGAAGAATTGGCCCAACTATCCTTCTTTATAATAATAATAAGATAATTCAAGATTGCAAAGATTACTTGAAAACATGCTGTGCTTTGATATAACTGAGGTGGTTCCTTTTTCAGGCCATCTTCATCTTCGCGCTTTGGAAACCTTATTGTCCTTCCAGGTTAAGTAAATTTTTTATGAAGGAACCTGATTATATCCAAAATGCAGAAACAGTTTTATAATATGATGTTTTGGTGAAGCCAACAACACACTATTCTGCGAATTTTCATTTGAGGGAGAAATTGAGTTTGCAATTAATTTATGTGTTTGAGGTTTCAAAACTAGTTAAAAATAATAAGAAGCTAAGGATGTTTTTTATTTATGTTTTAGTTTTCTGTTTTCATTTTTGAAAATATTTTCAGTTTTCTATTTTCAGTGCTGTTTTCAAAATTGTTGAAAACGCGTTTGGTTTGTTATTTCTGAAAACTATTTTCGAAAATGAAAAGCTGGAAAACACGTTTTGATTGAAATTTTGCAAGAAATTTTTTTGTATACTTGTAATTATATTGCTTGCGAATAAATTTATAAAATGATATTTTGTTTAGCTATTATGATTTTGATTTTCTAAATTTGAAGAGTCAAATCCATTCTTTATTTTAAAAAGGTAAAACAAAAAGTTTTTTAAATCTTAGTTATAAATAAATTTTTGTTGAGTTATTAGAAATAAATCTTAGTTATAAATAATATTACCAATGATAATTTGTGAAAGGAAAAAAAAGTAGTGTTGATTGAATTTTTTTTAAAAAGTGAAAACGCGCGTTTTCGGATTTGTAAAGAAAACGCGAAAAACGTCAAAACTGCATTTTCTATTTTCTTTACAAAATTTATTTTCTATTTTCTGTTTTCATTTTCGAATAGTGCAACAGAACGCATTTTTTTGCATTTTCAAAAAACAAAAAATAATTGGAAAACGATAAAGAGAACGCAACCTAACTTCTTACTTACCTAAGTTTGTTTACGTGGAGACTCTCTTAACTACATCATTGTGTAATTAATCGATTATTTTTTGTATTTGACATGAATATCCACCTACCGAGTTTAATTAATGAATTTAGTACTTCTCATTAAGCTAAAAAGGAACATTACATTTTTCTCTCTTTTTCTAACCACATTATGTTTAGAATGTTCAAGGATGCTTTGGTTAAGTAATAAATGAGACATTATAAAGTTGCCAGTTATATTTTTGGCATTTGGAGAGAATAATTGATTCCTAGGCCTCTAATATGTGGTCTCCTTCAATCACTTTGGAGGTGTTGAATGCAATGAGTTTTTAAAAGGGTCTTGTCTTGAAAGTATACAGACAAATGTTAGATTATACTTTTGTGGTCTGATGGGGCTAGAATGTTCCTCATTGCATGGTCTTTCTGTCTAGCAATTCATTGGTTAGTAAATTGATTAATGGAGGTAGTGAATGAAATTGAGTTTACATCCATGCTAAAGTTCTGTGTATTGAGTAGCATGTCATAACAAGAAAAATCACATGCATTATGCCTTTGTCTAAACTTTTGCCTGCTTCTGAATGGTTATGTAATCTGTGTAATTAGTGTCTTTCCATTTAATGATTTTCTTCTCTGCAGTTTATGATCCTTCTAATCTTGAGGCAAACTTTTTCCATCATTATCAGTTGAGTTGGGAACTATTCATTCCCTTTGATCATGGTAAAATACTAGTTAATCGAAATTGGTAAGTCCGTTTTACACAGTTACAGTTGAAAGTTTCTTATTAATCTTTTTGCATATGATAGCTATTACTACTAAGAATTGATGGAATTGTTCTACCAATCTGCATAATACTGAAAGCCGGTGACTTCTATTATACGTCGTCGACAACAGGCGAATAGAACTATTTTCTTTCCTCTTTTCAATGATGAACAAATGTAAGCGTGCTTCTTTATCTCCTTGAGGACCTTTCTCACTCTATCGAATTTTCCTTAAACTAACTGATGCTGATTGTTCGCTAAAATCGTGTACCGCAAGCGCACGGGTCGTGTTCAAGTAATAAAGTGGACTTTTTGAATCCGGGTTGTCAATCCCACGAGGAATGTATACTCAATTACACAATTTAGTTAATTTAATTTTAACAACAAAGTCACACAATAAGTTTTTAGATTTTTTAGTGAAAATAAAGCAAAAACAAATTAACTTTAAATTCTAACAAAAATAAAAAAAATGGAATATTAAAAAGTTGGGATTCATAATTTCACTTAAACAACACTTAATTAATTTGCAATTTTGTAAATAAAATTAACTACTTAAGATAGAGAAATATAAGACAATAAACATAAATCAAAATACACAATATTAAAAGAAAATAATTATAAATTCAAATGCTTGAAAGTAAAAAACTCAAAATACATAAACAAACTTAAAATAACTAAGTGAAGTTAAGTAATACCAATGATCCCAACAAAATACTATTTATTCCATAATAAAAATTAACTTATAATAAAATCACAACATTTAACCACTAACATAATCATTTCAATAACAAGCTAAACAAAGTGTTAAAACAAGAGAATAAAAGAAAATAACTTGTTCTATTTTTATGAACAACCCAACACAAAGCTTTAATTAAACCATAAATAACATGAAAGTTTGAGGAGAAAAGTTAGAAAAACAACAATGATGAAAATTTCAACAACATTAAGCTTTAATTGAAGGAAAGCAAATAAAAACACAAAAACTTAAAAGATTTAATGCATTAATTAAGAAAAGTTTGAGAGAAAATACAAAAAAAAATAGAAAAGAGGTATAAAACTTACATACCGTAGCAAAATGAGGATTCTAGGTATTTATATTATCCAAAAATCAACCACAAACCCTAAAAAATGTACAAATTCGCCTAACACAGCAAACTGGGCAGAAACGGGTCGACCCGGGGAAAAAGATTTTTTTTTAAAAAAAATAACTGCGCGATCGTGCGCCAAAAAATCCGGGACCAAGTTTGGTCCCGGGTTTGTTTCGAGCCATGGTTCGCGCGCGGCTCTGATCAGACCACGCGTTCGCGTGGTTAAGCTGAGCCATGGTCTTTGTAGCCAAGTCCTTTTGTAATTTCCATGAGGTCCTTCATCTTTCAATTATGATCAATTAAGTCCCCAAAATTTCATATTTCTTTCAAATATGTCCTTCTAAAATTGCACTTTAGGCCCTTCAACTTTTGAAATCTTGCAATTTGGTCCCTCGATTAATTGCACGGCTTGTCAAAAACTTCCGAAAGTGACAAAATGGTCCCCAAACTTCCAATTTCAGCATAATTTGCACTCCTTTTATGGTTTTTGGCCTCAAACTTGGATATTAACCTATTTAAACACAAAATATGCATAAATTAGTAGATATTTGCCCAAGATATTCCAAAATATGCTAATTTAAAGGTATAAAAATTGTATAAAAATGCACTAACACTGATGTAGTAGGTCAGATTCTCGCCTAAGGAGCGTTACTCATAGGATTTCTACCGGGGGGTGGGTGGGTGGGGATTGGGAGCTTATATAGTATCTTGGTAGGGACTTGCAAATCTTGATACGGATTGTAAAGTAGGTGATTTTAGTCGTGTTGGTCAATATTTGAATTTCGAGGTTGGTATGGAATGTTGGATTTCGATTTTTTGGGTTATCAGTGGGTCGAAAAGAGGAACCAGAGATCTAATGAAGGAGATTGAGGTGTGCCAAGGCTGATTGAGCTTCATTCCATTCTTTGATTTGTACTGGGAAGGGATCAAAATCATCAAATATAGAGGCATTTCTGAAATTCATTCAATATACTAACGGTAAATTTCAAAATTACTACCATTAAGCTACATTTCTCTATCTTGCTTGCATTTCATGCTTACATGTTACCTCTTCCTAGAAAATAATGGCATTTTCATCCTTGCTGCCAAGGTAATGTCTTCGTCTCATGTTCTTTTTTTTCTTGTGTTTATGTTTAGGTCCCATTAATTAATGTCAAGTATTTCACTACAAAGTTTGTAGATTCATTTTGGACAGCCCATTTTCTCAGCCCAAATTGTTCAGCCAAAGTTACCTGCATTTTTGTGTTTTGGACCTGAGCAAATAGTAGTCCAATATTCTGAAACCGGAGCCCAAGCCTTATAACCCGGTTAAGGCCCATATCTCTTACACCGCCTTATCTCACACCGTTGGATCACTTTGGCCTAATCTGCACCGTCCACTTGGTGATAAAGGTGGAAGAGACGCTTTACCTTCATTATTGGTTCTGATCCAGACTCTTTATCTTCATCCGGCCCTCTCATCTTCGTCTCTCTCATTCTCCAGAAAACCCTCATATTATCTCTGATTTCTCGCATATTTCTTAGTGGTTTCTATACTGATTCTTTGTGTAAATCAGTATTACTTTGTGGTCTTTATACAGATTTTGGTTCTGTGTATTATACTTTGTGGTTTTGCGAGTTTGTTTTAGGTTTTCTGATTTCTTTTGTATAAGAGACGTGATCTGTATTTTTGTTGTTGAATACTTTGTGGTTTGAAGTTTTTATAAAAGTTTCTGAGTTTTTACTTGCGTTATTGTTTCTTGTTCACTTTGTGAAATATTTCTGGGTATCATCTCTTAACAGTGGTATCAGAGCCTTAGGGTTCATGTTATAAACGCTGATTTTTTACTCAGATTTGTTAGATCCAGGATTTTTTTTTCTGTACGGATCTGTGTTTTTCTTGAAAATTTCTTTGTGGTTACTGTTTACAACGATTTAGGGTTTCTTCAGTTCTTGGTGGTGATCTTTGAGAAAATATTTGTTCTTAAAATTTCTTGAAAACCTGTTTGTAAACTAGTTTATGATTCTGGAATTTTTTCAGTTTTCTGAAATTGTTTGAAAATTTTTCAAACTCTCTTCGTGGTTCAGAAATTTGCTTTGTGGTATTTTCTTGTTTAAAACCTATTTTGAAATTAGGTCTTCTCACGATTTTGGATTTTATTCTGAGTCATATATAATTCTTTGGGGATCTTTATTTTGTTTTGTGGGGTTTTCAGTATATTTACTTAATAAATATACTGAATCATACACAACAGATCCTACATTTCTTTGTTGGCTGATCTTCGAAATATTTTTTGGAATCTGGTGTTATTGAACATGTGGATTCTGAATCTTTGTGGAAAAATAATCTCTGTGCTGCTGAGCTCATATAATTTTTTTGCATCAGGTGATCTCCTTCTAATTTACTGCAATTCATACTGATTGTTTTTAAAATTCTTGGTTCTTTCCAAAATTCTTCCGTTGAAGCCTATTATTGGACCCTAATTCTTACCTTTGTCCAGGATTCCTTGAGAATCCGGGAATCTGAGGGAGGTTGGGCTGACCCATAAATAGGTTGAGGGTATACTGGGAGAACCTATTTCTATACATTTGCATTGTGTAGTTATTTGATTAGCCTGACCAGTATCTGAATTGTAATCATCTTGATTGCCTTGTTGTTTCATAAATTGTTTGAAACTATACTCCTATATCTTGATCTTTGTGGAATACTTACTGATAAATCTTGGGTTTCAGTGTTTATATTTTGTACTTCAATCTGTCTGACTATCCTTATTTGAAATAACAAAGCCTTCAATTTAATAATTCTTTAAAATCTTTTAGTCATTACTTCAATGGCTACTGTAAAAGTAGATGTTGAAGTATGGAATGGCAAAGGAGACTTTAATCTCTGGAGCCAGAAAATGAAGGCTTTATTACTTCAAATGAAATGTGCTAAGACTATAGATATGTCCTGACCTCTTGATACCCCTCAGGATAAACAACTTGAAATGGATGAAATTGCATGGAGTACTCTGTTCTTACACTTATCTGATAATGTCATTAGATAAGTAGGCAAGACTAAAACTACTATGGAATTATGGGATAAACTGGAAGAAGTTTATGCTACTGTGTCTTTTCCTGATAAGTGCTTTTTGTGGAAACAATATTTCTCTTTTAAATTTGATCCTTCAAAGGATGTAGATGAGAACATGAGTAGGTTTACCAAAATTACACAGAGTCTGTTAAATTGTGATGAAAAATTAACTGATGAACAAAAGGTTGTGTGTTTGCTTAATGCTATGTGTGATAAGTTCAAAGACCTTAGAAATGCTCTTGAATATGGAGGACAAAAATTGACTACTGAAATTGTTCACACTTCACTTAAAAATAAAGAACTTGAGTTCAAGAACAATCCTAAAGAGGCTTATAATGTGATAGGATCTTTTAAGAAGAAGACTCCCTTTAGGAATAATAAACCAGTGAGTAATTTCAATAAAAATTGGAATACCTCTAGCAATAATAGAACTTGGAATAGTGTGAATAATAAGCCTGGAAGAGGTAATTTCCAAAATAGAGCAATTTTCAATAGGTCTAATGACAACACCTATAGAGGACCAAATAATTCTAGAAGTCAGACCAATTTTAGAGGTTATGATAACTCTAGAAATCAAGACAACCATAGAAGTCAGAATAATGTCAGGGGGCAAGATAATTCTGGGGGACTTGATAACATAAATAGACCCAGACTTTGTTACCATTGTGGCCAACCTGGACATCATATCAAAAATTGTTTCAAAAGGAAAAATGAAATAGGAACCAGCAATCAAACAGAGGCTGCAGTCCAAGACAATAGTGGAGTGGTTTATGTTACCACTGAATCTGAAAACAAACGTGAATGGATACTTGATTCTGGTTGCACTTTTCATATGTGTCCTGAAAGAAATTTATTTTATGACTTCTGTTCTGATCATTATGGCTCTTTGAAACTTGGTAACAATGTTACATGTGATGTAAAAGGAACTGGGAAGGTTTTGTTAAAACTTGAAAATGACAAAACTCTCGTTTTAAATCAAACAAGATATGTTCCTGATTTAAAAAGAAATCTAATCTCTCTTGGAGTACTTGATTCTGAATCTTATGAGATTAGAATGTTTAATGGTTACTTGAGTATTTTCAAAAGTAACTTTATGATTTTCTCTACTCCCAAAAGTAATGGGATTTATGTGTTGAATACCTTACCTGTTTATGCAAAATCTTTTAATGCTGTGTCTGATATGGATAAAACTATTTTATGGCATAAAAGATTGGGACACTTAGGTGAAAAAAGGTCTTAAGTTACTTGAAAACAAAGGTATTTTTGGTAATGATGTGCTGCATAAACTTGATTTCTGTGAGAAATGTGTGTTAGGAAAACAGAAAATGACTGCTTTTGGTAAAGGTATTCATAAATCTATTGATGTTCTTGAATATTTGCATGCTGACTTGTGGGGTCCAGCTCCTGTTAATTCTGTCTCAGGTTATAGGTACTTTCTTCTTATTGTAGATGACTTTTCTAGGAAAACTTGGGCTCATTTATTGAAAACTAAGGATGCTACAGTGTCTGTTTTTAAAAACTGGATTACCTTAGTCCAAAATTTGAAGGATAAGAAGGTAAAAACAATTAGGACAAACAATGGATTAGAATTTTGTAATCAAGACTTTGATTCTTTCTGTAGCAACTTAGGAATCCTTAGACATAGGACTGTTGCATATAGTCCACAGCAAAATGGGGTTGCTGAAAGGATGAATAGAACTCTCTTAGAAAGAACTAGGTGTCTTCTACTTGATTCTAACTTGCCAAAATTTTTTTGGGGAGAAGCTGTTAAAACTGCTTCTTATTTGATCAATCTTTCTCCCTGCAGTGCAATTAATTTCAATATACCTGATCAGATTTGGAATAATTTTCTTCCAGATTTTTCAAAATTGAAAAATTTTGGGTGTGCTGCCTACTCACACCAAACTGAAACCAAACTTGACTCCAGATCTCTGAAATGTGTGTTTTTAGGATATGGAGAAGGGGTCAAGGGCTATAGACTTTGGGTTAGGGAGCAGGGAGGTTACAGGGTTATTTTAAGTAGGTCTGTCATTTTTAATGAAACTGTTTTTCCTTGTAAGGATGAAAAATTAGATGATCCTGTAAATTATAAAGATTTCCTTACCACTGAGCTGAGTGCAGACCATTTAAGTGATGATAATGGCCTGCCCCATACTCAGTTTCAGGTGGAGCAACCCCCACATTTTCAAAATGACAATCCTGAACCTGAACTGACTGAGACTTCACCATTTCCTGGTAACATTCCTGAAGCTGCAACAGACCTTGATAATTATCAACTAGCTAGGGATAGACCTAGAAGGGAGATAAGACCTCCTCCTAAGTTTCAGGATCCTGATTTTGTGTCTGCTTATACTTATTCTGATCCTCTTGTTTTTGAACCTGAATCATTTGAAGAAGCTGTTTCTTCAAAAGAATCAAATTTATGGTATACTGCCATGCAGGAAGAGATGGATTCTCTTCTGAAAAATGGCACTTGGATTTTGGTTAATAGACCCTATAATAAAAGGGTCATTGACTGCAAATGGATTTTTAAAATAAAGGAAAGTGATTCTAAAGATGTTAAACCTAGGTACAAGGCTAGGCTTGTGGCTAAAGGTTTCTCTCAAAAGGAAGGAATTGATTACAATGAAATTTTTTCTCCCGTGGTTAAATATACTTCAATCAGAATACTGTTTGCTCTTGTTGCACATTTTCATTTAGAACTTGAACAAATGGATGTTAAAACTGCTTTTCTGTATGGCTATTTAGATGAAACTATATATATGAATCAGCCTAAAGGTTTTGAAAAAGGGGAGAAATCTTATTTAGTTTGTCTATTGAAAAAATCCCTATATGGCTTGAAGTAAGCACCTAGGCAGTGGTATAAGATGTTTGATTCTTATATCCAAAGCCTAAATTTTAAAAAGAGCCAATATGATTCTTGTTTTTACTTCAAGATTGATAATTCTGATTTCATGTATTTATTGTTATATGTTGATGATATGTTAATTGCTGGACCTAATATACATGAGATTAACCTGTTGAAAAACAAACTGCATTCTGAATTTGAAATGAAAGATTTAGGGCATGCTAAAAGGATTTTAGGTATGGACATATTTAGAGATAAACAATATGGGAATCTATTTTTAAATCAAAAGCATTATATTGAAAAAGTTTTGACCAGATTTAATTTGATTGATTCTAAACCCGTGTCTCTACTTTGCCTGCTCATTTCAAATTATCTTCTGATCATTGTCCTAAAACTGCAGAAGAAGAACTTAGGATGAAAAATGTACCATATTCTAATGCTATAGGATCTGTTATGTACCTTATGGTGTGTACTAGACCTGATATTGCCTTTGCTGTGAGTGTTTTTAGTAGGTTTATGAGTAACCCTGGTGAATTACACTAGGAAGCTGTAAAATCATTTTTAAAATACCCTGAAAGGCACTGCAAATCCGAGTTTAGCATTTTTTAGAACCAAAAATGATTTCAAGTTAAATGGCTTTGTAGACTCAGATTTTGCAGGTAATATTGACAATAGAAAGTCTACTTCTTCATATTTTTTTTTTACTTTAAATGGTACATGCATAGTTGGAAATCACAATTACAGAAACTTGTGGCACTGTCCTCAACTGAGACAGAATATATTGCTGCCACTGATGCTGTAAAAGAATGTATCTGGTTAAAAGGTTTGTTATCTGAAATCTCCTGTATTGATGACTCTGCTATTGAACTTAGTACAGATAGTTTAAGTGCTTTACACCTATGTAAGAATCCTGTTTTTCATAATAGATCCAAACACATTGATGTTAAATTTCACTTCATTAGGGATATAATTGAAAAAGGTATTATTAAACCTTTTAAAATCCCAACTCAGTTGAATCCTGCAGATGCAGGAACTAAAATAATACCTATAAATAAATTTAAAGATGCTTTGATTTCTCTTAATTTGTTAGAATTTTGATACTGCTTTGAATTCTTATACTTGTAGGTGTGCTGATCCAAATTGAGGTGGAGTATGTAGATTCATTTTGGACAGCCCATTTTCTCAGCCCAAATTGTTCAGCCAAAGTAACCTGCATTTCTGTGTTTTGGACCCGAGCAAATAGTAGTCCAATATTCTGAAACCGGAGCCCAAGCCTTATAACCCGGTTTAGGCCCATATCTCTTACACCGCCTTATCTCACACCGTTGGATCACTTTGGCCTAATCTGCACCGTCCACTTGGTGATAAAGGTGGAAGAGACGCTTTACCTTCATTATTGGTTCTGATCCAGACTCTTTATCTTCATCCGGCCCTCTCATCTTCGTCTCTCTCATTCTCCAGAAAACCCTCATATTATCTCTGATTTCTCGCATATTTCTTAGTGGTTTCTATACTGATTCTTTGTGTAAATCAGTATTACTTTGTGGTCTTTATACAGATTTTGGTTCTGTGTATTATACTTTGTGGTTTTGCGAGTTTGTTTTAGGTTTTCTGATTTCTTTTGTATAAGAGACGTGATCTGTATATTTGTTGTTGAATACTTTGTGGTTTGAAGTTTTTATAAAAGTTTCTGAGTTTTTACTTGCGTTATTGTTTCTTGTTCACTTTGTGAAATATTTCTGGGTATCATCTCTTAACAAAGTTCAATAGTTCAAGTTATTTCTGCAAATACCTTAATAGAAGTATGTTACAAAAAATTATCTATATCATATGTTTTATCTTTCATTTTTTTAGTATTCTATTTCAGTTTCATATTGTATATTCCTAAGAGATTAGTTATTGCTTGAACTTTGCACTTTACATAAAATTATTATTAACGCTTATCTATCCCAATCATATACTAAACATCTATGAGATGACGAATCAATTCATAGTAAGATAATACGTTCAATTCAAATGTGGAGATTCGCCATAAATTTATTCACCAACAAATTGATATTATATAAGTGGATAGTCAATGGTGGAATTTATTTTGCGTTTTGTTGTGATGTGAAGAGGGAATGATAAAAACCATTTTGTGATTTTGTTGTTATATGGGAAGTGAGTGTTGTAAATTAAACTATTCTTTTTGTTATTATTTTGGCGTGTATAATTAGCCAATGTTGTTTTCATTATCGAATTGCTAATGTAGTTGATTTTCCATGTAGTGTCATATATAAAAGAATATTTTACTGTAACTTCGATGTCTTTTCTGTTATTTTGTTGTGTTCATTTTAATTTTTCATGTTTGTATTAAGAAAGAAGAACATCGGGTGCATTTAACCGATGTTTTGTGCAAATAAACCTTTGATCAAAATTACAGCAAAGGATATTACCCCAGAGTTGTTTGGTAAAGTGGACATTGTAAGGATGAAATTTAGATCTACTTTGCCCTTTAGCTGTCCATCCCAAAAGGGAGTCTTGAGACCATTATTGAGATAAAATCTGTATTCCCTTTCCAAGAATTTGTAGTGCAAAAATTCAGTCCATTTTGCAATGGTTTTCTCATTATTGCAGCAGCAATAAAAAAAAATACCAATATTTTTTTTTTACCGTTTTGTGAACAGGTTATGCATATGATTTGCAACCTATTTTTCCATTCGATTAACAGGACCTTATATTGCAGCAGCATTGGATCTGAAAATTTTGTGTAACCCGCTATTCCTCGCTTTGATGGTCATTTATGATCATTGGAGTACGTTAAATATTTTTTTCTCGAGTACCAAAGAGTACTCGTAGGTTGTTGATTCTGGAATAGCATAACCACCAACATAATTAAAGAGTTGTTGGAACAAGTGTAAAAAACCAAATTGGAAGGAAATAAGCTAAGAGATCTTAAAGCAAAGAATTGTTTCACAAGTAGAAATTAAACCAACAAGGCAAGGAGGAACAAGCTTTAAAGGTGAAAATAAATCCAAGGGCATGTAGATGTGGAAAAGTAGGATGAAAAGGTAAGCACCACAAATCAGATGCTAATGATCTTGGTTGATCTGCTACAAATCAAACAAAATGGTAATGTTCATAAAACTTTTCTTGAGCTACAGTTAGTTTTTTATTTCTTCAGAGTATGCTTGGCACGAAGTAGTCAAAGGAGTGGATTATAGATATGATTTTAGCTTCTTTTCTTTTCTTATTGTGTTTCATACAATATACTTTAACTGATTAGTTAAGTTCAATTATTTTCGCATGTAGGAGTCTTCATAAAAAAATTCATTGTTCAATCATGGGGAACTATGTAGTTATGTCGAAAGTCATGAATCGTATTTGTCTGAATATGTGATATGCGATTACGATGAGAAGTCAACAAATATGACGTCAAATGTTGTGTATAAAGAGGTTTTCCCAAAAAAAAATTGAAACTCTTAAAAACAAAATGATTATTATTATTTAAATTGTCATTGGATTTTCGTAATTTGTGCTGCTTTTTCTCAATTGTACTTTTCCTATAATTTAGTTTTTGCAAATGGAATATGTTCGTGCATCGCAAATATGTGAAACTAGTTATAAAGTAAAAAAAATATATATATACTATTAGTAAGATAAAAATTTGCTTATTAAATATAAAATAAAAATTTACTTATAAGTAAAAATCTTCCCATGTGTAAAAATTATTTAAAAGTATATAATTAACTTATAATTATAAAGTTTACTTATAAGCCGTCCATGTCGAGCTCTAAGGTAAACACAAAAAATATTTAGAAAACATTATAATTAAAAAAATATATGAATACGCATATATGCGGATATTATAAATATTTTCTTTGTACAAATCCAATTTTAGGTGAGCTAATTGATTTTCAAGCTTTCACTTGTATATAGGGATGTCAAACGGATCGAGTCGGACCAACTCGACCCATTAAGGACAAGATTGGTCCGGCCCACGAGCCGGACCTTCCAAGGCTCGTGTGGGAGCCGAGCTGAGCTAGGCCGCCTCGTCTCCCACACAGCCAGCCCATGTCCGGCTCATCAGTTTTATTCATTTTTTTTTTGTATTCTAACTTTCTAATACTAAAACAAATTTAACGAGCTTGACAGGCTTTTCACGAGCTTCTCACGAACTTCTCACGAGCCTAAATGCGAGCCGGCCTATTTTGGCCAGTGAGAAATTGATATGATCCGGACCAGGCATTGAAGGGCGAAGTCGAGCCATCAGAAATATGACAATGATCTACGTGCAAAACAGAGTATGTTCCATGTTGGGGTCGAGCCGAGAAGAGGGACGGATCAAGCCAAATCAAGGGGTCGAAGTAATTTGGGCAGAAAGACCATTAAGGCCGTAAAAGAGGACCTTCACGGCCGTAACCAATATATTCACGGCCGTAAATCTTACTATCACGACCGTAATCATTTATCGAAGAAAAGGAAGAATTCCAGCAGAACGAGGCTTACGGCCGTAAGCCTGGAAGTTACGGCCGTAACATTCAAAAAGGAAAACTTCACGACCGTAAGAAATTCGTCACGGCTGTAACAAATAAACACAATTTTGATCAAAGAGGCCTTTACGGCCGTAAAAGAATTATTCACGACCGTAAATGAGTAGCGGCCAGATTTTCCGGTTTTTTCAATTATTTTATTTCCTTTTGCTTTTTAGGTTATTTTCCTATTTTAGAATTTTAGTCTAATTAGAATTCTATTTTAAGTAAATTAGATGCTTGATTATTTTGCTTATTTATATTCTTTTCCATTGATTGTAAAAGACAAGTTTGAGTTTATGAATTAAATTGAGAGAGGATTCTCTTGTTAAAAGTTGAGTTTTTCCCTTTTGTTTCGAACTTATCAAAGATCCGTTCTTTGTGGCGTTCACCCAACGAACTTATCAAGGAATTGACAACCCTTGTGGCGTTCACCAATTTTGGTTCTTCAATCCGCATCGTCATTAATTGCGTCGTGATTGTCGGGTCAAAGTTTTACCTCGAATCTATCTTTTAATTTTCGTTTATTTATTCGTGTTCTTATTATTTTTTTCGTGTCAGATCTGATTTAGATCTTTCCTAGGGTTTAAATTTCGTTATTCCGCATTTTCGACGAGATTCTCCAACTGGGATCTCATCAGAAATGGGCTGGCTCGTGAGCCGGTCCATTTTGGCCCGTTGGGCTTGGACCAGACAAAAAACTTGAGTGTTGGACAGTTCGGGATCGGCTCGTGAAGTTCACGGACTGGGTCCGAACCCACTAACTGTTCAGCCCGTTTGCCACCCCTTGGATATGAATTCAACTTTTTTTTTTTTGGTAATCAATTGCATTTGTTGGCATTTATTTAGAAACTAGTGAACATACACGTGCACAACACGTGACGCCTAATATTTGTGTTGATTCCCGTGGTATCGTGTTTCGAAAACCTATTATTTCCACCTAATCAATTGATGTAAAATCTAAGGATTTTTTAGGCAAGTAAGAGTGAATGAAATGCTTTGTAAGTTACATTTTTTGAAACTGTAAAAAAATTGTGTTTGAGACCAGGGGAGACCCCTTCCACCCTTGCTTATATGGAGCTCTATATTTTAATAAAGGAACTTAGCATATATGCAACATGATGACATAATGAAAACCTCAAAAACTAAAGAAATTTCAGGAATCAAAATAATAACATAAACCCTATCAATAAAATGTAATCGAAAGTATTGAAAGGAATATATAAACCTTGTATAAGATTGGTAATGCAGTGAAGTCCTAAGAATATGATCAGAAGCCGCATTAGATATAATATCATTTAACAAAAGTTACATGGCCAATAATTCAGTTACCTCCTTTCATATCTTTTACCTAGATTATAAATCAATTTTTTCGTTTTTCGAGGTAAAATGTGTTGTTAAAAAATGGAGAGAAAAAATGTATTTAAAAAGTAATTTAAAAAATTTTGTAGATTATAAATTGGTTTATAAACCAATTTTGGCCTTTACCGAACAAAGGTTAAAGACAGTCCAATGATAGTCAAGAACTCATAAATGTAGAAGTTTCAAAATACACATCAGAGTTCAATGTTCATCAAAATATACGCATGTTGAAAATTCTAGTCAAGCTTAAGCTTATCATTAATTTTCTTCTTTGTTGGTGACTTAGCACCATTGGTCGGGAATAAAGTGAGTTTAGCCAAATGATATCCTCTCATGTGTTGAAAAGGCAGAAAAAATAATACCCAGACGCAAGGAATTACATGGGTAACAGTAAATGTTATCTTATCACAATCTTGTGAAAGTCTTCAAGATTTGTTGCCAAGGTCCCAATGAGAGTTGATTTCTAGTATAATATCCTTCGTGTTAACTCTTGGCTTGGATTCGTGAGTGTGAACTTCTTTGTATAATCTATATCGAATTGTTGCATTTCCATCATACCTGCAATCAAGAAAGCGGGAATTACATGAGAGATTGTCATAATCTATACCAAATTTTGTACACATATCTCATGAACTTGTCCAGATATACACAAGAACTCAGCATCAACTTACGATAATAATAGAAAAATAAATGAGAAGTTCAAGATATGATTTAATATATCAGATTGCTCTCTCTTTGACCTCACCTCTTGCACAATAAATTATCAAGACATTTTCATCTATATGACAAATTAACATGAATATTAATCTCAAAAATCTTTCAACAATGTTGATATCACGTAATGCTATGCAAGAAAGTTCTATTATGGTTCTGAATACAAGAATAATACATGTAGATTTCATTAAATTTTTGTGGTCTCAATAATTTTCATAAGCAACATAGAAGCACAATATAATTAATAGTCTCAAAGAATATTATGAAACACAGATGGCAATTCTCAATTCAATGTTTCCCCTTCAAATCGGCCACATTCTCCAAAATAAATGTCCTATTCCACCAAAAATTGAAAGTCAATCATTGTTCACCAAAAATGAATTTGATGAATCACACACCACAACAAATATCCAATAGTGGCTGCATAAAATTGCACCATTACCATTAGTATGATATCTATAAAAAAAATTTATGCATAACCCATCTATAGCTATTACAAAGTAATTTCTTATTTTATAATTTAATAAAGTAGAGGAATATGCATATTTAAGTTAGGAGTTTCTTCTTGCATCAAAATTTCCTCTTCACGCCATTTCTCAATCTTTCTAGAAAATGGATTTTTTAAAGTTACTCGAGGTACTCATGAAAATAATGCTATAGACAAATGATGCAACAAAGAAAAAAGACACAACATGCCAAGCTGACAACCTACAATTTAAAGTAAAACAAATAATTTTTCACCGTCTTGTAGAAAGTAATTCCATGATTTGTAGTTTGTGTTGACATTTTGTGCTTGAAAAAAATAAAATTGACTTGAGAATTAAAATATTTGCTCAATGGGGACGAGTGCTTGGCGATATAATACACTTTGGGAAGAGGGGGAAAATTGTTTTGGGTTAATCCACAAATTTTTGTTTCACACAGGATCTAGCTGGCCCATATATTTTAGATTATTTGCTTTGTCATCATATGTCGTTTCTTAGATTAGGGTCACCAAAACATGTTGGATAGTTTTGACTATAATATTAAAAATAGTATGGCTCATGTCATGGTCAATGAAGATGAAATCGGGATGCACTTCGTAAAGAACATTAGATGAAACTAAAACCACAGATTAAATATTTAACCTGGATGACAAAGGACTCGATACTTTTCTCTGCACCATCAGAATCATATCTTCCATTGTAACAAACTTATGTACCTTCAATTGATAAGCGCTTATACACTTCCAGAGATGAAACAAATATCTACCATAATGGGCCCAAAATCACTGCAAGTAGGACCCAAAATTGGAGTGAATAAAAAAAATTGTAAAAAATAATCAGCATAAAAAGAAGAGAAAAAATTAAGCACCATTTGGAGAGGGGGGGGGGGGGGAGATGATGTTCACTATAAAATGAGTTATGGCCAGTGATGGGAAATTATGAAAGAACTTGCAAACATACCTTGTCTCCTTTTTTTTACAGTAAAACATAAACAAACAATTTATCACCATAATTACTTCTATATTACTCGTTCTTAGTATTTCGGTGGATCATGATTTTCTACCTTTTCCACTTTACTGCAACAAACAATTTATCACCACAATTACTTCTACATTACTCTCCTCGAGTAAACAATAATTCTAAGTGCAATTCAATCTTACTGGGACTGCTCGAACACCAATTCATGAACCCATTCAAATTTCACACAAATCTACAAAAATTCTTCCTATACCCTAAAGATTCCACGCAACCCAACCAAAATCAAAACCAATTTGAAAAAATTCTGTAAAGAATAAAAGATGTAACAAGAAGATATGTCATAATACTCAATCATTTCACCATTAAAAACCTATATAATAAAGGAGAGAAAAGGTGACCAAGCCTACTGCCTGCTGGACCAAAACAATTCCAGTTTGGAACTTATGAGACCAAAACGGGAGAGGAGATTGGGAATCAATTCAAATCACAGATAGTTTACAAGAACAAAATATTGTATTAATGTACTTTTAGAAAATGAACAAGATAAGATGAATTGGCATTCAGTTAACTAAGGTTAACAGTGAACATTGTAACATAAATGTCAATTTAAATTGCAATAAGAGTTGGTGAATACCAAAAAAAATTGGGAGAAAACACAAGAATTGCAAAGTTCCTCAATTATTAGGTTTGTACACTTCCTCTCCACGTTTTCCCTTCAAAACAAATGTATGACAAGGAAAAAAAATCAATGTTTTCCTTGCTAGACTCCAAGATAAAAGAAGTCTAAGGTTCCCAATGAATTTGTATTTAGAATTTTATTTTAAATGGAAAACAATGGAATAAAAATTAATGAAATAACATTTATCAAAATAATATGTATCCATGAATAAACACAACAAATACACATGCAACCTCAACATATGACAACATTTAAAAAACCAGCGAGAAATAGAAAGAAGGCATACCTTAGAATACCACTCTCCAAAGTTGTCATCCTTCTTGACAAAAAGACCTAGACCAGTCTCATCCTTCACTTCTTTTTTCCCTCTGCATAACCAAATCATAATATTTTAAAAAGGCAATCTACATTGTTTATGCAAATATGCACATACCTTCCCATCGTCAATGGAGGAAGAAAGCAAGTTCACATATTTAATTGCACTATATTCCTCCTTCTAAAATGAGATATTTCTTTATGTAGACATGGGAGGAAAAAGAAAAGCTATAGAGAAAAGCAAATTTGAAACTTATCCTCCATAGAAAAACTGAAAGAAGTATACCCAATCAAAACATATAAAATTTCAAATTTAGATTTGTAAATATTTTTCGAGTATCATCCGTCAAATTCCTATTCTTTCCTAATGTTTTCACAATTTGTTGATGTGTTGCAATCAAATCTTTTTCTGCTTCCAATTCCGGTGTAGTATGTTCTCAGTCTCCCATATCAAACAACATCAAATCAAATTACTTAAAAAGTCCCACAAATCTTCCACCACTAAGTTTTTCCATAAACCCCTAAAAATGTGTTTTAATAGTGAGATGATTAAATGCGTTATGCGAAAAAATATGAAGAAAATATAAAATCTTACAAAAATGTTTAAAGAAATGAGAAAAAATGTGTTTTAATTGAAGTGAATGAGTAAGAATTTGGGGAAAAAATAGGAAAAGATAAAAATAATAAATAAAATCTTACAAAATGTTTAAAGAAATGAGAAAAAATAAAAAAGAAATTCTTAAAAAAGAAGACTTGCCTATATTATAAGTAGCAGAGTAACAAAGTTGGGAAAAAAAATATGAAATAAGATTTTACAAAATGTTTAAAGAAAATAAGATAAATAACAAATTTTCCAAATAAGGAAAAATTTAAAAGTTCAAACTATAGATCAAACAAATAAAAATTGTTCTTTATTAAAAATATCCCTATGTATAGTTCAATTTAAGTTCATAGCAAAGTAAACACATGAAACAAACACATGAATTCGTCCTGCACGTGTTTTCTCGTAATTAATGCACAAGTTACATGCATTCTGGATGGGCAATCTGCAAAGCAAACCTCTTCTAGCACGTTTAGGTAGAATGATAAAAGAATAGAGCAACAATTAGCAGCTCAACTTCAAGTTTATGTCTCTATAAAACATAAGAGGAAGAAGAACTCACTTGGGGAATGACGAGATAGAATAAAATCTAGGTTGCAGGCGTGGAGCAACTGTTGCAAAGAAAACACCAAGTGAAGGCTTGGCTGATTGTAATTTCGCTAAACAACAGTACAGCTTCAGAGTGGCTGGTGAGTTAGGACATTGATTACAGATCAGAGCAGTGATTACCATTATATATGTAAAAAGATTAAATCTGAGTAAGGACCAATGACCACTGGACTTGCTAAAACACATGCTCTAAAAAACTTATGTCAATATACAACTTTCTCTTGAAAGAGCAGCCTGTGCAACCTGACAAGAGCACTCATGGTTAGACTACATGTTTTAAATGTTAAATTAGTAGGCTAGAAGACTAAATTATTCAAACTCATTATAAGGTAAGACTTGCCATTTCGAAACTTACTGTTTGAGCCTCATTATTCAAAACTCATTTCTTATCACAACGAAGCAATGACAAATATTTACTTTGGATATGGTTCCTCACAATCTTTAGTTAACTATTGAAAAATTCGAAGAAGAATAATCACAAACCTGCCATGATTCAGTCTCTGCTCCTTTGACGGATTCGGCTCCTTTCTTAATCTCCTGATCTAATCCCTTGACATGTCCATACATCGAATAGTATCTGCATCATAAATTGAAGTTTGTTAGTGATGTGTTCCGGACCCTCGACAATCGGAGTCATAGCAGGCTTGACGGGAAAATTCAAGTAATTCAAGCCAAAACAAGAATTCAGCAGGTTCGACGAGCTTTGAAGATCAAACCGTGTCAAAAAGAACCAGAAAATTAAGCAGCAGGCCTTTTACAGCCGTAACTTTTAGAATTACGGCCGTAACACAGCTATCGCAATTTTTGGGCAAAATGTGACTTACGACCGTAATCAAATTTGTCACGGCCGTAACTGCGTATTAACTTTAGACCCCAGAGGGGCTTACGGCCGTAAGCTCGGTATTTACGGCCGTAATTGAGGAGCGGATCAAATTCCACAGGATCTTGATTATTTTATTTCCTTTTTTCAATTTTAGTTATTTTAGCTATTTTAGTTTAATTAGGATTCTATTTTGAGTCAATTAGTGGCTAGGGTTTTTGTTTACTTATTTATACGCTTTTTCCATTCATTGTAATTCATACTTCGATTTTGATATAAACGGTTTTTATTGATGATTCAATAAAAGTTATATGTGGATTCCTATGTTTTTCGAACTTCTCAAGAATATTTCTTGTGGCGTTCAAATATCGAACTTATCAAATATTTGCTAGAATATTTGTGGTGTTCAAATCAGAGACTTATTAAGGAGATTGGGCAAATCCCTGTGGCGTTTCGAAATTCGTGGTTCTTTATTCCGCATCGTCGAGCCATCGCGTCGTGAATATCGGGTCATGATTCATCTGTCCAACCATAACCTGAGTTCGAAACTTTTCGGCTTTTCTTCCGCGCTTCGAATCTCATCAGTTAGCTACAAAATTTTATACCTAGAGATTTCAATAGGTAAGTTGTGTCAAACACACAATCTATACTTTGAAAGCTTTAACCGATGCAAGAATCGATATGACATCATCAATAGAACACAAACTAATAATCAGTTGCCTTTAGGTCTATGAACAAATAGATACTATTATGATAGTAAAAACAGAATGCTGGATCATACCATAAATGTCATAGCTAATCTCGCACATCAACAATAATAGTTAAATACTTATAGAATATTGATAAACCACATCAGTTTGGTATACAGTTAATTACGCATAGCAAGATTTTACTGAGATTTTAATTTGGGAATTTACTCTAGAAGTCACTATTCATAATCCAACCTGAAACGGTATTCAGACCACGATAAATAACAAAAATAATCAATTTCTTGATCACAAGTTCAATTAAATCTAAGAACCTACATAAAGATTTCAAATGACCCAACAATCTCATTCTCTATTTTCTTAATCTGGATGTCAATATCTTGAATCTCATGATTTAATATTTATCAGGATAAATCAAGTAGGGGTTTTCCAACATTTAAGAACCATAAAATATAAAAGGAAAAAAAAAAGTACAGAAATAATAACAAAGCATAAATATACTATAATCTATATTTTACCATCGATTTTGGCCACCACTTGGACTCTCCAAACCCATTCAGTTTGGTCTCTGAATATCAAAACGAAACCCTGCCTCCTCATCAATCACAGGATTATCAGGATAAATCAAGTAGGGGTTTTCCAACATTTAAGAACCATAAAATATAAAAGGAAAAAAAAATACAGAAATAATAACAAAGCATAAAGATACTATAATCCATATTTTACCATCGATTTTGGCCACCGCCTGGACTCTCCAAACCCATTCAGTTTGGCCTCTGAATATCAAAACGAAACCCTGCCCCCTCATCAATCACAGGAAGATCCAAAATCGGAATGGAAGAAGATCGAGCTAAGTGGAAGCCACCAAAAATCTCAGCATAGTCCCTGAACTTCAGTAGGCCCTAGAAAACGTCGTTGTAGACTGACTTGTGAGAAATGTAGCTGGTTCCGACAAAACTTATGTTGGGAAGTTATAATAGATAAAGAAAGAAACGAAGAGAGGCTCGATTTTGTGGGTGAGAACTGGGACGAAGAGCTGAGCGGAAGACGATAACGAGATAGAGGAAATGGAGGAAGATTCTGGGCGATAAATGAAGAGGCGAGGACGTCAACGCGGTAATAAGCAGCAGCAAAGAGAGAGAGAACAAAAGAGAAAGCGTATGTGGTTGGAAAGGGAAAGTCGCATTTCGTCCTTAGGAATAGTAATTTTAGAAGTGAATCTTATATATTATAGTGATATATAACATATGTACTAAAAGTTAAGATGCATCGCCCGGCACAAATTTTACCAATAATTGAAATAGTATCAACTGTCAACAGTCCCCCAAAGGGTCTCTCCACCTAAAAAAAATGGAGTCACTGCCTGAAATAATGGAATAGGATAGAAGATAAGTTTAAGTTTCTGTTGTTATAGCTATCGTAGAAAACGTATGCACACAGATTAAATGATCTCTCATACTTGCAAACAAAAGTACAAGTGTGAACTTTTTTGCAAACATTTACAGAAACTAATCAAACAATCAATGATCTGTTCCGATAATATTCCGATAATTGAAATATACGGTCCAAGACAGCATTGAAAGCATCAGTTGCCTCAACGCGAGTAGGATTCAACACCTGCATTTTGAATACCTAAATACATTATCAGTTGTCGAAAATGGGGAATGATTCATTAATAGTGTTTGCATGAAGAATGTAAATATAAAAAAGAAGTCCTAAGGATTCCCATGAGGAAGCCCCAACTCAAATGTAGACTGACACGGAGCATGATAATGCTTCACAGTTGTTACTAGAAGAAGCCATCCATTTATTAGGTTTTGTTTTCTTCAGAACCCTAACATATTTATAAGGTAAATAATTAAATCTAGCAACAACAATTGATTATGAGCAAAGATTTTGTCAACTATGAAGATTAATTGATTTTTCAATACATTTCAGATTTCTTGGATGAATAACAGCAAAAAGCATTTTAAAAACACATAATTGCTTAAACTCTCATCTAGATTGCATTCAACGAGATTCGCAATTTTATAGGGTAGAAATAGTGAGATTGATTTTCTTGATTGTGCTAGGGTTAGGGTGTGAAAGAGAGAGGAGATAGAACCTTTGTGAACCTGAAGCGAAGGAAATAAAGATTTGCAAGATGAGAGAGAGTGAATTGGGAAAATAGCGTGTTATGTAGACTTTGGAGGCAAAATCAATGTGAATGGAGATGAAGAGAGTTAGTGGAAAATGGGGGGAATTTTCAAAATGTTCAAGTCAAAATATGGGTTAAGTTAAAATATTCTAATTTTTCAAAAACTAACCACAATATCCCTTTTTCTTTAAAAAGATGTATATATCCTTAATAATCATATTTCTTTTATACTCTTCATTTATTTCATATATTTATATTAAAATAAAAACTATACAATTCTCACTTTTCATTATTCTCTCGTTTTTTCATTTGCTTGTGCTCAATACACAAATAAATTATTCTCTCATTTTTTTATCTGTTTGCACTCAAACAAATTTCGCAAAAAAAAATACAAAACTCAACTGAAAAATTTCATTCGCTACTTCTTATCGGTAAGTTGATTTAGAAATATTTATTATACTATATTTAATTTCATTCTCGTTGTGTTCAACTTATTCAATAGATCTATAATTTCAGTAACAAAAAATTATCGAAAAATTCATCTATTGTTAATTTTTTAGTTAATAATTATAGATTATTATAGATCTATAATTATTTAGACTAAACAATGGAAAATTAATATGACGAAGTGTGATTTTTATCAGTTTAGTAACAAAATCAGAAGAATTAAACATTAGACCGGACCATGTCTCAATCGGGAGAGACCAGTCATGTCCGGCCGAACCGACTATTTTTTATCAGTTACTCTAATTTTTCCTAACTTGTTGTTTTGAAAATTTATTAATTTTAATTAATGCAGATATGACTTTCATCCCAGTTTCTTATTTTGGTGAATTCGTGGTTGATGAAAATTTGCGATGGTTATGAAAATATACAAGTGATCAAAACATTTATGTAATTTTGTTAACACTAGGTATGTCATTTATAGACTTGTACATTAAACTACAAGATCAACTCGAAGTTGATCCATCTGAATATGATATGAAATTTGGATTTCTATATAACTCTAATTCTACTGTTGCATTGCCACCCTTGTTTGTTACTTCTGATGTGCAAATTATGTGGTTAATTGAGGCAAATAAAAAGGAAACTATTCCTCTATGTGTAACTTTAGTACGAAAGGTTACCCCCGATAATCAGAATGAAGAATTCAATGGCGGGGATCAGAATGGGAATGATATTTGGGACATATTAGAAATAACTCATGAGGATGACGATGTTATTCCTGATACATTTGCTATACTCCATGATCATCTTATCACCCATAGAGGTCACGATGTAGTCGGAGACAATCAGGAGGACATTCCATTTACAAACAATGATCTGATTAATTTATCCAGACGTCAACATGAACACTTCGAGAACTCACAGGCTGGGACAAGTTCACGATCGACTAATTGTTCACGTGTGGTTCAGATGATGAAGATTTGGAAGTCCAGCAATTATTTAATACCAAGCAAGACCTCCAAGAAGCGGTGCACAGTATTGCACTTAAGCACATTTTCGAGTTTAAAGTGAAGAAGTCAGATAGGAGTACCTACACAATTGTCTGTGTAGATGATAATTGTAGTTGGCGTCTGCGAGCAACGAGGATGGACAGAAATCAATTCTTGTAGTTCGTAAGTATGCATGAGAACATACTTGTCAAGTGGGCATTCGTCGAAATGATCACAGACAAGCGCGTTCATGGTTTATAGGACGACAAATAATGCATAAGTTTGATGACTCAATGACTATTTACAGACCTAGAGACATCATTAACGATGTGCAGAGAGATTTTGGGGTGACCATGAGCTACCAGAAGGCTAGAGAATTTGCATTAGAGGATTTAATGGGTTCACCCGAGGAAAGTTATGCGAAATTAGCCAGGTATTGTCATAACATGTCGAGAACTAATTCTGGTTCGACATTCTTTATTGAGGCTGACCAGGACAATCGCTTCAAGTATTTTTTCATGGCTCTTGGATAATGCATAAATGGATTTAGAAGATCGATGCGACCTCTAATTCTAGTAGATGGTACAACACTAAAAGCTAGATATGAAGGGAAGTTAATTATTGCTACATGTTAAGATGTCAACATTCAAATATACCCTCTTGCGTTCGGCATAGTGGATAGCGAAAATGATCTAGTGATGAATTGGTTTTTCTCAAAGTTGAGGGAAGTAATTGGAGATGTCGATGACCTTGCTTTTATAACTGATCGGGAAAATTCTATCATAAATGGTATAAATGAAGTTTTTCCCCGGCACACTATGGTTATTGCATGTACTATATACAAGACAATTTGAAGACGACGTACCGTGGCACTGGGATCGTTTCCTTGTTTAAGAAAGCGGCAGAGGCTTACACTTTTGAAGATTATAATAAGTTCATGATTGAAATAGATAACAAGAGTAAGGCTGCCTCGGAGTACTTAATAGATAAATTGGGGATTCAACATTGGGCACGGTGTCAATTTCCAGGACGTCGATACAATATGATGATGTCAAATAACGTGGAGTCTTTGAATGCATTATTTAAGAAGGATCGAGAGTTACCAATTCTGGAAATGATTGAGAACATTAGGGAGAAGTTACAGGTTTGGTTTCAAGATAGACGCGATGAATCTCAATCATGCACATCTTATCTCACCCCTGCCATGGAAACCAAACTCTTCAAGACATTAGACCTGGCTAGAAGGTTGAACGTGGAGCCACTTGATCAGTTTAGATTCAACGTCGTATGCGGACGTAATGTTGGTTATGTTGTGGACTTGAATGACAACACGTGCACATGTAGACAGTTTCAGCTTAAGAGCTTTCCATGTGCTCATGCAGTTGCAGTTGCTAGACACAGGGGCTTTTCACCACAGTCATTATCAATTGAGTACTATACCACTGCTTTGTGGAGAGAAGTATATGCTGAAACTATATTTCCTCTACCAAATGAGGCTGAGTAGGAAATTCCCGAACACTTGCTCTCGCTTGATAATTTACTGCCACCCAATGTCCGAGACGTACTCCTGGACGTGTACGTACGTCTAGTTTACAATCTACTGGAGAGTTTCCCAGACCGCGAAAGTGCGGCAGGTGCGGCGCAGTTGGTCATACTCGCCAAACTTGTACTAGTCAGATTTTCTTGAATAATTAATTTTATCACTATTAAAACTTTTATTGTAATTGTAGTGTTGTTGATAATAAATTATCTTATTTTCTCTATGTTAATAAAGTTCGTGAATTGCTTATCATATGATGAAATATGATAAATGTTTCTTGGGGAAAAAAAAGATATTTTTGGCCATCAGAAACGTGTGATTATTAATTAATTGCGAAACAAAAAAAAAAATTATGCATATCACCTTCGCTGGATTGCTCTCACAAAAGCGGTCGAGGCATATGCTACACTAATTATCTGAATCCATTTCCATCTTCTTGTAAAGGTGAAGAAGCGAAGGAAAATGGAAATGGATTCAAATAATCAGCATAAAATGTGCCTAGACCGCTTTGTGTAAGTAATCCAGCGAAGGTGAAATGCATAAATTTTTTGTTTCGGTATTATTTAGTAATTACACCTTTGTAGAGCCCACAATAGCTTTTTTTTTTCTTCAAGAAACATGCATCATATTCTCTTGTGAGATAAGCAATTCATGAACATTTCACTTTTTCGGGACTGCTTTCACACAAGTCCTCAAGACATATGTTGCATATATTATCTGAATCCATTATCATATATGGTTTTCTATTTTAGTATTTGGTTCCGCAAAAGTGAAGGGGTAAATGTGGATAATCGAAAGAAGTTGATAATGAGTTCCGATAATATATGCAGCATATGCCTCAAGGACTTCTGTGAAAGCAATCCTGAGAAGGTGAAATTCACAAAAATTTTTTAGCAATTATTAATTAATATAAAAAAGAAATTTAGCAATTTCATATATATATACACTTTTTTTTTTTTTCAAAAAATATATAGTTATCTATACTTGTGAGGCAATTTATTCAACTTTACTCCCTCCATACCCTAAACCCTAAACCCACGGACCGGACCACATAACCCTCATGGACGGACCGGTCGGACCTGTCCGAACCGACCATGGTCCGGTCGGACCACCCGGTCGGTCCGGAGACCACATCCGGGCCGGATCACTTCCCCAGTTGGACCAATTCCCGGCGGACCACGCATGTTCGGTCTGGCCGGGCCGACCAAAAGTGGATTTTTTTTATAAAATTTTTAATATGTAAATTAATGCACGTTTATTGAATGACGGTAATTGAAAATAATGTATGCAGTTGTAATTTCAAAATTAATAAAGAAATTGACAAATAAATATATATATACACACACACACACACACAATTACATATAAAAACTATATTTTTACATTTCTAAATCTTATGGATCACAATTGTACGTAAATAAATCAGTGGCCAACTTTATCCTCCACTTCTGTATATGTTCTTGATTGATCATCTTGACATCTCGTCCGATGCTCAAAAACTCAATATATTTTATTGCAAAAATCCCGTAATCGCCACTGTAAGTTAAAAAAAAAAAATTTAGTGAAATAAATGAACATAGTTAAGAATTTAATTAAATACTAGAATATGAGTATAAGAAAATTTACCTGACACCTTGTTTGGAAATTCCCTTGATCCTCTCAATGGCTAGTACATCATCGACATCAATTCTAGCACGCTTAGCCATTGGAGGAACAATGACTGCCACGGATATCAGAGCTTCTTGTAGCCGTGTCTCTGTGAAACAACCATGATCGGAGTCGTACACATACATTTTCGATTCAGCGAACACGACCTCAACAGCAATGATGTGCGAGTTCGCGATCTCCGGAATATAAAGGTGTGTACAACCCATCCACGACTGGCCACACACGGGCTCTGCCCCTACCACGTAGTCCAACATGTAATCTGGCAACACGTACGAGGCAGGGTTGCTTTCGTACGTTGAGTACTCGATGTCGATAGCGTTTTTAAAGTCGCAGCACAAGGTCACTCGCCCGGGAAATCCGAACGATTTCAGGTACCTACTAGCCTGATCGCGCAGCAACTCCATCGCAAGATCAACATGCTACAACATAAAACATAAGCGAATTAAATATTATAAAATCAACAAATAATATAGTGAGATCACATAACTACGATGATATACTTACATCGTCGACAAGCCAAGCCGCGCTCCGAAGGACTATTCCGAACCAATCTCTGGCATCAAATATGTTTGTCTTCCCAGTCGCGTAGCGAACCCTGCATCAATAAAGAATTAGTACTAACTTATACGTTCTTGTTAACTGTATAAAAATAAATAAACCAAATCATAAGAAGCTTACTTTGGCCCAAGTTTATAGTACCACGTAACAAAATCCTTTTTCTTTGCCGGATCGACTTCGCGGAATAGGTTGACAGAAGTGCCGTCAACAAATGTTTTCTTCTTTGCCTCGGCCGTGAAGGAAGAAAGAACATGTTGTGAGGGTTGTCTTGTCCTCTTACTAAGAATCTGCTCTTTTACCTCGATAGCACGCTTTTGTCCCCTCTTCTCGAAAATCTCCTCCAACACCTGGGGCACATCTGCAGACACCGCCTGAGGCACCTCCTCCTCCTCCGCCATCTGAGGCACCACCTCCTCCTCCTCCGCCCGAGGCTCCTCTGCCACCCGAGGCACCTCCTCCGCCACCACCCGAGTTACCTCCTCCGCCGCCTGAGGCACCTCCTCCTCCGTCCCCCGAGGCACCTCCTCCTCTGTCCCGCGAGGCACCTCCTCCGTCACCGGAACCCCCTCAGTCATATCCCCAGCCACCCAAGCCGGCACCCTGTAAAAATTCTGCTCCGTCATGCGAGCTATCATATCATCCAGCTCATCATGCTCTGGAATCATATCTGATACTCCATGCCCACCTCGGAGCTCATCCCTAAGGGCATCGACCTTACCTCTGAGGGCGTCGACTTCACTTCGAGGGCGTCGACCTTACCTCCGAGCTCATCCCGAAGGGCATGCATCTCATCACGAATGACCCCCACCAGACGCTCAAACAAATCATCAATGTGAGGTACTGGGTGCTGAAAACAAAAATGACAATTGATTATTTAACTCAAATATTATAACATGTAAATGTGATCATTAAAATACTATAGTTTATTGAAAACTGAATCCATGAACATACCGATGGAGTGAGGGAGCGTAAAGGTCCGCGAGATGTCCACGGTGAATGAGATCTCATGAGCGGCGGGGACATGTCTCGTACTTGACTGTGGTGATCCTAGATAAAAAAAAAGTGGAAATTAAATGTCGAATATTGTTTATTTAAGATTCTACAAAATTTTCGACAGAATCTCCCCTTAAAATTGGACCTAGCCACCCTATAAAGGGACATAAAAATGTCATAATAAAGTAAAAACATTCAAGCACTCAACCACGACAATTCAAAACACCAATCACAACTCAATAATACTCCCATATCACCAATTACTCCAAAAATAATTCTCAACTCATAAACATATCAAATTCAAATTATAAACTCCAACAAATATAATAGGAAATAAACTAACCCCTAGTAAAATATTATAGCTTATTGAAAACTGAATCCATGAACATACCAGGGGAGTGGGGGAGCGTAAAGGTCCGAGAGATGCCCCCGGTGAATGAGATCTCATGAGAGGCGGGGACATGTCTCGTACTTGACTGCGTTGATCCTAGATATAACAAAAGTGGAAATTAAATGTTGAATATTGTTTATTTAAGATTCTACAAAATTTTCGACAGAGTCTCCCCTTAAAATTGGACTTAGCCACCCTATAAAGGTATATCAAAATGTCATAATAAAGTAAAAACATTCAAGCACTCAACCACGAAAATTCAAAACACCAACCACAACTCAATAATACTCCCATATCACCAACTACTCCAAAAATAATTCTCAACTCATTAACATATCAAATTCAAATTATAAACTCCAACAAATATAATAGGAAATAAACTAACCCCAATAAAATATTATAGCTTATTGAAAACTGAATCCATGAACATACTGGAGGAGTGGGGGATCGTAAAGGTCCGCGAGATGCCCCTGGTAAATGAGATCTCATGAGCGGCGGGGATATGTCTCGTATTGGACTGCGTTGATCCTAGATAAATAAAAAAAAATGAAAATTAATTATTTAACCCAAAAGATAAATAACAATCTAAAATTACATTATATACCAGTCCACACATGTAGTCCTGCTCCTCCTCTTCGGTCGAACTCGTCAACTTATGAAGGACTTCGAGCTAATATATTAACATTCGAACAATTTATAAATCATGTGTCAAATATTATATTACATTAATAATCATTTCTAAACGCTCACCTGAGGATCATCGAGGATAGCCGAAAGCTCCCAAGCGCTTGGAGCCTCCGTTTCTCTCCAATTTAGCATCCGAGGAAATTGCGTCCCTGTCCTAACTGCCCACCTGTTACCTAAGGCGGGAATAACCTCATACGCCCATATCTGTGAAACTTACAATTATTATGACGATGAAAAACATAATAAACTAATTCAAAATGAAAAGTTTAAAATTATTACCTGTAGAGCAAAAGGGAATCCGTACGCATCATACTTCTGGGGGGCCTTCTCCGCACTGGGCATCGAATGCGTTTTCTTAAATATGTTAATGGTATCGACATAAATTATAGACCCCCATGGATAGTTGTTGAAGGCTTCAATATCATCAACAAGTTCCAAACCATATAAGTCGATACCATTCTTTGCTTGCTTGCCCTTTTCGAAGCTCTCGAGAATATAGACCATGCTTAATTTCAATTTGTCCAACATATCGGGACAAGTCTGTAAAGTTTTCCAGAGCTCCCCCCTAAAAATGGTCCTTTGTCCTTAGAAGTATTTGAGATGAAGCCTCGATTTTGAGCGTCTTTCGGGCTTTGGATCCCTTTGGCTATCACACTTTAATCCCGTGATGAGGGAAAACTCAAAAGTCGAGAATGTGACTATCTTGTCATCCCCGAAGCAAAAACTAAATACATCACCGTCTACTGGCTTCAGAAGTCGAAGTACCAGAGAATCTATAATATGCAGTGCAAACTGCATCTGGGCCAATTCTTTGAATCGCCATAGGAAAGATCGTTTCAATATATCTTAATGATACTCATCAAGACTCTTTAGAACTGTGTCGAAGTCACAACTCCTGTACTGAAAAACTTTAGCTGGAATCCCACTCAGTTCAAGATCAATCGATAATCCATCCTGCAATAATTTCAAATATTAAAATCATAGTTCAAAAAAGTATGCCGCAATATTTAACCATTCTACATTGTAGACTACCACACGTAAATGAACAAGTAGAAAAATTAAACATTACTGGAAAAACTTTATTATTATTATTATTTTTTATTATTTTATATATATATATATAAACATTATTAATTATTATTGTATTATTTTTTTTATTAAAGTTGTGAAATTATAATTACAATTATTAGTGAAATTATAATTACAATTATTAATGTTATGAAACTATTATATATATTTTTACATTTATGAAATTATAGTTTATATTTATTATTTCTAATTATTATGAAAAATATTAATAATTTCTTATCAACATTATTTTATTATAATTACATTTATTTTGATATTATTAATAAATTTCCTATTTGCATTATAAAATTATTAATTCATTCTTATTAAAAAATTATGAAATTATAATTACATATCTTATTTCTAATTATTATGAAATTATTATTAGCAAATTATGACATTATAATTACATTTTCTAACATTGTGAAATTATTAAATTTTTGTTCCAATTATGAAATCATAGTTCACATTTGTTAATTCTAATTATATTTATTATCATTAGTAATGAAATTATTTTTGTAATAAATGATAAATAATATTAAGAATAAAAAAATTATTTAGAATTTTATAATTTATTTATAATGTAAAAGAGGTAGTCAAAACAGTCCGGTTGAACCAAAACATATTGGTCCAGTCGGAAAAACAAACCTGTCGTAAAAAATGGTCCAACCAGACCCAAAAGGCCTAAAATAGTCCGGCCGGATTGGACCCAAAAAAAATTGGTCTGGCCGGACCATCTTCTTCGCTGGGAACGCCCAACAAAGAAGACAACAATGGTGGAGCTCGCCATTTCCGGTGAGCTCCATCATAAAAATGTAGAATATGAACCAAACTCGATTTAATTTCAAGTTATAATCTAGGAATCAAAGCTAAAAATGTAATCTAACATTGTCTAATGTTTGAAGATTATGATGAATAGATCTTCTTTTTGAACAACCCGGAGTCTTCTTCTTCTTCTTCTTCTTCTCTTGGACGGACTGAAGGCGAGAATGGTGAGTCCACTTTGTTTTAGTCGGACTCAAAGATAGTATTTTTGAATAAGTGTAAGGATATTTTAGACTTTATCAATAATAAACCATTTTCACTTTTTTTTAACATTACAAATGGGTCAAAGGGTATTTTGAAAAATGGGTCGGATGATCCGGCTACTGGCCACTAATTCCTCGTGGAAAATGCGTCCATCCATTCAAATATCCTAACTTTAACAAAATCAGATGAAAATATCTTGTTATTCTTGTCTGAACACGAGCGTATAAAATAAATAGTAAATATCAAATCGACTATTCTAAAATAGCAGTGAATGATGATCATTGTCCATTCGAATTTTATTTATCTATATATATAGATATGCTACTTCTAAAATGCCCTTGAATGGAGAAATTCCTTTGGACCACAATACAATCTACGATAATTTATAATTTGTCCTTCAACTATATATATATAAAACATAAGTGCCGTAACCAAAATTTGCACATAGTTTTCTGATATTTTTTTTCTAAATCTGAAATTTTTTGCCAAAAAATAGTGTATTAAATATTTTAACAAATATTATAGTACACGTACCATTAATGGAGTTAGTATTCGGGTTATGCTATTAATAGCATCAAGATATTTTTTTAACGTATACACTAATTTTTTATAGAAATAATTATTATTCTTTTGATAATTATTATATTTTTTGAAGTCGAAAATATGTAATATGTGTGTCAATTTGAAGATCTCAATAAGATGTCTAATATATGCTAAGAAGTGAGAGCAAACTATAAACATATTGCTCGTAAAATTGTCTCAAAGATCAAATGTAAAAGTTTTATTTTATGTTTTTTACTTGTCCTCAACATCACATTCATTTTAAATTGTATCATTTAAGTTTTATAATACTATCTATAATTTGTTAATTAAATTCAATTTAGTAATATATGATTAATTTCAGTTCGAATTGTTTTTCATACCAAATTAAGCCTATGTTTGGTAAACCTTGTTTATAATTTTTGTTTATAAACAGAAACATGACATCTTACTGGATAGTTTTTTAAAAGTCAACAATTTTGGCTGGTCAAATATTCGCGCTCACTATTTTTTTTCTTTTCAAAAAAAAATCGATCAATAAACTGTTGACATATAGTTGTTTATAAACAATATATATAAACAATCGTTTATAAACAATTTACCAAATAGAGGCTAAAACAAATAATAAGTACATGAATTTTCTAAGTAAATTCAATTAAGTTGTGTTAATTTTTCAACTTCAGGTTTCGATCAATTCATTCGTCATTTTGACATTACGTTTATTTATTTACTGATTCAGTACATTTTTCTATTTCAATATTATAGATTAAAATGACCACAATATGCAGAATATATATTACACATTTTAACAAATTTCTTCATGCAATTTTTATTAAACAATTGATTGGTCAACAATTTTTATTAAAATAATAATGTAACAATATGAATAAAGAAATTGTCTATATGTAGAAAGAAGTCTATCCTACATCTATTTTTGGAAAGAATATGAAGAACAATATGTAAAAAGAGAAACGTTGATCCTAAGGAGACTATGGAGGTTGAGTCTTGCACATAATGTATGAGCCTAATTTTGTAGTTTAAAAGTTTTTTAAAAAGAAAATTTTATTTATTGAATCGAAAAAATCTAGGAATTAAGTTGATATGTTCGCGGTACAATCGTTAAAATACTTAATTCATGATCCTAAAAAGAGAGAACCGACAAAACATAAATATACATTGTTTTGGCCTTACTGGGTCGAACCAGGTTGACCCTGAAATGCCCAAAGACTTTTTTGATTTATGAAGCCTTACGATCATAAGGAAGTTAAACTTGTGATCGCAAGGTACAATGGGAAACAGTTCTACTTCCTGTTAACATAGCTGGTTCTTTGCAACCCTGTATTTGCAACAAAGTCCTCCACATTTCTAAAACGGTCAATTTGGTTACTGTATTTTCAGATTTCTTTCAAATTATGCCTTCAAAATTGCACTCAAGATCCTTCAACTTTTTGAATGTGCAACTTGGTCCCTCTGAAATTGAATAGCTGGTCCTTGACTTCTGAAAAGTAACTTCCTGGTCCCCAAAAATCCCAGATTTTGCATGATTTGGTCCTCTTTTGTGATTTTCACCTCAAACTTGACTGTTAACCTATTTAGACACAAAATATGCACAATTGAGTAAATATTTGCCCTAGTTACTCCAAAAGACTAATTTAAAGGTATGGAACGTGTGCATAAAATGCACTTTTCAGGTCCACATTGAGTTCGGGGATTCTTTGTTTCGTTTTCATCCCTAATTTAATATTTGATTTGATTAAATAAAATATAACTTTTAATATAGATGGAAGGATGGACAATTTTGTTACATTTTCACAAAAGTACTCTTTCTTATAACTTTCTAAATGTGACCTCATGCAACATATCATCCACACCCTCCCAAATGGGACCTGAAGAAAGTGATGTTACTACAATTATTCAAGAAATAGTAATCTTGAATTCGGATTTTATATTGGTCCAAACGTCAATTGAATCTCAAACTCCTACCAAGTTGATCAATTTAGACCCTTTCCCGTCTCATTCGCATTTGGGATTGAGGGTGTCTTCCATTTGAGCTTGATTTCATAATTTATGAATATGTCTCACCATCAACTCATGAATTTCCTTGGCTTTTGATCTTGTAATGGGACCCACCGGCACGCAAAACTAGGTTTGATTCCTTGATTCCCGTTATCCCCTCCATATTGAGAAGGATTCGACCTCGAATTATCAACTACATCAAAAGGAGATAGATCGGAGATAAATCAGAGATACTAAATGTGGCATAAACATTGTACTCACACGGGAAGTCAAGCTTGTGGGCATTGTCATTAATCTTCTCAATGACTTGAAATGGGCCATCACCACGGGGTTGCAATTGGGATTTTTTTTTATTGAGGAACCGCTCTTTCCTCAAATGGAGCCACACCCAATTACTCGGTTCAAAAGAGACACGCTTTCTACCCTTGTTGGAGTTGGAAACGTATTGCTCATTATCCTTCTCAATTTGGAGCTTGCCTTTTTCATGAAGAGATTTAACCAAGCTCCGCATTTTTCTCCCCATCTAAGCTACCTCTTTCATCAATAGGAAAATGAATCAAATTCGAAGGAGTTAATGGGTTAAAGCTATAAACAATCTCAAGCGGAGAAAATTCGTTAGTAGAATGAACACTTCTATTATAAGCAAATTCAACAAAAGTAGACTTTCTTCCCAACTCTTTAGGTTACTTTTAAGGATAGTGTGAATGAGTTGTGTTAAAGTTCTATTAACCACCTCAGTTTGACCATCGGTTTGGAGGTGACAAGTGGTTGAAAATAAAAGCTTGGTTCCCAATTTTCCCCACAACGCCTTCCAAAAGTAGCTAGGAAATTGTACATCTCTATTTGACACAATACTCATAGGAACCCCATGAAGTCTCACTATCTCCCTAAAGAATATGTTGGCTATGTGAGTGACATCATCTGTCTTATGACAAGCAATGAAATGTGTCATTTTACTAAATCTATCAGCAACTACAAAAATGGCATCATTTCTTTTCTTAGACCTAGGTAGACCCAAAATGAATCCATTGAGATCCATTGAGATTTCGGTCCAAGGTTCATTAGATGTTTACATATTACATATAAAATTTTAGTTTTATATACTTTTTTTTCATACTTTTTTCCGCATGAAAATTTCATCCGTATGGAGTAGATGTTTAGTTTTGGTTTCTGAGGAGTTATTATATTCTGGAATGCCTATTCTTATGTGTGTATGTGCCTCTTAAAATGTTATTTACAACAGTATGATGAAGAATGAAAAGAGGATTGAAGAAGAATCTTGTGGTTCATCATTGATGATGAAGAAAGATTTATGTAACAAGTATCATATAGAACTTTACGCTAAGCGAAAAGCGCTAGAAGGAATGACTGTAACTAATTTATTCAATTCTAAGTGTGTGCTCCAATTCCAAGTTTCATTTTAGTGCAACCTGATAAGTATATTTTATACACTTATTTCTATCCTAAAAGTAGGATTTTAATTGTTTGTTCAAGAATATTTGCTATTTATTTCGTTGTTATTTGTTTATATTTCAGAAATAAACCAAAGTGGAGATAACAATGGAATTGAAGCTAAAATCAAGCAATTGGATGATAAAAATGTCAAAGTGTGCCAATGAAGAGTGGATGAAGTAGATCAAGGGCTCAATTAGAAGAATAATCAAAGAAGAAATCAAATTTGAGAGAAATTAGAAGTTCAAGGACTAAAGTATACAAATCAAATGAAGAAGGACCAAATTACAAATACTCAATGATTGATCCAGACCATGATACGATACTTGAATATTGCTAGGAGTCAATTGGATGCAATTAAAAGTCAAAAGGGAATGAAATATGATAAGAATATTACCATAAATTCATTCCAATCACACAAGATTTTCGGCCAGATTTTTAGTCAGACTTTGAAACCTAATTTCGGGGCAGTAAACGTTCGAATTGGGAAAATTCTATTTCATTGATAATTGTAGTCCTTTAAGTTATATTTCTAAAGGAGTTTGAATCACCTTTATAGGATAAGGGAATAGAAAGATATGACTAAAATACTGAATGCTGTGTAGTGACAAAAAGATCTCTCGCGAAGGTAACTTTCCTTGTTCGGTTGGAACTCTTTTGGAAGCCAATTTGGACGAAATTTTCAGCATTATTTCTCCCCAAGTAACCTAAATTCTGAGAACATCTATATATACTAGACTTGGGGCACGAAACTAGGGGTTCCCAACTGTCTTGTTTCATGCCAAAACGCTGTCAAAGTGTCGAGGGATCCATGCCAAGCCAAGAACACAATTGAAAACTGAAGATCAAGGGATGAATATGGTGACATCTATCCATTTTTCTTGTAATTTTTATTCAATTATGTATCTAGGCTAGGTTTTAAATGTTAGAATTGTGATGAAGCTTTAATTTATTGATTCCATGCTTTATTTATATTATACAATTTATGAGATTGATGCAATTAATTATGTTTTTATTATCATATATGATTGTGGACGCATAATTATTGATGTTTGTGATGAATTTCTATGTTCGAAAGAGTATGAATTTATTAGACCTTGATTAATTGTCGCGAAGTCCGATAGGGGATATAAATATACCCCTATGCTTCGTGTTATCCTAAAATGTGTTCATAATTCGTTAATTCTTCATAACATGTTTAGATTGGTCATAGAAATATTGACTCATCTCTTGTAGGAAAATATTTTTATGCATCGCTCGAAAGGGGACATAAATAAATATAGGAACACAGATTTTCAATACTCATACCTTGTTATTAAATGCATGGTTGATATGATTAATGTGGATTCATAATTCTAACATATCCATCTCACCGTTTTAACAAATCAAATTTTCTTATTTTCTTTAGTTTAATTTTTAATTTGTTTTTCAAAATCAAGATTTCCAAATCCTAAATTTTCTTGTTCCGGTTAAGGTTTGTAGTCTAAAATACGATTTAAAACAATCTCGGTGGGATCGATACTTGGACTCACGTCCACTTTATTACTTGCGCGACCCGTGCACTTGCGGAGCGAACACAACCAAACATATAGCTTTCAATAAATGAATACAATTTTTCCTTTTTATTGTATTGGAGAACAATTTATGTTTTTTTTATTACAACCCTTTGGCAACGCTCATCGCGCGTTGCTAAAGGGTTACCCTTTGGCAACGCGCGCTGCGCGTTGCAAAATGGTACCTTTGACAACTCGCGCTGCGCGTTGCAAAAGGGGACCTTTAGCGTTGCGCGTTGCTAAAGGTCCCCTTTTGCAACGCGCGATGAGCGTTGCCAAATGTCCCCTTTGGCAACGTTCATTGCGCGTTGCCATTGCGTGTTGTCAAAAGGTACCCTTTTGGCAACACGCAATGCGCGTTGCCAAAGGGTAACCTTTTGGCAACGCGCAATGAACGTTGCCAAAGAGTTTAATTGGGAAGAAACTTCATATTTTTTTCCCCTAACTTGAAACTAAGCCTAAATAATTTTTTTTTTATTTTTTATCTTAACTTAGAACTAAGCTTAAATAAAGTTTTATTGAATTCAATATCAACATTACAAAAAAAAAAAAAAGTAAAAATTAATTAACAATAGTTTAAGTAGTATTCTACAAAATTTAACTATGTCATAAAATTTTAAATTTAATGATATTTTTAATGTCGATAATTTGAATTATTTTGCAGTGGAAGGACTTTGATGCCATCTCGATCAATGTACTAATTAAAAGTTTATAAATTGTTTATTTTAATAGTTTACGTGTAATTTTATGTGATTAATTGTTTTATTACCTAAACATGCTATTTCTATTTTATTGTGTTAAATGAAAAGTTGGGGGAAAGTTTAGTGGCAATTGGAGAATAAATTAGAACTTATGGACTTAACTATGCACATGGAGAGAAGCGAGGGACTAAATTTCAAATTCCTAAGATTTAAAACCTAATCTAATCCCTCACCCCTCACGCTCGCTCTCTCCGCTCTCTCGCGATCTCTCACTCTCACACTCGCTCTGCCTCGGTGTAAGACCGCTTTTCATTTTAATTATTTTGCAGTGGAAGAACTTGGACGCCGTCTCGATCAATGTACAATTTAAGTCTTATAATTTTTTTCTCAGTCAAATTGATTACTTTAATTGTTAAGATTGTAAATTCTATATTTATTAATTTGTAAGTGGCGTGAATTGCATTCATTGAAATTGGGGGTAAAGTCTTTAATACATTTTAGTAATTTATAGAGGGTGTTGCACTAAATTTCGAAACTTAAGAGAGTTGAGGGACTGAATTGCAACTTTTCGAAAGTTTTAAATTCTATTTGTCAGTGGATGCATGGTTTGTCCGAGATGGAACACTTTTTCCTAAAGGAGTTGTAGCAGCGCTTTTTAGCTTTCTTCAGGATTTGGCCCGAACTGTTCGGCAGATTTTTCCCCTCCCACTCGATCTACTGAAAATTCGATCTAATGGTGCCGGGGGAACCCCTTTCTTTGCGTACTATTGATAAGCTACCCCCTGGTATGTGCCGCTTTCCTAATCAAAAGATAGGAGAGCACCCCTTCTCCCGAAGTTACGGGGTCATTTTGCCGAGTTCCTTCGTAGTAAGTTGTTTAAATTTCATTAAATTGAGATTGGGTAAAGGTTTAGGGCGAATTGAAATTTTATTGGGAGTTGTGGACTTAAATTTCTAAATTAGAGAGAATTGAGGGGTCAAGTTGCAAATTCCAAAAGATTATATCTAAACCTAACCTAACCTAAAGCCTCAAACTCTCATCTCTCTCTCACTCATGACATCTCCCTCACGCTCGCTGCTCTCGGTCTCCGCCCCTCACTCCCTCACCGTTCGCTCTCTCGCCCTCTCTCACTGTCTCGCCTCTATCTCTCACCCGAGCTTCTCAATTCGACGCCACCCACACCGTCGACAACCCCAACGACGCTGACACCTCCACCTGGTAACATTCGCCTTTCCCCCTCACGCTCACTGCCACACGCACCCACACACACGAACCTGCACACGGTTTACACACACTCACACAGTTATGTATATATTGATTTGTGGGTATGTATATATATAGGTATGTGTGTATATTACGTGAATACCCATTTATTTCAGATTTCGAAATTCTAAAGATTTAATTGAGTTAATTGATTTTCCTATCAGTTTAGGATAAATTCGAGAATTTTGTAATTGTTAACTGTTATAAATTGTTGAATATTGGTATGTAATTTTCAAACTTTTCAGATTGAGTAATGTATATAAATGTATGTATAGATTGTGTTGTAAACCTAAATTATGAAATTGGTGGCTTAGTGGACAGTTTGGTTAAAATTTGAATTATAATAATAATTTTTTTTATATTTTCAGATTTAAGTTTGGTTAGATTTCGAATTATAATTGCTAATTTGGGGATTTGGTAATGCTTATGTATGTGCTAGTCTGAATGTGCATTTTGGGTTTGCTGAGTTAGGTATTTGTGCCAGCACAACCTAGTTTTTCTTGGGATTTGCTGAGTTAGGTATTTGTGCTAGTCTGAATGTGCATTTTGGGTTTGTTTCGAGCTGCTTGATATCAATTCTCCATTCTTTTCTGTATTTAGAGTTCTGTAAGAATCCCCTCCCTATGTCATTCACTCCAGAAATAAAGGGGTTACTATAATAGAGTTTGATATATCTTCATGACTATACGATGTTCTTGTCTACAGCTATCCCATTTGAACGGATTCCCAATTGTTATATTGATTTTCTTATGTAGACTTCCACTTGGAATCAGGTTTTTCATTGATAAAGAACTGCATTTTAGCTCCAATTTGTTAGTTCTATGTTCCCTCCCCTGCCTCCACTGGATTTGTTCCCGGGGTACTGGGAGTATCCTGAAAAATGAAGTAACCAATATCTTAAGCCTCTTCTATATTGTTTATTTTAATAAAGCAGGCCAATCCTGCTTTTGTGTTCTTCGAAGAAAAACAGACGCCCAGGCATAATGATTAATCTTTGTACTTTGCTTCCTGGTGGCATAAAGAACAAAGACAACATGAATGAGGATCATTTATTGGTTGATCAAAAAATTTCGGAACTGGACCAACCCGGTTCAGTAGGCATTGGCTCTTTAGGTCCCATCCCGCTCTTCGTTCCCTGCCTAAAGTTTCATAACAGTTCTTATTTTTTCTTTAGTTTAACCATCCAAATGATAGATATATTGGAGTTGGTCAAGGAAATGATGATACTGGATTAGTTAAACCATTAAGATCAGGTTTTATTCTTTTGGATCTGATGAATTCTGCTGCACTTTTACCAGATATGGAAACCTGCAACCTTTGTGTAACGTGATTTCTTTTCCTAACTTGGGCTGTGGTCTTTTAAGCAACTATTGTAAATTATAGTTCAATTTATAATGTATACAATTCTTTAAATCACTTTAATCACACGAATTTTCTCGCTCCGCTTTTCAATAATTTATTTTATCTAGAAAATGCAAATAAATCATATTATAATTCGGTAAGGTAGGTAAAATTCAGCAATGGTAGTTGATTTAATTCTAGAGTGTGAGGAAAGATCAGGTAAAAATTTGGGAGAGAAATTTAGAAAGGACTTTCAGTTACTGAAAGTTACCATGGAATGCTAAACTCTCACCTAATTGCCTTTTGGTACGCTCAATTCAAGATTACTGCATGTCTGGATCCTGATGGTTGGAAGACGGTATGCTTTTGGTCGTAGATATTTTTTTGTCCCTACTATTCTTGGAACACAATATTACAACATTAAATCGTTGATTGAGTTTTTAGTTTGATATTTTAAAGTATTATGGTAGTTGTGATATCCCTCTACAGGTTGGCTAAGTCCAATTTATAGGGGAGGTTCTGTCCAAATTTTTGTGAAGTTTTACAATCGAAAATGATAATTTTAATATTTAGTATGATTTATTTCTACATTTTTGCATTCAGTGCAGTTGGAGTCCTGATGATTAAACTTTTATAATGTATTTGCAGGTAAAAGTCAATTTTGCAGTTCTCTCACAAGATGGTTTGTCATGGGCATAGTTCAAGCTAAACTTCAGAAGTCAGGGAAGTACTCATCTTTAATGATGATTCGTGTTGAAAATGGTGATAGTAGCTCCTTTTTGTATGACTACTGGTCTGCTAGAGATATTGTTGCAATTTAGAGGGATAGTAAATGTCAAACTTTAGATGTGCAATCAAATAGATGAAAAATTTATATTGTAGATTTTGTTTTAATGTTGGAGAACAAAGTACTGTAATTTTTGTTAAGTAATAAAATATGTGGTATAATTTTCTTTAAAATGCTTGCATCTTATTTTGAATAGTTGATTTATTTTTATAGCACATGTGTTTCATATTTAACATATTACATATATGTTTGAGAAATTTGTTGGTTATCAGTGGAATTATCTATATTGATTTACAAAAAATAAAAAAAAATAAAAAATTTTTGTTAAAGATCAACGGCAACGCGCAATGAGTGTTGCCAAAAGTATCAATGGCAACGTGCAACGAGTGTTGCTAAAAGTATCAACGGCAACGCGCAATAGGCAACGCGCAATGAGTGTTGCCAAAAGTATCAACGGCAACGCGCAATGAGTGTTGTCAAAAGTATCTACCGCAACATGCAAAGAACGTTGCTAAAGGTCTACCGCAACACGTAATGAATGTTGCCAAAAGTATCAACGGCAATGCGCAATGAATGCTGCCAAAGGTCTACCGCAACGCGCAGTGAACATTGCCAAAGGTCTACCGCAACACGCAATCCATCATTTTGCAACACGCAATGAACGTTGCCGTATTCTTTCCCTCTACGGCAACACTGCGATTTGCAACATGCACATGAATGTTGCAAAAGGTCTTTTGCAACATTTTTTGCGCGTTGCCGTAGGCGGTTTTTGTTGTAGTGGACGTCTGACCGTGAAGTTTTATTTGATATTTTTTGAGTGTTGGTGAAAACAATTTGTATATGAAAAATTATCTTGTTAGTCAACATGATGCTAAATGTGAGGTTCAATTAAAATTACTTCAAGTTCCCAATGGTCCTTAAGCACTAAAGGACCTAAAATTTGTATGTTTTTTGTGTAAATTAATTTGATAGAGAAACTAAAAATTTTCACTGTTTAGATGGAAAAGTTTAATTACGTTCGAATGGTGTGTCAACTGAACTTGACCTATTCACTTCAAGTGTACCTGAATCTTCACATTTTAGACCAATTTGTCAAAGTTCTAACAATCATTTTGCATTTACATCATTCAGTGTCAAATATGCAAAGATTTGAATAACCAGGTTCCTAATACTTCAATATCTATTATTATTTTCATATGGTAAACCTGGATGGCATGAAGGGATTAGGCGTTTGAATAACCAGGTTCCTAATACTTCATCTTCATATGAACATAAAATAGATATTAGTACTATAGAATCCACACATGAACTTATTGAGAAGGAAATTGAAGGTTTGTTGAATACTGTTTATTCTTAATTTTTTCCTCAGTATATTTCTATCTTAATTTTTACATTACATTTTTTGTAGGTCCAAAAAATTCTAATAAAAGATTGTACGTATCTTATCAAGAGTACTATTGGTAATTGAATTTTGCCTCATAATGGTCGTCTTCTAAAGCAAAAATATGTGGTGGATATGTACGTACAAATTGAAACTTCTAGACTTGATTATTTCCTAAATAACCAAAATCATATATTTGCTTAACTATATCAGGATAACGTTGATAGCATAAAAATGGGTGAAACAATATGTCATAAAATTGGTCGTAAAATAGTATTACCTCCATCGTTCACGAGGGGACTAAAGATCTTAAAAAAAGATACATGGATACGATGACTTTAGTCCAAAGATTTGAAAAACCTGATATGTTTCTGACAATAACTTGTAACCCCAATTGGTCTGAGATAAAGCAAAAATTAAGATACAATGATGAAAGTTAAAATAGACCAAATCTAATTACATGCATATTTAGAGCAAAATTAGAAGATCTTAAACGTGATCTATTCAAAAAGAATATATTTGAAACTGTTGTAGCGTATATATATAGGTCACTTGAATTTCAAAAAAGAGGCCTTCCACATGCTCATTTTTTGTTAATTTAGGTAAATGATCAAAAATAAAAAAACCAAGTTTAATTGACAAGATTGTTTCATGTAAAATTCCACGTGAAAGCGATACTGTTATTTACATTCTCGTGTAATTAAACTTATGGTGCATGGTCCATGTGGAGTGTTAAATCCTATGGACATCTGTATGCAACATGATCTCACATGTAAGAATAAATAACCTGAAGAATACATTAAAAACACGTGATAATTCATACACATCATATAAACGACATGATGATGGAAAACAAGTTAAGGTTAGAGGTTCATTTCTAGATAATAAATGGGTAGTACCTTACAATCCATACTTATTAGCTAATTTTGACTGTCATATTAACATTGTAGTTTGTTCGATTATTAAAGCTATAAAATATTTGTAATTTTTCCCTCAATGCTAACTAAAGTGATATAGATGTTGACTAAATATCAAATTATCAACGTGCTAGGTGGATATCTCCACCTGAAGCGATGTGAAGAATCTATTGACTTGTTTTAGCTAAAAAAATTCCTCCAATAATTCCATTATAATTAAACCTCGAGGATTCTCAATTTGTAACATTTAGAGGATCTGATAGGTTACAACATTAGTGCGTAGAGACTATGTTCAGAGGAACAATGTTAACCGAATACTTCCGTATGAATTGTACTAATGGAAAAGCTAAACCATTGTTGTACAGATATTTCCCTATCTTTTTTTCATTTGGGATGCTCAGAGTTGAGTTTGGACTCCAAGGAAGAACAAGAATGTTATTGGCCGATTTGTTACATCAAATCCCACTGAAGGAGAAAGGTATTACTTATGAATACTACTAAATCATATTAAATATTCGACATCTTTTAATGAATTGAAAATAGTAAATGGTCTTCAAGTATCATCTTTTCGTGAAACTGCATTCATGCATGGTTTATTAAATGAAGATGTTAATTGTGAACTATGCTTAGTAGAAGTTAATTGTTACCAAACGCCTATCTCATTATGAAGATTATTTCCTACCATATTAACCATGTGCATCAAATAATCCACGTTCCCTTTGGATGAAATTTAGATCCTATATGTTCGGAGATTATGTATAGAATGGTATGTATGTGGAACTAGAAGAATTAAAAGCAATAAAATACATACATAGTGTGCTTGAACCATTGGGTAAGAAGATAAACGAATATAAATTTGTTCAATTCTACGTACATATGGAAGAAGACGAATTGTTAGCGAACAAGCTTGTCGAAAGCTGTACCTATTTTTACGACCTTGAACAACGTTAACACATTCCATTTGAATGAACATCAACAGAAAGCATACGAGATTATTCTAGATAATTTTTTTGGAAATATGACAGATATGTTTTTTTGTTGATGGACTTGGAGGTACAGGAAAGATGTAACAATCCAATTATTATTATTTTTTAGTCAAACTTTTACTAGTCAAAGTCATATATGGAATAGTCAAGTCAATATTAAATTATGACCAAATTATATTATTTTATTTGTTGGGGTTATTTTTCTAAAGTTGAGGACTTTAATTAAATCAAGAAAGAAGAATGGGGACCTTCTTGGCAATAACTAAATACTTTACATATTATAATACTAAATATAACAAACAAATTGCCAAACCAAAAAGGGACCAACAGAGGCTTCGAAAGACAAAAATAGAGAGAAAGAAGAGAGAAGAAAAAAAAAAGGAAATGAAGAAGAAGGAGGAGTCCATCCAACTCAAAGTGTGTGTTGGTTATTCTACCATATTTTCCTAACATTAAGAGGTAAGTGGTAAAATATTTATTGTTTAATAATGTGTAAAATTAGGACTTTTGATTTATAATTTAAATGTGAGTTATATATGAATGTGAGAATGATGATTTTGGTGATTCTAGTTATATAGTTAAGTTTATTGAAATAAATGCTTGGTATTAAAGATTAGGGTTTTATGCCATTGTGTTAAACTAGTGATTAAGTTGAGATAAACTTGTATTTTGGTTTGTTTTGTGCTAGAAATGGAATTGTTGGTGTTGATGATGAACGTTGGTTTAGTTATGAAGATGGGTAAATAAACTAGTAAGCTTGTGAAAAATGGAAAATTGGGATTTAGATAAAATGTGGCTCTGATTTTGAATCTTAAGTGATATTAGAACTTAATTAGTTTTTGGAGGTGATTTTGTGTTCCTAAGTAAAAAGGGTAAGTATGGTGTAATATGAGAAAATAAGTTGAATGAGTTAATTCAAGAATGAGGCTCTTTTACTATATTATCTATTAAGGTGATTTTAAATGTTGATGTGAAGATTTTATTTTATCTCAGGAGGCGACGAGGAAGTCGGCGCTATATATCGACCAAGCTAGTGGATTGTCAATTATTTTGTGAGTGGAGAATAAACTTAAAGAATTTTCTACGTTATTCACAATGATTTTCTACAAGTTACAAATGATTTTTTAAATAACTTGATTTTAGTATGATTATCAAAACAAATGTTTTAAAATTAAGTTTGTTTATCGTGATGACTCTTTTTACCATGTTTTACGAGCATGATTAGTTAAGTTGGCATGTATGATTTCCAAATCATCAAAAGCACCCATGTGATTCTCTGTTCTTGTGTTAGTGCACGGAGGAGGCCTTGGCCCCGTATACTAGCGGATATTATTTGTGATCTTAAGGCTCTGTCACGGAGGGGGCATATGGCCCGTGTTTAGATGATCTTAAGATCCACTCTTATGCACGGAGGGGGCCTATGGCCCGTGTATAAGGGTGCATATATGAGGTCTTTGGGACCCACTTTTGTACCCAGAGGGGCTTTGGGCCGGGTACGGAGGTGCTTAGCAGTCTACGTGCGTATGACTAGATACATATTTCAGATGATTTAGTTGGGTACCTTTGGTGTGATTTTCTTATGTATTACAGTTTATCAGTTATGCCACAGATGATTATTCCACGATCTTTATGATTATTCTTAGCATGTATGATTTGATTTAAAGTGGCAAAAGCTTATGAAATAAATTATGTTTTCAAAAATGATTTATAAAGGAAATTACTTCATAAACTCCACTCACTGAGTTACAAGCTCATGTTTCTCCCTATCTCTTCCTTATAGGAAAAAGTTACAGATTTTGAGCAGCTTGGATAGAGACATCGCCGCCCGACGAGCTAAATGTAGGCATTTCTATGGTTTATTCTGATATAGTATTTAGAAGTTATCTTTTGGGCTTATGTTATAGGATGTGATATTCTTTTGTGGCCTTGTCGGTTATAGGCCCGGCGATTATGTAATACAGGTTGTATGTGTATATATTAAAAGAATTGACTAAGAATTTCAATTGTCTTATTACATTAATGTTATTCTTGGAAGGTTTGGGAAGTCTTTATGATCATTATGCATGATTGTTGAGGATTTGACGTTGAATTACAGGTTGGTTATGGCAATAATATAGGGGAGACTATGTCAAAATTTTTATTAATTTTTATGGGATCAATTTATTTAAAAGGTGAATCTGAAAGAGAAGAAAAGTCAAGTTTTCCTTGTTGGTGGGTCCAACATCTAGTTGTCACCTGCCATCGGCACACGTCACGTTTCAGATCCAGTAGGGTGACCTGGGACGGATCGTGACAAAAGACATATCTATGCAAAGCACTAATACAAGCTGTGAGATCAAAGAATTTAATTGCGTTAGCGGCCATTTCTTTTATTGTAGTTGCATTGTTATTGCCAGGTGGACGCTTTGTACATTCAAGATTTAAGATTCCTTTATTAATAATTATTTTACAACTTGTTCGATGAGCAAACAATCATCCTTAGGAAGTCTTTTAAGAATGAAAAAATTAATTATGTGGGATGAATCTCCTCTGGTAAACCAATGTACTATAGAAACTTAAGAAAAAATGTTGAGAGATGTAAATGACTGTGATATGCCTTTTGGTGGGAAAGTAACTGTTTTAGATGGAGATTTTTGATAAATATTACAAGTTTAGAAAGGGTTCTTACAAATTTCCGTTTCAAGATTTCGGGTCAATTGATAAATGCATTTTATATACACATTTCACACCTTTCAAATAATCTTTTTAGAGTAATTTGTGCAAATATCTACTTATTTATGCATATTTTTGTGTCTAACATAGGTTAAAAGCCAACTTCTAGCCGGTGGAAATCACAAAAGAAGGCTAAAGCATGCAAAAAATGGGATTTTGGGGACCAGAATGTCATGTTTGAGAAGTTAATTAATGACCAGCCATGCAATTAAAAAGAGACCAAGTTGGACATTTCAAAAAGTTGAAGAAGTGCAATTTTAGAAGGATTGGTTTGAAAGAATCTGAAAATTCAAGGACCCAATAGATCGTATCAGAAAGATGGAGAACCTGGAAGCAAATAAAAGAGACATGGGCTGCAATTACTTAACCAAACCCGACCTATGCGATCGCATGGGTCATTGTTTTGAGCAGAATTGGATTCTGTCAAATGCCATGCGATTGCATGGTGTTACATAGCAACCATAGATCAGGGCCTTCTCGATCAACTTGCCAAGGAAGGCACAATTCATTGGATTTTGAGTTTTTCCCAGTTTTCTCTCACTTTTTGAGAGCGTTCTGGATATTTGAGATTTTTAGGTCAAAAATTCCCTTGGGTATAAATACCATTTATTTAGACTTGTTAGTTGTTGTTTTTAGAGTTATTTTCTAGTTTTCTCTCAATTTTCTCTCCACAAAACCTAATAGTTTTTATTGTATTTTGTTGTGTTGGTTGATGTTATTGATTGAAGAGGGAGAAAATAAATTCAAAGTGAAAAAAAATTGAAGCATTTAACTCAAAAATCTACTTGGAGTGAATGTTTCTTCATTTCTTGTTTGTAATCTTTTGTAATTAACTAATTCTTGAAATGACTTCATTATATCCTAAGTTTTGTTGTTATTTCTTATTGGAATAAGTTATACTTTGTTGGAATGATTGATTTTAGTTTAACTTCACTTAATTAATTTAAATGAATGTTTATTGATTTTGAGTTACTTAAACCTTCATTGGTTATCTTTAAATTTTTCTCTTTTTTCTATAGTATTCAATCTCAATCATCTTTTAAAAATCAAGTCCACAATATTTGACTTTTCAATCAAATCTCAATCATCAATTCTCCTAAAAATCACCATTCATTTCAAATTTTTTTTTTTTTAAACAACACACACACTCACTTCTTATTGTGTACTTGAATTTGTGATTATTATCTTGCATTTGTCTAGCTACCAAATAGTTGTTAATGGATTATGTTGTGATCGAGAAATACTAGACATTTTAGATCAAATTCAAATACCCTAGTTTCATAATTTAAGATGTAGAGTTATCCATATTCCAAGGTAACTTGATTAATTAATTAATTAGGTTCGAGAGAAAATTTGGCTTGTGTTAATTCACCATAATGAATTGACTAATCTATTATATCTCTATTGGATTAATATTCAATTAGTTGCAAGTTTCGACTCTTCAAACATAGGTAAACGTTTCTTTCTAATGTCACCTAACCCAAATTAATTGAGTAACCGCACCAGTTATTTCTCTCAAATGTACAATATCTATTGATCATCACACACTTTACAAATCACATATTTGGTAATCAAGCAAATACATGGAATAAGCTCAATAACAAACACACATGAAAATCCTTACATTTTGCTTTGAGAGAAAAACGTAAAATGAAAAAGATGAAAAGTTTTTGTTGAAAGGGAGAAATGTGTCTTTAAATAATCCCAAAAAGCCCCCCAAACAAGCCCTAACGAAAATAAACAAAATATGTGGTTAAATAGTATTTAAAATAAATTTTGGTGTTTGTAAAGCGATTTTGGAAAATATGTATTTTATTTTATAAACAAGTTTTTCAAATAGAGACTTGTTATGCTCATATATACATTTTGCATGTATCTTCTCTTTTTTAAACCAGATATGTAACCATTAATTTCTAGGAAAAATACTCGTTCCCGTTGTTAACATGGAAAATTCAAGTTGCTTTCGAAAATTATAAATTTTGCAACTGCACACCTTACATGTCACTGCACACTGATTGACATATATCGAGACATCTACAACCTTACTAGTCTGATAATTAGTTTAGGTCGTGTATTGTATTGCAAGGAACTGTTGCTGTTTGTATAATATAAATAAACACATAGTCAAAAACTGTACTTACTTATATACCTTACCGGTGCTGAAAAAGGAAAAGACTTCACTTCATTCTTCACTTTTAGACCACATGCATTTCATACACTCACTTTTTCTCTCTTCTCCATCCTTTGAATTCTAAGTACATTCCAGTACTACGAAGTTTAAGACTCTTTCATGCTACCATTTAATAATTTCAATACATTGATGGTTTTTTTCCTTCTCATTTGAAAGTAACACTACTCAGCAAAAATGACTGATAACTATAATTTTATAACTGATGTTAGTCCAGGCCAAAGGAAATGGACTTGAAGGTTACAATTGCCACTTCCAGGAATCGCTCAGCACAGATCATCAAAATACTAGAATCTTGCACCATCATAAGGTGATCATAGTTAATAACTTCCTCATCATGCAGTTCATACAATATAGCTGATTCTCTCACACGTTTTCCTTCCTCACTTATCATACTATACTATATATAAAAGTAAGACACTTCCTAAAAAATGTTTTGAAACTTTTCCCTCATAAACTGCATTTCCTAAAATAGAAGTACTTCAATGAACGAGAATACTTTTGATAATTATATAATTTTTTTTAAATCAAAAAATATGCAATATGGGTATCAAATCGAATATTTCAACGAGAACTTTAATACAAACGCACAAGTTAGAGTCAACTGTAAACATGTCATCCTTAAAACCACATCAAAGATTAAATGTAAAAAAATTATCTTGTATCTTTTACTTTTTCTCATTGTACCTCTATTTCAAAATAATTTTATTTTAAGTGGTTTTTTTTTTTTAAATTGTTTTATTTTAAGTTCTATAATGATATTTATAATTTCTTGACAAAATTTAATTTGGTCATATATAATTAATTTCAATTCGAGTTGCTTTTCTTATCAAATTAAAAGAAATAATAAATATCTAGACTTTTATGTAATTTAATTAAGTCCGAATAATTTTTTACAACTTCATATTTTGGGTAGAGATAAATTTATTTTCGATAATCTAGAAATTATAGTTTTGGAAAGTTAATCACCTCAATAATCATTAAAATTGAATAGTCACGCAAATGTTCATTGATTATTTTTTTTAATAGTAGGTCATTCAAGTTCCAAATTATTATTACAATTATATATACTTGGTAAAAAATTGTCCCCTACTATGTATCCCTTAATCAAAACCTCATTTTTAACTCATTTTCAACTAATATTCTAATCTATTAATAAATTAATCTACGTATAACTTCAAAAAAAATCCTACTTTTTAAAAACTCATTCTCCAAAAATTTACAATTATAAACAACATTATTTGAAATAATGGATCTCAAACATGGGCCTAAGTACATATTTTTCCAAAAAAAAAAATACTCATTTTATATATAATGAGGGCTTAAAGACTAAATATGTTCATAAGAGAAAAAAAATTTACTTTTAAAAAAAAAAATTGTAAAAAAAAGAAAAAAAAAACTTTGTCAATATCACATAAATGAAAGAAGATGAAATATGAACGTTCATCGATCTATTTTTTATTTTTCTTTTCCTTTTTAATAAAATTGTGAGCGTATATCACAGATATATCTATTTTTTTAAGTATTAAAAATTTTGTTTAAATGTAATTTTATTTTCTCATTTTAAGTTTTAAATCAATTTAAATTATAATATTAAAGAATTTTCCTGAAACGGTAAACATACTAACAGTAAAAAATAATTAAATTATGTGTAATTTATACTTTTTTGTAATTAATTATTTTCCTTCGTTTCTTATTTTTAATCAAATATTTATTTCATATATTAACATATAAATTCGATATATGTAAGTAACAAATTATCGTGCATCGCGAGGGTGTAACACTAGTTAAAGGTTAATAAAGTTCAAGCTACAGTGTGGGGTAATAGTATTACAACTTATGAGAATGAATTGATCTTGGGGAGAACATATCTTATATCAAATTCATCCCAAAGCAGGATACACAAGTCCATATGAAAAGACGGACCATATCTGGAACAACGCGAGTGGAAGAGCTGGAAGATGAGTGCAATGAACTTTTGTTCTCCACTCTCCAATTCACACCAATTGTCGAACTTGAAAACTACATGGACTCTGATAAGGATATAGGTAAATACTGATGTTAAGTGCCATTCTTACTCTTTAAACTCTTTTCCCTACACATTCACTAACTATAAATTTCATCACCTGCAGCCGTACTTGTAGCTGTAATCGTTATGAAACAAAAAGACGCCCTTGTTTGGTAAACGTACTTTTTTTGGTTTATAAACCAATTTATAAACCACACAATTTCCCAAACCACTTTATAACCACACATTTTTCTCTCTCCAATTTTCAACCACTATTTTTTACCTCAAAATCATAAATAAACCAGTTTATAAACTAAACAGTGTTACCAAACAAGCGGATCACAGACCTAGCTATGTTCAGGAAATACTACTTATTGATTGTATTACCTATTTCTCATTTAGATTATGTCCTTTAATATAACTTCATTTAAACTGTTTAACCATTTCACATATGTATTACAGGTTCCAAACTATGCTCTTGACGATGTTTGACGTTTTTGTGGAATGAGAATGCGTTCTAATTGCACATAACATGTCTAAAATACCAGTTCTTTTAGCAGCTCTTCTTTCAATGGTACTGCTATCGTCTTTCTTTCAAAATAATATAAACTGAAAATAACTTCCTGCTTTCATATAATCATCTTCCATGTGTATTAAAAATAACAATATATATAGTTAATTAATATTAATAGGATGTTATGCTATGGTTTTACAAAAACTAACACTTCTTGTTCTAGGTCTCTCACTTTCAACAAAAACAAGCAGTTGCTTCTTTATCAATCATGAATTTGATGAAGTAAATCAATTCAAGACACGGTAGGTGCATATACATCAAGGATGACTAAATATGTTCTATTTAAAAAATGTATATGTTATTTCCTTGAAGTGGTTCTGCATTTACATCACTAATTTTTTTATTTTTTTTCCATTCATATTTACTATAAGTCTATAACAAGGATTGTTTATAATTGTACTTTACACACTTATTTTAACTCTTAAATTAACCCTTTTGATCGACGAATTGAGTGAGTTTCTACTCATTGAAGTATTTATCGGGGACGCAATGAAACGTTCCAGATAGATGGAGGACCCGTCTTACAAATATTTCAGGGATCTTTTTGTAATAAAAGGTCAAAATGTGGGGACCAAGTTGGACAAGCTTAGAAGATGGCTTATTTAACTGCAAATCCAGACTTGGATCGCATGGGTTGAACCATGCGACCGCAACACCTGACCCGAAGCAACTAAAGAGCTCATGCACATTCCCTTGCGATCACAAGGGCATTTTTTGCCAGATTTCGTTTTTGAATTCCTTTTTCATTATTTTTCTTTAGGGCCTATTTGGGGGCATTTTTGGGACTTTTTTAGGTCCATTTTTGTGGGTATTTAATCACCCATTTCTCTCTTTCAAGACAATCCATTATTATTGAGAAAACCCTAGCCACCAAAGTTTAGCTTTTAATTAATTTTTGTTTTAGTTTTTCATTCCAAAACCCTATCCTTCGTTGAGAAGAAAAGACAAGAGAGATGGAAATCCAAAGCAAAGTGAAAGAATTTTTTGGAGCAAATCAAGACCAAAGCATCACATCCTTCAAGAATCCAACCAAGTGACGGGTTCTATTTATTATTTTGTATTTTCTTCTTTGATTTTTTTTTTCATAAACTTTATCTTTTGTGCAATATTTATACAATGAACTAATTTTTAATGTTGAAATGATTGATGTAGTTTAACCAAGTTTAATTAATTTAAATGTTTGCTTACTGATTTTAAGTATCTATTTTAATGTGTGTTTGTTATTGAGCTTATTCCATGTGTTTTCTTCTTCACCAAATATGTGATTTATGATGTGTATGGTGATCGAGAGATATTGTGCATTTTAAATCAAGTAAATACCCTAGGTTACATAATTTATGAGATACAAATATCCCTATCCCAAGGTAATTCATTTATGTTGCTCTCCAAATAGATTAATTAGGGTTAATTTTACATTCGAGATAAGCAATTGATAATTAATCAATTAGTTAGGGCTATTTGACATTCGAGAGAAGCAATTGGTGGTAACTCAATTAATTTGAGCTAGTTGAAATTCGAGAGAAGCAATTACCTATGTTTGGAGAGTCGAGTCTTGAACGTGACACGTGCACTTGTGGTACACATTTCAACTAACAATTGTTGAAAATGATTCTCAACTCAACGAAATTGCATCAACAAAACCCTCTCACATTGACGCCTTCAAAGCTGTCACCTTTAACAGAAAATAAAATTATTGAGATCAGGGATGTACAAAGTTCAATACTTCTGGTAAGTAAGTATACCTGTACGTTCTTCTTATTTCCATTATTCTTCAATGTAGAAAAAACACAAAACCTTCCATTTCATCTATGTACCAGCAAAAGTATTTTTGGATAAGAGTAGAGGCATACATTCAAGTTTAATAGGCACCACTTTGGCACTTATCATACATCAATTTTAATAGAGTCTCTAATGCAAACAAAGCCAGTGAAGTGTATTTCTGCAGGTTCTATAATTCTAGTATCTCAGTGGCAGTTCCAAGGTAAGAACTATGCTGTGTTCATTAAATAATTCTCGTGCATGCTTTACTGAGTAATAAAATTTATCTCACACACACACACACACACTACTAATGACAACTGATATGAGATACAAAAAAATCATACATTAATACTAACATTCTTATATATTACAGAGCTAGAGTAGATGTTCGTCTAAAGGACTTGACAGGCACATTAAATGCATCAATCATGATTGATGGAGAAATCGAACAGTGTAAGTATATATTTCCCTTTTATATAATCATCTCATAATATAGATTTATCAAGCTTAGCTATTCCTATAACTGCTATGTAACTTGCACATGATCGCATGTATTAGATGTTGACATTCAAATGGAACTAGAAGAACATTTGCTCTACATAAAAGCAATACAAATGGTAGGCAGCCAAGTTGAGTACAGAAAACACCAACCAAGACACTAACTGCACCTGACTACAAATATGGGATAATTTTCGTGCTCAATCCACCTGTCACTGGACACGCTAACAAGGAAAAATATTTTGGAAAAGGAAAGGGGCCTGCAGATGTTGCAGACAGTTCATCCAATTAGGTCACATGATGAACCACACCATGATGGCAACACAAAGCCCACAGGTGCAACCAGTCTGCCGTGATGCAGCCATCTTGACTGTGCATTTTTAGTCATTATCTTATATTAAGTTATTGCCTTGTATTAGGAAAAAAGATTTCTTATCTCGTGTGTGTGTGTGTGTGTGTGTGTGTGTGTGACAATGTACAGCCATGGATTAGTATCAATGAAATCATATTTCTCATATCTTTATATGGTATCATAGCACAAAACGCTCCAATGAGCCCTCTGATCCCACGTCCCAACCCTACCTTCGGGCACCACCTTCCCTTCCCCAGCCGTCTTCCTCTTCCCCTATCTATCCTTCCTTCAGTCACTTATGACTGAAATAAACCCTCCCCAAGACACTGTCGATGATCACAACCCACCTCGTAAAATTGTTGTCAACCCTCCATCGTCTCCTACCCCCACAAATGTTGTAAGACCCCAAGTTCAAAATCTTAAACCTAGGCGTGTTAACTTTTCTTTACTTAAATGCGGAAAAGAAATTATTTAAAACACCAACATTTTCATTTTCTATTATGAAATTTTACAAAAATTTCGGCAGAGTCTCCTCTATAACTTGGACATAACCAACCTGTAGAGGGACATCATACCTACAATACATATACAATTCTCAAAACCATTTAAATCCAACATTCAACATCCAACCAAAATTCCAAAATCCAACTCCAACATTAATTCCCAAACTCCTCAACGATGAATAAATTTAAACCATGAGCTCCATCCATTTAACTTAATGGAGGATTGATAAACTACTAAAGAGATAAACGACTTATAAAAAACATCCAATGAACAATTAAAAGAATGAACTAATAAAACAACTAAAACATTTATGAAATTCCAATTCAAACTTTATTTAAAATGATAACTCGTGGTACTGTATGAGTCTGCCACCAAATGCTCCATCCTCAGATCATCTAACTTTCATCACCTGAAATATTGGGGAGGGATTGGGATGAGCTAAAGCTCAGTAAGTAAACTTTATGCATGAAATGCATGCTTATGACATGAATGCTTTAAAAATTCCATATATGTATCCCCATTTACTTTACTTTTCAGAACATTCAAACTTTTCACTTAACATTTCAAAACTTTCACTTCATTTCCATCGTGAGCTCACTTGGCCACTGAAATAATACTTCTTTCTCAGGACATCGGATGGTTGCATGATTTAGTCCCAACCAGTCCATGCCTAATATAAAATCAAAGTCCTTTATCTCCAAAAGATATCAATCAGCCTCTAATATTTTCCCGTCAATCTCTATTTTCAAAACTTTAGTCATCTGATTTGTGCAAAGGGTTATTCTTGAGGGTATACTAACCTCTAATTCAATACCCGTTTCCACACAAGTAAAGTTAGACCTAGCGATGAAGGATGCAAATATAAAAGAATTTGTAGTCCCAAAGTCAAAAAAGTACATAAGCAGGTACATAAGATAATAATAGCATGCCTGTGTTCATAACTATAGAATTAGACTTGGGGAAATTAACGCAATTTAAAGAACAAAAATAGGTACTCAATTAAAATACATGCTATTACGTTCGGATCCTATTCTGCCTCATGTTGATTTAGTGCAAAAACTCGGGCCTTTCCTTTCTTGTTATTATCCTGATCTTCATCCCTCTTCTTCGGAGGCTCTGTACAGTTATACGCAATGTGTCCCGGTTTACCACACCGAAAACAAACGTTTTTCCCAAGTAAACATTCACCCTTGTGGAGTTTATCACACTTAGGACAAGGTGTAATATTCCCACTCATCCCACCAATATGAACTCCTGTGTTGGGTCTTTTGTTTTGCCAATTACGTTTGTCCTTGCCATGGTTGTTCCAACAGTGACTAGCTGCTCCAACAAACATGAATTCTGTGCATAGTACCTTCTGTGCATCCGAACAAGCAATGTGTCGAAATATGCGCTCCAGGCTCCTTATCCACTCCTCAACAACCAATGGATCGGAACCACCGTCAAAAGTAGGAGGCTTGTACCTTCGAAACTGCTCAACCACTGAGACAACTCCGGGAACAATCGGAGGTGCATTCTGTTGGGGCGGTGCATTTTGTGGTGGTGGTGGATTCTGCCTACTCAACTCTTGTACTGCTCGCAATAAATCACGCATCAAATTCGTGTGGGTAGGGGGAGCCATTTCTTAGAATTTAATATCAAGTAACTCGTCATATCGAAACCTAATATGTTATGCTTACATTCTTATAAATATGTCACATCCTATTTCATGCTTGCCTATACACATATTTAAAATCATGGATAACATGCTTCACTTGAAATATAAGACTTAAACGTGTAGATAAAACTTACATATCATATAATTTAGGCAATAAGAAAATTTTCAAAAATTTGAGCAATAGGTTAAACTAAACATATCTTTTCTTACCCATTTACGTACCTTATGATCGTCGAATGATGGTCGATTGGTGGTCGTTGAGTGCCAAGGATCATATATTTATCTTACTCCTCTATTCTTCCAAAATACATAATGCATGTGTATAACATCACATATTAAATATCCTTCAATTTGAAGAATAAAATTGCATTTCTAATTCACACTTCAGTTTCACATATAATCAATTAAAATTTAATCGAAACCCATAACATACAATATTCACTTATTTAAAGTAAATAAAAAAAATTAATGCATAAACAATTAAAATCAAATTGGGAATTTTTTTTTAATAAATTCACTGTTCACGACATGAACAGTGACACGTACTGTTCACCGTGAACAGTGACGTAACATTTTTTTTTTTTTTTTTTAAGCATAGGTCTACAGAAAAATTAACCTTCGCTCTGATACCAAACTGTAACGACCCAATTTTTAATAGAATTTGACTCGTTATCAATGTTCATTTATTTTAAAAAATTCTTTTCTTAACAATCTTACTCAACTATTAAATCTCTTTCAACTAGAAATCAAGAAAATCAAATAATTGACATTGTTATCTTTTTTTAAAAAAAATATCTTAATATATATAATGACCAAGTTCATGTCAACACTCGATTAACATAAATCCAACCACTAAATAATCAATTAAATAAATACTATACCTAACGTCTCTACTCGAAATATACCACTAACCTGGGATTAATATATGCAAAAAGAAAATTAGTCAGATTACTCGAAACCAAAAATAGGATATTGGGTTCAACTGGCCCAATGTCAAATACATAGAGCATATATAGTACATGTCATATATATATATATATATATATATATATATATATATATATATATATATGTGTGTGTGTGTGTGTGTGTGTGTGTGTGTGTGTGTGTGTGTGTGTGTGTGTGTTCTAGTCAGTGCCTTTAGCATATGTATAACAAGTCACACGATTTTTAAATGCATAGTTGACTAAAGTATACCACTCTAAGAAAATTCAAAATCATAACAGGATCGTAATCGGAATCATGATCCATGGAAATTTCGTCTGACACAATAAGATCATCAACTGAAGAAATTCATGAATTATTTTAAAACGTAAATAATCTCTGTAGCAAATATTTAAATTTTGTTCCAAATTCATAATCTCAAATAAATAAACAAAAGAAGGCAGAGACCCACACATTTGAATAAAACAAAATATTGCTGAAAATAAAATTGTTCAATCACGTTACGCCGAAATTTATTTATTGAAATCCATAGATCCTGACATCTTGACCGCACCGCATCAACCGCCAATCAACTATCCGTTCTAATCTGTAAAATAGTAGGGGTGAGTATATAGAATACTCAGTAGGACACAAAAATCATGGTGATATCCCGAATAAAAATATTAAACACATGTGCCAAGAATATCATACCGTCATCATATCTTTACAAAAACCGGTAAGAGTTCAATAATATCATATCTTTGGTACCGGATGGCCATAAACATTATATCATATCATATCATTAACTTTCATAAGCATGATAAATTAACAGCATGGAAAAATAATTTAAACGGGACAAGAACAATTGCACCTCGTTATCCTACCTTAAGTCTTTGAAAAACTTGATTTATTGCTCCCAAAAGTAGCTTTTACGTAGTCCTAGAATCAGCCTCAAAACTTTAAAAAAATATAATACTGCTTTCTTCTAAGAACTCTTGAAGGAATCTTGTCTGTTTTCTAGTTAAGGTAATATGAGAATAAAAATAGATGGAGAGTTACGTGAGGGAGGAATAAAGTGAGGTAGTTTAGATGAAGGAAAATGGTGAGAGAAAATGGGAGAATCTTTGAAATAAAGATTTGATTGATACGTACCAATCCAAATCAATTGGCTATGATATACATGTGTGTGAGTATATATATGTATAAAATAACCAAATCCTACCTAAACACATCACACGTGCACACCATTGTGCTAGAGTCCAAGAATGGTGACCGTACACACATATACACATATTAAAAGACAACCAATGAAATAATATCAATTGACAATTTCTTTAAACCTCAATAACTTACGCTTCATTAATCCGAATCAACTTTTTTCTCGAGCCTAAATACATGATTAATTACAAGCTATCCAACGAGCCCAATATTGATATATTTCTCTATATCCCATAAAAACTTACATATATATATATATATATGGGGTAAATTAAATGAAATTTATTATATTTATCACTTTAGCCCCTAACCTTCAAAGCATGTATAATAGCATATAAAGAAAATAAATTTTGCTTTATGAGAATATTTGGGACCTTACAGGAATTCCCTCAATCAATCTGACTGCCCTCATTTGGAAAAGGCAAGACCAACTCATTCTACATTCCATCTTAGCATCTCTCTTTGAGCAAATTATTTCCTTGGTATCGTCATCCCAAACCAGTGCATCCGCGTGGACCAAACTCAATCAATATTTTGCTAAGCGTTCAAAATCTCATATCATTCACCTAAAGGACAAACTTTCCCAGATTCAACAGGGGACGCAAACTATTCAGGGCTTTCTCCTTCAAATCAAAACACTAGCGGATGAACTTAGTACTCTTGGTGCTCCTCCGTATGATGATGATCTTCTTATATATTGCACCTATGGCCATGGACCTGCTTACAAAGAATTAATCGCTGCCCTCCACACTAAAGATGAAACAGTTCCCTTTGAAGAGCTATTTGATAAATTGGTGGATCACGAAACCTACCTTCATGACATTGATGGTGCCACTTTCTCTCCAACCATCGAGGTTCATGACACCAATTTTCTGTCACCCACTCCCTCTCGACAATCTCACCATCGTCACACCCCAGGCCGCACAAGGCAGTCCCTATCACTTGGAAATCACCCGCCACCAGGCCCCTCCAAGGATCATGGTCTGCTGCCACTCCAAGCCTGCACCACCGCTTGTCCTCTTCGGCCTCCAACACAAATGGACCGGTCTATTACCGCTACTATAATCGTCGTGCACATTCTGCATAGGACTGCTGGGATCTCTTCCCCAATCTCAAGCCTCACTGTGGTTCACTTCATCACGTCTCCTCTATCTCCCCCAACAATTGGATTATGGATTCTGGTGCATCTCACCACATCACTTCTGACATGTCCAACCTATCTCTTGCTCAACCATATGATGGCCCGGATGATATCCTTCTAGGTGATGGTTCTCAACATTCAATCTCTCATAAAGGTACTCTCTTCCTTACCCCTTCAATTTCTCTTAAGAAAGTTCTGTGTGTTCCGTCCCTAAAACGTAATATTCTATATGTCTCCAAATTCACTAACTCTCAACAAAGGTTCTTTGAATTTTTTCCTTCTCACTTTATTGTTAAGATCATTGCATGGGGCACCTCTCGTCCGAGGTTGGAATCGCAATGACATTAATGCATGGCAAAATTCCAACTCCATCTCTCTAGCTCCATCAATCAATCAATCCTCTACGTCTCCAATTGTCACATGGCACAGCAGGCTAGGTCATCCAGCAGCAAAAATTGTTCAACTCTTACTCAGTTTCGAGTGGTCTATCAGAATCTTTTAATATTTCTTCTAATTTTCATTGTCAGTCTTGTCAATCTATTAAGAGTCACAAGTTACCATTTAACGTCTCTAGTCTGGTTAACAATAATCCTCTTGATGTTATTTATTCAGATGTGTGGGGTCCCAGACCTGTAACTTCCAAAGAAGAATTTAAGTACTATCTTATTTTTTTTTATCATTATTCGAAATTTTTATGGCTTTATCCTTTGCACCTTAAGTTTGATATTTACACTAATTTTTCACTGTTCAAAAACAAAGTGGAAACACTTTTCAACAAAAAAGATTCTAAAATTATACTCAGATGGTGAGGGCAAGTTCATGGCCTTAAAACCTATTCTCGATTCCTTCATGATTGAGCATCTCAAAATCCCACCTCACACACCTGAACATAATGGTGTATCCGAACGGAAACATCGCCATGTCGTCGAAACGGGATTCGCTCTCCTGCATCAATCTAGAGTCCCACAAACATACTGGCCCTATGCATTCCAAACTGTACTTTACCTAATAAATCGTCTCCCCACACCCATTATAAAATTTCGGTCTCCATTTGAGTGTCTATTTCATTCTAAAACCTCTTACACCAATTTTCACGTTTTTGGCTGTCTTTGCTAACCTTGGATAAAACCATATACTCGTCACAAATCCGAGTCAAAGTCCAAGCGTTGTGTCTTTCTGGGGTATGCAACCACTCAACATGCAACTCATGGCTAATGTGCCTATTATCACACTTCATCCTTTAGCCTCTAGTGCCATTCCGGATGTCATGTGTTCCAGCACGTCCTCGGTCGATCTTGCCCCGCTGCTCGAAAACAACTCCACCAGCATTGGCTTACCGCCAGCTACGGTTTCTCCACCGTTTGAGCTAAGCACCTCCAACACCACTCCTTTTCCCACGCTTCTCAATGACCAACCAGCTCCAACTAATGTCCAACCACTAGTCCATCACTCAACATATCCGCTACGATCTCACCCAATGAGAACACGCTGCCAAAACAATATCTTTAGGCCTAAACTATACCTCTCCACCACTAAATATCCTCTTCCTCAATCTCTTGAACTATGTGCCTCTCAAGCACTCAAAATCCCAAAATGGTAATGCTATGGTTGAGGAACTCAATGCTCTCTTCCGCAACAACACTTGGTATCTTGTTCCCCCGTCTCCTTCTATCAATGTGGTCGGCTGCAAAATGGCATCAAGCAAAACCCCGATGGCTCCATTTCCAAATACAAAGCTCGTTTTGTGGCTAAGGGATTTCACCAATGACCTAGAATTTATTTCAATCACACGTTTAGTCCCGTTGTCAAACCTACCACCATTCGACTCGTCATCTCACTTGCCCTATCTCAAAACTGATCAATTAGACAACTTGATGTCAACAACGCCTTCTTACATGATGCCTTGACAGAAGAAGTCTTTATGAGCCAACCACCTGGCTTAGCAGACCCCAATTTTCCATCTCATGTATGCCAACTGCCAATTATGGACTCAAGTATACAACCCCGTGCCTGGTATGAGACCCTAAAATCATTTCTCATCTCCTATGGCCTGGCCAGCTCTAGCAGCAATAACTCTCTCTTTCTCTACTTCAATAATCGTGTCACCATCTATCTACTTGTCCACGTCGATGACATTCTTGTCACCGGAAATCACAATCCCTCCCTTCAAAATTTCATCATAGCTCTATCTCATCAATTCTCCAACAAGGATCTCGGCACTTTAAGGTATTTCTTGGGTGTCGAAATTATACCTACTCCATCCGGATATCTACTCTCTCAAGACAAATACATTCGTGATTTTCTCTCCCGAACAGATATGATTGGTGCCAAGGAATGCTCCACACCTATGAGCTCCTCCTTGGCTTTAACACTTCATGATGGGTCTCCTTCTTGTGATATTACACTCTTTTACCAAAGCATTGTTGCCCTCCAATATCTATCCATTTCTCGTCCTGACATTCCTTTGTTGTTAATAAATTATCCCAATTCATGCACAAACCTTCATATACTCACTGGACTGCTGTTAAAAGAATTCTTCAGTATCTCAATTCTACTATTTTCCAAGGTCTTTTTCTAAAAAAATCTATTTCTCTTTCCATCTCTGCCTTAACTAATGCACACTGGGCAGGCATTTATGATGACCGTACATCCACCTCTGCCTATATAATCTATCTTGGCGAGAATGCCATCTCTTGGTGCTCCAAAAAAAATGTTGCTCGATCTTCCACGGAAGCTGAGTACCATGCCCTTGCCTCATGTGCTGCTGAAGTTCTCTGAATTTGAAACATTCTCCAAGAACTTCGGATCACTCTCCCCTCTAGTCCAACTATCTTATGTGACAATCTTAGTGGCACATATCCACCAAAGATCAACTTGTTGATAACCTAACCAAACCACTCCCTAATGCACCATTCAATCGTCTTCGGTCCAAGATTGGTTTCTCCAATGGGAGTTCCGTCTTGCGGAGGCATATTAGGTCACATGATGAACCACACCACTAAGGCAACACAAAGCCCGCAGGTGCAGCCAGTCCTCCATGATGCAGCTAGCTCGACGTGTGCATTTTTAGTCATTATCTTATATTAAGTTATTGCCTTGTATTGGGAGATCTTGTATTTATCTCTTCCATATTTGTTGCAATAAAAAAGATTGCTTATCATATATATATATATATATATATATATATATATATATATATATATATATATATATATATATATATATATATATTACAATGTACAGCCATGGATTAGTATCAATGAAATCATATTTCTCATATCTTTATACATCCCACACTAACATCACAACATTATCTCCACCATCAAAGAGATCACTCTTCTAAGAGTCCGATGAATACAATCCTGCTAGAAAGAAGATAGAAGAGACTAGTCCCTTCGAAACTGAATTACTGGCTGATACATATATGGGATAATGATACGAACAATTTAGCCGTCGTCACGACATACGATCAAGATGCTCGATTGATTGGTAACTGGCGAGATTCACGCCACTATTTATAGGAGCCAGCGAGATTTACGGTACGGAGTTATCTTTGGTAGATAAACATAATCCCAAGAATAAAGGAGGTTTACTTCTAATAGGACTCAATTGACCGAATTTATTCGAAAAATTTACTCCCTATAATCATGGGAAATCACACCTATAAATATCCCCGCTCCAAAGAACATCCTGGTATGAAAAATTGTATTTTCTCTCCGCGATCACATTTTTGTCATTCTTAGTCTCGAACTTTTTACTGACTATCACGTCAGAGCTAAAACGGGGGAGAAAGCCCCGCCTTTTCAGGTTCAAGCAGACAAGAGGATCGTGGAAGAGTCAGGAGAATTTCATTCAGCATCATTTGGCGCCGTTTGTGGGAAGCTTACAAGTTATTTCTGATCTTTATTGGATATTTAGCCATGTCCCGAAGGAATACTCGTCGCAATGTGAGGGAACAGGAGCCGAAAGTACAAGAAGATCAGGCCCCAAACGTCCCCTATGTCACTCAGGAGCAGTTTCAGAATTTGCAAGCACAAATCCAGATGTTAGTAGACCGTATTCAGAAGAATGGTCAACAGCAACATGGGCCCCAGCAGCGTGACATCCCTCAAGGGCAGAACCTGCAGAATACGGCCCAAGCGGACAATCAACACAATCAAACGGCTAGTGTGCATACTTCGCAGGCTGCGCAGTCGTCGCAAAGAGCTAGTACATAGTTGAATGACATCGTGTTAGAGGCAAGGCTTGATGCCTTGGATCGAAAATTGGATGAGGCATTGAAGAAGAAGAGCACGCCATGACCAGTAATGATTAGCAAAGACCCGTTCGTACCTGAAATCATGGTTGTCCCGCTACCAGAATCTTTTAAATATCTTCGCATCGAGAAGTATGATGGAACTACGGATTCGATTGACCATTTACGCACTTTCCAAGATATGATGCGTTTACATGGCATACTTGATGCCATCGCATGTCGTACGTTCCCCCCACATTGAGGAAAGAAGCCAGCGAGTGGTAAGACACCCTCCCCCAAGATCGATTAAATCGTTTTTAGATTTTGCCACCACATTTGCAGCTTTCTTCGCCAATTGTTCCAGATAAAAGAAAAGTGCTATTGGTTTAATGCAGATCATACAACATAAAGAGGAGTCACTAAGGGATTATGTCACTCGATTCAATTGACCATCCCTCGAGGTTAAGAACCTGCAGAAGCCTTCGGTGATAACAGCCATTGTCAAAACGTCATTGTCAAAACGAGCCCCAAAAACAATGACAGAGCTTCTACAGAGAAGTGAGAAATATATTGACTGTGAAGAGACCCTGAACATCACAGATGGGTTCAAAGACCATGTTTCAGAAAGTTCAAAGCGGAAGGGGGAAAAAGGGAAGGAGCCTAGGGAAACCAGTCCGAAGAGAAGGAGGGATTATAATTTTAGGCCTGATTCAAACACGACATCAGCTCCGAGCAGCTACACTCCTTTGAATGTACCACAGGAAAAGGTGTTAATGGAAATCAAGACAAGGAAAGATTTGCATTGGCCACGACCGATGACCACTCCACAACACTTGCGGGACAAATCGAAGTTTTGTGAATTTCACAAGGATCATGGGCACCATATTGAACACTGTAAGGTTTTGAGGGATGAGATAGAAAGACTGATTCGGCAGGGGTCGTTGAAAAAATATCTACAAAACCAAGGAGTTGAAAAAAAAGCCCCCGCTCCTGTTGATGAGGAGAGGTCACATACTGGAGTAATCAATGTAATATCAGGGGGGCCAGCTTCTGGAGGAGACTCAAAAAATTCGAGGAAATGATATGCACGATCGTTGGACGTCAATGCCGTAGATACACGATCACATAATACGATGGAAATCGCCTTTGGAGAAAGTGACAAGAAGGGTGTGGCCTATCCCCACGATGATTCATTAGTCATAGTGGGAGACATAGCAAATTATGATGTCAAGAGGGTGCTTGTCGATAATGAAAGTGTTGCAAATGTGATGACACTTGAGGTATTCAAAACCTTAAAACTACAGATGGAAGATCTACGAGCAGTGGCTACACCTTTGCATGGATTCGGAGGACCAACTGTGAGGGTGGAAGGGGCGATTCGCCTAACTGTTTGCGTTAGAACGTATCCTACGACCAAAGTCATTCAGGATGAATTTTTGATCGTTGATATGAAAATGGCTTACAATGCCATATATGGTCGACCACTTCTACACGCCATTGAGGGCGTAGCATCAACCTACTATCAAAAGGTAAAATATTCGACGACCAAAGGAGTGGGGGAGATTAAAGGAAATCAGCATGACTCGAGAAGGTGTTACATGGAAAGTATGAGCATAATGATGATCGAAGATTCGAAAGCAGGAATCATACCATGATTGGAGTCAGTGGATCAAATTGTGGAGAAGGAGATCGAGCCAAATAAAATAATCTGAGTCAGTAGTACGCTTACAAAGGTAGAATTAAGGCAGATAGTAGAGCTTGTTCGTGAAAATAAAGAGGCTTTTGCTTGGACAGGCGAAGAGATCGTAGGGATACCCAGAGAGATCTCGCAGCACTTTTTGAACGTGTTTCCCGAATCTAAGCCTGTCAAACAGAGGAAGTGACATTTTGCCCCAGAAAGGAAACTGGTCATAAAGGAGGAAGTTAATAAATTGATGAAGGCAAAGTTCATCAGGGAAGTCAAGTACCCGAAGTGGCTGGAAAATGTGGTGTTGGTTAAAAAATCAAGTGGCAAATGGAGGATGTGCATCGACTACACTGATCTGAATAAAGCGTGCCCAAAGGATTGTTATCCTTTGCCCCGGATTGATGCCCTGGTAGATGCAACAGTAAGAATGGAAAGAATGATTTTCTTGGATGCATTTTTAGGCTATCACCAGATACGAATGGCAAGAACCGATGAGGAGAAGACTTCGTTTATCATGGATGAAGGTACTTTTTGTTATACTTCAATACCTTTTGGATTGAAAAATGCAGGTGCAACATATCAACGCATGGTTAACAAAATCTTTGAGAAGGAAATTGGAAAGTTGATCAAAGCATATGTGGATGACATGGTTGTTCGTAGTGAAAGGGGGGAGAACCATTTGGAGGATCTCAGACATATCTTCGATGTGGCTATAGCTTGAAGGTTGCGGTTCAATCCAGAAAAATGCATATTTAGGGCTAGTGGAGGAAAGTTCTTGGGATTCATGGAACCAAGAGTATGATGACAGTTTGAGGAGTTTGAAAAAATCGTTGCAAACACCCCAGTCTTAGTTCGACTAGTTGCATGGGATCGTCTTCGACTATATTTGGTTGTCTCTACGCATGCAGTAAGTGCAGTGTTAATCAAAGAGCAAGTTGGAGTAGAAAGGCCGGTTTACTATGTGAGTCACATGATGAAAGCTACTGAACAACGATATTTTTTGTCCGAACAGTTGGCATTGGACGTGGTAATTGCTGCGAGAAGGCTACGACCATATTTCCAGTCTCACTCGATCACGGTGATGACAAATTAACCATTGAAGCGATTCTTCATCGACATGAAACATCCGGATGGTTAGTAAAATGGGCAGTCGAATTGGGGGAACACGATATCAAGTATAAGCCACGATCAGGAATAAAGGCCCAGGTCCTAGCAGAATTCATAACAGAATTGACACCAAAAAAGGGTGAGAAGAATATTGCACAGCATTGGGAAGTGTTTGTTGATGGGTCACCTAGAGTGGGAGTATTATTGATATCCCTGATGGAGCCCAGTTCCAATGCGCAATACGATTGCTTTTCATGGCCACAAATAACGAAGCAAAGTACGAAGCAATAATCATGGGTTTAGAGATGGTCGTCCAGATGGGGGCTCTTTCTGTAACCGTGTATAGCGATTCTCAACCGATCGTCTGGCAGGTGTTAGGAAACTTTGAGATAAAAAATGCTCGAATGCTAGAATATGTCATGAAAGTAAGAGATCTACAAAGGAGGTTCCAGAAATGTGAAATTGAAAATATCCCCAGAGAATCAAATGTACATGCAGATCAACTATCGACACTTTCAAATTGGGAATTGTTACCCACCAATGTCAATGGTCAAGCCATACCAAAGCCAAGCATGTCTTTGATCGAAGTTATGAACATGGAGAATGGAACATGGATGGATCCTTTCGTAAATAACCTCCTTTATGGATGGACACCTGATAATCGAACGGAGGCAAGAAAATTGCAATTACCTAAAATGCATTACGGAGGAAGAAGGTAATCAAATATTGAAAGAAATTCACTCAGGGGCATGCGGAAACCACTTAGGTGGAAATATGTTGGGCTTCAAAACTCTAAGACAAGGCTATTTTTGGCCTACGCTCAAGAAGATGCTAGGGAACTAGTAAAACGATGCGAGGTTTTCCAGAAGCATGGGAATTTGATCCATGTCCCCACAAAAGTCCAACATGCGATGTTCGGAGTGCGACCGTTCTATCAATGGGGACTTGACATAGTGGGCCCCCTCCCTATTGCGAAGGGTCAGAGGAAATTTTTGTTAGTTGCGGTCGACTATTTCACTAAGTGGGTTGAAGCAGAGGCCCTCACCGTTATCACCACTCGAAAGGTCCAAGCCTTCGTATGGAGACAAATCATATGTCGATTTGGAATCCCCCAAGTAATCATCTCAGATAACGAAAGGCAGTTCGATAATAGAGACTTTAGGAACTTTTGTGCTAGTTACAAAATCGAATTATGACTGGCTTCGATTTTGCATCCTCAAACGAACAAGCAAGTTGAGGTCACAAACAGGAGCATACTTTGGGATCTAAAAACAAGATTGAACGTGAAAGGAAGTGAATGGGCAGAGAAGTTTCCAAATGTCTTATGGGCATATAATACCACTCCAAGAGAGTCAACATTGGCGACCTCATTCAAAATGTGCTTTGGATTGGAAGCGGTCATACCACAAGAGATCATCATACCATCGTCTAGGATTTCAATCGATCCTACAACTAATGGTCTTGGTTTCCACGGGGAGATAGATTTGACGTCTCTGGATCATCATCCTCTTCTAAGGCTTCAGCCTGTGCAAATCCCTCAAATTCATCGAGATCGACTTCAGGGTGATCAGTACTAAGCCAATCCTTCACCTTCTTATAGGCGTGGATCATTGACTTCACTCCAAACATCCCCCCCCCCACTTCATCAAATTTGAGGGAATTCTTGTAAGACTCTACTGCTTCACAGGAACGAACCTCGAGGCGACACTCGAACTCTCCTTGCATCAAAGAAATGATGGAATCCTTCTCTGCCTGTGCTTTGTCTTTCTGCACTAAAAGACGTTTGGATTTAGCTAACTCTTTTTCCAATTGAGAGTTTGAGGCCAAAGCTTCGAAGAAATGATGGATGCTATTGCCTCCTCTCTTCTTTACATCTTCAACGAGGCCACGCTCGACCGCATCTCCGATGACTCGAACGTCCTCATCAACGTTTATCGTTGATCGTGCGGTTACCTCCTGGCCCCCACCACAAGGACTAGCCATGGAAGGAGTTGGAGTAATCGGACGAGGCTGTGAAGAAGTCTCAGCTCCATGAGCACCAGAAACAACAATGGGAGGATCGATTGAAGAGCCTAGTGCATCGGATTTCCTCTTCGTGCCTTTTCCCTTAGCATCTTTCTCCCTTAACAAGGCCTCGACCTTATCCGAATTGTAACTCATCTCATCTGCAATATGGAAACGAGGACTTCAATTTACATAGGGGGAAGATTATATGGACATGTCAAACGTTAAAAATATGCATTGCCCTCAGGGAAATTTATATGATGCTCGATCAGAATATCATCAGTAAGAACCGCCTTCATATGATCACCCAGAGGATCACATCCTTGTATGATTAGAAAAGCCTCCATTTCCACCTCAGAAAGGTCGACCTCACTATTAAAAGATTCGTAGTCTGGACGATTCCAGGAAGTAGGAAAGAGAAATGGGTCGTTATTCCATTTTGCAAAACAGAAACGTGTCTTCCAAACAGGTTGGGAAGACGGGCACGATGGGATTTTGAAATCATTCTTCATGTTGAAAACAACTAGGCCGTTGTAGTCACGATGAGGTTTAAGCTCGACGACCGATTGAAGAACGTTCAACAAAGGAACAATGTTATTTTTCAAACACACCAAGAGGAAATAAACAATGATCCTCCACGAATTTGGAGCTAATTGAGCAGGATTCAAGTTTACGAAACGAAGGAATGACACGAGGAAAGGGTGAAGAGGGAGTCGAAGACCTCCCTTCATCGAATCAATGAAAATGGTGACCTCGTCTTCTTCACACTCATCAATGTGTTTGTCTTTCAAAGGCCCTCAATATGAATGGTCGGGAAAGAGAACAAATGTGTTATAGCACTTCGACTAATCGAAGGTCGTTATAACAACTTTGGTAATTTGGAATGACTAAGGGGTCTTGTGGATGGCGAGTGGAAGATCGTGCACCAGCCATGTCTTGCTGCATTTGAGATGAAATAGGAAAAATGTTAGAAATGGTACGATCAGAAGATGGAGAATGAGATGGCGATACAGAAGGCTCGAAGCACGAAGAGAAAAGGGGTTTGGAACTGAAGAAGAAGAAGAAGATGAATGGTTACTTGTCATACTCAAAGGTAAAGAAACCCTCTCCTCTTCCTCATCACTGTCCAGAATAACTATGGGTTCCATTATAAGGCAATGTATGTGTGTGTGTGCGCGCGCGCGCGAGCAAAAACGAAGAACCAAAACTCCCCAAAAACCACTACAAAATCAAAACCCAGACCCCAAATCTTGACAAAAAGAAGATAGGAAATACCCTTTTGATTGCAACTTGCCGAAGGACTTGGAAGGTGAGAAACAGAGAAGGTTGGTTACGGGTTTGAAGAAGGGAGGAGGTTTCTCCAGAGCAAATAAGTGAGGAAAAAATGTCATTACCCACATTTATACCCACTGATGATGACTGGTTTTCATTTCCAAGAAAGACTTTAGGTATTCGCGCCTTTTGGGGTTCAAAAAGACAGTTGATTGATGGAAGTAATGCGCTGCCAGCAAGGCTGGCATGTGGAAAGCGAAACGAGGCCCAATGCCATAAAGACACGTAGGTACGTGTACACCATGTATGGAACAATTCTCCATGAGCTCTGATCGTTCGAATTTGATTGATCACACGATCACGATTCAACTCCACCGTGAATCCTGATCGTCTGGGGGACTATTGATACCTATATGGGATAATGATACGAACAATTTAGCCGTCGTCACAACATACGATCAAGATGCTCGATTGATTGGTAACTGACGAGATTCACGCCACTATTTATGGGAGCCAGCGAGATTTACGGTATGGAGTTATCTTTTGTAGATAAACATTATCCCAAGAATAAATGAGGTTTACTTCTAATAGGACTCAATTAACCGGATTTATTGGAAAAATTTACTCCCTATAATCATGGGAAATCACACCTATAAATATTCCCGCTCCAAAGAACATCCAAGTATAACAAAATATATTTTCTCTCCGCGATCACATTTTTGTCATTCTTATTCTCGAACTTTTTACTGATTATCACGCCGGAGCAAAAAAGGGGAAGAAAGCCCCGCCTTTTCAGGTTCAAGCAGACAAGAGGATCGTGGAAGAGTCAGGAGAATTTCATTCAGCATCATTGGCTATTAATAAAATTCGATAAAGTTTTGTGCTACTTTTGAGCCAAACCTTTTGGTGTGGTTAAATGGAAGGAACAAAGTGTTCAATATGCATTTTACACAGTGTACACAGATCTGGAAAAGTTTCATCTTCCTGCAATGCTCACGTATAGAATCTCATCTATTTCATAATTTTTAGTTGAATTTTGCTTACTTCGTACACCAGCATAGAAACTCTTGAACTGTAATAACCTCCATTATAAATACCATCCTCTTTTGCTTTTCTCAAATTTCTTTCCATATCTCAATTTGCCTTTTCCTTCCAGATTTTCATTTTGCTAATGCTTGCACTTCCAAGTCATTTCTTGTATTGCTCTGGTGTCACTATATTTTATAGAAATGTTCATACTAATAAATATAGAAAAACAAAAAATACTCGTGCTTTGCACGTTTTATAACTAGTTTTATAATAATATTGTTCTATTGCTTATGAACAATTGAAACTAAGTATATATCAATATTAAATAAAATATTGTTTTACTCTGAAATAAGCATAATTATATACTTATAAATATTTTTTAGGAATATTTTATTGTTCTTGAAGAATCCCAAATTTAGGCATTAGAACACTATGTTAATATTTTAGTGAAATAATTTAGTGATTTTATGCTTCTCAAGAAGTATAAATTTATATCATATCAATATCAATATTTTGATAGAATATTACATAATTATTATAGAATTAGTCTAAAGCATGTGCGTTGCACATCTTATATAAATGATTAATAAATTGCGTAATTTTTTTGAAATAAACAACTTTTGAATAATTTTTGCGAAATTCCAGCAAAAAAAAAAAAAAAAAAAGGTTGAAAACCAATTTCTGTAAGTTATAAAACATAATTGTTTGTAGGGTAAATGGAGAGGTGTGGACCGATGTGGTTTAACTTATTAATGAATTAATGTAAAAGCAATGACATATTTGGATTAAAATAAAATATGTGAGGACAAATTTGGTAACTGAAAGATTCTCCCCCATTTTTACTTTTAATGTGATAGTGATAGTAATAAGAAAGATGATATTTATATCAATATTTTTAATAGTGTTATTTGATATTCTATAAAGGTCAATATTGCGTTGTGGGAAAATAAAATTTTGCTATTAATAATTATTTATTATTTACTAACTTAAAGAGAAACATACCAAGTTTCTAAAATGTGTGTCATGAGTACTATGCAGATATTAGTACAATTTAAACAAAATTACATTGACCTAGAATTTTAATTAGAGTAAATTGCACCACATGACACTTTTTGATTTTGCATCAACAAAAATGACAAATTTTACTAATCTTGATAAATATGACAATTTATGACTTATTTGCTCTTTAAAAAAAAATCTTAATTCCTTTTGAATCATACATTTCTTGATTTGACTTGACAAAAAAAATTGTACAAAAAAATGAATAAAATGGATTAAAAAATTATCCATAACCGTCACCCACAAGATTACAACTCCCAATGACCCTTATCAAAGCAAGAAAAAAAAAAATCAAAAATTAGAAAGCTGTGGCAAAAATCATCTTCCTCCTCTTCCCAAACCCTTCCTCTCCAAAAAAACTGTCTAGCTCAAACTATGCAAATCTCGACACTGATGGCGATGAGGAAAGAGAAACCTGAAGAGTAGGTAAGGGTATGTTGTTTAACGAATTGTTTAGTTCCCATAAAAAATTACAATTCTGTAATTTCTTGCTTCATTTGATGAGCAGGGAATTGATTGAATATTGGGTATAATAATATATCGTTGCATGCCTCTGAAAATGGATAGCTTTAGAAAAGCCTATGGGGCGCTCTAAGACCTAGGGCTGTAAATTTAAACCGACAAACTGCTAAACCGAATTAAAACCGCAATTTTGAAACCGTTGGTTCGGGTCCACGCGGACCCGTCAACGTTTTGGTTTTGATCTAAACCAAACCACTTTCAAATGGTTTGGTTTAGATTTCACTTTTCAAAACCCGTTTCAAACCGCCAACCCGCAAAACCCATTTTTGTCATTTTGATTCTTGTATAATTTGTCATTTTGTTGGGAAAAATTCTTAGTACTGTCGTCATACTATATTATTGTGGACAATGGATATTTAAAACATTTTGATTCTACCTTCATTTTGAATGAAGGCTTAGGAATGTGATTAAGTTCAAGGCATTTTATTCTTTTCACTATTTTCTAGATCAGTAAAAAAATTAAACCCAATTCTAAATTTGAAACACATTTTTGCTAGTCCAAACTCAGTTTCTTTTCGACAGTAATCTTCGTGACATTTGGTTCCTAATTAATGTGTAACTTATCTATGAGCTTTAACACATTATGTTACTATGTTATGCTAGCGAAAAGCCTCTTAACATGATTTTACATGATTTTCGTGACTAGCCATGGTTTGAAAAGTTTTTTTGATTAATTTTGTTTGCAAACCGTGGTTTGAACCCACACCAAACCACAAAAAATGGTTTGGTTTGGGTTGGAAAAATGTCAAACCGTTTTAAATGGTTTGGTTTGAAAATTTATCAAAAATCGCCCAAACCGAACCATTTACACCCCTACTAAGACCACCATTGTTGGCATAGCCAAGGTCAACAGTGAATTCAAGGTGAGTATATGAATCAAACAAATTGATTGCAAATTTAAATATGTGTACCCATATGGAAAATTTATATTTTCTTGATAAAAATTCTGGGCTTCATTTCCTGCAATTCTTAATGGGATTTTAATTTCACGGCCTAAATGTGTTAAGGATTTGGATATCGCAATTGTCAAGGCCACCCACCATGTCGAATGTCCCCCGAAAGAACGGTAAGCCCATATTTCTTTCCCATAAATCATTGCTTTATTTTTGAAGAAGTTGTGTTGTATATTGGTTGAAAATTTGTTAGTTTCGTGTTGAGATTTACAGTGTCTCATATTTTTTCCTTGATTGAACTATTTTTTTGAGGCTCAAATTTGTAGAAAGATTTAGGTGGCGTTCTGTTTGTATTTTATTTTGTATTTTCATTTTTGAAAATGTTTTGTGTTTTGTGTTTTCATTTTTGTTTTCAAATTTGCTGAAAACGCGTTTGGTTTGTCATTTCTGAAAATTGTTTTTGAAAATAAAAAGCTGGAAAACACATTCTGTTTGAAATTTTGCAGAATACTACTTAAACTATTTTTAATTAATTTGCTTGCAGAAGAATACTAATTCAAACTCAAATTTCCTTTCACAATACACTGAAAACATGGTTACATGCAACACACTAATGTGAGCATTAAGAGTCTATATTAACACAGCTTGGTCAGGTTCGGGATTTGAAAAAGCTCTACTTCTATTAAAATTCAGAAAATGTAAGTTCTTTCAAAACCACCAGAGTCCATTTATCAGTGGATTTTTTGAAATATAATAACAAGAATTCTCACTTAATTTTTTTTTTTTGTAATGTTGATATTGAATTCAATAAAACTTTATTTAAACTTAGTTCCAAGTTAGGATAATTCTAAAAAAAAAATAATAATAATTATTATTATTTAGACTTAGTTCTAAGTTAGGATAATTCTAAAAATAGTAATCAAAAAATCAAAAAATCAAAATTTTATATTAAACTTAGTTCTAAGTTAAGATAATTCTTTAAAAAAAAATCTCAAAACGCGTTTTTCGCGTTTTGGACATTTTTTGTCGAAATACACACAAAACGCTCAAAACGAGATTTTGGACGTTTTGCGTTTTGTGTACAAATTTTTTTTTTTTTTTTTCAAAATGCGTTTTCGAAAATGGTAAAGAGAACGCGTTTTTAGTGTTTTCGAAAATAAAAACAGAAAACGACATCAAAACAGCAAAGAGAACAGGGGCTTAATTTTTGGAGAAGAGTGTTGATTGTAAATACATTATGATTTGTTATATGATGATAGTGATGAGTCTTTGGTCAATAAATTTTAGGTCTATGAGTATTGGGTTCGATGGTTTCAAGTAGCACACACTTCACAAATGTCAGAAGTTTTTTTATTTAGACAAACCATCAACCATGTTCTTTATTTTCAATGATTTAGGTCTATGAATATTTATTTATATTTCATAGCAGGATTTCCAAAAAACTTTTGATTCCTGCCAAATTTTTTCCAAACATCACCAGCATGAATTGATTTGTGACATAATTTTACTACGGATAGTTTCAATTCCTTTCCATTCATCAAGATGCTAAATTCTGAATCACATATGAAGATTCCCGATAGTTGACAGTGACATACTTGCACCGAAGTATCTGTCGAGAAAATTCTGTTGTTCTCGACAGATGACTTCTGTTATTCTTGACAGATGCTTTTTTTTTTGTTCGACGGTATAAAAATCATGGGAAATATTGATATTTTCACCCAAACATCTCATCATCTTATTCAAAATATGAACTAGTACGTTTCTTTATTTTTAGTTCTTAGTCTCAGATCAATTAATAGCTATCGCTCTAACATTTGAAATTTTCTTGAAGCTAACATACATTTGGACTACTGTAGTACACATGACCCTAGAAAAAACAATTGGGAGATATACTTGGGTGCATGTGAGAGACTATAATTAGATTGTGACATTTATAATCATCCGTCACGAAAATTCTGTCATTCTCGACAGATGACATCTGTTATTCTTGACAGATGAGATTATATGTTTCATTCAATATACATTTCCATTTATCAACTCCTGCTTACATCTCCTTGCATGTGGATAAATGAAATGTTTACTATTATCCTCAGGATGTGCCTTTTTTATAATGGCAGATGAATTTCCCATTCATACTATCACAGCAAGACAGAATTCACGCACACATATCCCAGAGAAACCAGTTGAAGTACATAAAGCTTGTATTCGATAGATTGGACAGTGCCCCATTTAGACAATATATTTTTGGAATAGTTTTGATTCTTTAAGTCGGTGAGGAGGTTTAAATGTAGTATTGGAATGTACATTTGTCTGGAGGTTGTTTTGTAGAAGTATATATCGGTACCAGTTCGAATTTTGTCCTCGGTTAATGCATTTCTATTTGCAATGTTTAAAAATAAACATGTATACTCTTCGAATGCTTGGAATTATTTTTCGGATGTTAACAACAATGATTTTAGTGTTTGAATATGTACTTAAGTGGACAATAAAATAGTTGTTTCCAAGTAATTAGCCCGTAAATAGTCTTCTTAAACTAATGTTGCAAAGGTCATTCAGAACAGTCATTGATCAAAATCCTTATGTCACATCTAAACTGTCAATCAATGAATGCAGTGTGAGTTTAAGAGTCTAGCTGCAGGAAATTTGCTGTGAGTTAGTAGAATTACATTCATTTTTCTTTAAGGTAGTTGGATTTATATTAATTGATTTTTAATGTAGTTGACAACATTAAATTATCAAAATCTATATTCTGAAATCTATATAAAGGTCAACTTCTGTAGAACACATTACTATTACTCCAACAAGTTCAATATCACCTATGGCTGCCACTACGTTTATCATCTAAGTTCACGAACTCTCCTACGTACGAGACGATAAATTGCAAATTAACACTCATTCCTGAAACAACAGTATATGTACGTCAAAAATTGATGCATTTCACAAATTCGAATTCAAAATGAAATTATACAACCTCGCATTCAGTTGTTCATGTTATCAATCTTGAACAGGCATTCCCGACAGTTTAAATGTCGAACCCGACATTTGAAAACTGTCGGGAACGACAGATGACTCGTCGAAAAAGACAGTCAGTACTGTGCTTCTGGAATTCAAAACTAGGGTTCTTGCTAAAAACTTTGAACATAAATTAATGTCTTCCATCAATGCTCAACTACCAAAATACTTTAACACGTGAAGAAAATCACAACAAAGAAAGATCTTTAGGTATTTATGAGGACATTTATTGTGTCATTCAAATCCAAAGATATGGGTCTCAAGATCTCAATAAGTTGAAAACATGAATCATTAACAAAATATCAACATATTTAATGCACATATTCATATGTTAAAAAAATGCTTACCTTTCAAAATGGAATTTCAAGCTTCAAATTGCATCTTCTTCAAGTGTTAATGGAGATGGAGTGAAAAATCTTTTGGTGCAAGAGAAATAGTACTCAAATGAAATGGAAGAAAAAATAAATGAAATTTGTTTTTTTTTTTTTTTCTATTAATTTTTAAAAAAATTATTAAAACTTTTATCCATTGGCTAAATCCTTTGTTCATTGAATAGTTGTGAAATTTCATGAACATCACATCAATCAATTCTTAAGTCCACTTGCTTAATGCAACTTTTGTCTTTTAGTGATGTGAGGGTATATTGGACAATTCATGAGCAAAATTAGTCATTTTTAACACCTTTTCAAAAGTTGTCATTTTTTTTTTTTTGGTATTATACATTTTCTTATCATCCATGCAAATGTCCCTTTTAATTATTGAATGTAATATTGTTTAACATTATTGGTTTGACCTTCATTCTATCACTAAATCAATAATGATGTAAAATTGAGAATTCAAATGGACATTAAACAAAGAATGAGAAAAGATATATCATACGAGATGATTGCATAGTGTTGCTTAAATTTTAAACAATGAACATAATCTTTAGATTATACAATCAAGACGATGTGCCTTGTTAATGACTATTGTTTGTTAAAAGATTTCAATTTATTTATAAAACATTACTATTGTGAACAAAGTGATTCTCATTTCTATCTAGGAATGCTATATATAGGTAGTGATGGCAATGGGCTGAGCCGAGCCGGCTCGGCCCATTAAGCTCGTTGCTCGGCTCGTTTTAGCAACGAGCCGAGCTTGTGGATCGTGTTAGACGAGCCGAGCTTCGGCTCGGCTCGTTCCCTTGAGCTCGTGGCTTACGAGCCGAGCTGGCTCGCGGCTCGTGCATATTTTTATTTTTATTTTTTCATTTTTTTCATTAAAATTAATATTTTATTAAAAAAAACGAGCCCACGAGCCGAGCTCGTTGGCTCGGCTCGTGGCTCGTGTTTCACAAGCCATCCCTGCAAAACGAGCCGCGCCGTGCTCGTTTTAGGATTTACTTGTTTGGCTCGTGGACGAGCCCATAAGTTGGACGAGCCGAGCCGAGCCGCTCGTGATTTGACGAGCCGACGAGCGGCTCGGCCCGTTTGCCATCTCTATATATAGGCAGGGAGGAGCCATCAAAATTCCAAAACGTGGCTTGCACTTTGTGACTCGTTCGGTCCGATATTCGTGTACGCAGGTCGCGCCCGCATACAAGTTCAAGGCTCGAAGGCCAAGTCGGTCCAAGATTTGCACCCCCCTGCGAGCGCGTAGGCCATGGAGGAATCTCTATGCAACAAATGGTTACACCTTACAAATTGTTAACCATATATAAATTGGTCCACAAACTCATTTCTATCCTATGTGGGATAACTATTTAAGCATTCCCAACATTTTCACATTTTTCCATTTTCCAATGTGAGATGGAACTATTATTTATAACCTCCACTTATTCCCACTTTTCCATTTCTAACCAATGTGGGATTGTAATCCCTTTTAAGACTCATCTTCAAATTCCAATTTTCAATCAATGTGGGATCAATTTCACATTCACACAAATGAAAATCAATTGCCAAAATATATTTTCCAACATATTTGACTTATGGATAGATCTTAATTTTATTATCTAATTATTTTGATAGTACAATAAATGTGCATTCGATCTTAAAGTACTAATTAGAAAAAAGTAAGACGATAAGCGATTTAACATGTATCATCCTCAATGTGATAGATATTACACTAGGTGGTGATGTTAGAATTACACTATATCGAATATATAAGAGAATTATAATGTGTTTTGAACTCACATACACAGTGTGGCGCAGAAAATTAATTTGCTTTCCCAAATCTCTTTCGAGTTCCCATACCCCAATTCACTCGTTCATTTAATATCATAAAGAGAAGACGACAAGTCCTACCATGCCGACCACCATACTCCGCAATTCCGCCTCACCTGCACTCACTTCCTAGCCTCCGACCATTGTGTGGCCGTCCGTAGCCTGCATTTTAGTCCGCTTGGCACTTGCTCGCTCGAACGCGACTGCGAGGATCACTTTTGCCACTGAAGAAGACTCCTTCCCCACCTCTGGCTCTGGCAATAGCTTTTGTAGCGATCAAGAATTTTTGACGCGATCCCAGTCGGGGAATCTTGTCGAAAACGCGGAAATAACGAAATCTAAAACCCTAGGAAAGATCTAAATCAGATCTGACAAGAAAATTAACAAGAACACGAATAAATAGACGGAAATTAAAATAAGATTGACGATAGGACCTGGACCCAACAATCACGACGCAATAAATTGACGATGCGGATTGAAGAACCGAGGTTTTCGAGACGCCACAAGGGATGCCAAATTCCTTGATAAGTTTCTGATTGGAACGCCACAAATATTCAAGAAAATATTTAATAAGTTCTATGAATTGTTCTTCAAGAACAAGAAAAAAGGAATCCTCCTTTTAGAGAGAGAAAATCTCACATTCATTCAATAATTCAAAAGTTGTTTTTTTACAATGATAAAGAAAGCATAATATAACCAAAAAACGCATCCAAAATTAACCTAGCCGCAAAAACACAAATTAAAACGCGTTGCAATTACGGCCGTGAAAATATACATTACGGCCGTAATTGACCCTCGGGTCCAAACTGATTTTGTGTCTTACGGCCGTGACATTGATTCTTACGGCCGTAAGAAACCTTCTGAATAAAAACTGTATAACTTGGTTACGGCCGTGAATCTGGAGTTACGGCCGTGCGATAGCAAATTTACGGCCGTGAACACTGGTTTTACGGCCGTGAATGTGGTCTTGGTCGCCAAACCTTAACCCTTTTGATTCGGCTCGATCCCTTTGTCTCCTCGGCTAGCTTCCAACATGAAACTTGTGCCGTTTCTCGCGTAGATCACTGTCGCATTTCCGATAGGTCGACTTCTCCTTTGGTCTCCTACTTCGGATCACATCATCCCCCCTTTCTTGGAAAGGATTCGACCTCGAATCCGTATATGGCCTCTCCTTTATGTAACTCTTTCTTTCGTTGGTTCGAGGGACCTGTTCCTGTTTGGTGCTATACATCATCCTTTGGGGTTGTCCTTTCCGGCAATTAATTTTCCTTTTGGCCTTAGCTTTGTAATCTGATTGTAGTACCTGCAAAACAGAATTAGCCAAACTAGGGAGGGATGTGTTAGCGAATGCAAATAAGCTCTTTTTTGTGGTGGACTCTCTTTTCTTTTTCTTTGTACTCTCAAGCTCACCTTTTTCTGAGGTCGAGGCCTCAACTCTGTTGTTTTCAATTTTCACACCCTCTCCTTTTTCTGAGGTCGTGGCCTCAACGCTCTTGTTTTTCCCCTCAAACTCGCTCTTTATTTTCAATTGGTCCTCTTGGACCTCTTTAGGCGTTAGCGGAGCAAGAGTGATCCTTTTTCCACTCTTCACGAAAGAATATCGGTTTTTGAACCCGTCATGCACCACTCTCCTATCATGTTGCCATGGTCTTCCCAATAAAATATGCCCAACATTCATAGGGACCACATCACATACAACCTCATCTCTATAACCCCCAATGGTGAATTTAATATTAACCTGCTTGTTCACCTTAAGTTCTCCCGACTCGGTTAACCACTGTAATTTATAGGGGTTGGGGTGTTTCACCTTAGGCAATCCCAACTTCTCCACCAATAATGTACTAACCACATTAGTACAACTTCCCCCGTCAATTACCATCCCACAAACATTTTTCCCTACCAAACACCTAGTGTGGAAAAGATTATCCCCTGTTCATCAATCTCAACCATCTTAGTTCGAGAACTTAGGACACGTCTATTCACAAGGGACCCTTTCACCGCATAAGTTAACCCCTCTTCATCGCTACTACTAGCCCCAATATCCACTAACTTAGGCATTCCCTTAAATTCATCCTCAGAACTAATATCACCATTATCACGCAAAAGCATTACTTTTTTATTTGGACACTGTGATGCTATATGGCCCGACCCCAAACACTTAAAGCACTTAATATTTCTATCCCTATAGGTTGAGAATCAGAAATATTTTTACCTTTAGTTGGAAGTTCCTCCTTTCCCTTCGGGACGTGCTCATCAATGTGATCCTTCCTCGGTTGTGATGTAGGATAAGTTCCTGGTGATTGTTTAGATGTCCCCTTCCGCCTTAATTGCCTTTCTACCTTCATTGCCATGTGAACCATGTCTTCCAGTTCCACATAATGTTGTAACTCAACAATGTTCGCAATATCCCTGTTCAGCCCACTCAAAAATCTAGCCATTGTAGCTTCCCGATCCTCCACCACGTTGGCCCTAATCATGGCGACCTCCATGTCCCTATGATATTCCTCTACACTCCTAGAACCCTGCGTGAGCCCCTGCAACCTTTGATAGATATCCCTATGATAGTGGCTTGGGACAAACCTCTTCCTCATGATGGTTTTCATCTCACGCCATGTATCCACCGGCTCTTCACCATTTCTCCTCCGATCCTTCACCAACTGATCCCACCAATTAATGGCATAATCGGTGAACTCAACAACCGCTAGTTTCACCTTCTTTCCTTCAGAATAATTGTGGCAATCAAACATCAATTCTACCTTCTTCTCCCAATCTAGGTAAGCCTCCGGATCACTCCTCCCATGAAAGGGTGGAATAGACATTTTTATTTTACCTAGATTATCATCTATCTCATCCCGATCACCACGATCTCTTCTGTTATTCGCCCTTTCATTCCTATCTCCTCTACCCCTTCTCCTCCTTACACTATCCACAGATGATTGGATACTACTTCCTTCACTCGCAAACTCTTCATCATCAAACCCATAACCAACCCTTTGATTATGTCTCCCCCTATGATCCCTCCGGTCTTCCCTCCTAACCCTAGGACCCGCACGAGTTTGTTCCCTACGCAACTTGTTAATAGTTTCCTCCTGCTTATCCATCCTAGTCATCAACTTCTCAAACTGCTCATGTATCGTCTCCATCACACCTACATCATTTTTATTCACTCTATTCATACCTTCCGGTCGTTTGTTGTGGCTCGTTGATAGAGCTGCTGGCTCCCTTTTGTAAATTCCCTGGTTGTCTCCCACTGATGAAGATGATGAATCCCGTCTGCTAGACATTATTAGTCCTCACAGAAACAAATTCGGAATATTTAGGAAAAATAATGGAATTTTTTTTTTTTTCTAAACTGTTAGACAATCTGACTACGAATATGGCGAAAAAAACGGAATTGGATTTGGACGAGAAACGAACAAGAAAAACACTTTTGAATTTTTGGGACTGACTCTTATGGATCAAACTGGAAAAATTTGTGACTGACACGAAGAACGCGAAGAACACGAAAAATCAAGAAACGCAAGAATCTGAAATAGATCCAAGCTCTGATACCAGATGACGCGATCCCAGTCGGGGAATCTTGTCGAAAACGCGGAAATAACGAAATCTAAAACCCTAGGAAAGATCTAAATCAGATCTGACAAGAAAATTAACAAGAACACGAATAAATAGACGGAAATTAAAATAAGATTGACGATAGGACCTGGACCCAACAATCACGACGCAATAAATTGACGATGCGGATTGAAGAACCGAGGTTTTCGAGACGCCACAAGGGATGCCAAATTCCTTGATAAGTTTCTGATTGGAACGCCACAAATATTCAAGAAAATATTTGATAAGTTCTATGAATTGTTCTTCAAGAACAAGAAAAAAGGAATCCTCCTTTTAGAGAGAGAAAATCTCACATTCATTCAATAATTCAAAAGTTGTTTTTTTACAATGATAAAGAAAGCATAATATAACCAAAAAACGCGTCCAAAATTAACCTAGCCGCAAAAACACAAATTAAAACGCGTTGCAATTACGGCCGTGAAAATATACATTACGGCCGTAATTGACCCTCGGGTCCAAACTGATTTTGTGTCTTACGGCCGTGACATTGATTCTTACGGCCGTAAGAAACCTTCTGAATAAAAACTGTATAACTTGGTTACGGCCGTGAATCTGGAGTTACGGCCGTGCGATAGCAAATTTACGGCCGTGAACACTGGTTTTACGGCCGTGAATGTGGTCTTGGTCGCCAAACCTTAACCCTTTTGATTCGGCTCGATCCCTTTGTCTCCTCGGCTAGCTTCCAACATGAAACTTGTGCCGTTTCTCGCGTAGATCACTGTTGCATTGCCGATAGGTCGACTTCTCCTTTGGTCTCCTACTTCGGATCACATCAATTTTTCATGACTTATTTGAATAAATATTATTTAAAACGCGTCGCTACGACTTTACCAATTTATTTTAAACACGTGTTCGTCTAACCAACGAAATAAAATTTTATTTTAAATTTATCTTAGTCAAATTGCAGTTCCATTAAAGTGAATTATTTTCATTATTTATTCCCAAGTCCAGATTCCAATTTTTAATAGATTATCCAAATTATTTGATTTTATGTCCAAGTCCATTATTTATTTTAAAATTCAATTTTCAATTTATGGGATTCAAATTATTTTAAGTCCAACATGCTTTAAATCCCCAATTCATGTTCCAATTCAAATTTAAAACCCAAATTCCCTCCCCAACTTCCATTTTCATATTCAGCACATTTTTTTTCTCGTCCCCATGATCACTCTTCAATCCACCAATCAACTTCAATCCCCTGCAAATGCCACAATACTGCCTAAACCCATTTCACCCCAATTCTCCACGTTTTCTCTCATTTCTTCCTAGAAATTCTCTCTTCCAAGTTTCAAGCTGTCCATTCATGGAGGATTGTTACTTCCCAAAATTCTGCCCCCTCAATCCGCCATTGCTTTCTTGCAGATACCGTAAATCCCTCTCAAATCCTATGCTACCAAAATTAACAGACAACTCACAAGACATGCTTCCCCTTTCCTCAATCACCAATCATGCGTCTGCCAAATTGGAGCACACACTGCACGTTAATAATCTTCCATTTTTCCCCCATCGTCATTCTCGAGCACAAAGACACCACAAAGAAATTCAGCAATCAACTCTCCCTTCGTCACAAATTCACGGCAGACACTGAGGATAGAACACCCATTCACTCAATTTCCTTTCCAAGATCACTCCTCAATCCCAGGTTCAGCTCCACAATCAACCAAAAATCTGCTACAAATTACCAATAATAAATCACAGATAATGTTTATCTCCTTACCAACCTCATTACAAATTCTGACACAAAGAATCAGTTTCAGCAAAACTCCCAAGCACTAGGTGAGTATTTTCCCCCAACCATTTGCACTTCTATTCAACGTGAAACCACCGCAACCAGTCACCACCACACGGCCACCCACCATCCAACACCTACTGCCCAACCGCAGCCTTCATCACCTGCAAAACTCGAACCACCAATTCCCATAAATACCAACGCCACCAGCCACCACTGCTCGCGACTCCAAAGCCGCCGCCGCCTCTCTCTCAAACCGCTATCAACACCACCCCCACAATCGCCTCTCACCCGCTGCTGCACCAATTCGAAATTATCACCACTGCAAACCAACATCATCAACATCCTCGTGTCATTGCCTAAACCGACCACCGTCATCGCACAATCAACACATCCTCACCCCACCACCTACTGCCGAGACCTAACCGCCGGAGCACCACCAAGTCATCACCACCTGAACCCAAATGTCCAATCAACACCCAAACGCCACCCTCAACCGCCTCAGCCCTCCTCCAAAATTTCCCCAAAATCAAACCCAAAATCCAAGAATAGACATAACCCAATAACTTACCTCGAATTTCCGTTTGATTTGGTCAGAAAACCGCAACCCAAGTTCGAACTACCCACCTCGGTTCGCACAAAAACCAAGCCCTAATACTTCCTCTTTCCGCCTCCCCTTACCACCCTCATCTCCGCCACTCCACGGCGGCATTATCGTCGGTAGATCGCCGGCTGTAGCGCAGAAACGAGATGAGGAGCCTCGCCGCACTCTCTCTTTTCTCTGCGTGATGTCGTTGAGGGAGAGAGAAATATGATGTATATATTATGTGTATATATTATGACTTTATTAATTGCCTATAATAGCCTAAGTTTTAAAAATATTTCAAATCAGTCCTTTTAATTTAAATGTTTTAAAGATTCAGTTCCTATGTTTTAAAAGTTATTTATTTCAGTCCTGAAGATTTAACTCCCTTGATTTCAGCCCCAAGGTCAATCATTTCAGTCCTTTCATTTTTAAAAGTCACTTATTTCAATCCCTACAGTTTAATTGCTATTTTGAGTCTCAACCCAAGTTTTAAAAGTATTCATTTTAGTCCCCCAAGTTTTAAAATAATTTATTTTAGTCCCAACTAATTTTAAATTCCAACTATGTTCGATTTTCAATTTAATCCCTAAACTTTTATTTCTTCTTTTAAAAAATCTTTCAACTGAAACGTTTGATTTCCAAATACCACTTTAAGGTTTATTTATTATTGGCTAGACGAAGCGCTTGGACATTTAGAAGAACAACGTGAATTTTCTTGCTCAACTTTCAGACTCGTGATTTGAGGTAGACTCGCCCCCATTAATTAGTTTAAATTATAATTGCATGTCTTATGTGAAATTACGTGATTTACATGCTTTGATGCATGAGACGAGAAAAGAATATCTCTTATGAGATAAATGAGAAATGATGATGTTATGCATAACTTATGTGCCTTAAGTGCACGAGACGAGACTACCCACACCCTATGATTTTTAAAGAGCCTTGATTTTGAAAGTAAAGTAGCACAAGAATATGAGAATGATGTCATTGTATGATTGCATAATTACGTGTTCAATTATTCTGTAAATTAATTATTGGCGATGAGTCTACTGAGTATTTCTTTCGAAATGCTCATTCCATTTTTAACAGTTTTTGCAGATCTCGGAGAAGGCGGCGAATGAAAGGGCAGCTGTGGTAAATTTAATAAATGATGAGAATTTTTAGTCAATTTTACGAATGTTACTCGTTAAATTATTTATCGGTAATTTCTTTTAAATAATTGAGATACAGGTTTTATGAATTGTTCTATATTTTAAATTAATCAAATTTCCGCTGAAGGTTTCAAATAATGAATGTGACGTTTTGAATTAAATTTATTTTCCGTAATAAAATCAAATTTGAAGGACGAAGTGGCATCCCGGGCTCCGCGAAATTCGGGGCGTTACAGCTTTCCACACCGCTTCCAACGCCACTGGTTGAAAGATTATTTTGAAGACTCCAACAATCAAAGTAACTTTATTGAATTGCATTGGTTGTGTAATGCAAAGAGTAAGGCTATTGCTTTGACGAATAGTCCAAAAAATCTCAAGTTTAATTGCATATATAGAAAATAATATATTTGACAATATCGAAAATGACGTAATTGTCAAAAGTTATTAAAATATAAAAATTCGTAGAGAACAATTGTAATAAAATTTTAAATGTTTCTCCATTTTTTGCAACTTTTTTGCAAGTTTGATTGTACCCTCTACTTCTGCGTCCACCACTGCTCACATCTAACTCTGTTTTCTATATACTATATAATACACGGAAAAGCTTGTCCTAAAATCCTTTATATATAAGAGCTAGGATTACCATAGAGGCTCCACCACCTCGAGATTTCACAAATCCGAAACCTCCAACAATCAAAATTAACAAGGGCACACAAACTTATTGAGATCATCCACAAAATGTTCAGATTAATTAAGCCCCTGTTTGATCAAGGAAAAAAATTTCAACATTCTCCTCAAATTTATTTTCAATCATACATTTTTATGAAACTCATCACTTCATACTCTTTTCAATTACTTCATACGTTCAAAATTTTCTTCAATTTCCCGTCCACCATAAAGGCTCTAGAATGGGGCATGGCCTCTTATTGAGAAAAAAAAGTTTTGTGACAAGATTTAACAAATGTTCTTGCCTAGTCTTCGCGGATGAATTGTTGACGCAATTAAATAATTTGACAATTTCTACAATTTACTAAGAAGTAATCATTTCAATTCGCAATTCAAAGGTAATTGTTGAAATTCTTTCAACGGTACCTTATGTGAAAAATTATTATATCCAATATCATTTTTTTCCCCTATTGCAATCACTAACGACGGTCAAATATATATTGAATAAATACATTAGTCTTTAGACTTTTCATGTGTGTACATATAGAAAAATTAATCAAGAAATAATAAACTCGACTTTTGTAAACCCGGTTCTCGGAATTGAACAGATGACAATGCTCTAACTTATTAGATATCAGAGTGATTGGTATCTAATAAGTTTTTCGACCCATCTTTTATTCTTAGAATGGCCTTTTGAGATCCTTGAAGTCCAAGGAATCAATGCACTCCACCCTATTCCTATACAAATTCATTAACTTCAACAATTGTGTGGCATTCTCCTTTGTTTTCTCACTTGTACCAACTTGTAAGAGAAGTAAAACCTTTTGAAAAGCTCCTAATTCTAAAGCTTCAAAGATCACTCCCCTCTCTTCTCTCTTCTCATCTTTCCCAAGCTTCCACATGATCGAAACTGAAAACTCGGTCGATAAATCCGAGACGCGGAGTAATTTCTTCACCAGAACAGGCATAGTTAGAGCATTATCATAGACCTTTTCTCTCCCTTCACTAGAATTGCAAATTCCATCCAAAACACCTAATGCCTTCTCACATATGCTTTTTTCGCATACCACGAGCGTATCGATCAGAACTTCGACTAACCCTGTGTCTACAAGTCTTTTTACGACGTCGTCTTGATAATTCGATGTTGATGACGAAACCATATGGTATATGGATAATAATGAAGCTTTTGTAGTAGTAGGGCAAATGGGCTCTTTCACAAGCTTCACTAAGGCTTCAAGAGCCCCTTCGATCTCGACTAGTTCACGAACTTTTTGCGGATTTGATGAAAGGATTGATCTTAGTGTCAATACTGCATTTCTTCGGCCCGACAAATTTCCACACCTCAAACACCAAACAATGCAACGTAAAGATGGTTTTGATCCAAGAATAAGCTTTGTCTCATCATCAAAGGGTGATATTACTGCCAAAGTAGACATGATTTCCTCCAAGATTGTGACATGTTTATCGATAGAATCTCGCGAAAAGGCCTCGAACTTGGACGATAAGACCCTACCGGTGCCATTCGCCATAATGCATCGCTTGTTTCGCTCGCTTTCCTTAGCTAATGATCTTATCTTAGCGACGAATTCTCGGCATTCTTCTTCGTCACCGGCCTCGACTTTTGAAAGAATATCGTAAACATCGAACGACGATATCGGGATTCTAGGAGTCGGTATTCTCTCCACACCATAAGAGCTTTTCTCCACACACCAATCTTGAATCATTATCCTAATGGCATGATTAGGTATAGGCTCAAGATTTCTCAAGACTTGGTTGGTGACGGGACAAGTAGAGTTTCCGGCCTCAAACCACGCCTCGATGCTTTCTCGATCGTATGTCATCCCACTAGACAACGTTACCGGATCCTTCATCAAGTCTAGTGATATCGGACAGCGAAAATGGTCCGGGATTCTCAACTCCGTCTTCTCCAAATCGTGCTTCTTCGCAGCACGACGCGCAGCTTTTTTCCTTCTCCATGATGAAAGCATTTTTAATTGGTGATCGCTGAAATGAATAAAAACTTTAAGAAATTTATTTATAGCCTCGATTACAAATCCGTTAGTCGAGAGCTCTTGAAATGTTGCTGGGTTTTTCTAAATTTTGTTGTTAGGAATAATGAGACTTGAAGTAGGTATATATAAACGTATTTGTTATTCTCTGGTACGCGGTTCAATTTTCAATACTTAGGAACGTTAATAATTTGAAAAAAATAATATAAAACTATAAAAGTAATTAATATTATTAATAGTAATAAGAATAAGAAAGATTTGAATATTGACCATTGAATTTTGAAATGGTAAAATGAACCGAAGCGTGAGACTGGTAACAGAATGGGAACGAATCAAAGGGTTTGACGAGAGGCGGTCAAATGGGTCGGTGGACTGGCTATCCCCTCACCGGGTCCAACATAAAAACTTCTTCGATATGACTCAGAAATAGGAAATAAATTAATTATATTCACGTTAGGAAAATTTGTGTGTAATGTAGGCGCTGCGGTCCATTCGGGTGTGACTTGTTTTATCAATTGTTTGAGTTTTTTCTCCAACAAATTATGGACAATGATGTTATCATTTGAAAATGAATAATTCGGAGACAATGAACCTTCGATCGATATTGAGGTTGGGAGAGGAAGTGGAGGCATCTGTCGAATTAATAACCTCTTTTCGATATCGATATTTGGAAGTTATTGAGATGTAAATTGTGGTTCTTATCACTTTATGTCAGAATTGGTAATCCGTAACACATCAACTTGCATCCTTTGATTTGTGTTGAATATATCGATTATATCCTAGAATTGAGAATTGGAATAGGTTCTACATCGAATCACAAATTCTTTGTGATCTTCTCCATCGTCCGGTTGCTCGTTGACACTCGATGCTCACTATTTGTACTCATGTAGGGTTTATTGTTATTCAATTTTATTTTTTTTTTGTGTATGATTTGACATATTTTCCATGAAAAATGTCTAATCAAAGAAATTTTTTTTTTTTTGGAAAGGAAAGAAAAGATTTTCTTTTGTTTCATGTTTGATTGATGAATTTCTCATATCTTTTTTAGGTACAAATAAATGAAACATGTTTCGATCTATTTCCTTCCAAATATTTAGCTTGAAAATGTATTCTTTTTCTTTTCCATCTTTTATCAAACACATCATTGTATTAGCAACTTATGGCAAAAATTTATTGAAGGACTATTTAAAATTGTCCTAATACATTTAAGCACTTGTTTGATCCCCATTCTTTTTTCATATAAAATAAAAAAAATTTCTACAGTAATCAATTTTAATCATTCAAAAAAGTCAAGTTCACAATTTTTTACTTTTCAAACCACTTTTTAACCATTAAATTTTTAAAACCCAACTTTTTATCAAATACTATCTACATCAAACAAGGGCTAAACAACTTTTTTTTAAAAGACGTTCAAATCTTTGATTTCTTGTACAAAATTTAACAAAAAAAATTGATGTGGAACACATTTGCATGTGCACACGGTATTATAGTGGGGACGCAGGTACGCGGGTCCAACGCGCAAAGCAGATGTGAATTTGTACAGGTTATTCTATGATGCACGAAATCTTAACACATAATTCACTAATAATTAGGGATGTCAAAAAAATTCGAACGATCCGAAATTCAAAAGATCTGAAACGATCCACCCCGAAAATTACTCGCTTCGTCGGGTCCGCGGAGCGGGTTCGGGGCGGACCCACCCCGCCCCGACCTGTGACCCGAGAAATTTTTTTTTTTTATTTATTTATTGTTTTTTTTTTGTAATGAGAAACTAAAAATAAATTTAATGAGGTCTAGAAGAATTGAACCTTGGAATTTAAGGGTATGAGAATATATAACCACTGTACCATTATGTTGTTTATTGATTTTTTTCCCCTTCAAATATACATATTATGTTTAAAGTTCAAATTTAAAAATTCTAACTAGTTCAACTCCTAAGTTTTTCACCTAAAATTTTATTTTAAAAAAAAAAAAAATTTCGGGTCATTTGGCGAGGCGGGTCGGCCCCGACCCGCCCCGAACCCGACCCAGTGCCATTCCTACTAATAATTGCAGTTAAATACACAGGTCCTTACAGTTATGGCAGCATTTCAAGTTGGTCCTTAAAGTTTAATTTATTCTAGATTTGTGACTAAAATTTCTTAAATGTTCGAATATGATTAGTCCTTACAGTTATGGCAGCAGTTCAAGTTGGTCCTTAAAGTTTATTTTATTCTAGATTGGTCACTAAAATTTCTTAAATGTTCGAATATGATTAGTCTGTTAGCGAGACTAATCTCAAATATTACACACAGACAATTAATGACGTTATGTGATAACTAGACGTTAATCCAATGCCGCACAAGCCTTAATCATGCTAAATTTTGAGATGGTGAAAATCTAAATTCTATATTTGTCGACAAATAATAAAATCAAAATTGAGTAAGACATTAAATCTGCTAATTACAAAATTCTCTTGCCATTTCTCTGTCCAATCGTTATAATGCCGATGCATGCACACTAAAGATCTGGTGGCTTGTAAAAACAATCGTTCAAGTAATGATTCGACAATCGTTTGCAATCTGACAATCAAGTCAGTTGAGAAAAAATTTAGAACAAGTATACAATTAAAAAAAAAATGGACAAAGGTTTCGCTAGGAGTTTGATCTTTCATGCATTTTTCTTCACAATTCATAGAGCATTTATCAGAAAAATAAGGTCAAATGTATTTCAAACATTCTAATAGGAATTTGCTCAGGTACCCGTCACAAGTACAACAGATTGTACATGTGTGTTAAAAGAACTCACATGTGGGTTCTCATCTTTTTTGAAAATCCACGTGTGAGTTCTTGTAATATACGGGTAAAATCTGTTGTACCTGTAACGGGTAACAGAACAAAACTATATTCTAACATTGAACACGTGTCACTTTATCATTGGTAATGTTTTTGTCAATAATCGATTCTTGTCTGATTCTCTTTTGTACGTTTTAGCAGTTTCGGTCAACATGACAACGGGTCTTTTGCAATATAACAAAAAAATAATTTGTTGTTCCCTCATCTAGAGCAAGAAATATGGCTTCACATGACTTATCCTTCGCCCCTTCATTTAGTTTTTATTAGATTTAGAGGAATCTTGAAGACAAAGAGGTACGCCATCCTCCTCCATCTAGGAATGGCGAGGCTGAGGTCCTGATATAGTCAAGAGTTTTGCCTTTGGTAGATGATGAAATTAAGCATTTGTTTAATTTAACTAAAAGATTGAATAATCAATTTTAACCACGCATTTTAATAGTTTCGTAACTTTTAAATCATATATTTCATCAACTTCAATTAACATCTACTAAAAATTTGATTCTCATCTAAACCAAACTTTTTAGTAGATAGTGGTGTTGACAACCTACATATGGAGTTGATGTTATTCCCATCACAGAGGGACCGGAGTGGAAATGTTAAATATAATTGTGACTCATCTAGGAAAAAATAAATTTTAAGAACGAACTTGAATTTGTCCAGCAACTTTAGCATCAGTTTGACAAACATGTTTTTTATAACACAATTCTTCAAATTACTTTTTAACAACATATTTTCTATTTTCACTTTTCAATTACATATTTTACCTAAAAAACATGTTTTTAAACAAAAAAATTTTAACAAACAGCGCCTTAAAGACCAAATATCTATTAATCCTTAGACCTTAGGGTTTGGTTCAGTTCAACTAAAAAATTTAAAATGTAAAGTAGTGAAAATCAACAATTAACTCATGTTTGATTCTCTTTTCTCCAAATATTTTTTTTTCTCGTACTCATTTTAATCATAAACTAGTATTTCACCCGTGCGATGCACGAAAGTTATTAATCGCAATATTTACTTCAATAAGTATTCGTAAAATTTTAGTATTTATACATAGTCAACACATATAAATGCATAAAAAAAGATTTTCTATTGCAATAATTATTAGAATTTAAAAAATAACATAAAAAATTCAAATTATTAAAAAATTCTTTAAATAGTAAACGTATATTTATATATTAAATAATAAATTACTATTGATTTCAATAATTTTAATGAATTATTAATAACTTCATTGAAAATATAAATTTAGTAATTTTTTAATAGTATATCACATTTGATATAACATTATGTGCACTTATATTGATGCATGTGAAATATATTAGTATATTTCTCATAACTTTTACATTTGCCTTTTGTATTTAATATACTTTTTAATTTTCATTTAAAAACATCAATCACAATGATTAAAAAAAAATAGTCAATAAATTTGAATTTAATCAATAAAACTTTATTTGCAAAAATAAGTAGTCAAAATAATTTTTACCTCGAAAACATCACATTCTTTATTTTCAAACAAAAATTTTTAACTATCATTATTTTTTATATAATTTAACAGTGCTTTTTTTTTTGGGAACAAATGTATGTAGTGCTCAAAAATGTATTTCAAATTTGTAATCATTACACTTTCCAAAATGCAAGCATTTTTTATTTATTTTTTAATTCTTGTGTTTTTGTCAAAACATTTCCAAATTTAGTAAGTACATTTTGGAGGGAAAGTGTGTGTGTATTTACTTTTGGTAAAGACTTTGTTTTTATATATAGATAGATGTGTTGTTGAAAATAAATTTGAGTAAAAGTATGGAAATTTACCAAACATACTCTTAATAACACGTATTTTTTCTCTCCACTTTTCAATCACTAATTTTTACTTCGAAAACATCACATTCTTTATTTTCAAACAAAAATTTTTAACTATCATTATTTTTTATATAATTTAACAGTGCTTTTTTTTTTTTTGGAACAAATGTATGTAGTGCTCAAAAATGTATTCCAAATTTGTATTCATTACACTTTCCAAAATGCAAGCATTTTTTATTTATTTTTTAATTCTTGTGTTTTTGTCAAAACATTTCCAAATTTAGTAAGTACATTTTGGAGGGAAAGTCTATGTGTGTTTATTTTTGGTAAAGACTTTGTTTTTATATATAGATAGATTCGCACAATCAAATATTTTGTACGTAAACCAAAAAAATTTCCCTACTTTTCAATTGTAGATACGATATGAAACAATTGTAGAAAGTGAACAATTATTTGTCTTCAGTTCCAGAATTTATACACTAGGACATGTTTGATTGAACATCCATGTATATTTTCCCACCAAAATGGGAGTTTTGTTAGAAATTGCCTAAATGTACATGAAAAATATTTGTCATGGCAAATGTTCCAACCAAACACAAAAGAAGGAAAATATTTGGAATGATTTGAAATTTTTCATGGCAAATGTCTGTAAGCAAACATTTCATCCTAATAGCGGAAATCTAAACTCCACATCGCTACTGCAAAAGTACTCATAATTTGAAACACAAGTTGGCCATTACCTGCTTCAACTTACAACCGGTTCCTACAAAAGGATATTCAATCCTGTGCACTCCTTTTCTTTAGGAATTAAACGGAAAAAATGTGTGTGATTATTCAAATCAACTGCAATGAGTTCCCAAAACTAAGGTTTCGTTGATTGCGAAAGTGAAAAATGGGTAAAAGAAAATATTTTTTAAGGAAATGATTTTGCTTAGAAATTATTTTTCTGAAAAATCAATTGAGAGTGTTTGATTGATTTAATTTTTTAAGTAGAAAAAGTGGATAATTTTTCAAGTTTTGTTGTTTGATTGACATTATTTTTCATGAAAAATAAAGTAATTTTTTTCTATTTTAATCAAAAAAAAAAAAAATTTACTTTTTAAATATATTTTTACTTAATGATGATAATGTTACTTTTTGGAATAAAAATAAGTCAATTAACAACAACAAAATTGATTAAACGTGTCGAAAATAATTTTCCATCTACCATGAAAAATAGAAATCCATCAAAACCCAAAGAAAATATTTTCTACCAAAACAAGGAAAAGGGACGCGGAAAATATTTTTCGCGGAAAATTTTTGCAATCAAACGGAATAAACTAGACTAATCCAAAGACTTTCCCATAATATTTACTGAGAGAATATACTCCATCTACTTATAAAATTTCCTCCAATGTTAACTCCTGCCACTCTTTATGCAACGAGGCAAAAAATCACGCCTAGACGCCCTTTTTATAAACAAACATAATTTTGCTGGCAAAAATGTAATTTTCCAAGCTTGACATCTCTTGTTCTGTAACTAGACTTTCTTTTTCTAAACATGATACAACATATACATTCATCGTTATTCATACATTCTTAGTTGATAAAAGACAAAGTCGAAAAATAAATCCTGCATTTGGGGAAAAAATATAGTTTAAAAAAAAAAAAAAAAAAAATTCGTGCATCTATTCTTTGTCTGAAAAACATGCAATATGGAATGCCTGAATGTCATCTGAGGAGCTTTTGGAAAAATTACGATAAGGGCGCCTAACTGGAGGTAATAACAAAGCTGCTTGTTTATCCATCGCCAGCAGCCGCCCACATTTGCTGCAAACTTTCGTGAATAAACTCCGGTAACTGCAAATCCACTCCTGCAATAGCAGAAAATAAAAAATAATGCTCACAACTTCTCTGTTTTAACCCTTTCAATTGAAAAAAATGACTGTATCCTTGAATTCTTGGAGAATACCAATAAAAGATGCAAGGCCGCTTCAGGTTTCACGCTCACAAAATACTGAAGAGCCATAGAAGCGTGTTGCTGTAAATGTCCAATGCCAAAGATACGATAGATTAAATGTAAATACACTAAACGCGGCCATAAAAGTGAGGCATTAGAAAGATATTACCGTGACATGCCTAAATACATGATGTACTGAAAAACCCCTTGCATGCATATGAATTCCACCCTTCATACACGCAAAAACAGCAACATATCAGAGCTGCCAAAACATCAAGCCTCTGTTTGGTAAACCGTTCATAAACGGTTGTTTATAAATATTGTTTATAAATAGTGACATGGCAACATGTCGTTGGTCCTTTTTTTGAAAAGTAAAAAATGATAATTGGGATTAGTTGATCAACCGAAATATAAGATGGAGGACATTCACAATTGAGTACAAATATTTCAAATCGAATATTAGACATCACACTGGTGCTCGTAATCTTCTAACCGTGTCAACAATCTCTAAATGGTAGCAATCTTTTTAGAACTTCCAAAATCTTGGGACAAGAATTAGTCTTATTTCTTGGAAGAGAAACATAACTATCTATTAATACTAAAATATATCTTGATCATATATTGTACAAAAGAAGAAAATAAGTTACTTATTTGACAGTATCCACTCCCTTTTTGTGAAAAAAGTAACTTATTTCTTCTAAGTTAAAGAAAGGATACTTACTGATAGGCACACATAAACATGTTAAGATTAAAAATTTAATTACAAGCATGACTTGTAAATTTATCCAAACATAGTCAACATCAAATTCAGGAAGCAATTCAGGTTCTCAGATGCTAAGGTTTGTGAAATACAAGAACAATAAACTAAGCCTTGTTCCTTGTAGATTTAGGGTAACGACATGAATCATTTCTGAGAAAATCAAATTGCCTTGCTCCTTATAGATTTAGAGTAACTTCATGATCAACCTCCAATGAACTCAGATCCTTTGCAACGACATCAGACTGTTAATTTTGATACCAGATGCATTGTCAAATTCTAATCAGGAATCTTACCATCTCACATAAAATCTCTCATCCTTCCTAGTACATAAGATTTATTTTATTAAACTTTACCCATTCCTAGAATTCTTTAAACGAAAGTCCTTTTTATTAAACACATATTCTAGAATACCAAATCACAAGGCATCCCGAAGTCTAAAATAGCATCACTGTCTTCATTCCGATCCCCAAAACCTGAAATCTCCATGTACTCTTGATGATGTATAAATTATAAGAAACAAAATTTCTGAGTTAGCTAAAATAAAATCTACCAAATGAGGAATCAATATCACTCATCATGTACAGTTGTATTCCACTTTGATGTCAATTATGCAGGATGCAACCAACAAAGAACTAGATTTACAGAAGAAGGGAAAGAAAGGGAAAAGAGAGAGTGAAGAAAGGGGAGAGAATCAAGAGAAATTAGAGGGACAAATATTAGCTTGTTCAATATTCATGTTCAACTATTACAATGTAAGGACCTCTTTATATCGAGTTTAAAAAATATAATCTAAGTAGGAAACTAAGGAAATAAACCATAATTTTAATCAATTTAGAAAACAATAATGAACTAAGAGTCCGTTTGATTGCGAGAGTGAAATTTGGATGGAAAGAAAATGAATTTTAAGGAATTGAATTCCTGGGAATTGGAAGTTGAATGTGTTTGATTCGTTTAATTTTCTATGTGGAAAAAAGTAGAGAAATTTTCAAGTTATATTGTTTGATTAACATTATTTTCCATGGAAAATAAAACATAATTTTGCTAATTTAATTAAAATTAATTTTTTTTTAAAAATTTTCCATACGTTTGTATTTGATAATAACAATGTTAATTCTTGAAAAAAAAATTGAGTTAATTAACAACAAAAAAGATCAAACGAAGTGGGAAATGAATTCCACCAGAACAAGGAAAATTTCGAAAATCAATGAAAGCTAGAAAATGAATTCCATGGAAAATTATGGTAATCAAACCCCACAAAAGTCGGAAAATGGCATGGAAAATTTGTGCCTATCAAACGGACCCTAAAATAAACTAGTTCATGTAAAACTATATTATTCTTAATCTACCAAGAATTACTTTTATTCTTATCTTCCATTCTCCATCACCCGCACATAGCCAAAGCAGTAGAACGCAGCTTTCAGAAAATTCTATCATGGGGTAATCAACAGAATTAAAGCACATACACATCCAATTAATAATTAACTAAGATCAAAATTATAAAAAGAATAAAGAAAAGAAATTGCTCAAGTAATTGTCAAATTCACCTCATCTGGTGAAAAGAAGGCTGCTGCATCAGGTTCCATGGAACCAGCTGTACGTAATGATATTACAGCTCTAAAAACAGAAGGAAAGAACAACTCAATCACAGCTACTTTATCAGAAGAAACGAGGTCAGCAGATCCTTGTCTTAATTGGTTTGTACTGTGAAATCCATGATCTTTCAACGATTCAATGTTGCTTTGAGTCGCAGCAGATGGCAGCAAGAAAGCTTGCTTCAACCAATCCAACCGCTGGTAAGTAGATGTTCTGAGATGCGGAACTTCTTTTTCCAAATACGACAAATAATCAGCTACTGTCCTTTGATCACTTAGCTCTTCTTGGAAGTTTGCTGGTGATACCTGGGGACCGCGAGGTTTCTTTGCAGCTGGTTCCGCGTCAGAATCATCAGCAATGTGGGGAAAGAATCGCATTTTTTGATCTGTGAAAGCCTTGAGAGCCAACCTGAACACAGAAACATTGATATGCAAGGATGCGATAGGCTGAAAAGAATAAAGCACAGGATAAACGAATATAAAGAAAATGGCAATTATAAAGATAGAAAGACTCAAGCATGAGCCAAGTTTTCCTTGTTCCATAATTAACTTCAAGCCTGCAACCAAGAAAAATATTGGCGTGTTTACTGTGAAGGTTATAGAACACAGCCAATGACAATGGTATAACCAATTAACAGTGAGTTCCATCGTGGACCAGAAAACAGAAGAGAATCAAAAGTTGACCCATAAGAACTGTAGGATCTCAGGCTTTCTGGTCCAGACAAGCAGCAGCTCCACAACCATTTTCCAAGTAAAAGTTGATTGAGTTCTAAGATATGCAAACCTTATTCTACTTCATAACACCAAACAATACTTAAATCCCTTGGGTGGAATCTTCCCAGAGAAAAGTCTCTCTATAACTATTGCAAATGGGCAGCCATGCAGGATTTTAAAAATAAGTAGCAATAGACAAAACAAAAGAGTGGATAAAGTAAGTGTCGCAGTGTCAATTTGCTTCCATGGTTTGATTCCTAGCACTGATCCTCTAGCTTGCGGCAACCTATCCATATACCCTATTATCTTTATACCCAGCAGCCATACAAATAATCAGAATGTAGTGCTGGATATGATTCATGAGGTGAATCTGATTCATTACAGATCTGGATACCCTATTCATTTTATACGAACAGAGCTGGTTATGATTATCGACAATAAACAAGCCAGATCAAATATAAAAAAGTAACATAATTTAGGGTCCTTTTGATAGCATTGTTTTTTCCATGGAAAATGGAATTGCATGCCATTTTCCATCTTTTATGGCGTTTGATTGTCAAAATTTCCCCGGAAATCATTTTCCATAAAGGGTGCACGTTAGTAATATTCTCCATCAGGGAGGCCACAGTAAGATAGAGTGGTGAAGCTAGGTTTTGATCAACCAACCACGCCCATTATATATACCCCTCTAGATGGAATAGGCGAGGTTGCAGAAATCTAAGCACCAAGATCAGACGAGAGATTGGGAATGAGACCTGTAGGGAGAATTTCTTGTTTGGGCTCATCATATGTTTACTGTGGGCTTAGACGTTGATGCAGCTTGGGAGAGTATCAACATTGGTTGTCCTCTTTTCAGCACAGATCCTCCCTCCTGCTGGTCTATTCCCCATTGGTCGAAAGCGGCATACAGACTGGTCAGTGATGGCAAGAATCCGTGAAATACTACTTTTTTCCTTCTTCAAACCCATTTGAGTCAATAATTCCATAATTCGAGAGATCCTTTTTTCTTCTTTGAACCCATTTGATTAGATAATTCCATCATCCCTCGCCTTTGTATAGGTTGGGTTGTTGGATACGAGATCCTCGTAGTAGGCTAGACCAACATCCATATGAGAGCTCTCTCCACCAGTCTGCCGTTCCCTTTCTAGGTAATGGTGGGAAGCCTCTTCGCCTGTGTGTTTTCCATCAAATCGGGAAAAACAATTTCCCGTGCATTAAGTAGTTTTTCATTCTCCATCTTGTGTGGAAAATGATTTTTGACTTTATTTATTTTATTTTTACGATTTTTTGTGTAAAATCTAATTGGCGTTATTAACATTAGTATTTTTAAGTACAAATGTGTCATTTTTTATTATTATTAAAATAGCTCAATTTTTCCATAGTTTTCGTAAAAAAATATTGTCAATCAAACAACAAAACTTGAAAAAATTCGACATTTTCCACCCAGAAAATTAATCCAATCAAACAAATCCAATTCATAATTTCCACAAAAATCATTTCCATGGAATCCAATTCCATGTGAAACATTTTATTTTCCACTCATTTTTCATTCTCGCAATCAAACAGACGCTTACATTTTTTCACACCATCTTCTAGATACGATATGAAACAATTGTAGAAAATGAACAATCATTTGACTTCAGTTCCAGAATTTATACACTAGGGTATGTTTGATTGAACATCCATGTATATTTTTCCACCAAAATGGTGAGTTTTGTTAGAAAATTGTCTAAATGTACATGAAAAATATTTGCCATGGCAAATGTTCCAACCAAACACAAAAGAAGGAAAATATTTGGAATGATAAATTTTTCATGGCAAATGTTTGTAATCAAACATTACATCCTAATAGCGGAAATCTAAACTCCACATCGCTACTGCAAAAGCACTCATAATTTGAAACACAAGTCTGCCATTACCTGCTTCAACTTACAACCAGTTCCAGATTCAATCCTGTGCACTCCTTTTCTTTAGGGATTAAACAAAAAAATGAATTGACATATTTCCCAAGCTTTTAACTAGCATAAAACCATTTCCATGCATTCAGCATATTTTCCTTCACAAAAATCCAGCAATTTTGGCAAAACAGCACACAAAGCTGGCAGGGTCTGATGTTTTATACTTCAGAAATTCACCATTACTCTCTAAAAAGGTTCTGTTTTATCCATATAATACTACTACAGTTATTCACTATTACTCTCTGAAAAGGGTCTTAACTGTTATAAATATTATAAAATAAGTAAATGACCAATTACCATTATACCCCTGTAAACTTTACATATTACGATTGTGTCATTGTTCACTCCTGTAAGTAGGAGCCTTATTTCATTCATTCATATGAATTCAATAAGAGAAGAATTCTCTCATATCTCTCTCTATATTTTCTATTGTTTTCATAATAGTTTTACAACATTAACAACCATTTTTGGTTTCATATTTTCTCGATTATCTCTGTTCAGTTTTTTTGAAGATCTGTCTTCAACAACTATATAGTCTATTAAATCCATTCACCATTACTTTCAACAGCATGCATACCACCAATTCTTCAACGTATCCACAAAACATGGTACTCTAAACCATATATTGTGTCTTGTACCCTGTCAAATATCATTGGAATATTATAAATCATATAGTGTTCTAGGAAGACAACTTCATTTCAAGAACTTAAACTTATCGTCCCACAATGAAGGCACCAAAAACCTAATACAGCAGAGATCACCAACTTGCACATAAATCATCTCCTCACCAGTTATGGAGTTCAATTCAACAGCTGCAGACCCAAATTTAGTTTAAAAGATATCACATGGAAGGAATCTGATCACGTTCAGGCAGTCATTCCAATTGCTCTACAAACAACTTCTCTCTATAGAATGATGGAAACACTTCTTGAAGAACTTCCCTTTCATTATAAAAGACTGCACTCCAGAAACTTGAGCTGACAGTTTCATCATTCAAACATTTGGTACTAACTACATAAAAACTTGATAAAAACGATCGAGTTCTTTTGAAATCATAACAATTCTCTATCTTAAACTCTGTTTTAAGTCAAGTTATATTACAGTTGCATTAGTCAATATTGCATCAGAATTTTGATCCTTATTAAGAGAGGATCAAACAATCAAAAAGGCTACCTGGTCCTGTCAACTGCAGAGGCACCAGCCTGGCCAGCAAGTTGGCGCTTCCATGCATATGCAACAACGGCACCATCTGGACATACCAAAGGCATATGGAGGCCCCAAGAGTTACTTCGTGAACGAAGAGAATCATTCAGAACACCAGAAACCTCTAGCTGCCTTCCTAACAAAAGAAAAAGAAAACTGAAATCAGGACTGCAAATTCTGCATAAGAAAACAAGCTTTGGTGACTGGAAAAAAATGAATGAAGTTACGTTTATCTACATTACTAAAATCGAGAGGGTGAGATAAGAAATTTTACAACCACTATATCAAGAGAGAGTACAAAGCTAAAAGGGCCAAAGCAATCAAAATACCTTCGCAGTTCACTATCAATGTTTCAGTGACAATTATTTTTTTATCTTTTGCGGTTCTAACTGTTGAGTCATTTGAATAAACATAATACATTATATCCATGCATGCATGGAAACAAAATACGGGAACCCTAAGCGAACTCATATGTGTGGTAAGCAATACCAACATAAGGGCTACATCATTCTTCTCTCTTTCCCATTCCCCATTTACTATTGTTTATGTATTTGACTCGATTCTTGATTCCAATGACATGCGAAACACATAATCCAAGTTTTAGTAGAGGTCTAACTATAGCCAGATCATTCATGTCCAAAACCAGCAGCAGCATGTCTGCCATCTGATTATATTTTGTGCCTGATTTTTCTGTGAGTCGAAATACACGTTGTCTCCCATCTGAATAGGTAAATGTCAATTATTATTGAGATGTCTACCTTTCTATTGCCTATAGTTTCAACTCAGCAACATTCATGGCTTTTTAATAGATATAATGAAGATGAATTAATAACTAACTAAAACAAAGAAGGTTTCATGGCTTATTACCTCACCAAACTCAATACATTCAGTTAATTTTGTAGATTAGACATAGAGATTGGGTAATTTTATATTTTTATATCACAAGAAGATTAACAGAAAAAACCAAAGAGGAATGGGGAAATTGCAAAATCACCAAGTGGTGATTCAGGATTTCCCTTGACAATAATTCTTACAGTATTTAAAAAAAAAAAATGTAACTTGGTATTAATGATCACAAACTCATTTTCCAGTGTTCACTCCAGAAGCATGAACTCTAAAAGAGTCATGATATACTAATTATTTTTAATATTGATACTATTCCCCATGAACAAACATTTAGATTTTAAATAGGCACGGAATAAATAGAGCATCCCCTAGATTTCCAATTAAGTTACATATTGAAAATGTGGTTTTAGTAGGCACACATTCAGATTACAATACCCTCTCATAAAAAGATGGCAACTCTCAGTCAATGATTTCATTAAACAGTATTGTCAACACCTGCTAAGTTAAACACGTCATGTATTTGACACATCTTTAACTCAGTTGTGCGTGTCATAAATAGACACTCACTCCTCTTCTTTCCGAGTACTTCTAGAAACATTGCATAATAGATGTTTAGTCATGTGCCATAACAAATCACTTGTTAAAGTGATTGACAGGTGATAAAAATTAAATGATACAACTTTCTGCAAACTATGGAAGGTTTATTTATTTAATTAATTAATTAAGACTTTTATGGAGTTTAAAAGTCTAGGTGTACTCAATGTAGAATTTTATAATTCTATAAAAATATTGAGATATTCAATATAGACTTTAATGGACTTCATACATTATTCAATTAAAACTTTTTAAAATCCTACAAAATTGAAAGTATTCAATTTATCAATAATTTTAATAGAAATCCATACAGAATAGACTTTGATGGACTTTTGGGTTGAAAATATAGGTAGAAAATTTTTTATTTCTCTTCTGTTTATGCTAAAAATTTCAAAAGACTTTTCAATAATTTTTTTAATTCTCTAGTGCCCCCGAAACATCTAGAGAGAATAACCATACTTCAGCTCCAACTTCGTGCCACACCCAATCCTATTCATCTCTACCGATCGCAGCACAAATAGTTTCTCTCCTAAAACTATTTTTCTTTCCTAAAATTATTTCTCCTTATTTAGCACAAATGGTTTTTCTTCTAAAACTATTTATATCTCTCACCAAATCTGATCACTAATCTTTCAAACCGTGTATAATTTATATTCGCATTTGCAATGTGTCCGTATTTTGAATTTTTCATCTACATAAAAGATGACATTTATTCTTACTTTTGTTTACTTGTCAAGTGATTTATGCCTTGTAGTTGAGGGTTGCTTGTAGATGTGGTGGGGAATAAGATTGAGGAAATACATTTGTGATTCACTTGACACATAATTATTATTCACTATTAATATTCACGTCGTGGGAAAATTAATCTATTAAGTATTAATATTCAATTTTTTCAATATAAAATTTTATAAAAATATTTGAAAGTATGTGAAAGTCTTTTAAACTAAAGGCTACAAAAATCTATAAAAATCCATAAAATATAATGAAGTCCATTAAAAAGTCTTTAAAAATCTTTTAAAGTCTGAATTAAATAAATCCCCTAATTCTTAAGCTTCTATTTGGTAAAATTTGTTTATAAATGTCTATGTGACAACATCTCGTTGGACAATTTTTTGAAACGTTAACAATTTTGGCTGATCAAAGATTTCCCTCCACCATTGTTGACTTTTTAAAAAAAAAAAAGATCAACGAAATATTGTACGTCGCTATTTATAAACAATATTTATAAACAACCGTTTATAAATGATTTACCAAAAAGAGGCTAAATAATTTCTCTCCAGGTGTACATTTGTTTTTCTATTTTACATTTTTTTCCCTCCGGGGATGATAAATTCAGTGATTTAATCTACTAAAATAACATGCCATTTTCCTTCTTATTAGTTTCTATGTAATTTTAATGTGGAAGAGTGACTTAAATTTCAAAATTAAAATTCCAATAAAACAATGTAAGAGCTAGAACCATTTCTTACAACTTTCCACAATAATTGTCTATTATATCAACTGCTATGTAAAGTCCAGGTGTAACATCGTACGCAACGAGCTCAGATTATTTTGTAGCTAAGACTTTTGCATTTCAGTAAAAAAGAAACAATACATTCATGATTGAGGCCAAGAAGAGATAGTCTATAGCAAGGAAATCAAGAAGAAGAAAAGAAGCTAATGAATGGTTTTCTGCATTCACTGAGGTGCAATTTCGTACATCACATATTGAACAATGAACCAGATCCAGTTTGGCAAGTATTAAGAGAAGTGGGAGAAACTGTGAGCCAACGTCATTACTTGTATCCTCTTAATTGAAAGTTATTTAAAAAAAAAATGTTACAAAATGATATTAGCGGATTTTAATATTACGATAAACCAATAATTTTACACTTGCAAGTAAAATGCATGTCCGTTTTCAAACCTAGGATGCGGAGGTTGTGGAGGTGCTGGCGCATATAGGTATCTTCTTTGAGGAACAAATTGAAAGGCTTGGAGGATTGCTGATGGTAGGGCTCAGAGGCGACGAAGAAAAGGGTTTCCAGCATTCGATCCGCACCGAGCCTTATGTCGGCGATAAGACGGCTTGCCTGCCCCAGACGCTCCAAGGCCTGCGCGACCTGCTTCGGCGGCGCGTCTCCCTCCACCGGAACCGGCGGCCCCTGTGATGGTGCTGCCTGCTGCATTTTTATTTGGAGTCTATAGAGTTCAGAAATTGATTGAAGGAGGAGAGGACTTGTGTTTTTGATGCACAACATTCAAAACGGTATTTGAACCGGTCCGGTCACATAAACTGTCGCTGGTTCAGGGTAAATTATACAAAGTTAATTGGCGCAAAACGTCCCTACATTTGGACTCTCTTGTTAAATTCATCCATATCTTTGATTTTTTGCCAATTCCATCCTCACATTTACACTTTCTTGCCGAATAGATCTCTGTCGTCCAAAAATTTATTAATTGACCGTTAACTCATCTATTGACCATTTTTTATGAAGGGCAAAAAAGTTTTTGTATATTCTTTAATTGGGTCCCTACCTTTCACACTTCTTGTGGAATTCGTCCCAATATTTATTTTTTTTAGCAAATTCACTCTTACTTTCACATTTTCTTGCTAAAAACGTCATTACCGTCTAATTTCATCCAAAAATCCGTTAGTTGACCCAAAAATCACCTATTGACTATTTTGTTTTTATAATCTTATTGACTATTTTAATGAAGGGCAAACAAGTTATTTCCTATTATTTAATTTAAAATGATGTAAAAGAAATAATAAAATAAAAACAAACAAAAACAAAAAATTATTTGTTACTGTTCATCTTCTTCCCAACCCTATTCCTACTCGTTTAGTTCAATTACTCTCTTTATTTTTTTCCAATTGCTGTAACTGCGTTTGAGACATCCAGATGTAGATCATAGATAAAACCCTAATCGTCTCTCTCAAGCCTATCATTTTTTTTTTTTTTTTGCGTCAATTTCAGACATAAACATGTGAAACCCTTAATTTCCACCATCTCATCCAATAAATTAAATGCACAAAATTGATTGTTTTCTACCATATCAATCTGAATCATTTCCTACCTTAACACCAAAAAGATGTCCCGGGCAATTACAACAATTGCAAAAAAAAAAAAAAAAAAAAGATATTTAATTGAACTGAACGAGTGGGAATTGGCTTGGGAAGAAGATGAACAGTAATAAATATTTTTGTTTTTGTTTTTATTTTATTCTTTCTTTTACATCATTTTAAATTAAATAATAGGAAATGACTTGTTTGCCCTTCATTAAAATAGTCAATAAGATTATAAAAAAAATAGTTAATAATTGATTTTTGGATCAACTAACGAATTTTTGGATAAAATTAGACGGTAAGGACGTTGTTAGCAAGAAAAGGTGAAAGTAAGGGTGAATTTGCCAAAAAAACAAACGTTGGGACGAATTCTACAAAAAGTGTGAAAGGTAGGGACCAATTGCGCCAACTACCCAATTAAAGAATATACAAAGACTTTTTTGCCCTTCATAAAAAATGGTCAATAGATGATTTAATAGTCAACTAAGCCTCTGTTCGGTTGGAAATTAAATTGGAGAGAGAAGGAATTTAAATTATTTTGTTGATTTATTTGTGTTTTCTAGGTAAGATATGTGGTTAAAAATTGGAGAGAGAAAATATTTATGGTTAAAAAGTGGTTTGGGAAATTGTGTAAATTAATTTTGTGCAATCATTACAAATTAATGTAGTAAACGAACGGAATGTAACATATTTTTGGACAGCAGGGATCAATTCAGCAAGAAAGTGTAAATGTGAGGATGAGATTGTCAAAAAATCAAATATAAGAATGAATTTAACAAGAGAGTCCAAAGATAGGGACGTTTTGCACCTATTACCCTTATACAAAATTCGTCAAAATTTCAAATTTACAATTAAAGTTCTAAACTCATCCAAACTACCACTCATGTTTCAGTTTTTTACCCAAACTACCACTGAGATAAAAAAAAAACAACCAAATTTAATTTGTTTAGGACTAAAAAGTGTAATTTCCATCCCAAAAGAAAATTGCATGAGAGGCCCTCGTTACCACCACTTCTCCAGCAACAACACCACCTCTCCGACAACCGCAACGCCTATTCAACCGTCGCAACCAACCCCGCCATGTCCTCCTCTGGTGTGGTGCAAAATCGCACCCAATCCAGTACGATTTTGCATAAAAAATTTGGTGCAATTTTGCACCGAATTTCCAGTGCAAAATCGCACATGAATGTTTGCGATTTTTCATCTGAATCGTGTGCGATTTTGCACCAGATTCCGGTTCAAAATCGCACCGGAAAGCATCAGAACCGGTGTTTTATGTTCAAAATGTTCCAGATTCAACTCTAGTCTCTAGGCAAGTGTTTTCACTTTTAAGATTTAACTTTAAAATTCAATGCTTACACTATACTTAATAATCCATTTTTCTGTTTTCCAGCACCTTCCAAGAACTAAAGAAACAGAAAGCTATCATTAATAATATACATTTAAGTTCGAAATCGTACCAAATCTCTGGTGCAAAATGAAACCAGAAGATGAAAAGATGGGGGTGGAGAGGTGGTGTGGTTGCTGGAGAAGTCGGTGACGGGGGTCTCTCAAGCAATTTTCTTTTGGGATGAAAATTGCACTTTTGAGTCCTCAACAAATTAAATTTGGTTGTTTTGGAACTGAGTGGTAGTTTGAGTAAGAAACTGAAACATGGGAGGTAGATTGGATAAGTTTTGAACTTTAATGATAGATTTGAAATTTTGCTGAAACATCAGTGGTATTTTGTATAATTGACCCATGGTTCACTGAAAGTCATGGTAGTCATACATGGATAAAATACATTATTGAATACTTTTTACTCAAGTCCATGTTTGTTAAACCTTTTTGTTTTTAAAAACATATATTTTTTAGGTAAAATATGTGGTTAAAAAGTGAAAAAAAAAAATATGTATGATTAAAAAGTGGTTTATAGAATTAAGAATGTTTACCACACAGAGGCTAAAGCATCTCCAATGCACTCTCTGTAAAATAGGTGACACATCAACAAATAGACGAGATTTGTTAAAAATATTTCTTCAATACACTCCATGGATTACAATGTTAAGCTGACGTAACTTGAAAAAAAAAATAGACAATGTAAGATGCTCCATCTAGATGTAGACGCCCCGTAAGACATGACGAGTCAGCATTATATTTTATTTTATAATTATTTTAATAGCAAATGATAAGATTACAACCAACCAACAATTCAATAACAAGTGGATTAAAATTACATGCTTAAATATTAACAGTAAACATATTTGAAAAATTAATACAATAATATATATAGTTACATAATCATGTAGTAATTACTTCACGTTTGTGCAGTTTGATTCTAAATAATAGAAATTACATGATCTATTGTTTATGATCGTCTTACGTTAAGCCATTTTTTTTAGAATCATTTCTTTCTATTTTCATTTTCTCAATCTCACATTCTAAAAAAGAATCATTTTTATGTTTTGTTTTTTAACTTTTAACCACCTGTTAAAAAATAAAAAAATAAATCAAAATCAAAAGTTAGTTATATATTGAAGAATACGAGTAAATCGGTTATTAATTTAAAATTTCAAAAAAAATGCCATCTAATCAATATTTTAAATGTAAAATGAACTATTGGAGAGTAAATTTTAGTATTCTCCGTCTATTTATCAACGTTCTCTAGAAGTCCGTCTATTTCATTGTCATATCAGCCACAATTCAAGGAATACATTGGAGGTGCTCTTAGAGCATCTGCGATGTACAACATGAATTTGGACGAGATGACAATGAAATAGACGGATATTTATTTTTTTAGCCACATCACTTAATATTTTAATCTACGTTGTACATTGAAAAAATATTTTTAACTCATTCCTTCTATTTGTAGACACGTTAAGTCATTTCACTCAATTCTTATAGCACATTGGAGATATCTTTAGTGTCACCTATAAAAATACAGTGATCATTGATGGATATGACATATTATTATTATTATATTAATTAATTAAAACATGATACCTTGAATCCCAGTCATTCAAATGAAATATCTCGACATCACACACACTATTTATTGTTGCGATTTAAATAGAAAATTTTATTCCGTATACGTATAGAATTGTGCAGTGAATTTTTTTTCGTTTAAATGGGTTATAATTGGTTTCACCAAAATAAAAATTAGGAGGAGGAGGAGGAGGTGATAGTAACTTGGTCTGGGCATCTACCATTGATTAATGTTATTTGTAGAGGTGACAAAAAATAAGGTGACGAGATTATGTGTCTTGATTTAAGAGTTAATTTGATTGGTAAAGTGATAGAATTATGTCATATATGTATTATGGCAATTTCTTTATCATCTTTCAAGTCCAAGTAGCATGACTCCCTACCATTAACCCCACGGTGATCGACTTTTCAATTTATCTACGCGCTCCATTTTCCTTATTTCTGTCCAATACTTACCAAAAAAAATAATAATAAAATAAAATATAAAACATTTTGAGTTTAATTATTGCATAGTTATTATTACTTCCACAAATGTTTACTCGTAATTAATTTTTAAAAATCAACCTCATTGAATTAACCCCACATTATTAGACAGAAGTGGTCTCACAACCTTAATTTCGTTCAATTTCACTATAATATAAATATTGAATATAAGGAGTCTTAGGTGTGTTTGATTGTGAGGATGGAAAATGGATGATTCGAGTTGGGTTCAAATAAGTTGGCTCTCGTTTTAAACTCCCAAACCTAAAGTAACTAGCGTGAAGTTCTGTCTCTCTCAAAATTTAACCTCTGCCTCCAGCGATCTCCTCTCCAACGAGTAGGGACGGGCAAGTGGCAACATTGGCATCAATATCTCCTCTCCAACATGTAGGGATGGGCAACAAGTTGCATCAAGATATCCTCTCCAATGATAACTTTAGCCTCCTGTCTCCAACGATCTCCTATCCAACGAGTGGCATCAAGATCTCAACAAATGAAGAACAAATCTGACTTCTCGAAAGACCACAAGTCAGATTTTCAGAAACTTGCATGTTTTATTTCTGAATCATAGATTTTATTGTATTCTTACTTGAGAAGTTGAGATATTATATCTTTGATTATATAATGTCTTCTATATTTGGCTTTTCAAATGGTGGTTTTTCAAATGGTGGTTGTGGTCTCTTCTTTCTTGGATCCTCCGATGACGACTCTGGAAAGTTGTATATATAAGTTGTATATATAAATTTTATGCAACTTTTTTTTTAGGGTTATGGATTGGTAACACAAATAACCCGACCCGACCCAGTTCCAGATTAATTAAAATGAGTGTTTTCGAGTTGGGTCGAGTTTGGACCAAAATCAACCCAACATTTTGTCCAGCCCTACAAAAAAGGCAAAGAATCATTTTTCCAACTTTTGAGGCAAAACAAATGCATGAACACATGGGCTGGAAAATAATTTTCATGGCAAATTTGGTTTATCAATCACCACAAAATGATGAAAGTTGGAAAACAATTTCTTTTTCCATGAAAAATTTTGAGGAATCAAACACAACCTTAATTTCTCAATTAGGTCATTAAACCTGAATTTTTAATTTCAAATTTCATCACTCTGTTACATTTCATAATTGCTCGAGTAACAATCATAACTGGAAGTGAACATTAAAACGTAATGGAAGATACACATCAATTACCAAGATCCCATCATAAATCTTCTTCATTCATGAGTCATGAAGGTAATCCCCACCCTATTACAGAGACCAGGCACATATTGTTAAATGAACAAGTAGATTAAGTGTAACCAAACACCAAGGAACAAAACAATTTGAGATCACAAGTATAAAAGCCGAAGATATTGACGAACCTTGGTTCCTATGGCAAAGTTGCAAATCAATAAAGGGACGAACATCACTTCGAAATGGCCCCTCAAAGTCCCTTAAAATACAGCCATCACTCATCAGCATCAAGGTAACAGAAGTAAACTTGACATAGAAGATCCATCATCCAACACGATGAAGCCTCCATAATAAGAAGCTGTTAGAGATTCCTGCACGACTCAACATGACCAACATCTAGGCACACGATAGGGAGAGAAACCCGACAAAAGCTATATGTCCAACATCTTATAGTCAGCAAGATGTTATAATTTCTTACAACAAGCATTATAAGAAATGGAATGGAATGCATGTTTTGATTCCTCTGAAATTTCATCATTCTTCAGACTACAAAGTATATTCCATGACTGTGTGCTTTGAACTCTAGCACATTTGCAACTATAACACACACTTCAATCACTTGAAAAAGCTATGGACACATTTGTATTGTTACATAATTAATAACACGAATTAACATCTTTGTTGAAGAAGCCAGCTGTCACAAATCAACAAGTAGACATTTGGGATGGGTTAGACGAGAATGCGGAGAGAAAGATTCACCTCCACCCGGTCACCTTTGGCGTGGTAATTGTTCAAAAGCAATAATAAGCGAGTTGGATTGTCCCTCAGCTATCAACTTTCAGTTAAAAATGAATGAATTAGTAGTTAACAATCCCACTTGATACTAATATACACACAGGACTACCATCTCTCAGTTTGCAATCAGTAGACGCAGTATCATAGTATATGTCTCTCTTTCATTGAACTTCTTTAAGTGCTAGATTCAGCTCCTGTGCAGACTTGGCAACTGAACCCCCTCTTCTGCAAAACACAACCCAAACAGATGTCAAATCAAAGTAATCTTTGTCCCACATAAAAGCAGTAAATGATGAGAAGCAAACACACCTGGTAAGGAGGGGAAGGCAACGCTTGACTTTCTCGAGTTCCACAAAGCACATGTTGCAACGTTCCAGCCTTTCGACGAGAGTAATTAGAATTCAGGGGCAAAATATGAAATCAACTGAGAAATATAGCTAGGAAAAATCAATCAAACCTTTGCTCTGCCTCAATATTCACACCAACAGACGATTGTGCAGACAATGAAGAATAGATCACCGAGCCAAATACTTTGACTAGTTTAATCAGCATCTCCAGTGAAATATCTTTATGCCTAATGATGAACAGTCGTTAGATTTGACATGAAAGGCACCAGCCAGAAATAGTTTTTTAACAATTGGGAAAAAGAAATCTGGTTATTGGTCAAGCTAGAATCATCATGGTATAATACTGCATCAATTACCCCAACCTGTGAACTAAAAAAAAGTTACCAATGAGAAAATAAATGATTCTTGAAAGCAAAGGGGTACTAGTGAAAATATGAGTGTAACCCAAAACAAACTAAAGGACCAAGCTGAAGTCCTTTTGGGATGAACTGGCATCTTACAATGATATTCCTCCTTGTACTTAACCTCTTCCAAGGTATTTCTTTCCAGGAAACTACTGATAATGTTCTCATCAGAAATACAGACACGTGGCCTCTTGTGAATTTTTTTCCACATTTGAATATCTGATAATAGGTTTCACAAGGCGAAAGGGATAGGTATTTAAAATATACAGGTTAGGAATCAAACTGGAGCTTCTAGTTCAGTTGAACAATATTTATCATAGAATATCCGAATCTCATCCAACAACGATATCTAGCTAGCTTTACCAGGAAACCAGCTGGTTGAGCTAATTATCACCTCAGCTACAAATATCCTCTACAAGCAGTATTAAATGGATGCAAATGTCAGAAGTGTTAAAAGAATTATGTAGAAATTTATATTACCTATCCATGTCACTTTCAAGTAGTCCTGTGAGCAAAGGCAAAAGACACGTGCAAATATCTAATGTGACAATATCAGTTTTTTCTGCTAGAAGGCACGTTACATCTGCAAGAACCTGCATTCCCAAGAACGATGAAGAAGATGAGATTGAGAGTTCATTTGCATTGAAAATGTGAAATTTACATTACATTAGTAGTACTGCTACTATTGGTGAAATAGGGGGAAAATAAACTGCTTTCTCTTCCCCACACAGAATCAGAAATACAACGCTTACACAATGATCAGCCATTTTCTCCATTGCGCTAAAGGCCCCTTTGATATCATGCCGTTGCCAGTAGTTGTGGACTACCTGGCGAAGAGATGAAATCTGATTAAACAGGTCTATAGCTAAATTCAAACCACATTCTCAATACAACAAGAAACCATTTTCATTGAAAAAATAATAACTAAGAAATTTTAGTAAGGACAATTTCTTTAAACATCTTTCGCTTTAATTTACAGAAGTTGGTTCAAGAATGTAAAAGCATCCAGGACAAAAACACAAATGTAACTCCCCCCTTTAGTATTAAATGCATTTAAATTTCCAGCAATATTTGTTTCTTAGGTTTGAAAAAAGGGAAATGGGTACTAAGGCCTTTTTTCCTTCGTGAGACGAGGCATAAGTCTCGAGGCGCTCTGAGGCGTAAGTCTCATCGTGAACCAAAAAATTTAGTAACAATATAAAAATAAACATGCAATAACATAAACAAAATATAAAAGTTTACAAAACAACAAATTACTTAAAGTATCAATGTAAATAAGCATAAAATAAATCAATAAAGACAAGTAGCAATTCAAATCAGATAAAGTATCTATATTTTTTTCTTTTTCCATTTTGTTTTAGGATTAGTTTGAATTATTTACTTTTATTTATAGCAAATCAGATAACAAGTTTAGGTTCTAGTATCTTAAATATCTGATTAAATTATTCATTCAGATTTGAGGTAAAATTGATTCCTAAAATGTGTGAATCTTTGGGTTTTAAAAAGTTGGGGTTATACGTGAGGCGCATGCCTCGTCGTAATTAATGAGGCGCGTATCTTGAGGCATAAGTCTCACTCAGCCCTTAAAAAATACGAGTATTGAAGCGTTTTTTCAATATTTAAGCCTGATGCAAGTCTCAATATCCTGAGGCGGAACTTTTTTTTTTTTTGTTTTTAACTATGGACTTGCTTTTGGTCCTCAATTATTTTGGGTTGTTCATTTGATTGAAACATCCAGGTCTTCTATTGTAGCAGTGTTCAGCTCCACATTTAGCCTCTGTTCAATATGGGTTAAAATCAATTTTTAGTAAGGCCTTGCCCTTGTTTGGTTCCCTTTAAAATTTTCTCTTTTTTCTACAGTGCTGAATGAATCTCAATAATCCATTAAAAGTCAAGCACACAATATTTGACTTTTCAACTAAATCTCAATCATCCATTCTTCTAAACTATTTTTAAACAATACCAAATACACACCTTGTTTGATTCCAATTTTTTCAAAACTCTTTTTTCTCATACTCATTTCAACAACAAATTTACATAATAAAATATTCTACATAAAAATCCAAAACTTTTTCCTAATTTTCAACCACACATTCTCCAAAAAAATCATTATTCAAACAGTCACTTACTCGTTAAAATGGACATCAAATGGGGGCTAAATTTTGATAAAGTAGATAAAATGTGTGGTTGAAAAGTTGTGGGTTACATAAAATATGTCGTTAAAATTAATTGTTGACTTTAACTAAGCCTGTTTGGTAAAAGTTTTTTGTTTATAAACAAATAATGTGATATTTTTGAGGTAAAATATGTGATTGAAAAGTGATTTGAGAAAATGCATATGGTTAAAAAGTAATTTGGGAGAATATGTTGTTTATAAACAAGTTTACTAAACGGAGGCTAAGATTTTAATCTAAATTTTAATTCACACCAAACATGGGCTTCAAATTACAATTAAGAATATGGTAACAAATAAACCTCCCCCACTAGTCGTGCCCTCCCGACTACCATAATGAACAAAACATATGTAAGGAGCCTATGACATTACACAACAATGACTCACCTTGCAATTACTCTAATCAGGTAAATAAGAAGCAAGCGGCATGCATTATCAACAACAATGAGCATCTGAATTATGTTTTTTCTAAAACAAATTAACTTCCACGAGTAAGTTATGAATTCTATTTCAGGCAACGTTTCATATCTCAACCTACAAGCGGAAATAAAATGTAAGGGGGAATCTCTTCAAAATCACTTTGCTTCTATTTTGCTAAAAAAAAGTTCCAAGCCAATTGTCATATTCACCATGGCCTTGAGCTGAACCATTTACATAGCGAAGTTCAGTTTCAAGGATAAGCAATTAGTGCAAGTTCATTTCTCATCATGCATTGACACCGCTTTTTATATTGATGCCTCAATACTCTCTTGTTAGAAGCAAGCATCCTTGGTAAATTACTTCTTTCCACATCAATATGTAGTGAGTGGAACTTGCATCTGCCATTCCAGTATCATTTCATTCCTTCTCAGAGGATAGTTTAGACTAATGTTGTAACGACCCGAGACCCACTTAACGGATTGTCCCGATCGTTAGATGACGACATACTGTCCCCATTGTATCAACATGAATCTTTTCAGCATGCTTTGTTCTCACTCGCATGCTTCTCGAGAAAACTTCACAGGAAGTTATCCATCATAGAATTGTTCCAAACCAAGCATGCTTAATTGTGGAGTTTCTAAAGATGAACTTCTAAAAAAGAAAGTGCACCTTGTTAGTATGAGTAGCACCTATCAAATCTTTTAAGCTTTCCTGGCTTGGGTGTTACAATCACCCCCTGTTAGACTCATGATGTCCTCATCGCGCTTAAACCATCTTAGGATTCGTTGCCAAGCGTTGGGATTCTAGAGGTGGCTCCTACGGTTTCAAGAGGTGGCTCCCACCATATGACGTAACACTTTGTCCCGCATAGCACTTAGTTTTCGATTTACGACTGGTGCTGGCTCTGATACAATTTGTAACGATCCAAGTCCCACTTAACGGGTTGTCCCGGTCGTTAGATGACGACGTACTGTCTCCACTGTATCAACATGGATCTTTTTAGCATGTTTTATCATCATTGGCAAGCCACTCGAGAAAACTTTCCAGGAGGTCACCCATCATAGAATTGCTCCAAGCCAAGTACGCTTTACTGTGGAGTTTCTAACGATGGACTTCCAGAGAAGGTGCACCTTGTTAGTATGAGTAGCACCTATCAAATTTTTTAAGCTTTCCTGACCTAGGTGTTACAGATATTGCAGGTTGGAATGTTGTTATTTTTGCTAAAAAATGCCAACATTGTGGGTGACACGTCATGCTTTTTGGGTTTGCCACTTGTAATTGTATAATCAATTTGGCTTCCTAAACTTTTAACTTACCCAGAATAAATGAGAGTTCATTTCTCCTCTTGCTGAAATTTCACAAATCTTTTGCACGAATTTAATAATTTACTAAAAGAGGCGTTGATCTTTGTACACTATTTTGGCATGAAAAGTAACTTGTTGGACTGAGGATAATCCCAAGTTCTGTGTGCAGGGATATTTCTGAATATTTCACAGGCGTGTAATGAATCTAAGAACAAGGATATGAAATATTGACCATAATAGGTACCTGTAATTTGGCTAGACGAGACTGCATTGAGCCAACAAATTGTTCATGTTGTTCCATAAGGCCAGCAATAGCATTCTCCTCACTAGCGAACACTGACTCATTTTTGCCTATTGAAGGATAGCCTCTCTGTCATGGTAAACAGGATGATAAACACGAGTGATTCATAATATCGAGAGTAAGGTAGAAAGTGCTAATACCTACAAAATTATATTACACAAGCTAGAATTTAAATAGAATAATTAAGAAATATCATTAGGCCGACTTGAAAGGGCCTTGAGCCCTTGACAATCTCTTAAAGCAATTATCAGAGAACAAAAGGGTCAAGATACACGGTAATTATACGTCCGAACATAAAGTCAGCTTACACATCTGCCACCCACGTAAATGCATATTTTCATAAACTATATGATATCAGCTAAAGTTTTGCACTAAAATAACTGTATACTTGGGAGATTAAAATCATAAACTTAAGTAAGATACTAAAAAAAGGGAAAACAAAAAGGATTATGGAGAATTACGTTTCAAATATAATGTAGTAAATGAACCCTAAAAAAGGCAAAATTTCCAATCAGCTCCAAACTAAAATTCAAGAAAAAAAATGATATCCTTTAAATCTTGTCAGGAAGGTGCAAAACTAAAGCGCCAAGCCATAAAGACTAAGCACAATCTCTCATTCCTCCTCTCCACAATGACTACAGATAGTATTCATCTGCCTACCCTAGTCCCATTTCATTTTTTTTTTTCCATTTCCTCATAGATTTCTCGTCCCCTTTCTCTCCAGCAGATTTGACACATTAGACATGCAACAAATGTTTCAGCTTCTACCTCCCTACCCCCAACATGCTGCAACTGTATATGTGGTCATGTCTTCAAAAGCCCACATTTAGATTTAATCAGAGACTTCTAGCATTGAAGGTAAAAAAGAATAAAATATCATTCGTCAAATTAATTATATAAGCATAATTTAAGTAGGCACTTGAATGAACCACTCATTACTTTACCAGCCACATTAGAAATACTAATATGAAAATAGAAGAGTGAATAAAAGCCAGAACCAATGTTACAAAATAAGAGTTCACTTACAGCAGGTAAATTTCGGGAGAGAGTGCTTGAAGCAAAAACTGAATGGTTAGATATTCTATCTTTCTTCTCCCAATTTGCAACAAGTCGTGTTCTACCTAAATTTGGTTCAGAACCAAAAGCCGTGTTAATTAAGAAACGGTCATTAATTGCTTGCTAAAGCTTAGAAAAGCTAGTTATACCTCCTTTTTTATTTTCCATGAGAATGGTATCCCCATGCATGTTGTTCTCGCAAAATTCATCTTCAACCAAAGAGAACTTATTAACAAACCAAATAAAGCAAAAAAAAAAAAAAAAAAAAAATTATATTCAAAGATATAGGCAGACTAAAAAAAAAAAAAAACAAACAATTAATAGTACAGCATGAACAAGTAATGAAGAGAAAGACAACCAGTTGGCCATAATCGACATTAGTATTAGGCAGTATTTGATTGGCAAGGATTTGCCTAGGAAGTAGGAAAACTTATGCCATTTTCCATCTTTTTAGTTGTTTGATTGTATACTTTTGCCTAGAAATTCATTTGCCTCATTTGATTGGGAATTGTGAAATTCTTAGTTTTTAAGGAAAACCAATTCTCTAAACTTTGGTGAGAATTGGTTTGGCAAATCATTTTCGTCACGTTTGATCCTTTTTGTTGTTAATTGACTTATTTTTTACCAGAAAATTAACATTATTATTGCCAAGTATCAACGTGTGAAAAAAAAATTAAAATTTTTTTTTTTTATTATTAAAATAACTATATTTTACTTTATTTTCCATGGAAAATAATGTCGATCAAGCAACAAAACATTGAAAATTTCTCACTTTTTCCATCTACAAAATTAAACCAATCAAGCACGTTAAATTTCCAATTTTCAATTCCCTAAAATTCATTTTCATTCCACCATAATTCCACACTCGCTATCAAACGGACCCTTAGTGACCAAATCCAAAAACTCATTGATTTCAACAAGAAATTCCATGTACTTCGACATGTGCCAAATAAGGCCTCATTGTAGCTTTGATGGTCCATAATAAAAAGTTTTATAATGAACCTTGGCGAGGCTTTATGTGGCACAATCACCACCACACTTGACAAGATGTAGTACATAATCATAAAGTGATTGGAAGGACAACGCTGGATAAGACAGTATGTAGCACATATTCATAATGAGGATAACACGAGGAGAAGGATGTGCCAAAAAGGAATACGTACAACTTTCACGCTGGCATGAGTTAAGAGCATTGATCGAAGCATTTATTTCAAATTTTCCAGCAAGCATACGCTTATCGTCCTTGGCATTTCTCTCAACTGCAGAAACCCCAATATTTGAGCTCCTAACTTCGGTAAAGGTACTCCTATCTGAAACCTCACCATAATCAATAGCCTTTGGGTTCTCATTTTCAGACAATGAAGAAATAGTAGACCTCTCCAAGTCATCTCTGACAGATGAAAATTTTAGAACATCAGATGTTTTTGACTGCATAGATAGTGGCAATGTTCTTACTGGAGCTCCTTCTTTTCTTTGTTCAGCGGCCTGCTCTATTCTTGGGTTATTTCTTGGCACAACCAAAGGTATAACTTCTGATCTATTGAATACTGAAATATTGGGTGTTGACTGGACCTTTGCAGGATGCCTCTTGGGGGCTGTCTCACTGGGAACTGCAATTGAATTGATTTGAGTGGTTCTTGGAACACTACTGAGATTTCCCCTTTTTGGAGTTGCAGGGGCACTTGCAGCAGCTTCATGCAGCCCATACAACAACATTAATACATTTTAAGAACCAAATTAGGTAGAGAAGGAAAAAGGACTGACAGAATGATAAAATACTCAAATCGTGCTGTTAAAGAAGTCTAAAATGATTAATGAAAAATAGGTTACTAAATTAAACACAAAATCTAAACAAGGAGACATCGTAAAGAATTACACGCAAGAGATTTAGAGTCCCTATTCAGATCTGAATTCTGTGAGACCGAAAGCCTTGGAAGAGGTCTAGTTTCCTTCGCAGAATCAGAATTTTGTGAAATGGAAAGCCTGCCCAAATTGCCCTTAACAGTGTCCTCAGTAAGTATTGTAGAACCACCAGAATTAGATTTAGAGTCTAAACTGACATCCAAACAAGCAGCACTACCAATTTCATATGGTTCAGTACGCTGCCAAAATCATATGGTAACAAATAACCATCAATTCAATTATCAAATAAGAAAAAGATTAAGAACAGTAGACAACAGATACTGGAAAAGATTAATTTATACCGAGATGTCTACAACCCATACTCCAACACAACTTTGGTTATACGAACATCCCAGAAGCTTCCCTTCATGAATATTGAGATCTGATAATCTAGACCACCCCACATCTACAGTATCATGACATCTAATTGGTTCCCATGAAAAGACCTACGACATACAAATTAGCAGAGAAAAGTGATACAAACGACAATATATCAATATATTATTTCCTAATAAACAAAAAGGATACAAAAGCATACTTTCAAATTCTCATGCAAGCCACAAAGAAGGGTTCTCCCATCAGGATTAAAGGTCATACAACGCACACCTGTGGACTGGTTTGGAAACAAGAAACAGTAGTTATTTCAAAATCATCAGATAATTAAGAAGTTTGATCAAACTTTGAAGGCAACACCAAAATTTTGGCCCATGGCAAGCTGTAAAAGGCAAAAAATAGTAGGGAAAAACTTCAACGACATCAAAGAAAAGATACCTCAGGCCCAGCTGAACCTATCAGTTCAAATGTTTCAAGATCCCAGAACTTAACAGTCCTGTCAGCTGAACCTGCCAAAAAAGGCCACTATATATTTATTAGAAGATCAGCAAAGGCAACATTGACTATATCTAATTGAACGAATACATATATGGCAGAGTAAAGGTCTACAAACTAAATCAAGGCTCAGTTTGAAAAGCATATTTAGCCACAACATATGGTGGGCAAAAGTTGATTCTCTATAGCTTCAAATCAAAGCAGAAAAAAGGACAAATGATTCTCAAACACAAAGTTCCTGTATATGCGTATATTTTCTTGTGTGGATAAAATAACAAGTTAATAAGTAACTAACACGGATTTCTATACATTTTAAGCCTTTCAATCAGAACGGAAAACAAGTGGACAAAACAAACTAAGATTCTGATATGCAGCAACCAAAGGTGACAAAAAATTAAGAACGACGTTATTTTGGTTATGGAAATAAAATGAATATGTGACTTCATGAGGGAAATCAAATGGATAAGGAAGTGAAAGTTTATATAAAACCATGAATCCATGATGTAGTTTTGAAATTCAATAACATAGAAACTTTCTCCTTTCTCCATATCTATTTCCTCCCTTCACTAGTATGGTAGAACCTTTTCAAAATCTAGAAGTGGTGAGCCTCAATTTTTATAATTCATAGTGTCTTCATGATTAGCAACTTGTTTAGTTCTATTCAATTTCACCTGAAACACATAAAGTCAAGATGCTAAATTGACAATCTTAAGAGACTCGTGTCAGAATTTTAACAGCTCTTAAGTTATGTAAAATAAATGGTAAACAAGTTTAGGAACATTTTACATCCTCCTAGAGCTATTTTTGCACTATTTAATGCAATCAAGAAACCTATGGATTTGTCGGACTCTAGGCAGTATGTATTAATGCCTTCTCACGTCTTATTCTGTCTTCTTCCTATAATAGGTTTCATCTTCCGCAGTAAGATACATATTCAACCAGCAGTATCGCGCATTAAAACTCCCATTCAAAAAGGCTACACCAGTCCTATAAAAGGCACAGAGCCACAGAACCTGAATATGGTTTAAATTAGAGTATAATTGATGAGTTCAAAAGAACTAAAAAGGAACACTTCCAGATAAGTTAAAGAAAATGCAATATTATGAGTATAAAATTGACGAATTTTTCCGCTGCCTTTCAAATAGTGGCTTCAATTTCAACACATGAAGAATGAAGCTTACATTTTGGATACAATCTACACTGATAGCAATGTTTGTTAGAAAAATAGAAAATACAATTGGTTTTTATTCAAAATCCGACAATTTCAAAATTACACTTCAGTCTCGTCTTTGCTTACTCTTAAATGGAAATGTTTGTGATGTCTTGATTGCAACCTGACATAACGTTGCCACACCCCTACTCGTAATACTACTCTTCAGGACCTTCAACCACCATTTTGATCTATCATATTTTTAAGTTGAAGATATAAACCAGCAATATGGCATGTACTGTTGCTGAAGTAGTAAACCAAAGAAGTTGGCAGACAGCATACTATTGAGAACATAAGTTTTGCAGATCTATAATACGACTACTATAGTTTTCCAACCTGTTGCCAACAAAAACTCATTGGGGTGGAAATCGATGCATTGAACCTGGCCCTCGTGACTTTTGAACTCATGCAACAGCTTTCCGGCAGTTAAATCCCACAGCTGTCACAAAGGAATTTATATTTAGTAACAAAAATATAAGAACAGGGCACAAATACATGTAAATCTCCAGCTATGCATCACAAAGGCTGAAATCATAAAAATGCTTCATCCCAGAATCGAAGAAAAAGGATAAATGAAGACCTTCAATAGGTAAAATACTGAGACTTATGTATTATGCCAGCAAAAAAAATAAGACATTTGACAATGTGATAATGATTTACATCTGGAAAAGTGAGTACAGTACACCAACGTGTATAGCAGTGATTGATTTCAAGTTCCCCCATCTCTCCTAGATAAATCACAGGCACAAGGATGGGTAAACCAAAAGGAAAAAAAACACCAAGAAATTGAAAGATCTTACCTTCACAGTGTTGTCCTCTCCTCCAGACACCACCCAGCGGCCATCAGGTGTAAATCTGATGGCATTAACACCCCGTGTATGACCCTTGTATGTATGTATACACCCTTTTCTTCGAATATCCCATATTTTAAGATTTGTGTCCAGAGATCCAGATGCAAAGAACTCCCCAAAGGGATGGAAGTCCAACGATATACAATTGGAGCGGTGACCAGTGAGAGTGCGAATAACTATCAATCACATGAAAACCGAAGTCAAACACAATGATTTTCCTCTGTTTGAAAGGATTGCTAAAATACAATCCATCATGCCTATATAATATAAGTGGGTTAAAGAATGCATACTCTTAGCCTCCTCTAAATCCCAAAGCTTAATGGTACCACTCGCAGCTCCAGCAGCTACCAACACTTCAGAAGAATCAAAGCTTACGGAATCAACTCCACTTGAATGACCCGACAAACTCTAGGCAGTGAACCACAGGTACAATAACCAATGAGAAAAGATAAGGGGCAAGTTGTCATTATAGACAATAATGCTTCTATAAATACCATGACAACCAAGAAAAAGGGGGAAATAGTTGAATTTTATGAAAAAGAAAGGAGATGGGTCTGTCCCCTGTTGTGAGTTTGTAGAACCCCAAAAAAGCACAGTTTAACATATGAAGGTTGAATCAAGGTATAAGAAAATATGAAGGCCCCAAAAGGAAAGGGCAAAGCGAGAATTGAACTAACCAGTATGGCATTGGGCTTGCCAATGGCCCAAAGGTTGACCTTATGATCTTCTCCTCCGGTCACAAGAACCCTTGACGATTTCCTCCCAATCTTTAAGCAGTTCACACTTAAAGAATGAGCTACAAATTCCTCTAAATATACCATTAAGGCTACCATCTAATAATTGAGATACACAGTTTAATGTATTTTTTGAATATGCGATGTTTCACAGCTGAGGCCAGCAAAACCAGAAGCTGCACATGATTCCTTGTTTCTCAGTGATTAAAAATTGTGATGCTCTAATTTAAGGGCTGTCTCACATATTTTACCTATGAGTTTACTTCAACAGTTTTTTGCTTGTCTACTCAAAAGCATGCATCCATATCCAGTTCAATTTATTCGCAGTTGTAAACAATCATGTTCATGGGCTCTTCGTTAGCCATTTGCCAATATTCATTCTCAGTTCTTCCCAAACTTCTATCCAATCAATTTTAAAAACCTAATCACAAAAGCATAAGAAAAAAAAAATGAAAGAATACCTTGATAGAATAGGAAAAAGATTTATCCACTTTGGTATTTACTCATTTCATAAAGTTAATTTCTAATCACATAAAACCTTAGCTCTTCGACTCAAGCACACTACATCACAATATCAAGAGAAGTCTTTGGTAGTATAAAAAATGTAGTCCAAACAAAACATGAATTTCCATAGAGCCTGTCCGGTGTAGGAGAAATTGGAGAGAATTTTGAATGTGTGGTTGAAAAAGTTTTGAAAATCATGTTAAGTGGTGGTCCCACAGAAATGTTTGGTTGAAAATAAATTTGTGCCGAAAGTTGAAATTTTTTTCCTCAACCAAACAGGGGCTTAACATCAATAATGATACAATTAATAAAAAACAGAGTAATCGAGCCTATAATTTTTCCCCCTCTAGATCCAATCACATTCATCGAAGTTTCTTTCACGATTATAATTGTATTTGAAAAAAACAAAATGAAGTGAAGTGAAAGAACAACAAAAAATGGATACGTAGCTTGTAAGCACGTTTGGTGGTGGTCGTCATTTGCAGGTCTGGACAATCGGGGGGAAGCGAAGCGGCAAAAACCCTAGCACAACCTCCAGGTCAGCAGAAATGGAGACGCCGCAGTATTGCTGTGTTGGCTCAGTCCAGATCTTAAAAGACACTTCCCAGCACTTGCACTGATTTGAAATTTTATGCTATAAGTCTGCATTTACTAACTCGCATCTTATCATGAGAATATAAATATACTGTGAATAAATTAGCCTAATCAGTATCAGTGTATCACATCTCTCTCTCTTTCCTTCAATGTTTGCTCGAGATGATAGCAGGAAAATATGAATTTGTGAATAAATAAAAAAATAAACCAAAACGAAGAGAGAGAAAAAGGTTGGAGGAGGGGGAAGAAGAGAAATTGTTTTCAAGATCCCTGCTGCTTCATATCATAATCATAGAACAACAATGTCGTATCTTAAAATGAAACTTCAAAAAATGAACTGTATTATAATATTATTCATTCATTTCAAAAACAATCCCGCAATTATTTAAAAAATAATAAAAATAATAATAATAATAAATATATATATATATATATATATATATATATATATAAACAAATTAACCATCACAAAAAATACACACACTTATTTGCCAAATTTGGAAAGTTCTTGCAAAAAAAAAAATCATTAAAGTGCAATAAGAATTAGAATCATTTCAAAATGTAAAGATTTGAACACTCCAAACTCCAAAGTGTAATAATTACAAATTTGAATTACATTTTTGTGGTAGTTAATTTTTTTTAAAAAAAACAAAGAATATGATATTTTCGAGGTAAAAATTAGTAGTTAAAAATTTGAGAGAAAGATATGTGTGATTAAAAAGTAGTTTAAAAATATATTATTTAAAAACATTTTGTCAAATAGAAATGCTTCGTTCCAATTCAAAAAAAGGACAATTTGAAATTATTTTTTATTTTTCTTTAAAAAAAAACAAATGTGTTTTTAATTATTAAACAGAGATGCTTCATTCTTTTCCTTTTTTTGTGAAAAAATGTGAAAAATTTACGTCAAAATCATTAAAAATCTAATTTAAAAAAAAAAAAAATATATATATATATATATATATATATATATATATATATATATATATATATATAACAAATTAACCGTCACAAAAAATACACACTTTCCCGCCTAAAATAACTTGTCAAATTTGGAAAGTTCTTGCAAAAAAAAAAAAATCATTAAAGTACAATAAGAATTAGAATCATTTCAAAATGTAATGATTGAACAATCCAAACTCCAAAGTGTATTAATTACAAATTTGAATTACACTTTTGTGGTAGTTAATTTTTTTTAAAAAAAAAACAAAGAATATGATATTTTCGAGTAAAAATTAGTAGTTGAAAATTTGTTAGAATGATATGTGTGATTAAAAAGTAGTTTAAAAAGTGTTATTTAAAAACATTTTGTCAAATAGAAATCTTTGTTCCAATTCAAAAAAATGACAATTTGAAATTATTTTTTATTTTTATTGAAAAAAAAAAAAACAAATGTGTTTTTAATTATTAAACAGATATGCTTCATTCTTTTCCTATTTTTTGTGAAAAAATGTGAAAAATTTACGTCAAAATCATTAAAAATCTAATTTAAAAAATAAATAGATAGTTTTCGATTGTTATAAAAAAGTATTCAAAATCCGTAATTTAGAAATTTTGTTAAATTTATAAAAAAAAAAAAAAAAAAAGATTAGTCAACAATATTCTATTTAATCTTATGTAACCACTTTGGTCAAGTAATATTAAATTATTTCCAGAAAATATATAAAATTATATTATAAAATGTGTTGACAAATATTTAAATAACCCGAAAATATTTTAATTTAAAGAAAGAAAAATATTTTAGTTTAAATAACTTAAAAACATTCCATATATTGCATATTTTTTATAAGTTTCCAATTAGATTATATATATATAATGACCAATCCATAAATTTTCTTCCAAATCAAATAATCTCATACTTGTTTGAATTTAATTTTCTTTTAGATTGAATAATTTTATACTTGATTGAATATTTTATATATTTTTTTTTAAAATACAGTGTTCATTTATATTATTTTTAATTTTTTATTATATCTATCTATATATAAAAACAAAGTAGCTTTGAAAAAAAATACACGCACTTTTCCGCTTAAAATTACTTGCCAAATTTGGAAAGTTCTTGCAATAATTAAAAAAAAAAAAAAACTCATTAAAGTGCAATGGAAATTAGAATCATTTCAAAATGTAATGATTGAACAATCCAAACTCCAAAGTGTAATAATTACAAATTTCAATTACACTTTTGTGATAATTAAGGTTGTGTTTCGCAACCATGTTTTTAACATATTTTTTCCTACACAATTCTCTAAATCACTTTTTAACCACACATATTTTCTATCTCCATTTTTCAATCACAAATTTAACCTAGAAAACACAAAAAAGTGTTTTTAAACAAAAAACTTTTAACAAACAAAGGTTAATTTTTTAAAAAAAAAGAAATGAATGTGATGTTTTCGAGGTAAAAATCAGTGATTGAAAAATTAAGAGAAAAAAAATATGTGATTAAATATTAGTTTAAAAATGTGTTGTTTAAAAATATTTTGTCAAATAGAGATGGTTCGTTCCAATTCAAAAAAAGGACAATTTGAAATTATTTTTTATTTTTCTTGAAAAAAAAATGTGTTTTTAATTGTTAAACAGAGATGTTTTATTTTTTTATTTTTTATTTTTTGTGAAAAAGATGAAAAATTTACATCAAAATCATTATAAATCTAATTTAAAAAATAAATAAATAATTTTCGATTGTTATAAAAAAGTATTCAAAATCCTTAATTTAGAATTTTTTTTTAAATTTATAAAAAAAGATTATTCAAAAGTATTCTGCTTAATCATAATGTAACTAATTTGGTAAAGTAATATTAAATTATTTCCATAAAATATATAAAATTATATTATAAAATGTGTTGAAAAACATTTAAATAACCCGAAAATATTTTAGTTTAAAGAACGAAAAACATTCATTATATTGCGTATTTTTTATAAGTTTCCAATTAGATTATATAGAAAAAAATGACTAATTCAGAAATTTTAGACTAAATCAAATAATCTCATACTTGATTGAATATAATTTTCTTTCAGATCGAATAATTTCACACTTGATTGAATATTTTATATATATTTTTTGGAAATACAATGTTCATTTTTATTATTCTTAATTTTTTATTATTTTTTTTCATTGCATTGACAATGTTTTAATTTGGAAAACACTATTAAAAATTCTATAAAATTATATCTAAACAATACATTAAAAAATAAACTTATTCAAAAGTTAAAATATATTTTGTTCATAATCAAATTAACTAATTTTTTTTTTTTTTGGGTCCTTCAAAAGTCACAAGATCAAATGTAAAAATTTATTATATATTTTTTACTTTTCCTTAATATCTCATTCATTTTAAATTATATGATTTAAGTTATATAATACTAAGTAGTTAGAAAACTTAAAATCGGTTCGATCCGAAAAACGCAACGTATCAAGGATCGAAGGTTGAATCAGGTCGAACCGGGGTCTAACCAATTTTATTTAAAAAAATTGAAATTGTTTCAAACATCACAAAATTTTCTAAAAAAATTATTTTAGAAATAAAGAAACATTTACTCATTTAGAGATAAAATTAAATACTATATATATTATATTTCAAAATAAAATAATTTAACATATAAAAAAAAATTAAAAATTACTTAGAAGAAAAAAGCCAAACAAACAAAAAAATAATAAATAAAAATAATTTTTAAAAGAAAAAAAAAATTCTCATAAAAATCAGGATTTCCTAATTTTGATTAGTTTTGTAGATGTTGCATTTCTTATTTTGATTAGTTTTGTCTTTCTAAAGTTTTGAATTCAATAATATTTTGTATTAAAATGTTATTGTATTATGTTTTTATTTGATAATATTGTATAATTAACATATTTTCATAAATTTTGATCGAAATCATTATTACAACATATTTCCGTGCATCGCACGAGTGAAAATACTAGTTAAAGGAAAAATTGCAGCCACAACCTCAAACTTTTTTTCGCAGACTTTATCCAAACATTCACTTTGTGTCAACCCAATCCCAACTTTTAATTTAGTTACGAGAGAAGAATAAATGGATGGAAAACATTCAAATTTCTGTTAGTTGACCATAAAAATTAACTTTAACCAAATCTATAAAGAGCAATATAGTAACTCTGTATTTTTAATATAAATTAATTCAAATAGCAAAATATAATAAGAAAAGAAAAGAAAAATAGAGAACTATTCATCTTCACCCCACCCTGTCTTACCAAATCAACAATGACCATTACCACGTACCACAACTGCCGCCACCAACTGTTGCCGCCTGAGAATCAGGAATGTACGGAATTCACAAGCCGATGAGCCAAAATTTCGCGAATCTGATTAATATCCATTTCTGTAGCCTATAGGAAATGTCGAGTACTCAAAATGTAATGTAATGTTAAGATACGTACTCAATTCAATTGGGGTATCATCGAATGTGTTGTATTTGCCAGTGGAAACACAATTAGTGACAAATATTTTGTCTTCTTAAATTCAGTAGAAAAAATACATGATCTGTGTAACGATCAACTTTTTTCCCAATTCTTTTAAATTAAAATTCAGAATTTTTTTTAACTTGTCTATCGATACATTCAGAAACTAAATTAAGAAATTTATAATATTTTATATATGTATCGATACATGAACGACATGTATCGATACTTGCAGAAACCCAGGTAGGGTTTTTCGAGTGGCTAAGTGGTAATTCGTTGGGATAACTAAATAGCGTCACTTGTCGACCACGAACAGGCCATTCCATGCGTGTAGACAGCTCCTGCTTGTAGGGTTAGTGAATCCTAAGTCTAATTTAGGGTAATGTGACACGACCCGTCTCGAATCATCCTAATGGACTCGAGACATGGTGTGCGTCGATGATGGATGTCAGCTAAACGGCGGACCCACCACCAAGGCTAACTGTGATCTACTACCAATCATATGTTAACTAATGAAAAATCATTTTATTTCAAAACCAATGTGGGCCCAAGTTGATATATAAATGCTTTCAATGAAATAGTAACCTACACATGTCATACGAATGTGGCTCCAAAATCAACAGGCTCTTCAGGCTTTAGGAACTCAATTGTCACCTATTAAGAAATTTGTGGGAAAAATAATGAGTTGATAGCTCAGTGAGTGGAGGATTTCGAAAATAATCATAATTCCTCATTTATACATTTTTATCGAAAATCACGTTTACATCTCATGATAAATTCACATAATAACATCATATTTCGTCACATCACATCATCAATGGTTTATTATCAACAGAGTCTGTAATCTCTAGGTATGGCCATACTCTAACAAATCTCACCAAAATGTACTCACTGAATATAATCTGTAATCTGGTCATATGCTGGAAGACTGCCTCTCGGGCTAGTCTCAAAACATCTGATAATCAATCCTAGAACACGGCTAAAACCACCTCCATGAACTATATCATACACGGTCAGACCGCCTCAGGGTAATATCATACCCGGTCAAGACCCCTCAGTGTAGTATAGAACACAGTCAGAGCCCCTCAGTGAACTAGAAGAAGTATATAATCATGGGTACTTTTTGGTGGATTTCAATTTCACATTACTTTTCACAAATAATCATTTCCCAATATTTGTAATTTCCACAAATCTCGTATTATGAAAACATTTCACAATAATCACATAATTCGACAATATATATCACGTAATCACGTTTATAGTAAATAAATAAACAATTATAAATATTTGAAAAAAATTTAGATTTTTCCACTCACCGAGTTCTCGACAATGAACTAGCCATGTTGGCTCAATCTTCTCGTCACCTCCTTAATTCATCGCACCAAGTTTGGAATCTCTTACTTGCCCAAGAAATCATATTTACTCATATAAATGCCTCAAGCAATATTCCTATAATTTGAAATATGAATTAATTAATAATAACTTGTTATATATAATTTCCAACTTCTTATCCCAATTAATCATACCCACATAATTAACCAACTCACCAAATTGTAAAAGTTTGCATTTTCAACCAAAGTCCATTTCAATAACAATTCTGTACCCTTTTATTCTCATCACCAGTCATCTCCATATGTATATACAAATTCATATCCAAGGTTCTTCCAAAGAACCAATTAAATTTCTAATAGAAAATTATTGCTTTACAAAAAGGAGTTAAAATCACTTCTGTTTTCTATTTATACTAGTGAATCATCCCGTGCAATGCACGGGAAGAAACGTCTAAATAAAAATAATCATATTCGAAATTAAATGAATTCCATAAACAAAATAAATAACTTTCACAAATAAGAGATAAGTTCATCATTTATTAGTTTCATGTATAAACATCAATCTTTTAGGGAGAAGTCATACATGCGAAAATGATTGTGCCTGACTCTTATTGATAGTCATGGCATATGACACCATTAATGAAATTTTTTTTTTTTTAATCTAATAAATATCCTAAAATTCGAATGGCTCAACGATATCCTTGGAATAAAGAACTTGTGTCCTGCATTACTGTTAGATAGAATTTGACCTTATATAATATGATCGCAAGTTTTATCACGATTATTCACTATCTCCTCGAACCAAAAATTCACCTAGCAAAATGAACACTTAAATGTAGCATCTCCAGTATTCATGTACTCTAAACATTCAAATAATAGATGAAAAAGTTAATAATAGAGACCATGCATAAAAAAGATAAAATTCAATATTTTGACCATTGACAATGAAAAACAACAACAACAACAACAATAATAATAATAATAATAATAATAATAATAATAATAATAATAATAATAATAATAATAATAATAATAATAATAATTGCGAGGTTGACAAAGATATTGCATCAAATTTATGATATTTTAGGTTTTTAATATTTATACAACGTAATTATTTTCTGATTGAAATTATAATTTATTATTGATCATCTCAATTTTTAGTTAAGTATATTGGGAGACAATTTATATATTATTGTGAAAAAATATCATAAAATTTGAATTAAAATATAGTAAAGAATATCTTGGTATGGTTAATTACTTTTTGAAATTTTAAAATTAACAGTTAGGACAAAACCATTAATAACAATATCATTTCAAACAATATAGATAAATTTGTTAACCTTTAATGTTAAAAAATGTGATATGAGATTTTTTGGAATAAAAAAATAATTAAGAATTAAATGTAATTGTAATTGAAATAATTTTGATAAATAATGCAACATAGGAAATAACTTTAATATGTAATGTAATAAATAACTTAAAAATAGGATTTAGTTATAAAAATTTCAATACAACGTGATTTATAAAAATAAGAACGTGTATAAATTTTAGATATAATTTAAATTGAGAATTTGACATTGGATCTGTATGACTGAACCAAATATTTATCCATAAAATTAAGACCAATAAAATATCACAATTATTATAAGAAATTAATTACGTATTAAATTTAATTATCTATAAAAATATTTAATAATTTAATAATACACCATAAAGATAGTTCTCTACTCATTTTCACACAGATTAAGGACAAAATGGAATATAAAATATTAATTTCACTCTTAAAAAATAAAGTAGAGTATCTTTTTGAGACGGACAAAAAAGAAATAGTGGATTATCTTTGTAGGACGGAGAGAGTATTATCTAGTAATAAAATTTCGACATAATTTTTAACTAAAAATTTTACTTTGGATTTGTATAACTGAACACAAATATTTAATTGTAAGACTGAAAACATTAGAAGAACACATTTTTTTTTTATAAAAAGAGAGGTTTTCACACAAAAAATCCAAATATAAATAAATAAAACCAAACAAATTATCGTTATTATATCATAAAAAATAAAAAATAAAACTTCTCGGTAAAAGCAAATTTAAAAAAAAATAATTATTCTAGTTTCTTGTTTTTATTATTTTTTATACAATGTGATATACAATTTCATCAAATATATATACTGACTCATGAATAATATGTTTTTTCTTCACACAACGGCCTAAACCATTACCATATCTATCCAACCCAAAACTATTCTAAATAGCCAAACATTAGTTAACACATTGCAACCCAACAGAGAAATCTAACATAATATAAATAGACTATTAACAAATTCTTTTATTAGTCCAAAATAATTTTGCATTCTATATTGTTTTTGAAGCTTTCTCTACAATATTATTGTTTTAATATTTTTTTCTTTTTTGTCAGAAACCCAAATATATGGTCAATGACTAAAATATCACAAGTCTTGAAGAAAAGAGTAGTACCAATCATTTTTACTTTTTCAAAAAATAATTTAATATTTTTTTATTTTCAACTGGTTTGTAATATTAATAACTAATAAGCATTACTACCGCACCAGAAATCTTGAATCATAAAACGTGATAAATAGAAGGTGGAGTGGAGCGGTCATGTTAAACAGTACACATTTTTTCAAAAAAATAACCCTTTGATTGAATCTTTTATTATTGTGTACATCTTCATAATAATTATATATAACAGAAATGAAAGATGTTGTATATAGGGAAATGGAAAATAAAAAGGATATAGAAAACAAAAATGAAACAACAGATTTTGAAAAATGCGAAAAAATGAAACAAATTCTGAAAAAGCGAAAAATGAAAAAAAAATAATTGGCTTTTCAGTGTAATTAGGCGGCGGGAAATAGAAGCAATGTAAATACAATAAATATTGAAAACTGTAAGTAGACGTCAGCGATTTTAAAAATAATAAATAAATATTGAAGGCCCAATTATTTTTGAAGTGGATTTTGAATTTGATTATTGGATAGGGGATATGAGTAGTGTCAACATAATAAATATTGAAGTCCCCAAAAATTGGAAAAATAAATAAATAAAATCTGAACATAGCACGAGAGTTTTGGAGGGAAACAGTGAAGTTGATTGGGGTTGACTCAGCTACTTTTATATATTACTAGTATTTTCACCCCGTGCGATGCACGGGAATATAGTAGTGATGGTGATTTTAATCAAAATTTATGAAAATATATATATTAATTATACAATCATGTCAAATAAAAATATAGTATAATAATATTTTAATACAAAATATTATCAAGTTCAAAATTAAAAAAAAAAAAACAATAATCAAAATAGGAAATGCAACATTTACAAAACTAATAAAAAAAAAGAAGTTATGATCATTATAAAAAAAAAAATCTTTTCTTTTTAAAATTGTTTGTCTTTTGTTTAAAAAAATATTTTTATTTACTTATTTGTTAAATTTTCTTTTTTTAAATAAGATATTTTTATCATTTTATTATATATTTAATTATTTTGAAATAAAATTTAATATATAAAATTAACAACCATAAATCTATATTTGCTTTCAATTGGTAAATAATATTGTGGTTATATTTTTTTGTTTATTTAATTTTACTCCAAATGAGTAAATGTCGTTTTATTTGTAAACTAATTTTCTTATCTTTGAAATAATTATGTATTTTTTTAATTAAAATCGATTTGACCCCGGTTCAATCTGATTCAATCTTTTGACCCTTGACCTGTTGCCTCTTTCAGGTCGAACCATTTAAAGTTTTTCTGAACACGAAGTATTATATAACTCAAATGAAATAATTTAAAATAAAGTAAAAAATATAAAGTAAAATTTTGACATTTGAATATTTGGACGATTTTACGGACAATTTTTTTATAGTTTGCTCTCACTTGTTGTATTGTATTAAACTTCTTGTTGAGATCTTCGATTTGACGCCTATATTACATATTTTTCGACTTCAAAATAATACAATAATATGTATGGTTAAAAAAGTGGTTTGAGAAATTGTGTGATTTATAAAATAGTTTATAAACCATTTTTGCAAGTTTATCGAACACATGCTTAAAGATAATTTTAATATTGATAATTACCAATAGAATTTTTCAAATACATTCCAACATGCGAGATTGATTACTTCTAACTCTTGTCAATTGTCATTACATATGAAGAAAAATTATATTCAATCAAATATTAAATTATTCGATTTGAGAGAAAATTTTTTGATTAGTCATTTAATTTATTTTTTTATATAATCTAACTGGAAAACTTATAAAAAAAATATTTATGGAATGTTCTTAAGTTCTTTAAACTAAAACATATTTCGTTCTTTAAACAAAATCATTTTCGGGTTATTTAAATATTTTTTAACACATTTTATGATATAATTTTATATCTTTATAAATAATTTAATGTTACTTTACCAAATTTTTTTAATTAATTTAACATAATTTCGAATTTACGAATCTTGAATACTTTTTTATAACAATAGAGAATTATTTATTTATTTTTTAAATTAGACTTATGAATGCTTTATATGTAATTTTTTTCACATTTTTCACAAAAAAAGAAGAAGTTATGATACACAATAAGATTAATAGTTATATTAAAATCAATCATCCTATTAAGTAAAAACAAAATTGTTAAAAAAAAAAATTAAATTGTTCTTTTTTGGAATTGGAACGAAGCATCTTTATTTGACGAAATATTTTTAAACAACACGCTTTTAAACTACTTTTTAATTACACATAATTTTTTCTCTCTACTTTTCAATTACTAATTTTTACATTGAAACCATTACATTCTTTGTTTTTAAACAAAAAAATTTTAACTACCATTATTTTTTATATAATTTAAAAGTGCTCAAAACAATTTTTTTTTGAAAAAATACATGTAATGCTCAAAAGTGTAATTCAATTTGCAATTATTACACTTTCTAAAATGCAATCATTATATATTTATTTTTTAATTTTTGTATTTTTTACAAAATCTTTTCAAATTTAATAAGTTCATTTTGGTGAGAAAGTGTGTGTGTATTTATTTTTGGTAAAGACTTTGTTTATATATATATATATATGTAAACAACACGCTTTTAAACTACTTTATAATTACACATATTTTTTCTCTCCACTTTTCAATTACTAATTTTTACATTGAAAATATCACATTCTTTGGTCTTAAACAAAAAATTTTAACTACCATTATTTTTTATATAATTTAAAAGTGCTCAAAATGATTTTTTTTTTTGAAAAAATACATGTAGTGCTCAAAAGTGTAATTCTATTTGCAATCATTACACTTTCTAAAATGCAATCATTTTTTATTTATTTTTTAATTCTTGTGTTTTTTACAAAATCTTTCCAAATGTAGTAAGTTCATTTTGGCGGGAAAGTGTGTGTGTGTTTATTTTTGGTAAAGACTTTGTTTTTATATATACTAGTTGTCTACCCGTGCGATGCACGGAATATATAATTTTTAAATCATAATTTTAAAAACATTTTGATTCAATCATATCAAATAAAAAACATAATTTAAATGAAATTTCAATACAAAATGTTATTGAATTTGAAACTTTAAAAAAGATAAAACTATTCAAAATAAAAAAATGTTACATGTACATTTAGTATACCGTGCCACTCAAAATTTGACATTCATTTAAATTTTTTATATAATTTTTTTTTAAAACTTTTATTTACATTTTTCTCTGAAAATTTGCCCACTTCATCATCTATTTCCCTTTTAATAAGTTATAATTTATTTATTTATTTTCAAAATATATTGATTCAAAATCTTCATTTTTAACTTAACAAATTTATATTGCATGGATTTTTTATTTTCAAATATATTAATCCGAAATTTTCAATTTCAATTTAACATATTTACATAGATATGACATTTATTTATGTTCAAATATATCAATACAATTTTTTGATTTCATAAATAAAATAACAAATTTACATAGATATTATATTTATTTATGTTAAAATATATTAACTCAATTTTTTCATTTCCTACATAACACGTTTACATAAATATCACATTAATTATGTTCAAATATATTAATCTAGTTGTCTACCCGTGCGATGAATTTTTATATCATAATTTTGGAAATATCTTGATTATATAATCATATCAAATAAAAAAAAACATAAATCAAATAAAATTTCAATACAAAATATTGTTGAATTTGAAACTTTAAAAAAGACAAAACTAATCAAAATAAAAAAATGTTACATGTATACTAAGTATACCGCACCACTCAAAATTCGACAGTTATAAATTTTTTATATAAAATTCTTTTGATTTTTAATTACATTTTTCTCTTAAAATTTTTCCACCTCATCACCTATTTCCTTTTTAATATGTTATGATTTTTTATTAACTATATTTTTTAATGTGTTACTCACATATATTTTATTTGAAATCCAATATATTAATTAATATATTTTATTTTTTCTTATTTTTTAAACATGTCAATTTTTGTCAAAATGATGTAAAGATTAAGCCTCCGTTAGGTAATATTGTTTGATTTATAAACATGTATAAATGATTTTGAGGTAAAAAAATAATGGCTGAAAATTGGAGAGAAAAATATGTGTGGTTAAAAAGTTGATAGAAAATAATTAATTATTTTGTAACATGCGTATTGAAGATCCTACTCATTTATTGACATATTAGGAAGTAAAATTTCAATGATTTTATTTATTTATTTTCAAAATATATTAATTCAATTTTTAAATTTCCAACTTAACAAATTTATATAGCATATATTTATTTATTTTAAAATACATTAATCCAATTTTTTTCATTTCCTCCATAACACATGTCATTGAGTTTAAAATTTTAAAAAAAAAAAAGAAGCAAAACTAATCAAAATAAAAAATGGTGCACATACAGTGTACTGCACCATTCAAAGTTTGACATTTAATTAAATTTTTTATATTAAATTTCTTTTGACTTTTATTTACGTTTTTCTCTGAAAATTTTCCCACCTTATCACATATTTTTCTTTTAATATGTTATAATTTTTAATTAACTTTATTTTTTAATATGTTGCTTACATATATTTTATTTTTCCTTATTTTTTAAACATACCAATTTTTGTCAAAATGATGAAAGGATTAAATTTTCTACCAACTTATCATTAGCTGTAAAAGGTTGATACCAAATAATTAATTATTTTTGTAATATACTTATTGAAGAACCTACTCATTTATTGACATATTATGAAGTAAAATTTTAATGATTTTATTTATTTATTTTCAAAATATATTAATTCAAATTTTCATTTTTAACTTAACAAATTTATATAGCACGTATTTATTTATTTATTTTCAAATATATTAATCCAAAATTTTCATTTTCAATATAACACATTTACATATATATGACATTTATTTATATTCAAATATATTAATACAATTTTTTCATTTTCTATATAACACATTTAAATAGATATCACATTTATTTATGTTCATTTCCTACATAACACATTTACATAGATATCACATTATTTATATTTAAATATATTAATCTAATTTTTTTCATTTCCAATGTAACACATTTACAAATATTACATTTACTACAACTCTTACTAAATATGTAATAAATAATAAATTTTCCTACAAAATCTTTATCTTTTCTATATTTATTTTATTCATTTATTTTCAAAATATATTAATTCAAATTTTTAATTTCTATGTTAGCAAATTTATATAGCATGTATTTATTTATTTTCAAATATATTAATCCAAATTTTTCATTTTCAATATAACACATTTATATAGATATGACATTTATTTATGTTCAAATATATTAATAAAAATTTTTCATTTCCTACATAACACAATTAAATAGATATCACATTTATTTATGTTCAAATATATTAATCTAATTTTTTCATTTCCAATGTAATACATTTATACATAATATATTTATTATAACTCTTATTAAATATGTAATAAATAATAAATTTTCCTACAAAAGTCTTTATCTTTTATTTATTTATTTATTTATATATCTTAATATATATAATAATAGTATAGCCGTCAAAAAAACACACACGTAGTTTCCCGCCATTTTTTCCTACTATTTTAGGAAACTTTGTAATTTTATTAATTATTTTAATAATTGAATTAGGAAACTTCAATTAATGCAAAATTAATTATAAGTGACATGTAATAAATGACTTATTGATTGTAAAAAATAAAAAATCTATAAAAAGATCAAATTGTATATTATTTTTATTCTTTTGATAATTATTGTAATATTTTTTCGTCAAAAAATATGCAATATAGGTGTCAAATTCATGATCTAAATGAGAAGTTCAATACAAGTTAACAAATGAGAGAAAACTCTAAATATATCATTCTTAAAATTTCCTCAAATAATAATATAGGTAAAAGTTTTACTTATACTTTTTACTTTTTTCAATATCTAATCGTTTTAATTTATCTCATCTAAGACATAAAATGATATTTATCATTTCTTACCTAACTTCAATTTGACATAAATGATTAATTTCAAATCTTTTTTCTTATCAAATTAAAAGAAATAATGATATCCGATCTTTCTAAGTAAATTCAATTGAATCATTTTAATTTCTACAACTTCAGGTTTCGATAAACTCTTTGGTAATTTTGAAATTAATTTTATAAATTTACTCATTTTGTTCATTTATCTATTTTTTAATTTTTATAAATTTAAAATAACATCAATTTGTAAAATATATACTACAGACTTTAACAATTAATTGTATGGAAAATAAAAATATAACGTTTTATCAAACTTATTCTATTTAAAAATAAAATATAGTCCATACATTTATTTAACATGCACAAAAAATAGTTTTTTGTGTGTGTGAGTAACATGGCCATTTTCAATAGTTGGTGAAAAATAAAATGTCACATTGTATTTGAAATCATTGAATATGAGTAAGTTTGATATAAACTATAGAAATTGTTTTAAATGTGTGATTGAAAGTGAAAGAAGGTAGTATAAAAAATAAAATAATTGTCAAATCAATCAATTGAGTGGTTAAAAATTGATTTTCTTTTTTTAGAATATGTGGTTAAAAAGTAGTATGTGCAATTGTGAAAAATTAGTTTTTAAATAATATGTGGTTGTGAATGAACATTAAAAAAAATTATTTTTGAATAATCAATTCTATATGAATAAATAAACTAAGGAAACTAGATAATGAACAATTAACTGTTAAAAAAAATGCAATTCATAAATTTTATTTTATTTTCTTTTTTGATATTTTGATTGTATATTGAATATACAATTTATGCATTAAAGTAAGAAATCTAGAAATGAAATTACAAATTATTCACAATTTGTGTATACAAGTTATTATTATTTTTTTTTTATTGTGTTATTTTTATCGAGTATTGTATTTTTACAACTTATTCAATAAATATTATTTATTCCGTGCATCGCACGGGTGCGATTACTAGTATATATATATATATATATATATATATATATATAAGTAGAATTGAGGAGAGAGAATCATTAAATGCAAATTTCCCTCCAAAATGACTCTCTCTCTCCTCACTTCTACTTTTATATATATAAAGATAAAGATAAAGATAAAGATAAAGATAATGATATAGATTCTAAACTACATTATTTATGAAATACCATACCAAAAACACCGATTTATTCTTAAACATAGAAATCTATTTTATCTTGTATGTAACCAATAGATTAATAGAAGATTAACTCCAACAGACAAAGTTGAAAGTCCCCAGCTCAATTTTCTTCCAACAAACTTACTATATTTTTGCTAAATAACTCAAATAACATCAATAATCTCTAAAACTGGCAAAAATTAGAATTAACAAATTCTTCATAAACCCAAAAATTTAATCCGTAAATTACCTCTTTAAAGTAAGGGAATAGTGATGAATGGGAAATCCAAACTTATCCAGTCAAGACCATCTTCTTTTTCCTTTTTCCATTTTTTTTTCCTTCCTTTTTCCCTTGATTTTTTTTTCCGCCTCCGTTGGTTCCCAGCATCTCCATTTGAATCTATCTAATCCCCAAAAAGTGATAAAAGTATAACTTATCATCTCAACTTATTGGATAACTATTATATTATAATTGCAATTCAAGCCACCAAACATCCATACAATGTAAGATTGAGTCCTTAACTTTAAATAATTGCAAACTAAATGTTTAAATTTCTATTTTCCATTATCTCAATCATCTAACTTTTGTAATTTCAACTTAAGTCCCAATAAAATAATTTGTTCAACTTAAGTCCTCATTCGATTTGACCAATTGAATATTTGACTTTGACTAAATAATTCATTGACTTTTGACTAGTGCGAAAACGGGTTATCACATAATGAGTGCTTAAAAATGTTATTTTAATCTATGTTAATTTGAATCTTAATTGAATTTCGTGTATGAACAGGGTAGCAAGTCATGAGTTTTAGAAGTATAGAGAAATTACTGAAAAATATAGTTATAAACGAGAGGGAGGAAATTTCATTCTTGTTGTGCTCAAATTTCAAAGAATTATCAAATATAGTTTTTGATTTAAAATAATAGTTATATAGAAAGTCATTGGAATCATGTTTAGCATGCTGACCAAGATTCTGCAAGAATTTTAGATCAACAAAGAAAGAATTCTGTTGAAATCAAAACTCAAACTGCAGAAACAATTCCTCATGTATCGATATAGGAAGAGCCAGGATTTGAATATGTACTGATACTTTCATTAAATTTTAGTATAATAGAAGTTTGATTTTGCTTCTTTCTTGATTTTCAGGTTTTAAATGATGCACGTAGCATTGCAATATTCTTAAATGCTACTTTGTGCAAAATTTATTGATGTTTCATCTTGTTCTTATCTTATTGAAATATTTGCTTGTATTATTATATTCATTACATTCAAATGTAGAAAATTTCGGGAACACTTTTTAAAAGATCGTACAAAAGTCCGGGAACACTTTTTAAAAGATTCCCCTTGAGCCCTTGTTTGGAGACAATTCAATCAGATTTTAAATTAAGTCAAAGTCTACAAATTAATTTTAACCACATATTTTATGGATTTCACAACTTTTCAATTTCACATCTTATTAATTTTTATCAAAATCTACTAAAATCTGATGTTAATCTTTATTACCGACCGTAGGGAGGTCTTTCTCCCCTACAAAATAAAAAATGATGTGGATGTCTGTCTGCAAAAAAATATCCCACCACTAAATTCTCAAAAAATCCACAATCAAATCCTCCAAAAATCCATCCACCTATAAAGTTGAAGTTATTTTCTACGGTCCGATTCCTCCGGGGTAAAGCGGTATAATAATACCAAAAGGGGCAAAATTTAAGGGCATATTGGGTTTTTCAATGAAAAGGATCAATTGCACACAACAGATGGGGAGGAAATACATGAAAATACCCTAAAAATTTTACCAATTTTTGAAAATACCCTAACAATTTTATATCTTTTAAAAATAGCCTTAAATACTATAAATTACCACAAATACCCTTATATATCATACTTCAATTAAACCCATTAAGATTTAGAAAAGTTACAACCTAGTCCTTGAAATTTTATTAATTTTGTTTATGATTTTATTTGATTTTTGTTCGCTCATAGTAGCACCCCTCACTGGTATCAGAGCCATATGGCAGATCTAAAAGATAAATATTATATGACAAAAAATAAAAATGAATATATAATATATACATCAAGATTTATAATTATGTATACATTAATACTACCCGATAATTATAAAATAGAAATCTTGAACACTTTAAAAGATTTAGATAAAGATGTAAGAAGAGAAATATATGATCTAATAAATTTCGATATAATAAAAGAAGATTTTATCATAAACGAAATATTAGATTTAATCGACAAAGATATACTAGAAGAGTTATATAAAGATTATAGAAATTGATTATCATAGAGCGGATCCTCAATTAATTAGATATCTAGACATAGAAACAAATGAAAAATTAGATTTAATAGTAGAACAAAGAAGAAATTTAATGGACCAAATAAGAGAAGAAAGAAATATAAAACGACAAGAAAAATTAAGATTAAAATTATTAGAGAAAAAGAGAGAATATTTTGATAAAATCTTAAAACAAATACCAAAAATTCAAACGATTTTAGAAGACAAAGAAAAAACTAGAAAAGAAAAATATGATAAAACAAACACATTGGAAGACTATCTAAAATATTATAGAATATATCATAGAAAGTCAATGATTGGATCAATAGAAGAATATTGTGAATATCAAATAATGAATTATAAAGAAGCAAAATATGAAACAGAACTTATTCTAGAAATCGAACATATTAAAGGAAGAAATTAATGACAGAATTTCCAGAAATAAAATTTGAAAAACAAATAATAGAAAATATAAGACTTCCAGTTGGATCTTGTCAAATAAAAGGAGCAAATACAACTATGTTTCAACCATTAAGCTCATGGGGAGAATCTGATGGATTTCTTAACATGCAATTAAATTGGATAAGTGCATTTTTATGGCAAACATATAAAAACATAAATTTACAAGATAAATTAGCTATCGAAGAATTACAACAATTAAATATACAGGACATGAATATCAAATAAAAATTACAAAATATTCAGAATAAACTAACAATACAATTTAAAGAATTAAAAGAAATGATAGCAGAAGTTAAAAAATATAGATGAAGAAATCTTAAAAGAATTTCAAAGAAAATCAGGAGAATTAATTAATCAAGATAAAATTGGAACAATTATAGAAAAAATAGATGATATGTATGACAAACTATTTAAGGTACAAAAAACTCAAAAACCAATAGTATAAAATGTCGATAAGTGAATATATTTAAGATCTAAAAATATTAATAAAAACATTAATAAGTGATGTACAAGAAGTAAAAAATGAATTAAAAGAAGTAAGAAATGATATAAATATATACTAAAACTAGAGATTAGAGAATTCAAAGAAAATAATAAAAGCAAAGATAAGAAAATAGATAAAAAAAACTCATAGAAAAAGAAATACTTAGAATAGGAAAGAAGCATTTCGAATAGGAAAAAATTATAATAGAAGCAGGAAGTATGGATGATGAATTTAGAAGAAACATATTACCAAAAATACTAGAGGAAGAATTAGAATTACAAAAATCTATAGAAAAAACTTTAGGAAAATTAAAAGCTGAAGAAAAAATTGAAGAAAAACAAGACAAAAATGAATGAAGAATTAGATTTGCTTATAGAAAATTTTGACCAGTTAAGTATAGAAAATTTTGATGAATACCAAGTTTTAATGAATACTGGAGGAGCACCTAACCCTGCTCCAATAGGAACTTCTAAACAAGAATTACCAGATCCAGATGAAAGTTATGCACCCTTATATAGCAAACCACACCGACAATATTATGATAGAATTAGAGATAGACAACCACCTAGAGGAAATAAATATAAAGATATATTTGAACCAAATAATAATTATGATAAACCTATTAATCATGGAGGAACAAAATTAGATCTTGATTGTAAAATAGACACTAAAAAAATCTTATTAACTTGGGCAGATTCAATGATACTATTCTTTTTATACAATAAAAATGATACATGGGAAAATACTGATAGAATAATAAATTTTTTAATAGCCTCTTTTGAAGGACATGTTAGAAATTGGTGGGAATGAATAAGTAGTGATACAAAATCATTAATAAGAAGAAATGTACAGACAGAACTAATAAAATCAGATAGAAAAGGAATAGAAAAGTTAGTAGATTATATTGCGGATGAATTTTTAGGAGAAAATTGGATAAGTAATTCTGAAGCAGAATCAATAAGAGAAAAAGATAATGCAAGAATAAGATTAATAAATTTAACAATATGTGATATGTGTAAAATCAAATAATATACTTGTGAATTTAAAGAATATTATTATGTCCAATTCTATAGTAATGAAAATCAAGAAGTATATAGAGATATGTATTACAATAAATTATCAGGTTCATGGGGAATATACTTTAAAATAGAATTTGAAAATTTTATTAGAGAAAACCCTGGAACACCTAGAACATTAGGATCAAGGATAAAATTCCTATTTGAAATATTAGCATATATATGTCAACTAAGACAATTACTAAAGAAATCAGGAAAATTAACTAGAATATGTTGTGAAGATATGGAAAAACCTACCCAATGGGGATGTAACCCTGAAAGAAGAAAAAATAATAAAAGAAAATATAAAAATATAAAGTTTAAAAAATTCAGAAACTTCAGAAAAAGATATATAAAACCTAAGAGGAGATATTACAAAAGAAGATATAATCCAAATAAAAAACAGAAAAATAAAACTTATAAGAAAGATAAAAGCCAATGCAAATGTTGGGATTGTGGAGAAATGGGACATATAAGCCCTGATTGTAACAAAAAGAAAGTTAAAATATTACAAAATGAATATCTAGAAATAGAAAGTGAACTAAGTGAAATATCAAATATTGAAGAATACTATGATCAAGAAGTCTATATAAGTGAAACAGATTCAGAAAGGAATGAATCAGAATCAGAATAAATAAATAGAAGAAATAGAAACAAATAAGAACATAGATAAACAAGAATATGAAGGAATAGAAGGTTATGGATTAAAGGTAACTTTTGATAATAATAAGTTTAGAAAGATACAGAAATTATCTTTAGATTTGAAAATAGGAAAATGAGAAATATTAGACAGAATATGGAAAAGAGAAAAAGTAGCAATAAATGAATATCATAAAATTGAAAGGGCAATAGATGTTAGAACCACTCAAGGAACACACAAATTAAATATTTTAACAAAAAATCCAATTACAGAATTATTAACAAAGATCAATAGAAAGCAAAGTGAAAAGATTCAATATGTTTACTTAGCAGGTATCCAAATAATGTTTAAATCCCTGTTTAGAGAAGGATTAGATTCGCCTTTGACTGTAAGTTTACATGATGGAAGAATTATAAATTTAAAAGATAGTCATTTAGGAACAGTAGAAGGAAATCTAGCATATAAGAAACTAATATTTACATGTTACCCAAAATATTGTATATCATTAAAAGATAGAGATTTTAATGAAGTTTTAGGATTACATTTCAAATTACATAAGGATGATATAATGGAACCAGGAGATAAAATTATGACTATTGAATACAGAGCATTATACACATTTACTAATTCTAATTATGAAAACATTTATTCTAAAAAACCATATATTGAAATTCATAAAGAATGTAAAGATTTTGGTAAAGCAGTGGAACCAGATAAACAAATAAGTTTAGTTCCAAGAAACTATGAACTTACTATAACAAAAAATAAACCAGAAATCATAGAGTTACGAGAAGAAGAATACCCTAATAATAACATAACATTTGAAGATGACAGATTAATTAGGAGATCAACAAGTTTACCTAATAGAAAACAATTAGGAGAAACTAGTAATACAAAAGAAATAAAACTTAATAGAAATGCTGGAAATATGAAAATAGAAGGTGAATATTTTAATGGAATAGAACATATAAAAGGATCAAATATATTAATTGACACAGGAGCTAGTGAATGTCATATAGCTTCAAATAGAAATAAATGACTAATATCTCATAGAACTGATCCATATAGATATATAAATTTTGATGGACAAGTACATATGACTGAACTTGAAGTAAAAGTACCAATAAAAATATGAGGAATAAATCTCCTAGTACCATGTCATGTAGATAGTAGTATGGTAAATCCTCATGTATTATTAGGAATGAGCTTTCTAGATGGACTAGAAGATTATAGTATAAAACGTGAAGGATTATATATAACTCATAATGGTCAAACTATACTATGCAGCAAAGCTGAATAAATGAATAATCAAATAAGTTTTCCATTAGCCGTTTATATACAAGTTACAATTGTTGAAACAAATATAACAACATGTGTATTAATTGACACGGGAAGTGATATAACAATATTCAAAAGTTTCTTAATAAAATCATGGAATACTAATGGAAAGATAAAAATTACAGGAGTAACAGGAGAAAGTACTCATATAATTAATAGTGCTGATAAAATTGATATAATACTTGGGAGTAAACAAATAGTTATAAATAAAGTATATAATTATAACAAATTAGAATGTGATATATTACTAGGAAATGACTTTATACAACAATTTCAATATTATAAACAAAATAATTACATGATAATGTTACAAACACCTTGTGCACATTTACTAAAAATACCAAGAGAATTTAGACCTTACAGAATTCAGCCAACACAGCGTGGTGATAAATGGGAGAAAAAACCAATTATACAAAATGAAATAAAAAAAAAGAATAATGTATAAAAAAATCTTAAAAACAAACATACAAACAAATATGAAAAAAATCATTGATCAACTAGAAAAAATTTGTGGAGAAAATCCATTGTTATTTTTGAAACCACATCATCCAAAAGCTAAAATAGAATTAACAGAAAATGTTATTATAAGAGTTAGACCAATGATGTATACTATACAAGATACACAAGAGTTTAAAACTCAGATAAAAGAATTACTTAATCAAAAATTAATCAGACCTAGTAATGGACCCCATAGTAGTCCAGCTTTTATGGTCATGAAACATTCTGAACAAAAAAGAGGAAAAGCTAGAATGGTGATAAATTATAAAGAATTAAACAAATATACTAAATTTGATGGATACTTTTTACCAAATAAAGAGGTACTGATAAATCTTGCAAAAGGAAAGCAATATTATTCTAAATTTGATTGCAAATCAAGATTTTGGCAAGTAAAAATGGAAGAAGATAGTATTCAATATACAGCATTTAGTACACCCCAAGGTAAGTATGAATGGATGGTTATGCCATTTGGTTTAAAAAATGCACCACAAATATATCAAAGAAGAATAGATAACATATTTAGAAAATTCAATGAATTCTTAATTGTCTATGTTGATGATATATTAATATGTTCTAATAATAAAGAAGAACATAGAAACCACTTAATTAAATTTATAAATGAATGCAAAAAAGAAGGAACTGTTCTTTCAAAAAATAAAGCTATAATAGAAAAACAAAAAATTGATTTTCTTGGATTATCAATTGATAAAAGAGGGATAAAATTACAAACGTATATATCTAAAAAGATAGAAAGTTTTCCAAACAAATTAGAATCAAAAGAACAAATACAAAATTTGTTAGGATGTTTAAATTATACAGAAGGATTTATTGAAAATCTATCAAAAAAGAGACATAAAATTCAAATTTTACTCAGAAAAACAAATACCAAATGATGGAATGATGAACATACAGAAATTGTCAAATCACTAAAAGAAGAATGTAAAAATTTGCCAAAATTAAGATTACCAGATGAAAAAGATAATCTGATAGTTAATACTGATGCCTCAGATAAGTATTGGACAGCAATATTAAAAACAGATCTTAATGAAATTTGTAGATACTCAAGTGGAACGTTTAATCAAGCAGAAATAAATTATACTACTCATGAGAAAGAACTGTTAGCAATCATCAGAGGAATAAAGAAGTTTTCATTGTTTTTATTATCTAAGAAATTCATTGTTGAAACTGATAATTCTCAAGTTGCAGGTTTAGTAAAAAATAAATTACCACCAGAATCTCAATATAGAAGGTTCCATAGATGGCAAGCCTATTTGACATTTTATAATTTTTATATAGTTCATATTAAAGGTATTAATAATTATCTTGCGGACTTTTTAAGCAGGAATATTGAATTTGCAGATGAATAATATTAAAAGATCCCTGATAGACGCCAAAAAGCGAATGAACTTCCTCATGGAGGAAGTTGAAGATATAAAGCTTGGAATTGAACAACTTGCAGAAACTCTCCAAGGAAGTTTCAAGCAATTGATGGAAATCTCAACATTTCATCACAATTATACTAAAGAATTGAGCGATAACATAATTGAGATTGAATCTCAGTTTGAATCGTTGATTACCAAACAGGTTATATCAAAAATACAAACAGGTACATCTTCTGGAAGCAGTGGTGGACCAATAATTAAAAGAGATGAACCAAGTCCCAAAAAAGTTGTTATAAATGAAGCTAGTCCTCGAAAAATCACAATCAATGCCAAAGATGAACATACAAGGGTAGTCAGAATTCGTGCTGAAGAAGAAGATGATTCCCCTTTTTTACCAAAAGAAAACAAATATAAAACACTGTTGAAGTTATATATGAACTTCAAGAATGTGATTACTATTACATTTCGTCTGGAGACCATGTATACCCACGATTGATCGTTACTCAGGGAGGAGATCCCGTCATGACAAAAATGGCAGCTGATTATGGATTCTTGGATCTTATCTATCCAGGAAAAGATCTGAAAGAAATCGAAAAATTTGATGATTTACTAAAAGGAGAAATTTCAAAATTTGCTCAAGGAAGATCCATATATTTAAAATTTTATTCGATCAGTCCTGAAATTGATGGAAGGATATATTATCCTGCTGAGCATATTATCACGATTGGGTATGTTGCTCGAAATTTTCAAATTGAAGTTGGAAAAAATACCAAGCCAGTACCAAACATTACAAGATCATGGTTTAGATCCCGAAGAGTGTTGAGAATTAAAGTTCTCTACAACATTTCCAAAAATCTGTATGAGAAAAAATTCAAATGCATATGCCAGTACAATGGATGGACCTTACTCACTAATGGAGGAAAAGAAAAGTCAACAATCTTGCAAGAATACATCAATAAATTTGATACTCATCAAATCCATGGAAGTTTTGCCACTTTGCAAGAGGCGTGCATAGCTAGGAATTGCCCCACATGCCAAAGGAATTGATGGACAGGTGGAAGCCATTTGATAAGTCTGCTTTACATACCAACAGAAGTGATGGACAGATGGAAGCCAATTGATAAATCTGATTTAGTGGAACAAGACAGCACAATGTAAGGGCCATGAGAAGACTGAAAATAGAGGGATAGGTGTCCCTATAATATAGCCATGTGAAGAAATAAAGGGACAGCTGTATCCTTGTAATAAAGAATAGATGGACAGGTGTGTCCTTGTAGGACCTTGTAAAATTCAAATTATTGTATCCATTACATAAGCAATGATGTAAGAGGTTGTATAGTAATACCTCGTAAAGTTGTATAAATAAGAGTCTTCTGATTAGAGAAAAGGCAGAACTCTCTTGAGCACTCAGTTTGTGAGAAAGCCAAAAATTTTCTGTCTTTGAAAAAATTCTCATACCAATCCTTTATCAATCTTCATATTATCAATAAAATCCCAATTTACTTATCATATTATGATGAGTTTCTAAATTCTTGTCTTCTAAATCCTATTTCCAAAAAGAAGATATATTATTAAGAAAACTCCCTACACTCTGTCCTAAAATATTTTCCATCTAAAGAGTTATACAGCGAAGGCATCCAGGTTTAGCTAATAACCCGTGAAGGCAGGAAGCCATTGGAGGGTGTGGAGCAGAAACCTATAAGCCTGAAGGTCACTAACAATAGAAGGAAAATACAAAGGTACTGAGAATAGGAAAAGATGTTAGTATTCTTAATATATCTATCTTTACGGAATTAGGAGGAAGAAGAGCTTTTAAAATGACAGAATTCAGAATTGTTAAATTTAATTATCAAAACAGTCCTTATAATGATGAATATCATAACATAATTGAACCTTTATTCATGCATAAACAGTTTACTAGACCAAATAATGAAATAAAAAAGTTATATCATGTCTACATGACATGCTTGTTAGCTATTTTTCCAACATTAAAAGGAATATTAGGATTAGAAATTACAAAATCGATTATTTATTTTTGGCTTGATAGTGATAATACTGAAATAAATAATGAATTATATTTAGGATATGTGTTTAGTAGTGATAATGATTATGATCCTGTAATAGATTATGACAGTGATGGAAGAGATGAATCTTTCTTTACCAGTTTTTGAAAATCTTAATATCATGAATAACAGTAATTATATCATGAAAAAACTTAGAACTAAAAGAGGTCCATATAAAGTTCAAAAGTATATTAAAAGTAAAAAAGGAATTGAATATGAAAATGAAATTGATAAAATCGGATACCAAGAACAACTCTACGCATCACAAGAGATATTAAAAAATTTTAAAGAAAATTTAATAGAAAACTTTGCTAGAGGAACTGTAAGATCTATAATGATACATGATATTCAAGATATAATTGATAAATTAGAAAAGAGAAAGAAAAATATTTCAAAATATAATATACCATTTGAACAAAGTATAGATATCATGGCTGACATAGATATTATCAATTCTCAAACACTCATAGAATTTGAAAAATTACTTGAAACTTTATAAATTATTTATCTCTGTGTTTATAATGCCTGGATATACTATTAAAGGATTAGATAATTTGTTAGAAAAAATAATGGAAAAAATAGATAACATTATATCTCATTTAATAGATATGGATGAGTCATCTGAACAATATTATATACTTTCAGAAAATCATGATCAATACATTATAGATTATTCTGACATATTAGAGATTAAAATAGATTTAGAAAATAAAATAATGACAAACACAGTCCAAACATAATGCCAGGATATACAATAGAAGGGCTAGATAACCTTTTAGAAAAATTAAAAGATAAAATGGAAGATATTAAACATCAAATGGAAAATGAAAACATATCTTCTGAAGAATATAATAAACTCTTGAAAAAATACGAATAATATATTGCAGATTATTGTATTTTACTAGATCAAAGAATGAACTTATATCAGAGAATTTTGTATAATAATTTACCAACCCAATAATCTATGGATACTTCACAAACATCAACTTCTAATATCTGTGATCATAAACTATATTTAGATAATAAAGAAATTTCATTTTTATTAGCTATTGCTGAAAAATCTAAAAATATACATTTTGTTGGACAATCTAAATTAAAAGAAATATACGAAGATATAGATTATGTTATCTTAAATAGAATAAAATTTAATTTTGTTGAAATAACAAAAAATATAAATACGGTTCATAAAATTATAGAAGAATACGAAGATATAGAAGATGAAGTTTCAGATGGAATAACATTAGGATATATAACAAAGAAAGAACATCCTAAATTTTTTGAGAAATTATCACAATATAGAGCATTTTTAGAAGAACTTAAAAGATTAAAGAATATGAATATAATAAAAAGTATTGAATTAAATCAACATGACTAATTTAGGAATATATCTTGCAAAAAATATAGCTTATTTCATTAAGGACAATAAAGACAATTTGTAAAAAATGGGCATTTTGAAACATTACAATTACTAAAGGGACTATTTCAACAAATCCCCAAACAGATGGGCCATTTGGCACCAGTTTCATACTGAATGGAAATATGAACGATCATTTTCTCCAAATTTCCATAAATTTTCCAATACATTTAGATGGCAAATTTCAGAAAACAGAAGAGAGAGATCCGATTTTTTCTAATCCGGGATCGTAATTTAGAGGGAAATTTCTTACTTGTTGAGTAATAGCAGTCTATTTTGAGGGAGAGTTGATTTATATTGTGCGTTTGATAGCATAAAAATGGATGCTGGATGTGTAGATAGCAGCAAACGGCGGTTGCCAATGTGGATGATGGGCATGGCTACTGCTGAACCAGTTGGAAAAAATTCCGAAATCAATAATGAAGAGCAAGATGACGAGAAGGTTCCGAAAGGGGATCCGTGCGGAAGAAAGAAGCAAAGAGATTCCATTGGGCAAGATGGTGATTCTGTTGTTGGGGTTATAAGAAATGGGGGCAAAAGGAAAAGCTCTTTATTTAGGGCAGTTCCTAGAAAGCATCAAACTGATGACTTATTCAATACTACTGGGAGAAAGCGAAAAAGTAAAGCAAAAGCTTCAAGCGTTATTGAGCATGGAGAGGAAATCGAAGGTTCTTTGACAGGTGAAAAATCTGAGGCTTTGAATATGGAAAACATGATGAGTATTGATAAAGAGGTAATTTACTCACTCATCGATGATTCAATGTGTTTGTTAAAACTAATAGAAAATAGGTTTCTTTTGATTATTAAAGCTATTAAGATATCGAAAACAGGGGTAAAATAAAGAAAAAAAAAATTATCTTTTAGCATTTCTGTTTGTAATTATGTCAAGGAAGATTGAGCTGAAATATATTGCTTGTAATTTTCTCTGTGTAAATTAAGTCAATTCTATTGTAATTTTATATGTAAAATAATAATATGAAAAGAGGAAGAAGTTGGTAGAGGGTAGCCTTGAATTTATTAAGATATTTATAATGATAGAAGGAATTATACTGAACGTGAATTATGTTGAAAGATTCTCATTCTCCGTAATTAAAAAAAAAAAAAAAATAGAAACGAGGGCAAAGATTGCGAGATGGATTGTATACTTCATGGATTGTGAGATGGATTGTTGTATACTTCATGGAATTCTTGAAAGAAGTTTTAAAAATCATTGAATATGGATATTTCAAAAAGGAATTTATATATATTTTTTATTCTTTAATTGAGATGTAGTCTTGTTCAATAAAAATGAGCCAACGAAGGGGAACGAGAAACAAATCTTAAGGTGTGTTTGATTGGAGAGTGGAAAATGGGGCAGAATTTCAATTCCATGGAATTCCAATTCTCATACCCTCTAAGGAATTCCAATTCCTTGAATTCAAGGAAAATGTGGCCAAATAGTAAGTGGGTAGAATACAGATTCCATGGAAAATAAAAGTTTATTTGATTGGAACATTGAAAATTTGAGTGGAAAATGCATTTTCCATGGAAAACAATGTGCAATCAAACACACTCTTAGTGTGAGTTAAAATTTAACCAAGGTATAGGCTAACGATGAGCACTTACTCAGTGGGAATTTCTTTCGGACTTATAAATGTAATGCTCACAGTTATAAACATATGAATCCTCAAATTTCAAGTGGTAAATGTTATTCAGTTTAAACGGGGATGCTTTTGTCTATCATAAATATAATTGTGGGAAAAAAATTCCGAACCTAATAAGGAAGAACATGTGCAGAAGGTGGCCCATGGTAGCAGTTCCAACTCAAAAGGGGATTCATCTGGAAGAAAGAAGAAAGGGAATTTCATTGGACAAAATGGTGATTCTGGTGGTTGTGTTATAAGAAATGGGGACAGAGAGAAAACTGAACGTCATCCCAGAAAGACAAAAAGTAAAGCAAAAGCTCCAAGTATTCAGAATGGAGAGGACATTGAAAATGATGAGGATTTGACAATGGAAGATTTGATGAGCATTGCCAAAGAGGTAATTTACTCTTTCTCATCAATAAATCACTATTATTGTGTTAAATTAATAATACGTTACTTTCTTTTGGATAGAAAATCTCTTAAGATTTCAAAAACCTGGATAAATAATCTAGAAAACTAATCTTATATCATGTTTTTTTTTTTTAAAGTATGTCAAAGAAGATGAATTTATTGGGACGATACAATCGTCATCGAAAGGTCAATCAGAAGAAACTACTGAATTACGAGGATCTTACCATGGCTCTCAATCTGCAATAATGGAAAAAGAAGAGTTCGTTCCATCTCCTGTTTCAAAAACTAAAGAGATTGTTGTTGAGCCGAATATGTCAGGGGATCCTGCTCGGGATATGTTGGATTTGTTTTTGGGTCCTCTGCTTAATAGAACCCAAGTCGAAGGAAAGAAAACCAATTTAATTGTAGAGGAGATGAGTTTTGCCTATGAATTCAAGAAACTAAACCAGAGTGTTGTTGTTAGGGAAGAACAGGCTCCTTTGACTAAGAAGAAGAGCAGTCTCAAGGACAAGGTTGCAATGTTTCTGGATTGAATGATATGATACATCAAAATTCACTTGAGACTTGAAGTTCCAGAAAAATATTAATTGAGGTATGCATATCTATTTCTCTTTGTATATTGGTTTGTAAGTTGTACAGCATTTTGATGTTGGGTAGTGTAGGGATATTATTGTGATGATAGAAAATTCTCACAAAGGTGATGTATATCTGTACATTAGGATATGATGCCTTCACAAGTATATATATACTAGTAGAAGATACGTACGTTGCACGAAACGTTTTATTTTTGTGTTTATTCGCGTGTAATTGGAAATGAAGCATAATATAAAATGAATGCCAAATACAGTGTAATCAAATTAAAAATAAAAAGATCATCGCTTCAAAAATTAAGCCCACAATGATAGTCACCTTGATAGTTGACTTTGAATTGATTATCAAAAAACATACCGAGAGCTTGTTGGCCCGCTCCCTTGTTACTTCAATGCCCTCAAAAGGGTTTTCTTTCCCCTGAAATGAGGGATATTTAACACGAATTTGTCATGAAGCTAATCAACAAAGAAACCATTTGGCATAGGCTCATCATGTATGAAATAGCATCTTGATTTAGGACAAGAAACTCAAAATCTGATGAACATCAGATTTTATATACACATAAAGGCGCTTATAAAAATAATCACACAAAAATCAAATGCAAGTGAAAAAATTCTGATGAACATCACATTCGTATATACATTGCCTATATACAAACAGCAAATGAAAGTCCACAAGCAGATCAAAAAATAGAAATGGTCATTCATATTCAACTAAACCAACAAATTCATGGACAGATTAATCAAAGATTGGAAATTAAAACAAATTAATGCCATTTCAAAATTTAATTAGAAGCAACTAATGCATAGTTTGTAAATTAGTTTTTTTAACATAAAAAAAAATTATATTCTTTTCTGTTAACAAATTTGTAACTGATGCGGGATGCCCTATAATATATTCACATCTAATGGTCCATAATTATGACAGATTTAGGAATGAAATGAGAGGAGCAATACTTCTCACCAAAAGTACAAATTGCGAAACCCTTCTTCTCTTGTGTCTCACGAATAAACAGACAGAGATTTCAAAGCGCAATAAAACTAATATTGTGTAGATTTTAGTAAGAATGAATTGATAAATTGCAGAAGAATAAATTTACCTCACACAGCAACCACCTTCACCTTCAAATTCCTGCAAACAACAAAGATACATCAGCAATCTTCAATTAATAAATACTGATTTCAAAGTATAGTAGAAGCAACATGTCGAAGATTATAATGAAGAGAAAATCAATAAAATGCAAAATAATAAATTTACCTATGCAGCAAGCACTCTTACTCGAAGTTCCTGAAAAAAAAATGTGTCGGAAAAAAAAAAGATAAAGAGAACTAAATAGAATTAATAATTTGGCCACTGAACGTTTTAATTTGGTTTTCATTACCAGCAGGTCACTGAAGCTGCATACAAATGAGATTGCAATATAATCTAACACTAAAAGAATACAACTGGCAGTATAATAAATAGTTAAATTGGAGCATAAATAATTAATGAAAATGTTAAATTGAAGGAATAGGGAATATAATGCAATCAATAGAATCACAGAGAGACAATTTAGGATTTTATTATTTTAAACTATCAAAATGTAGTACACTTTTGCCTATGTTTTCATATGTTAATTGTTAAGTCAAACCATGTCAATTAGATAACATAGCTTTAAGGTTATATTTAAAGAAAAATAATTCTATACAAATATTCATAACCACAGCAATCTAGAAAATATGTTAAAAATATATGTTATAATTAGGTACATCTGAAAATTCAAATTCTAATCAAACAACAGAGGAAAGAAAATCGAACCAAACTATAGGAAAAAATAAAACTGAATAATTATCCAAAAAAAGGATGAGTTGATGGTTTCTGTTACATAATACAAAATGACAAACTAATGGAGTATTCTGGTAAAAAAATAAGAAAATTGAGGAGCTGCACGATTATTAGAGGCTAGCAACCAAGCAACTTTGCAACCATGCTTCAATGAACCAAAAGAAGTTTCAATCAGCGATTGAATAGTAGAAGATAATTCTGGAATGTTAAACCTTTGAACATTACATCACATCTACAATGTCAAGTATCTTTTATTGTGATTTAAACTATCATCGAGAGTAAAAATAGAATCCATGGAATTAATATGAATCCAACATGATACTATCTAAATGTCAAAGTTAGAAGAGTATGAAGGTAAACTTTATTTTTTTGTAGATTTTAGCTACCATCTTTATCGGTTCATCAGGCAACCAAGCTTCCTCATTTGCCATTTTATCACCTTCTACTACTTTTTACCCTAGTTGTGAAAATAAAAAATATTATTGATCAACCAGTACACCAACCAAAAAAAAGTCACTTACAAAATTACATATTTTAACATGTAAGAGCAAGACCTCTAAAATAAATCAATATGAGCACCAGGTATCAAGTGGCTTTGACCAGCAAGAAAGCATATGCAAGATTGAAACAAAAAAGCCTAAAAGACACTACCAATACAAAAACATAGTGACTACATTCTACTTTAATAAGACAATAACAGTGCCAAACGTCTCGTCGTAGTCAATCTCATAACGCTGTGAGAAATCACAAACAACCATACCCAAATACACTGAAATGTGGAAGAGTCGGCTCTCTCCTATACAATACCTGGTATGGCAAGAGAATACCAAATTCGCTTGAGGCAATCTTTTGATGACAAGGTTATTAAATAAAACTCAAATAATACTCCAACTATCTCATACATGCAACACACATTTTTGTAAGTATATTTTTAAATGTCAAAATAACTTATAAAATTAAATAATACTCAAACTATCCCATACATGCAACACATATTTTTGTAAGTATATTTTTTATGCCAGAATAAGTTACTTATAATGGTGGGAAGCACATTTCATATTTTCTGTCCCTTTTGGGTCCTGAAAATCAAGAAACATAAAAATCATATCAAAAATATATAATCAATTTAAAAGAAAACTATACAAAAGGGCATATGTACTATATACAAGCTGAATAGATATAAGGACAAAGTTGAGTGGTCATTCATTAGATTAACGACTTAAATAAATCATAGAAAAAGTTAATAGAAATGATTTTATTTATTTTGTTCATACTAATGTATTTATTTATTTTTGTTCCTACTAATCCACTCAAAAGAAATCAAAATCATAGAAAAAGTCAAAAGAAATGATTTATTTAGTTTTGCTCATATCAAGCCTCTTTGGGAAAGGCTTATAGTAAAATAATTCTTTTTATTGGTTAAACTCTCTTTGGGAATTAGCAAGGTTAAAATGGACAATGACAATTTAAAATTTATCGCTAAACCTGATTTTTTTGCAATGATCAACATCCAAAACCTTGAAAGAAAGAAATAGGTGTCAATAAGACAATAGAAAGGGAAAGGATTCAGTGACGAAATAATTACCTTTGCAAGATCTCTTTTATATGTTCTTGTCTTCATTGTAACTCAATTATCCCTTAAAACATCAATTATTTTGCTTTAGACTGAAAGAATACTTGTCATCTTTACTTCCTGAAAGTGTAAAGTAAACAAATTGAAACTACAGGTGGAATAGGAACAACCAATTCAAAATAGATAGAGAGCTATTTATCAAAACACCAATTCTAAAGATAGCAAGGAACACATTAATATCACGAGAAAAGAGGTGAATTTTGCAAGTATTGATTAATAAAATAAATGTCCACAGAAAGTTTTGGCTATCCTTCATTTTCCATAAACTAAGGTGAAGCTTAGTCATTGTTCTCCACAACAAATTAGAAACAAACCTGCAAGCTGCAATGGCATGTTTATGGTGCAAGTGGATGCATTCTTGGACAATATCTCTTTATCAATAAATCCCATTAGTTGGAGAGCTGCAACAGTACAGTAGGTGGCCTGTGATGTAAAATATTCTGTAGACAAACTTGTTCAAAACATCAAGGTAAAAAATCTTAAAAAGTAAACAAAGACAAGGCCAATTGTTTAAAATCCTAAGATAAGTTAAACTGGCTGCCTAATAATTTACTGGTTCAATCTATATTCATGGTTATATACTAATCATTTTGACACAGGTTCTAAAAGTAATTTCACTTCCTTGTACTTCAATACAACAAATTGTAGCCCCATAGGGGGGAAAAAAACTTTGCGAATACATTTTTAGAGGCTAAAGAAAATAAATCAAACCTTTTTCCTAGCTGCACCCTCCATTGTGTTAGTCTTTCCCGTCCCTATATGTGCACATGCAAAAATGGTTCAATTATAGCCCTCTAGATCTTCTAAAACTATGGGAAGATCACCAGGTTATATAAATATTTTTGCTAGGAAGTTGAACCAAAGACCTAAACATGATAAAGGCAAATTACTTTTTTTTCGTAGAAAGAAAAAGAACATAAAAGAGAAAAATTAATTGAATAGTAAATTGTAAATTAAATTGCAAGAATTAAGGTCATCACATATATGTTAAACTTGATAAACTCATTTTAAACTGACTACAACTTATCTGTTGAAATCAGAATTTTGAAATTATGACATGGGATTCAGTGTAATCAAATTTAAATCAAATTAACATATTTACCTTAATGGGAAAATGTATTTTTATAAACTTGTTTATAAATAAGGTACCAAACGGAGGCTAAAATAAAACAAAAAAACAAATACTAAAGAGATTTGGGAAAACGTATTTTTATAAACTTGTTAAAAACTTACCAAATGGAGGCTAAAACAAAAAACAAATACTAAGCAACAATGGAGAATGAACATATTTACCTTAATGGAAATTGAACATGGTGCTCTCATATCTAGAGGCAGTTGATCCCATTCACTGCAAACATGGAAACACGAAATTTTATTTTGTTGTAGCCAGAGTAAAAATCTTAAGCAAATTCGGTGCATGCATGACCACGAATATAAATACGAAAGAATTTCTAATCTCCTCAATTTGGATAGTTTCACGAAATAATCACATCCCCCATGGGTAACCCCTTTCCATCAAATTTTGAATCACCATTTGTAGACAACAGTGAGACAAATTCAAAGCAGCAAAAGAAAATTCAAAATGAGCTAAACATAATAATTTTGGTAATCATGCAAGCTCACAAGAAAACAAAAACAGAAACAGAAAAATGATAAAAAAAATCATTTGGGATAAGACAACAAGTTGAAACACAAGATATTGAAGCTAACTTGGGTTCAATACACTTGTGTATTCATGCCAAAACATAAAGAAGGGAAAATTTTAAACACAAATTCAATCAAAGAACAATTAGTTTACTCAAACTTACTAACGATAGGTAGGTCCAATTCGAAACCAACAAGCTCCAAAAGCTGGAAACCATCCATGTCCAGCATATGCACACTACAAAAACCAAAATAGTTTTTTTTTAAAAAAAGCTGAATTTAATCATATTTTTCAAATAATATAATAATATACAAAAGTGAATGATGAAGATCTATTTAAGTGGTGTCATGAATTTAATCACGACAAGTGGACACGAGCTTTAACATTATCTCAAATTCAAGAGAATCAAGATTGAGAATAAAAAATGAGAAACTAAAAAATACATGAACTTATAAATAGTACAAATTATGGTGCATCAAAATTTACCAGAAAGCTACCTATTCATGGGACCATATAAAGTTTAGGTGGAAAATGCTGATCTAGTATCATACCAAAAATTGCAAAATTATTTGCTACAACTTATTTCACACTAAAACAATGAATTTTATTGCTTCGGGTCTAAGCCAAGGGAAGTCACATGCCAACATGACTTATGTAAATAACCCCCACCGAAGAATTCAATTTCTAAGAAAAATGCATCACACAATAAGCTGTCAATTAGCATTATCTTTACTACTTTCACACACCATCTTACAATGTGTAGTAATTGTCTGGTTCATTACCAAAGAACTTCTTTTTTGCAAACATGCTATTATGAATTAAAAATTTTCTTAAGTTAATTTAGTAATAGGAATAATGAAGGATATGCATAAATTTGTACATTTATTGAGTTTTTTAATAAGTATAACCACTAACCAGGGAATTCCGAATCTTTTGAGTCTTCATCATCGTGAAAGTGAGGTCCGTTTTACAATTGAGAAACTGAGTGTTATAAATTTTCCACAAATAATATCAAATTGATTAAAAAAGTTAGAAGCAATTTGGGGAAAAAAGAAGAAGAAAAGAACTGGCCGAAGTTTACCTTTTTCTACACAAGTAATTTGCAAGATTTTTTTTTTCTTGCTCACTGCAAAATTTTCTTAAGTTTTTTACAACTATTCTATTTTCTCACCTTTGAAGAACCGTAAAAACTAATACTGAACACCAAAACCTAGCAATAACCCCAGGCATAAAAAAATCGACGAAACTTGAACGAAAATGGGGAAAAAAAAGAATATGACGTAAAAAATCGAAAGCAATTTCAACCCAGAAAATCATTCAATAGAACACCAAAACCCCGCAATAATCCCAGGCATAAAAAATCGACTGAACTTGAACGAAAATAGGGAAAACCAAAGAAGAAGACGGAAAACCACAAATAATAAAGAATAAAAAAAACACAAACAATAAATAATGAAGAAAAATACAACTAATAAATAATAAAGAAGATAAAAACCTAGTAGATCGAGTCGATTGCAAAGCGATGTCAATGTGGGAGACGAATCGGGAATGAAATCGAGTCGGAGCTAGGCGAGATTGGCTGCGAACGGAAGTGGAATAAACTATTATATATGAAAAATCATAGATCTCTACACGATACATGTTACCAAAAAAAAAAAAAAAAGGAAAGGAATAAACTAATCGGCGACGAAGGAAGCGGGCAAAAATCGTAACTCTAGTGACGAGAACCATCTGGAAACGCCGCGACAGTGGTGCAAGAGACAGACAAATGGAGCTGGCTTCTGTGTCTTTTTTTTCTTTTGAAAGTAAGAAATCGTCTTTCTGTACAGACCAAAGAGAAAAGAAGAGGCGTGTTTCACCTTTGGCCTAAAAGTGCTGTTTTTCGTCCTTATGAATAGTAATAATGAAGTAAACTTTATATAAAGTAGGGATATATATATGTATGTATGTATAGCCTAGTATGCTGGTTGCATTTCATAGACTGAATCATCATTTAACGGAATGTCTTTGTTCATCTCTTTTTTCGGTTTTTTAATTTTCTCTTACAATTTAGAATAGGAGAGGTTTAAAAAGGATTTCTTTCAAGCAGAAGAGACATTAATCAGTTGGTTGTTAAGATGATTTCTTTCAACCCGAGAAGAGCTTAAATAATTGTAAAATCTTATGATCAGCATCAGGTACTTCACTGTGCACCATTACATTGTTCCCATCCTTTCGCATTTCAAGTACTGGAATAAACATTTAATTGCATTCTGCTTCATTAATAATCAGTCCAAGTTTCATATTGAGGAATTATTTCCATGTATTTCTTTCACGACAGCTCAGAAGATTCTAACCTTAACATCCAGTAAAAATGATAAAAAATGTTTCCATTTATAAGTAGAGGATGGAAAGTTTCCTGCAGTAAGGAAATGGAGGAAAAGTGGAAATTTGCCGGTCTAGTAGTTTCTTGAATCTGGAGTTCGTGCCCATGATTGACGGTGATTCTCTACTTGGGACCTTGACATCTTATGATGTGTGAGGACTTTCAATGGAGTATCCAAATCATCTATTGGTAGAAAGGTTTGTGCTAATTGAGTTTATGGGACATGGAGGTAAATCCGTTATATTGTATCATGATTTATTCTTTTACATTCAAATTGTAAAGAAATATGAAAAAGGAAGTCTTTTACCATTGAAATTGCAAAGAAATAAGAAAAAAGGAATAAAAAGTAAAATTTATTTTTATCTTTTTGTGCTTGAGTCTATTACAAGAAATATTCTCATTCAGTGTCTTCAAATAATTGTTTGGAGTAAGGGGAATTTTATATCACTTAGGTTGTCTCTGGTATCTACCCCCAAAATTTAGTTATATAAATAGTTCAATGAAGTAAAGACTAGACAAAGCAATTATTGAGTCCAGCTTGCTTTTTGAAAGAAAAATTTAATTAGGAGGGAAGACTCATGAACCAATCTTCCTTGTCATGCATTGGGTGCCCGTGCCCCAGGCAACAACAATCAAGCTGTTGCCTCGAAGTCAGATTTCTGTAACTAAAGGTGCATGTAATGTTCAGAGTTACGTGCACCCACCCTGTAAATTTTGCCTAAGTCAACTAAAGACTAAGGGATACCAGATTCTTAAACATTATAAGATATTGTCAAATCTTGTAGATATTATGATGGGGGGCATCTATATGATCATTCTCTTGACACTTTAGTATATCATCTAAATATCTTGAATATTTATATTCAAGGATCTATGTAGTGTATCTATACGGTTGGATCAAATTCATCCTTTCCACCATTTGAGGAGGTGACAACCAAAAAACTAAGGCTTCATTGTAAGCATCAAGTTACAGAGAGCAACAGTCAGTAACAAATAAGGCTTCCTCAGGGGTTGATCGGGGGAGGAACACGTCCCTACCAATTGAAAAAATAAAAATATATATTAAATGAAATAAAAAAGATTGTGGGCATAATCATTAATGTATATAAAAGCTAAAATGAGTATTGAGGCAATTTTACTTTGGGAGGCGAAGAAATCATAGGGATGATTGTATTAATAGTTTCAACAAAATTTGGATTTATATCATGTTTCACAACTTGATTAATTCAATATATGAAAGTACATATCCGTCTTACTGATTTTATCTTTTTTTAGAAATCCATGTTCAACTTATGAAAGTTAACATGGATTTATAGCATGTTTTAACAGCTTGTGAAAAGAAAAAATGTTAAGATAAAACCAATAATCTTCGTTCAACCTATATTTTAACATATTGTTGATGGCATGACGGAATTACTGGTTCGTGATCAGGGTTTAAGTTAATAGAGAGCAATCTTGAGTGATACACAGTTCCATTTTCTCTCCGAACTGCCTTGTCCATCTTATGACACGAGTTATACTTAGTTCCCACACTTGTGCTGTGGTAGCTTTGAGTCCTATAGAAGCTTTTATTTAAGTTGTACCTAACAGGATATTAAAAAGTCAAGTACATGCAATTCCATTTAGGTTACAAATTTGTTTGGAATAATGATGCTAGCACTGGATGCAAAGTTTGTCATGCACTTTCTTTATACATGCCTGCAATTTTTCAGCATTTGCGTATATTCATAGACATAGACACCATTTTGTGAATGCATAAGGATGGAATTCCATGTATTACATTAAGTTTTCAGTCTGTTGCTTTTGATATCTAAATGCTGGTCCTTTGGAAAAGTTCCTTTTTTCTTGAATCTGAGAAAAAAAATTATGGCTCTCTTTGGTAACAATATACCAATTATAAATTAGTTTATCATGTTTTTGAGGTAAAAGTGTGGTTATAAAGTAGAGAGAGAATGTGTGTGTTTAAAAATTGGTTTGAGAATTGTATTGTTTATAAATTGGTTTATAAATTGTAATGATTGCGTTAAAGAATATGGACTGTTATTTTAAGATAGGAACCATTATCCTGGGCAGCATTTTAGTCCGGGAAAATATGGTTGCAAATAATTTATTTACCTGAGCAAATATTGCATATCTTCAGGCTAGCCTTGTATTTTACTCTTCTTTTACTTGAATATCTATCGATGATTAAATCCTAAAATTGTAAGAAAATGATGTACAAATATGCAACTAGTGCTGCAATATCTGGGCTTATGAATTAAAAGCAACTTTGCCTTTTGACTTCTTATCATCTCCAAGGATATCATTGTCATGTCTGTTAAAAATTAATCACCGACCTTAAGGGAGGTTTTTGTCCCTAGAGTGACAAAAAAAGAACTTGTATGTCTGTCCGTCGTCTGTCTTCATCCCCTCCTCTCACTTCTTCCTGCAGAGGTCTTTACCATTGCCTCCTCTCCTCTCTTCTCTTCTCTTTCTGTTAGCGTCTCCTCCCCTTTCTTCCCACACAATGAAAAACACAACTCATTAATGAATTACACTTTCCTAGTACAAATCTCTCCAAATCCAAACTCTGAATTTTTTTTTTTTTTTGAAACCATATCTTACGGTCGAATCTCATCGCGGGAAAGCGGTATACTAATTTACCTTTTAATATTGGTTTTTAGAATTGTCATGAGAGGCTTAATCAGTTGAAAAATCAATTCTATTTTCTCTTTATAGCAAAATTACAGTTTAAGGATATATGAGGGAGATTCGAAACATCTGATGATTCTAAATTAGCGTTAGTACATCAAGTTTTTCCTTTGATACATAAAATCCATTTCTTATCAGGTAGAGATCGGATAGAAATGGAAAATTTATAGGTTTCTATATTTTGGTGCATTCACAAATAGGATGGATTCTTGAATCATACTGTGGAATTTGTTGGACTCAAAAGTGTTCCGAGTTTGATGTTGATTTTTGATAAATCTTGAGATTACATAATTGATGGTCCTGTTGCTGACCGTTATAGGCTTGTAGCAAGTTTAAGTTGTTGATTAAGTGCTACTCTTTGCAGCCCATTACTCGGACGTGCTACTACTTTGATTTGAAAAAAGGGGGGCTGATTTGGTGTCAGTCGGGGTTGTTAGGGTCATTTCATATAATTTATCGTATGTTGCCATTATATTTCTTGTTTCCGATTACTTCATGTTGGTTTAAAAAGAAAATTTAAGCTGATCCCATTTATTAAGAAGATGCTTATCAAAATATATAATAATTGTTGGGGTTGTGTCTATGAGTAAATAGGCCCGGTTTCTACCATTTGCATATTGATGGTAGAGCTGCTGAGCACCTCCCGGCTAACAGAAAAACTTCGAGCTGGCCACTTTGCCTCGTCTTCATACTCGACAGAAGCCTGGTTTTGGATGCTCCAGGAAGATCGAATGAGAAAATTTTGGCTCAGGTGAGTGCCTCTGCTGGAAAAACTAATGCTTTCCTATACAGTTTTGCATTCTGGCTAGACAATCAGCTGCTCTATTTGCACAAATATATAGTTTTATTGTGCTCGTATTGGTTCAAAGAGTGCTGCAAACTTGTCGAACAATCTTCGAGTAGGTTTCTCGATGGCCAGAATTTACATCTTTAGCTGATTTGGTTGTAGGAACCTATTTTAGTGTTTTTTAAGACGCCGTAGTTTCAAAGTTGCCGATTCACGAGGCAGCTTGCTATATGTTGTTGATGAATGCTTGTACAACCATAGCGTGATTTTTTTTTTTTTTACAGTCTAAATCGTGTTGTTGTGGTCTTCAGGTCTTGTATAATCATAATCTTGTGTCCATTTAGAACCTCAGTCCGACCAAACTTGAAAATCTTTCCGGGACCGCTCTTTGTGCGGAGGCATGCTTTTCCCCAAAGTTACGAGATTATTTTGCAGAGTTCTTTAGAGGAATTTCTCGTGAGATCAATGAGAAGATATTTTGTGCACGAAAGGGTTTGAGAGAGCCCATTTGGCGTGACATTTGAAAAGTCAAACTATTTTTGAGACTAAGAAAATGCTTTTGTAAATATTTGAATAATTTATTTGAAGTGCTTTGTTTAGTAGAGGAGCTTTTAAAGGAAGTTGACCTAATATAATTTCTTCGAAAAGCTCTTCCACAAGAAACAAAAATAAAAATCCTGTCAAATAGGCTTTTAAATTTTTTATTTTTTTTAAATCAAACTCTTTGCGAAATCTAGTTGTGATCTAGGCTAACTCAGTCCTTGTTTGGTAAACTATTTTTTTCAACTTTTCTCTCAAATTTGTTTTCAACCACACAGTTTTATGAGATTCATCACTTTTCACACTTTTCAATTATACATTTTTCAAAAAATTCAAAATTCCTCAAAATTACCTACACCGCAATTCCATTGTAGAATTGTTGATCATCATACTCTTTCATTTGACGGTCAATCTAGTTGACTCGACCGTAAACTTGAATTAAAAAAGAAGGAACTTTCCAAAAATTACATATGAAAATATTTGTACTTCAAATAATTTCTCATAAATTATACAATACAAGGCTGTGTTTATTCAACTTGACAGTGGTATAAAATGGGCCTACAGACAAAGGCTTAATATATAATCCCATCTATCTCTAACGTATTGAACATAATATCTCATAGATACATATAAATTTTGCAAAAAAGTTATATATCGATAATCAGATTATAAGTTCATAACTCTAATCAAGTAAAAATCTATGGAGGCCAACTTTGCGACCGGTTAATTTGACGTCTTGTTGAGTTTTGTTCCTGTATTCGCGGAAAGTAAATTTTTTGTAACGACAAGGCTGTTTGCAGCTCCCAATTATTGAATCATATGAAGGGCAAAGGAAATATGCCACTGAGAATCTCTCCTTTCTTGAATTGGCCATCACTTTGTGCTCAACACTTTTATATACATCGTTGCTCCATGCCTGCAATTTATTAATTTTCAAATATTAATTAATTATCCAAATTAAAATAATAAAGATTGACTTGACTTTTCACATGCATGCATGTTTTAACAAAAAGACACTACATGTTAATTAAGAATATATACTTTTAGTCATATATGGAGTGAGAGGAGGAATAATTTAATTTTTTTATTTGGAAAACTATATGTTCGATCCATGTAGGATTTGGACACTTATCGAAACACTTTAGGACAAGTACCTCCAACAAGCCATAATTACAGTTTTGCTACATGTACACATAACGGTTTACATACACGTACTGTGACGATATACGATTGGATCAGAATTTCTTTTAAAAAAAAGAAGAGAGAAATTTTCTCTACTCTATTTTTGACCCTCATCTATGTATAAATCATTATTTACAATTAGTATTATTCTAATAATTAAGTTTGATTTTGAACAGACACTACATGTTAATTAGGAATTGTTAATCAATATAGATTGGAGGAACATTTTAATTATTTAATCTGGACAAAGACAGACTATTTGCTTATTCCAACAGGAACAAAATATTGGGGGAGAAATAGAATTCACATATTAATTATATAATTTTTGGGTTAAAAAAATCAGTTTTGGACATTGAACTTATGGGTCACTCATCTTAGTTTTGTGACGAAACTAGCCCTGACTACCTATATTAAATTTCGTCTTAGAAACCTAAAGGAAATTGTACATGGTGGATGAAATTTTTACACACAAAGACATTAAGCTAGAAAAGAACTTTCATGAGACTCTCACTTTGTAGCCATTAGACCTATTTTATTTTTATTTTTCCCTGGTATGTAACTGTATAGGGCATGAGGGTAGATTTTCGATAAAATATTGTGTTGACAGTAACTTTGGGTGTCCAGCAACACACGGATTGTCCCTTGAGAAGTAGTCTCTGTATCAAGCTTGGTGAAAGTGTCCTCAAATATTCGATCCTCAACCTTAAGAGTTTTGTTAGGTAATCCTGATTTCTCGTTGCATTAGCTCAAAGTAGCAAAGAGTAAGACGACACACAATGCACTGCATGTGATGATACATTTGAAATGAAGTCTTATTATTTGTTATTCTGAGACGACTAATGAATAGGGATAATGGGTTTTATCGATCATTAGTTACCTGAAAAAGATCACCAATGTTGACAACGAGGGCATCTTTGTTCGGTTTGACAGAAACCCATTTCCCTTCCTTCATGAGCTGAAGTCCACTCACATGCTCGTCTTGGTGGAGTATGGTAAGAAAATCGCTATCGGTATGAGGTACCAAACCGAATAGCTCGGGTGATATTGGACAAGCTGGATAATGATTTAACCTAAGAAAACATGTGCTTTCGTCACATATTTCATCAAGAAGTTCCTTTCTATGACCCAAATTCATAACCAAAACTCCAGCCAGCAATTTTGACAGTTCTTGCATTGCACTTGCATATTCCACCATCACTTCCCTATATATAAAACATAGAAACATTAATTAATTATATAATAGGGTACTTTGGATCACTTCACTTAACAAGATAGATCTTTTATGATGAAACCCTGACTTCGGATTACAGTAATTTGATTTGTTCAAAGCTCAAACGAGCAATCGAGTGTTCGAAACACCACCGTATGTGGCTCAAGAATGACATGCATGACTAGTATATTTGTGTGACTGCTCGAGTTTTAGCAAAAGCAGCTCTCTCTGGGGTCGGGATTGACTGGTTCGACTGACCGTTGAGAATGTATATAACCCTATTCCGGTCTGGTCCGCCATGGAAATTAATAAAAGAATGAGCAGGAAAATACATACCTTAAAGAGGTGAACTGTCCATAACAGTCTTCTTCTGAAATCTTGGTTAGGGGAATATGAAACGCCTCAGACCACGAGAACTGGTGCGGACAAGTCGCAGTAGGAGTTCCCCATCGATACGAATTATTCAGAAGCCCACAACTGGCTTTACTCTCAAAAGGTGCATTGAACAATGTGATTTGCTCACTCCTCATCTTGTCAAGAAGTCGTAGGCTAATACCATGGTTTACTACTTGGAAAAATCCCCATTCAGACGAGGCACGTGCTATTTCTTCGATGCAACAATCCCTCTCTTCTTCATTCTCACTTTTCAGACCTCTAAGGTCTATTAATGGCAGTTCACATTCTGATGATCCATTGTATATCTTTCTTTGAACTGCACAATCTTGTCTCGACCGGAGCAGTATTTGGGAGTAATCGTCGAGTAAAGGGGGATTAGACTCGACCATCGTCGTTAAGTAGGTATTTACTCTTCTTTATTTATTGAATTAGAGTAAATAGAATTGTGAGATGATATTTATAGGGTTAGGAGGAAGACGGCAACAAAGAGGAATAACAGAAAAGAAACAGCCGAATTTTCGACAATTGTCGTTATGTTTGTGTCTTCATCTGGTGTTGTCCGAATGTGACCAAGTCTAGATACATATATGCACTTAATTTAAAAATAAGTTGTATAACTAATTATAAGAAAAGAACATGCAGGCGTTACCAAATTATCATCAAGAAAAGATAATTCAACATCACATGATCTTTGACTTTTTGTTTTTTGATGAAATTAAGAAATTTAGTTAGGACGGTTACTAAGAGGACAAACAGAAAGATGCTGTCTCCGCGTGTGAACTGTCAACCTAGACCAGAATCCAAACTAATAGAAGATAAATTATTGGATGACGTCACTACTTCCGTATTTTCCTTAATAGGTCCCCACATGATGGAGTTTCCATTGGAAACTTCAATCTTGGAGCTAAGGGAATTAAAGGCAGAGAGATAGAGATTTAGTAAAAATGTTTATTAGTTGATTCTGAGTGGGAATGTAAGAGACGTGAAATGTACCATTGGTGACATGATTGCAGATGAAGCGGTAATCAATAGCAATACGTTTCATTCGGGAATGAAAAAAAGATTAATATGAGAGAGATAGGTTGCTCCAAAGTTATATCACAGAAGACGGTAGGGCGAGAAGTTAAAGAGACGCGAATTTCAGAAGATCTTGAATCCAGATAACTTCCGCAAAGCGGGAGGTAAGAGCATGATACTCAACCTCAGTAGAAGATCAAGTAATGGTGCATTGCCTTTTGGAGCTCTAGGATACTAGGAAATTACCAAGATAGATAATATATGCAGAAGTAGAAGAACTATCATCTATATCGCCAGCCCAATCGGGTAATTAGAAAGCGAAAATCTTTCTTTAATGAATGAATTGGCACAATCATTATCTGTAAATTGAATGTCAGTGAAAGCAGATAAAGAAGATGAGGGGTGCTTCTGAAGTAATAGGCCATGATGAATAGATTGCTTAAGGCACTGAAGGACACGTTTTACAACAGTCCAATGAATCTCAGGATGATTACCTGTTAAGCAGTCGAAGAGAGCTAGAATTAGAGATGAGAGTTGAGACTGTCTTAGTAGCAGTTAAGTTAACCCGAGCGAGGAGATCTAGGATATATCTATGTTGGTTGAGAAAGAGAAAGGACGGGGTCCAAATGACTTCTACACCGAGGAAATAATGAAGTGGATCAAGATGTTTAACGGAGAAGCGACTGGAAAGACCGTCAATGAATTTGTTGATGGCAACGGTGTTATTTCCAGTGACAAGATAGACTAAGAAGTAGATAGTAATGAAAGACTGAAAGAAAACAAAAAGAGACGAATCACTGTGAGAGGCAGTAAACCCATATTGAAGCAGGAAGATTTTTAGTTCTCTGTACTGTTGAATGCATTTTTATGCACGTTTCATGCCTTTAAATTAGCAAGTTTTGAGTATCTAGGGCAAATATCTACTAAATTATACATATTTTATGTCTAAATAGGTTAACATTCAAGTTTGAGATGAAAAAGCACAAAAGAAGACCAAAGTATGAAAAATTCGGAACTTTGGGGACCAATCTATAGCTTTTCGAAAGTTCTAGACCAGTTGTGCAATTAACTGAAGGACCAAATTGTAATTTTTTAGAAGTTGAAGGACCTCAATTGCAATTTTGAGAGGACCTATTTGAAAGAAATTCAAAAATATAGGGACTAAATTTGTAACAATCCAAAAATTTCGTACCTTAGTTCATTTATTGAGGGAGTCAGAATCAAGTATTTTCTTCAAAAAGAGCCAATTTCACGTTCCATATGATGAGATAGTATAGAAATTATAAGAAAATGGGATAAATTGACCTTTATTGTAATTATTGGAGACTGAGTTAGAATAAAAGAAAGTTGTATATGATGTTTGGACTCAATCGAATGGAATTTCATAATTGAGGGTTAAGTTGAAATTTAAGAAAGTCCTATTAATTACAGTTTTGCCATTGTGATGAGCACGACTTTGGAATGATTTTGTGGATTATATAGTGATCTTTGGCCATTGCAAGATATACCATTTTATAGTTCATGATGAGATCTAAGCATTGATATCAAGTTTGATCACATTTGAGCTCGAGAAGTGCCTACAAAGTCGAGGTAAAGTTGTATGTGAAAAGTAGTTGGAATGCTGAAAATCCTCAAAATGTTCCTAAGTATAAATTGGTGGTCGAGCAGCCATTTTTGGACGTGTAGAACGGGCGGTATAATGATTCGCTTTCTTTGCATGTGCAATCGTTATGAAGCCTGAAGTGTGAACTTTACAACGATATAAAGATTGGACAAAACGGAACTCGTCTTGATATTCAAATATTGACCCAAAAGTGGCAACTTGAGATGGAAAAACCTAGAAATTTTATTAATAAAATAATGGAAAAATGGACACTTGGCATTCCCATATTATTACTTTAAGGGCATGTTTGGCACATCAATTTATTTTGGTGAGAAGTAATTATTTACCAAAAGTTTTAGGGCTTGGATGATAGAAAAGAAAGCTTTGAGGACTTAGTTTCAATTTATAAGGTCCAAATTACATATGATAAGAATGTTCGGGGTTTATTTGATATATACATTATATATATACCCAATTAGATGAACTTTAGCCCCAATTCTTCTTCTTCTTCTCTCGATGGAGACGAGAGAACTTGAGAGAGAAGCTGCTGGACGAAAAATGGGGAAGGAGGGAAAATATTCTGTTGGACCAGGCTATTAGAAGCTTGGACAGAGGCATAACTAGAGGCTTTTAGTAGCCTTTCGCAGTTTTGGGCAGTTTGTCCTAAACTGCGAAATCCTTATTTTTGGATGGATTTTCTAGGTAAAACTTGGACTAAAAAGTAAGATTTTAGTATATTGAAGTTACTCTAACACTTGGTTAAATGATTGTAGGTGTATTGACTCAAAATCATCTTCTCTAAGTTAGAGGTGAGTGAAACTTGATTTTTGTAATATTGTGTTAAGTTTTTCATATGGTGTTGGAGTATTATTCTTAAAGTACATAATTTAATATGTTCTTTATTGATTATGTTGATTTTTAAACTATGTTTCAAGATTTAATGTTAAGAACATAAATGCATTTGAAGTGTTTGATGAAATGTGTGAGTAAAACATTTATGTGTTTTCTTGCAATTTTTGTTATGTAAAGTTTAGTTTCTGCAGGAAAGTAATATTATTGACTGATTAGAGCTATATAATTGTGATCATTTAATACTTAATGTTAGATTTCATGATTTTCCTTAACTTTTTCACTGAGTACCAATCTAAAGTTAATTCTTGTTCAATAGCTTATGTTTCTTTTGGGATCTAAAGAGCTACTGCAATAATTTAGTGTTTTATTTAATTGCATGTTGAATCCTTGATTTCTATGAGAGTTATCATCACCAAGACAATATTGCACGTGTATAAAATGAAGTAAAACAAGCTCCAAACTTCAAAAGTGGCTTAATTTACCTTAATCTAGCATTTTCAGATTCTTGAATAATGTTAGTGGTATAGTTTAAAGTTATTTTCAGATTCTTGAATTCTTGTTTAAGGTTATTTATATATTTTAAAGTTAATTCCAGATTCTTGAATTCTTGAATAATGTTTCTTACATATTTTAAAGTTATTTTCAGATTCTTGAAATAGTTTATTTAGAGTACTTTAAGTGAATTTCTAGATTCTTAACTAATGTGGATTTGATACTTTAAAGGAAAATTTCAGATTTTTGAATGATGATATTTGAGGTATTTAAAGTTAAATTCAGATTTTTAAATAAAGGTAAATGAGTATTTTAAAGTTATTTTCAGACTTTGGATGAATTCATAAGCACTTTGTTACAATTACATCTTTAAATAGATGTGTCAAAGTTTATTTTCAGATTCTTTATATTATTTTTAGCAACTTGTAACCCCTATGATCTCTATAATTTGTTTAAATACAAGTTTCCTCTAATCACTCTAAGTGTGGCAAGCTTTCTCCGTTAAATGGTAATTGTTCTTTAATTATGTGAAGCACATGTGAGCTTAATTGATCTACTTAGTAGTTAAAGCTCCTATTATGTTAAGTTCAAATAATTCTATCTTGCATGCAAAGAATTGAGCAAGATTAATGTGCATTTATGTTGATCAAGTAAAGGGTTTAGAAGTTTTGATTTCATGAGTATCAGATGTTGAGATGTAACTCGTGCAAAGTATTAAATGTATTCATGTTTCACTCTCTAAGCATGCAATTAGGTTCAAAAGTATATCTAAGAATGTGCATGAACAAGAATAGGACTCTAAGATGTTAAGTATCCACCAGTTTGGGATTCTAGATGCCAAAGGGGATAATTCTCGTATTGTATCGGAAGGGTACCAGAATTGTACCGGAAGGGTACTAGATTTGTATCGGAAGGGTATCAGATCTTATATTTACCAGAATTGTACCGGAAGGGTACTAGATTTGTGCCGGAAGTGTATCATATCTTATATATATCAGAATTGTACCGGAAGGGTACTAGATTTGTGCCGGAAGGGTACCAAATCTTATATTGAGCGCTCCGTGAATACTTACTCTTAGGGTAGGGCCCCAAAGAAATTAATAAATGAAGTTAGAGAGTCCATGCATTACATCATGACATGCATATCCTTTTAATTACATTGTGTAAAAGAATGTTAGGTAACATGTGAATTCAAGTATTCTTATATTGAGATTTCATGAGACAAGATGTTTTATATGGTAAAAGATACTTGAGATGATTCCAAACATATTTATGTGAATTACTTATTCTCCTCCAAGTTAAGAGGTAAAGTGTATGATTTATATTCATTCTTAAGTAAGTGAAAGTTTGACAAGAAAATATTGAGAATGATATAAACTTATATGACTTTATACACTTTATGTTAAAATTAACCTCTTATTACATATATCAAGTTTTATTCACCGGACTATGTGGTTCATAGTTGTTTCGTATCTCTTTTTACAGGCAATTGAGCATTAGTTTTTGTATTGTGGATTCCCTATGGAGGATGCCGGCCGAGAATGAAAAGTACTTATTGGTAACCAAAAGAAATGAAATATTAAGCATTTTGTACTTAAAACTATTTTAAAATGAAATTTTATTCTTTTAGTATTTAAGAGCTAAATACTATTTGGGGCTCGATTTTAAGATGTATAAATAGATTCTTATGAAAAGAAATGGGTCTTGTACTTTAAAATTCCGCTTGATGATTAAATATTATTTTTATGAAGTATTGAAATTGTTTTTAATGTTGTTGTTGTGAAAATGACAAAATTAAAATAGGAATGATGATCCTAAATGTTTAACAGGGTAAACTTATTATTTAGAAAATTTTAAAATGGTTCTAAACAAGTTTAGAAAGAGTTTTTAGCAAATATATTAAATCTAACCTGTTTCTGAAAGTAGGCTATTAGAAGCCTCCTGCAGCTATGTTTTTAGTACAGTGTTAGACTATTAGAAGTCTCCTGCAGCTTGGTTTCTAATCCAGTGCAAGGCTATTAGAAACCTTCAGAAATCTGCTCTCTGTTCAAAGGCAATTAAATAAGTAAAGATTTTATGTGTACATCTCATTGTATAAATAGTCTATATATTTATTACATAAAAAAAGGGCCTGAATTTTGGGGTCGTGACAAAATTGGTCAACCATTGTCCATGTGGCTGCATGTCCTCTATTGGGAAAATATATTTTGGGTCGAACCAGGTTGCCCATACGTTGTATTTTCACGGGTTAGCTGATTTTTTGAGTCTTTTGGGTCATTTTTGGGTAAATATAAATACCCAAAGGGTTAAGTACGTACACAATTACACAATTTTATGGGGCTGCTTTTTAAAAAGCAGGTACTTTAAAAAATATTTTAACTATATAAAACATATTTTTAAAATCAGATGAAATCCAAAAACAGGTAAAAGATGGAGCAAACAGAAGTGCTGATTTCCTGTCGCTATCAGCGGATAGAGTATAGAAGAATCAAATTTGTTTTGCTTGCAATTTGGATCAACTACAACAATTGCTCCTTTCTTTTTTTCATTAACACTTTCTGGTGGTCATCCTTAGGTATGTCTACGAGTCGAGTCGAGTCGAGCAGGCTCGCGAGCCGAACATCAAGGCTCGAGCTTTTTTTGGCCCGAGCCTAGCCAAAGCTCGACCAAAATTTTGAGGCTCGGCTCGAGTTTCTTCGAGTCAAGCCGAGCCGGGCTAGCACCCCCCCTTTTTTTTTTCTTTTTCTTTCACGAGTCAAACACGGTGAATGAATTGTAATTACTTAAACATATAATATAATTATGTACACAATAAATGTAGTTAAAATATCAAACATAAGATTCAATAAAAATTTAAATGTAGATTTCGTAAAGTTTATACTAAATTACTAATTATTTTATATATATTCAATAAAGGTTACAAGTTACATTATTACAACCCTCCTCCATATGTAGTGTAGAACAAAGTTTCAAATTTGAAAGTTGAATTGAAATCGAGAGAAATATTATCACAAGAATATAGAGAATTGAATAAAAATTATAGCAAACAAATGAATATTATGACAAAGAAATTGTAACTCGTAACTGAATTAACTTGTAAATTTACAAACAAAATACAACCTATTTATAGATAAAAAAATGTGGGAAAATAAAAAATATCAAATTCAAATTTTGAAGAAAAAAATCTGTATCGTACAATATAAAGAAAAAAAACCTGCAACCCGTGTTGCAGCAGCCAACACGCAGCAGTTGGCAGCTGCTGCTGCCTGCAAATTGTAGGCAACACGGGCTAATATGGCCCGTGCTATCGGGCCAATTTGGCCTGCCACGCCTGTCGGCCCGTGTGGCTCGACGGGCCACACGGGTCGACCCTAACTCGAGCCTAGTTAGCATTTTCGGGCTCTGCTCGAGCCTTGGCTCGGTCTCTCGAGCCTCGAGCCTAGCTTAGTACGAGCTTTTAACGAATCGAGTCGACGAGTTGTTTTGACACGCCTAGTCATCCTTCTAGTGGGCGTGACCCACTATGAAATCAATAGAGCCATTGGCAAATTAAATGCGTATTTCAATAATTCGAGCAATTTCTCCCAAGAGGCGGTGTGTTAATTCCAACAGTATCAAAAAAGCCTATCAGCGTAAAATCACAAACTCCAAAGGTCTTTAATTAATTACAATTATAATTTAATTTTTAATTTCAAAAACATTTCTTTAATTGCATATTTGTCGTGTTGAATTATAATTGCAATTTAATTACATTCAGTATTTAATTACAATTTGTAATTAATCATAAATTAATTTTAGTTTTATAAAAAATTACAAAACTAACTAACTAATTACTATAGTAATTTAATTGTTTATTACAAGTCACTCTGAATTTCATTTTTTTTTTAAAATTAATTGAATTATTCATAAATTATAATGAATTACAGTTTTTAAGTAATTATAATTATAACTTAATTTTTATTTTGTAATCAATTACAAAAGTAATTAATTAATTATTATTGTAACTTAATTGTATATTACGAGTCACTCAGAATTTCATTTTGTTTTAAAATTAATTGAATTATTCATAAATTATAATTAATTACATTTTGTAATGAATTACAATTGCAACTTAATTAATTCATGTAATGAATTAAAATTTGTAATTAATTAGCTTTATTATAATTTTCAATTAATTACAATTGTAATAATGAATTTGTAAAACATGAAATATATTTTTTTGCTAAAAAGTCTAGGTATGGCAATAAAATCCACGAATCCACAACCCGTTGGGTACCCGACACAAATGAGTAGAAATTACTCGACCCAATGAGTTTGTGGGTAGGGTATTAGTGTAGATTTAGAAACCTGATATGGGTATTGTAGAAAAATTCATACCCAACCCATATATTCATTAATTTTTTTTAAATTTTTTTTATTGTATTTAAATTTTAACAGTATATAATTTTGAACAAGTTGATTCTTTGTTATTTGCTTATTTTTGTACAATTGGTACGTATTTATTTTTGGACAATGGATGTTATACTTTTACTTCATTTTGATATTTTTATGTTACGCAGATATTGTTAATTAGTATATTACATGTGAAATTTATGAAAATTTTATAATTGGATACTTATATTATTGTTGAACAAGTATTCACACACACACACACACACATTACCAATGCCAAAAAATAAAAAAAATAAAAATTATTAAAATTAAAATACGTAACGGGTTTTAAATGGGTATAAAAGTATACTCGTACCCTAACCGCACCCGACCCGCCACTCTTAAGTGGATATATGGGTAGAATATGAGTATTATAAATATCTAGTGGGTAGGGTATGCGTTTTTCAAACTCGACTCATACTCTACTCACTATCATCTCTACTAAAAACTGAATTGGTTACAATTTACAAATGAAATATATTTTTTTACTAAAAATTGAATTAGATACAATTGTAACTTTATTTTAGATTTTGTAATTAATTACAATTGTAACTTTATTTCAATTTTGCAATTAATTACAATTGTAAGTAATGAATTCGTAAAACCTGAAAGATTTTTTTGCTAAAAATTGAATTTGTTGCAATTTACAAATAAAAGAATTTTTTAAATTTTTTATTTATAAAAATTGAATTAGTTACAATTGTAACTTTATTTCATATTTTATAATTAATTACAAATTTAACTTTATTTCATTTTTGCAATCTACTACAATTGTAACTTTATTTCATTTTTGTGATTAACTACAATTGTTAGTAATGTTTATATGTCACTTACATTGATTCAATATAAGACATAAAGTGCTTATTTTCCACTAAAAGGCATGAAGTGCCTATTTTCCACTTCAATTTGTTCAATATAGATTTTTCCTTTAGTTTTTCTTCTTTTTCACTTTGTTTGAGAATGTAATTAGTTGAATCTTGAGAAGAAAATCTTTGTTAAATATCTGCAACTCTTCAAGAAAATGAGAAAACTCCCTTTATTAGACCGGCCTACATGGAAAATTTTCTACAATCACTTCCTGATGTTACAAAATACAGATTCTACACAAAATTATACATCCAAAGTCATGGCCCGACTTTAGTCTTGGTTGGAGGAGAATCTTCAACATCTTCGAATAACTTTCCCTAATGCTTGTGCAATTGTACTTTTTGCAGTTTTCGATCCCTTGAATTGCAAAATGGAGTAATTCAAATCCTATTCACTACCTTAAATTTTAGGGGTGGGAGGGGGTGTGGGTGGAGATCATTTTCTAGATGTAAAGAAAACATACCTGAGATTTTATAGTCAAAGAGAGTATTCCATCAATGTTTGAAGATCGAACAGATTGAGAATCCAAATGAAGTTTGCTTATGGCTTCTATGACTTCAAGCAACACGTTCTCTCTCCACGGGCACCTCATTTCTATCAACACATCCTTGTCAGAAACACTAACGATTATATTGTCTTTTAAAGAATCAACCTCTGTCCATTACGTGGGAATCAAATCAAGAAGTTTTGACAAAGAGAGAAAAGAACAGTCTCCGACACCATGGAAACCGCCTACATTCAAGGCAAATACTCCCCAACCTGTGTCGAAGAAAAGAATATTGAGATGGATACATAGCTTCCCTAAAATCGCCACAGATCTGCTAACTTTTAGAGAGAAAAGCTCTTCTGATGGTTTTCACTTGTTTTTAGATTTTGAACTATACCTGATTTCCATAATTATTTCTCAAACATCTGGTTTTAAAATTTCTAAATATAAAAGTATGAATGTGTATAATTTTCCCATACCCAGACCTCATTTTGCTTGGGTTAGACTTGGGTTGTGATGAATGGGTGTAATTTTACCATACCCAAACCTCATTTTGCTAGGGTTGGACTTGGGTTGGGCCTCTTTTCACAATTTGCTCTTATTTTTCTTGATTTTTCTCTTCATTCTTCATTCTTCTTCAAACTTTATTCTTATAACCCAAGAATATTTATTACAGTATTGTGGGTTGTTGAAAACATTGATGAAAGATGGAAATATCTTATCTTATTAATCTTATAAAGGAGGATAGTAGATGTATGTTCCCTCCAAAATTCTCCCGCCCATGGAAGTAGCTTGCTTGGGAAGATAATTTTTTTTTTTTTTTGCTAGAGAAGAGGAATGATGTAGGTCCCACCCAAAAAATCAGACCAAATTTGAAATTTGAACTAACAAAATAAAAGCCTAGCCCATCCATCGTGATAACAAATCTAAATTCAACCTCTCTCAGTCTTTCTCTCCCCAAACTCTCCTTCCTCCTTCGACGACAAAAATCCCTGTGTTTGATCTGATTATTAAACAACAGCCTTCTCATCTTTCTCTCTGTCTGTGTCGAATAATTAATTATGCAGTTGCCATTTTGTATTTGAAATCTAAACCACGTTTGAAACAGAATTTAATGTTCAATTTTCTTTGGGTGATTTCCCATATTTCCAGCAAAAAAGAGGTTATATTGGACGCACTAGCAGAGCACGAGTGAACTATAACTGCTAGCTGCCATTTTAGATTTGAAACCACAAACTACCCCCAAAAAATTCATGTTCTAACCCAAAATCCCCAAACTCATACCAGGACCGTTTTCGCTAGATTCAACATTATATATCTGAAATCAAAACCAAAGCTGAAGGAGTTATCCGCATCTTCGCTAAGAAGAAGGAGAAGCGTCGAAGGTGGAGTTGGAGTTGGAGCGGCCGAGGTTTGAGAACATGAAGCACAGTCCAAGTTCCTAGAGAACTTTAGGACTTTTCAAGCCAGTTGGAACACTAGCGTATAATCTTGGTTTCAATACCACATGTTTGGTGGGTTCGAACATGACGATGAGCTCCGGTGGTGCCGTCAGATTTTTGTCGAAGCCTGGGCTTCTGTCACCTGGAGGCTCTTCTAACAATTACTTGCCTATCAGTTTTGACACGGTGAGTTTTCAATATTTATTAATTAATTCTCACTTTTGCTGTGGAAAATTCAGATAAAATATCAGGAATTTTGCAGAATTAGTACTGATTATGTGTTTTTTGGGTTTTCCATTGCTGAGATTTCAGATGTTCCGGATGAAGTTATTGACCTAGAAAGATATGTACGCATTCTTGATTTGACTCAAAACGGATTGGGTAATAATCTTTAAAACTTGAAGCAATTGCTTTTGAACGGGAGAAATATTTGCTATGAAGAAATTGAGGAAATCAGAGATGCTTAGTCGTGGACAGGTGAAGGTTTTGAACTCCACAATGATTTTTGTTCAGTTTTTAAATTTTTAATTAGTCTCATTCATTGTCTCTTATATGCGGTATTTACAATTGGATCACTTCATTATATGTTCACCATGTCTGATTTGTGATTTTAATGTCTTCTATGCATTTGTTTGTTTAGAGTATTCCTTTATCGCTTTTTCCAAATATTTATTACCGATAGGAAGTAGCTAACTAGAAAAAAAAACCGCCATTTACATAGGTTATAAAGCTACTCTATTTCACTGATTGGTGCTAATGTAGATCAGGCATCAATTAATGGGTTGCATTTCTCACTTTGAAATTGCCTTTTGCACTAGACTCGACACACATGGACAAAGTGTAGATCAAAGAAAAAATATATTAATACATTGATATTAAGGTGTTATTGACGTGTATGTATTTATTATATATGGTCGCTTAGATAAGGGTACTGGTTGTAGTAGTTGGTTGCAAGCTGGATAAAAGAGATGAAGAATATAATTTGAACATTATGATGGCTCCAATAATGTGATAGTTTCGTGAGATTGAGACTTGCATAGAATGTTCGGCTGCTAACTTGCTCCATGTTTGCATTAATGATTGAGTTCGGCTGATTCATTATTCTTGCAAGAGTGTGACTATCCTAACAATTGTGATATTTTTAATCTATTGTAGATTCTAGAAGTGTTCTACTATGCCCAGAAAGCAGTCTTTCATCCAATAGCCCCACTATTTTTATCAAGAAACCCAAATTTTGAAGCCACGTTGCATGAGAGCATTGAAGAGGATATTTGTTATTTGTGATTTTGATATGGATAGTGCTATCAATGATGAAGAATTGAATGAATTTCAGGTCTTTTTCTAATTTCTTTTACCTATTTTATTGTAACCATTCTCTTCTTAAAATAAGAAAAACTGTTTCTTCTCCTCCTTTATTTTTCTCCATAATTAGTTATTTAATGTAAGGAGGAATAATCATCCAATTTTTTCCGACATTTAACAATTGGTCATGATTATTAATACAGTGAACAGGTTAAGTGTTTCAATGCTCCATTACAGCCTGCTGAAATGGTGGGCGTTAAGAGAGTGGTTCAAGATAAGTTACCTCAAGGAGTCAATAAACTTGGGTTTACATTAGCAAGCTTTCTTTTTATGCATGTTCTTTTTATTGAAAGAGGCCTGAACTTCTACTTCAATCAATATACTTCTACTCATTGCAGGCCTGAACTTCTACTTCAATCAATATTATAAAAGCAATTCTCTAATTTCTAAAGACTCCATCTCCAGCCCTTTTCCATCACAGTTTGATCTCCCTGTTACTGAATTCTCCTCCATAAAAATGCAAATCTTTATTCAATAGATAAGATCAATTGCCCTCTAGATTGTCTCATTTTTATTAATTAATACTACTGCACATGTTAACTCAAAAAAAGTTTATTGGTAGGTTTATTTACTGCTAACAGTAGTTTGCAGACTGCTTTTGGTAATTAACAAGCTACATATGAATCAATTAATCACCTTTGCAATAATTGTTGATTTTACAATTACAAATTATGGTACCTTTTGGTATGCATCTGAAGTTGAAAGATGTCAACCATATAGTTGTTGCCTTTATGTTCCTGATATTGAAATAAATATCTCTGTGGTCCCTTATCTGAAAGGTTTGGGAGTTCTAATACAACATGAGAGGAGACCATTATTCTACAGAGTAATCCATTCCCAAAAACCAATCTGAAGAAGCCGACCTTAGTACCTTTTAGCTGCTAATACAACATGAGAGGATTCTAATACTACTCGATACTATTCAAGAAATTGTATGGCCAGGTTACTTGAGGAAACTGAAGATGAAGTTAACCATTGTTTCCTGACTAATGTTGTGTATAAGGAGGTTTTTCAAAATTTGTAATACTTTTGATAAAAGAATTATTATAATTTAAATTGATACTCGCTATTGTTATTTTTATTGATTTTTTTCCTATTATTCTGTGTTAATATATTATACTTTGTCAATGAAATATGTTCGTGCATCGCATGTGTGTGAAACTAGTTCAAACCAAAGAAAAATATTGAAGCATTTAAACGCAACCACCTATTTGGAGGGAAGGTTTTATTCATTTTCTTGGTTGTAATTTCTTGTATTTACTTCATTGTTGAAATGACTTCATCAAACCCTAAGTGTTGTTATTATTTCATTATGGGATAAATTTTAGTTTATTGGGATGTTTGATTATAGCTTAATCTCACTTAACTATTAATGTTAACTAGTGGTACACCCGTGCGATGCACGGTTATTTGTTACCTACATATATCAAATTTATATTTTAAAATATGAAATAAATATTTAATTAAAGAATAAAGCTACTTACACAATGTTGTTCACAGTGAGGATGACAATTGGTGATGTGGAAGTGTTTGTTGTTGTTGATTAAAAAGATGATATGATGTATGAAAAAAAGGATCGTGCCACGTAAGCCAATTGTCATCCTGATTGTTGAATGCATTTTGGATGTTACATAACTCTTAATTAAAAATGAGAAAGAATAAAAATAATTAATTACAAAGGTACATTACATATACCTTAATTATTTTTAATTTTTTTTTTACTGTTCGTATGTTTATCGTTCCAGGAATTTCTTTAAATATTGTAATTTGAATTGATTTAAAACTTCAAATGGAAAAGAAAATTTACATTTAAATAGAATTTGTAATAAGTATAAAAAATAGATATATCTGTGATATACGCTTAAAATTTTATTAAAACGAAAATGAAAAGAAAAAGAAAAATAGATTGATGAACGTTCTTATTTCATTCTATTTCATTTTCTATTTTTAAATAAAAATATTTATGTGATATTGAATTTTTTTTTTTTTTTTTACGAATTTAAAAAAAATGTAATTATCAAGAGGGGAAGACGGAACAAGAAATTTCGGGATCTGAAAATTGCAGCTATTTAAAAATCTGCATTCAATTGGATTAATTTAAATCTGAATTTTGTCCAAAATGAATAATAAATAGTGAATTAATAATACTAATTACCATTTTAGAAAATGTGTTTTAGACAGGAAAATGGGTCAATACCTATTTTTGGGAAGTGCTCTCTCTTTATATATATTACGTTTTTCTTTCTCGATCATATTTAGTCCTTATTTGAGCATTCATTATCTATAAAATGAGTTTAATAATAATGATTTTGTGGAGAATGTATACTTAAGCACCTGTTTGGTACAATGAGCTGTTAAAAAATATGTTTTTTTTTAAAAATTTATATGTAAATTATAGGGGCTTTTTTTTTCGAAGTTGCTACAATTGTAATACTTAGGAACTTAAATAACTTACTAAAAAAAATATTTCAATGATCATTTGCATAACTATTCATTTTTAATGATTATTAATGTAATTAATTTTTTCAAAATATAATTTTTAGATTATCACAAATAATTTATCACTATCCAAATAGTACTATTAGAATTGAGACTAACTATCTTATTACAATATTTGATATTTAAATTTATTAAACAAATATTTTATTTCATATTTACTTTAATATTACAAATTAAACAGATGTGGTCATATATTTAAATAAATGTAGCAAATTAAGCAACAGGAAATGTTAGTTTTGATTAAATTTTAACAAATGTATATTGTAAATATATTTAACTTTATTTACTAAGAAATCATCTATGCACCTCGATTCATAAAAGCGACATAGTTGTTTAACTCACAAGACATAATATTTTATCACTTACTTTTATGAAATTGATTTTTCAAGAATCAATTTTTCTGAACATTTATTTTCAATCACACAAATTTTAAAAAATTATATTTTACAATTTTTCATACTACTTTTTAACTATACATTCTAAAAAATCACTATTTCACAAAAACAATTCTCAAAAAATCAAAGTCAAATAGTCAAAATAATATTTGAAAATCTCGCAATTATCATGATATGACAACCGATTAAAGTTGGAGATCACAAAATTATACAAATAATCTTATACCCTATAATCTTTAAAAATTTATTAAAATTAAGAATGATTAAAAATATTAATCATTCTATTGATATTATTAAATAAAAAGAAGCCAAAGCATTAATTATTCAATATTAGTCTTCGTTCAATAACTTTTTCTATAAATTATTTATAAGCAGCGCATTTTTTCAACTACATATATATTTCAGAAAATACGATTTTTAATATTAAAGATAACGAATGATTTGACTATTAATAATTAAAACACAAATTTTATATTGATGGCTATACATATAATTTATAATATATATGTGTGTGTGTATAATTAATGCAATAAATGTGTTCACATTTATCCAGACTTTGCATTCACATTTGACATACATCAATTTTGCATTCACACTAATCGACTTTGCATTTATACTATTTAATTCTATGAGACTTTACTATTTATAGAAATAGAAAAATGGACGAAAAATTATTTTTAGGAACTACCTTCCTTTTATATATTATATAAAGATAAAGATAAAGATGTTTGTTTAAGGAATTTGGATTATTTATTATTGTGTATTTGAATTTATGGTTATTATATTGCATTTGTCTAGCTATCAAGTGTTGGATAATGGCGTGTGTTAATATTGTGAAATACTACACATTTTAGACTAGAAATTCAAATACCAAAGGTTACTTGATTAATTAATGGACTAGGGCTAATTTACATTCGAAAGAAGAGATTGATTTTTGTTAATTAATTTATTAAGGCTAATTGACACTCGAGAAAAGAAATTAGTGATAGTTGGAGAGATAATACTTGCAACTATTTGATTAATTAATTAAATAGGGCTAATTACACTCGAGAGAGGATTTTAGCTTGTGTTAGTTGAATAATTGGGGTCAATTGACATTTGAGAGAAGCAATTGATGTTCTAAGGAGAATTAAACCTTGCACATGCTTTAAGTATTCCATTTCCTTTACAAAGTGCAAAAAATTGTGTTAAGTGAGAGTTAAGTGAAAATCAAATATCCCAACATTTCCTAATTTCAACATATTCCAAAATCAACTTTATTTCCTAGTTTTTATATTGTTATTTCTTTATTTGATTTACTAGTTAAAGAATTCAACATCAAACCAAACTTGTTATGTTACTTGACATTTCATTCAAATTAGAATCATAAATCTTAGTTACAAATTGATCAATCCTCATGGGTATGACAACCTCTCATCTCCTTACTACTTGAACGCGAACCGTGCACTTGTAGTGTACGATCTGAGCGAACGTGTACCATACACTATGACCTTGTTTAAGACCATAAATGGCCTAGCGCAAGTGACAAACATGCTTGGGATACTGGAGGTCTAGAAAATCAGGAGGTTGGGTCACATAGACATCGTCATGGAGAGTTCCATGGAGGAATTCATTGTTGACATAAAGTTGATGATTAGGCCATTCAAGATTGAGAGCAAGGGTAATAAAGATGCAGATTATGGTTTGTTTGACTACTGGACTAAATATTTCATGAAAGTCAATTTTGAGGCGTTGATGAAAGTTTTTGGCAACAATCCTAACCTTATGGGGGGAGATAGTGTCATCGAGATTCCGCTTGACACAAAACACCCATTCCCTACCCAACTAAGTTGACATTGGGAGCAGCTGGAACCAGAGGCCAGGTTTGATTTGCAAGAAGAGCATTGAGTTCATCTGTCATAGCTTGACTCCAATGTGGGTATTTTAGTGCTTGAGTGATACATGATGGTTCTATAGAGTCAGGAATAGGGTGACAGGAGGATAAAGAGTTGATGACCTTAGGGTGAAAAAATGTTACTTTTCGCCCAAGTGGTCATGGGATGAGAAGATCAAGAGGCATGTTGGCTGCGGGAACATAGTAGTGTGAAGGAGGTGTAGATGAGGAAGACGAGGAGCATTGGCCACCCGAGAAAGGAGATCCTGCTGGCGCCAGCACTATTGGGATAGCCACAGCAGAATCTTCCATGATTGGAAGAGGGGAGGCCTCGATAGGTACCATTGAGAAGAGAGAAGCGATTTTCGTAGTTGTGGCAGCAGCTACAAGTTATGCAATTACTTGGGCTAGGGTAGGAGAGAGAGGTAGCAGTGTTAGGGGTAAAACGGTGTCAGAGGAATGTGACGAGGTGTTACTAGAAGATTGTTGGAGATAGAAGGTGGATGAGTGGGGGAAGGCACTTTCGATAAAACGAATATGATGAGGTGTAAATGGTTTTAGTGTTGATATCTTGACACAAGTAGGAGTGATGCGTGACAATATATTTCCACGTGTAGTATATTCCTTATTGGAGTCGACAGTTAGGGAGTCTTGTATGCCCTAGTATCGGATGACGTCACTGTTTCCTTATTTTCCTTAAGAATCTTCAAGGTGCATATTTTTCTTTCATTAGACATTATTTTCTCTCATCAATCCAATAATTCACCCGGGACATTAATATGCCTACATGATACAATGAAGCCATTATTTTGTCCTTGCATTCACGAAGACAATCCAAACTAGGAGTGGGAGGGTCTGGTTCGGTTCCGAAAGGAACCGAATAGAATCAAGTATTGATGAGAATCTTAGGCTCTGTTCTCTTTACTGTTTTGAAGTCATTTTCTGTTTTTATTTTCGAAAACACTAAAAATGCGTTCTCTTTAACATTTTCGAAAACGCATTTTGGAAAAAAAAAATTTATACACAAAACGCAAAATGTCCAATACCTCGTTTTGGGCGTTTTTTGTGTATTTCAACAAAAAATGTTCAAAATACGGAAAACGCATTTTGGGTTTGACGCGATCCCAGTCGGGGAATCTCGTCGAATAACGTGGAATAACGAAATTTAAAACCCTAGAAAAGATCTAAATCAGATCTGACACGAAAAATAACAAGAACACGAATAAATAGACGGAAATTAAAATAAGATTGACGATAGGACCTGGACCCAACAATCACGACGCAATAAATTGACGATGCGGATTGAAGAACCGAGGTTTTCGAAACACCACAAGGACTTGTCAATTTCCTTGATAAGATTCTAAATTGGAAACGCCACAAATATTCTCGCGAATATTTGATAAGTTCAACGCCACAAATAGTTCACAATATTTGATAAGTTGGATTTGTTCTCGAAGAACACAAAAGGGACTCCTCAACCTTTTAATTGGAGAAAACTCTCTCAACTTTATTAATCTCAAAATCAAACTTAACTTAACTGTTTTTACAATGAATGTAAAGCGATATAAATAAGTAAAATAACCTAGCATCTAATTTACTCAAAATAGACTTCTAATTAAACTAAAATACTAAACTAGAAAAATAACCAAAAACTAAAAAAGGAATAAAATAATTAAAAATCCCCGGAAATCTGGCACTCCTCATTTACGGTCGTGAATAATTCTTTTACGGCCGTAAAGGCCTTTCTGTTCAAAACTGTGTTTATTATTTACGGCCGTGAAGAATTTCTTACGGCCGTGAAGTTTCCCTTTTTTGAATGTTACGGCCGTAACTTCCAAGCTTACGGCAATAAGCGTCGTTCTGCAGAATTTCTTCCTTTTTCTTCGACAATTGATTACGGCCGTGATAACATGATTTACGGCCGTGAATATATGTGTTACGACCGTGAGGTCCTCTTTTACGGCCGTAATGGAATTTCTGCCCAAATTACTTCTACCCCTTGATTCGGCTTGATCCGTCCCCCTTCTCGGCTCGACCCCAACATGGAACTTACTCCGTTTTGCATATAGATCACTGTCATATTTCCGATGGCTCGACTTCGCCCTTCGACGCCTGGTTCGGATCACATCAGGGTTTTTTTTTTTAAGAATTATTCTAACTTGGAACTAAACTTAATATAAAGTTTTATTTTTATTTTTATATTTTATATTTTTAGAATTTTCCTAACTTGGAATAAAGCCTAAATAAAGTTTTTTTTTTTTTTTTTTTGGAGAATTATCATAACTTAGAATTAAGTTTAAATAAAATTTTATTGAATTCAATATCAACATTACAAAAAAAATTAAGTGAAAATTCTTATTTTTATATTTCAAAAAATGCTTTGATAAATGAACTCTGATGGTTTTGAAAGAACTTGCATTTTCTGGATTTTAATAGAACTTGAGTTTTTTCAAATCCCGAATCTGACCAAGCTGTGTTAATATAAACTCTTAATGCTCACATTAGTGTATTGCATGTAACCATGTTTTCAGTGTATTGTGAAATGAAATGTAAGTTTGAGCCAGTAGTATTCTGCAAGCAAATTAATTAAAAATAATTTAAGTAGTATTCTGCAAAATTTCAAACTGAACGTGTTTTTCAGCTTTTCATTTTCAAAAACAGTTTTCAGAAATGACAAACCAAACGCGTTTTCAGCAAATTTGAAAGCAAAAATAAAAATAGGAAATACAAACATTTTCAAAAATGAAAATACAAAATAAAATATAAACAGAACGCTACCTTAGTAATGGAACCATTGGTTCCATTTTTGACAATGGAACTGAAACAGAACCTAACCAATTGGTTCCAGTTCGGTTCTTAATATTTAAAATATTAAAATAAAATGTTCATTAGCACTAAAGATTAAGGTGGCGTTCATTAGCAGTAATTCATGGGTTGTTGAAACACCAAAATAGGCAGAGGCGGACCCACACTGGGGCACGCTTAGTCACGTGCCCCAGTAAAAAATTCAGTAATTTTTTTTTTTTTTTCGTTCGTTCAAAACCAGCAAGGCAGACAGCAGGTGACTTATCAAACACTCAACTCTCAACCCATCATGTCCCTCCCACTCCCAGCTCTCTGCTCTCGCCTCTCCCTTGTCCCTTCAATAGTTCCGTTCCATTCTTCATTTCTTCCAGTTCCAGGCTTCCAAGGTTCGGAACTTCCAGCCAGCCAGCTAAGCTTCCGCTTCCCTCTCACTCTCTCAGGCTCAGCACTCAGGCGCAACGCTCACACAGTCACACACTCACACTGAACCCATTTCCCAGCTCTCCCTCTCAGCTCTCAGGCGCAGCCGCGCAGGAAGGAATGCAATTCACCAGCGCTGCAGCCTGCAGCCTGCACTGTCTGTGACTCTGGTCTGCTGCAGGCTGCACTCTGCAGGCAGCGCTGGTGGTGGTGGTGGTGGTGAACTGGTGGTTCGTGGTCCTGCTGCACTCCAGCCGTCCTGGAACCAGGAGTCCTGGACCTCCTGGTACGTGACAACGTGTGTCTGTGTGTATTTTTTTTTTTTTGGATTTATTACTATTGCATTGAGAAATGGCATATATTCATAGAATCATATTACCTGCAGTGCCGATTCTTGAACTTTGATCTACCTTGAATAGTTGAATTTGATTAGTTGATTTACAGTCTACAGATTGCTTGATTTATTTTGGCAATTGGTATCATTGTTAATTTATTTGGTTGTTGTGAAATTAAGATTTGGAGTTTGGAGTTTGGATTTGAAATTTGAATTATTGTTAATTGTTATGTTTGAATTTTTGTTTTAGTGTTGAGAATTTGAGATTTCAAGGCCAATATATGTTTATAATTATTTATTTATTTATTTGTATCAGTAATGGAAAAATATTTTAAGCGTAAATCTACATTTTCTTCTGATGAGCAAAGAAATGAAAATGAAGTTAGAGATGAAATGGTTGAGGAACTTGATGAAGAAAATGATGTTGAACTTGAAGATGTTCCTATTGACACTAACGTTGGGGGTAATGTTGGGGATGTTAGGAGTGATATCCTTGAATTTGATGTAGCAAACCTTCCTTCAGATCCTGGATTGAGAGTTCCAATTAATGATTATGATTTCAATGTTCGGGATTTGATTCGAAGAACATATGTGCAAAGAGGTCCTTGTCAGCCACGAAATCATGAATTTCCAACAACAAGAATGGGTATCAAAGATAGACGATTTTGTGTATCATGGTATAATGAGCATCCTAGTTGGTTGGAATATAGTATAGCAAAAGATGCTGTATTTTGTTTCTATTGTTACCTTTTCGGCTCAATTGGTGGTCCATTTGTTCATGGTGGGTTCAGGAATTGGAAGAAGAAAGATTTGCTTAGAACACACATTACAAAATCAAGTAGTGCACACAATCAAGCTCGAGTCAAATATGAATCATTCAAGAATCAAAGCACTGGCATTCGATTTTGCCTTAATAAGCAATCACATCAAGTTCGACAAGAGTATCGAATTCGTTTGAATGCCACAATAGATTGTATTCGATTTCTTCTACGACAAGGGCTGGCATGTCGTGGTCATGATGAATTTGAAGAATCCAACAATCGGGGTAATTTTCTTGAACTATTGCATTGGTTGTGTGATCATAACGTTGAGATTAAGGCTGTTGCTTTAACGAATGCTCCTGAAAATCTGAAGTTAACATCACCACGAGTTCAAAGAGATATCATGAGTGCTATTGCTTCAGAAACAATAAATGTGATCATCAAAGATATTGGTAATAGTCTTTTTTCTATCCTAATTGATGAATCTCGTGACATTTCTATGAAAGAACAAATGTCAGTTGTTCTTCGTTATGTAAAGGATGGATGTGTATTGGAACATTTCATTGGTGTAACACATGTTTCGAGTACTACAGCTGCCTCACTTAAGGCTGGAATTGATCAACTATTATCCAATTATAGCTTAAGTATGTCCAACTTGAGAGGGCAAGGATATGATGGAGCAAGTAATATGAGAGGTGAGTATAATGGTCTGAAAGCACTTATTTTGAAGGAAAATCCGTATGCTTACTTCAATTAGCTCTTGTAGCTGTGGCACAGAAACATGCGAAAATTGAAACATTCTTTCATTCAGTACATAGATTGGTGAATGTTTTCGGAGGATCGGCTAAACGGAGTGATCTTCTTAGAGAGAAACAAAGACTCTCAATTCTTGAAGCACTAAATGTTGGTGAAATATCAAGTGGACGAGGTCTCAATCAAGAAACTACTCTTAAGCGTTCTGGTGATACACGTTGGGGCTCTCACTACAATTGTTTAATTAACTTGATTGTCATGTTTTCATCCACAGTTGAAATTATTGAGATGATTGCTACTGATTCTACTACTACAGGAACAAGAGGTGAGGCATGTATTTTATTGGAGTTGATGCTCAAATTTGATTTTGCATTTAATCTACATCTGATGAAAAAGATCTTGGACATTTCAAATGAATTATCAAAAGTATTACAAAGAAAAGAAAAGATCAAGATATTGTCAATGCCATGAGATTGGTAAAATTATGTAAAATGCAGCTCCAAATGATGAGAGATGATGGGTGGAATTCTTTTTTTGGGATTGTTTGTTCATTCTGTGAAGCTCATGACATCAGTATTCCCAATATGGATGATATGTTCATAGCTTTGGGCCGTTCAAGGCGTGACAAGGTGACAAATTTGCATCACTTCCGCGTGGAAATGTTTTATGCCATCATTGATATGCAACTTCAAGAGCTGAATGATCGTTTTTCTGAAGTAAATAATGACTTACTTCTTTGTGCTGCATGTTTGTCTCCAAATAATTCATTTGCTGCTTTTGATAAGAACAAATTGCTTCAACTATGTGAGTATTATCCGATAGAATTTGATGCCACATATATTTTGGAACTTGATGATCAGCTTGATACATATATTCTTGACATGCGCACTGATGAAGATTTTGGAGGATTAAATGGCCTTGGTGATCTTGCAAAGAAGTTGGTTGCAAAAAATAAACATGAAGTGCATCCATTAGTGTACAAGCTTGTGACATTGAGTTTAATTCTTCCCGTGGCTACTGCTACAGTCGAGAGATCATTTTCTGCAATGACTTATGTTAAGAATCGTCTACGTAATCGCCTCGGAGATCAGTTGTTGAATGATAGTTTAATTGCATATATAGAGAATGATGTACTTGATAATATCGAAAATGATGTAATTATGAAACATTATCAAAATATGAAAACGCGTAGGGAACAATTGTAATAAAATTTCAAGTACTTTTTCATTTTTTGATCTTTTTCTAACAAAAAAATTTTCGGGGGTGCTGCCCCCGAACCCCCGTAAAGGCCGTCGCAAAAAAACGTAGATTAATTTGTGCCCCAGTAGCGTAAATAGTCTGCGTCCGCCACTGAAAATAGGTAATGGTGATGAACACAATGTCCCCAAGAGAGAAAAGAACAGAATCAAGAGAGCAATGATAGAGAGTTGTCCAAGTCGACTGTCAAGGTTTTTCCTCTTTTCCATTGCAAGTTCAAAACACAAGGCACGAGTGAGAAACCAATGGAGTATATATGGATTATGTTAAGAAAACAATAAAAGGGTCAAGTCGCACTTAAATGGGCCAATTAACAACCAAGTCCAAGTCACAAAACCACAAAAAACAATACAAGTGGACCTTCGTCATGATCACTTAATTAAGTTGCTTTTAAGTGACTCAAGTCGTTATCGAGTCGAACAACTCATCTAGGTATTGATATATTTTTTCACACAATCGTTTTAACAACATTGGTCGAATTTATTGGGTATCAAAAACTCAATATTTAAAACAATCCTACACCATTTTCAAAATGAATGAGATTTTAAGAAAATCTATAAAATAACCAAAATTATGCATCAATCAACGTTTCTTTTGGACTTGAACATCCACCTAATGAAAATGTCTCAAATTTTAACCAAATCGTTCCTAAAGACAAATCATTCCTGCCTTTTATATATGTCAACTTATCAAGAATTTTCCTTCTAACCCACTTTTCGTGTTACTTGTACCAAACACTTTTACTTGAGGAACATTAAAAATATTGCTTGCAGTTACTCATATACTGTACTTTGCTCATCAAACCAGAGATCTTGATGTTTCAAGTATTAGATCTGAGTTTTCATTATTGACTATTTAAAAGTAGATTTCCATCTTATTTCCTATGATATTTAAGACTTCGTGTAAACGCAACATGTCACAATCATTTATTAAATCAATCAACTCAAATTCACTTCTTGAACCTGAGTTTTACACTGATCCATCTATTCTTAACATAGCTTCCGTTTGGCAAATGTACTATTTTGGATTTATAAATCACAAGTTTTCAAACCATTTTTTAACCACACACATTTTTTCTCTCTAATTTTCAACCACTATTTTTTACCTCAAAATCATAAATAAATTAGTTTATAAATCAAACAGTGTTATGTTACCAAACGGAAGAACGTACTTTTTATTCTTTCACATCGGTTCGAATAGCTTGGACAAAGTCAATTTATTATGGGTGGCTATATTCTCACCACAAAACTTAATTCTTACAACACATTTTTAAGTGATTTTTTTATTGACTAAAATAGACATAAAAGAAATTACAAAAATATCCTTTTATTTTTCTCTCACTATTTTTAAATACACCACAATCTTTCAAATAAATTTATTTTCTTTTTTTCTTTATATTTATGGTGACTATATTACCACCACAAAATTTATTTTTTACACCACAATTTAAAATATTTTCTTTATTTATAAAAATAGATATAAATAAAATTACAAACATATTCTTTTAATATTATCTCACTAAAAATAATTTTTATATATATCACATCTTTCAAATATTCTCTTATCTTCTCTATGTTTATTTTTCTAAATCATCTTGTTCTTCTTGTTATTTTATATTTTTGCTTTTCAATACCAAGTTAATTAGAATATATGTTAATACAATAATTTCATATGAGTTTTCAAATAATAACATCATACAAATATTAACATAAATTAAAGTTTAGGACTTTAGGTTAGTGAAAAAATTTTATTGTTAAAGGTTCCCTATATTTTGATGTCACCCAGGATTTTGGTTACTTAATTATATTTGATTTTCAATTAAGTTTTATATTCGGTTTTCGAATTCTATGATTTTTCAATTACATATATTTGCGTGTTCATACTGCATTTCACCTATCGTGTTTTCAGTTGCATCTAGTATTAAAAAAAATAGTGATTCCAATTGCATCTAGTATTTAAAAAAAAAAAATGTGTATCAAAGTATTAGAAGCCAACCACCTACCATGTTTATATGAAATTGAATATCTTATTATTTCAATTATCCATCAAATATCAATTGAAAAATGTGTAATATGAAAATTTGAACCTAATTAATTGTAATTAAGGAAACAATAGGTGTCAATGATGAGGAAAAAGAGGAAAAATATTGAGAATTTGGGATGATGAGTACACCACAATAATATTTATTTATTTTTAAGTTTTTATAGGATTAGGAGTATTATTGTAAATTTGTTGTAGTGTATTTATTGAAAATATATTTTAATTATGGTGTGATTATAATGTGGTGTAGTAAATAAATTTTGTGGTGGTAATATAATTACCCATTTATTATTTGTAAAAAATGAGTCATGTTTGTGCTAGTCTTGACCACCTTACATGTTGATAAAACAAAAAGTTGGCATATTATGCAGTAGTGTGCCGCCCAAAATAGTCTCGACCACATAACCACGACACGACTCTAAACGATCACAGATGATTTAGAATAAAAAGCGTGTTTGTCATTCAGTAATTGAACACACAAACACATATAGGGGTGGGGGCAGGCATATAAAAACTCCATTTTTATCAACGTATAAGGACAGACATATAGAATCAACCAATCTTGTTCTCATGCGCGCAACGCGCAGGAGAACAAGTTGAGCTTTGCCTTGGCTTTAAGTTGAGAGCTCAAATGTTGTCAGCCGCAATATGCGACTAACAACTTTTTTTTTATTTATATATATATATATATAATTTATATCGTAAACTCTATTTGGTAATTCAAATAAATTGATTTATAAATCAATTTATAAATTACATAATTTTTCAAATTATTTTTTAACCACACACATTTTCTCTTTCCAATTTTCGACTAATACTTTTTTACCTCAAAATTATAAATAATTTAATTTATAAATCAAACGTATTATCAAACAAAGGCACATTTGCTTATTAAATTCATTATTCATGTACATTTCATTCACTCATTCAAAAAATACATTTCATTCAAAAAAAAAAAAAATCTTACCAAAGTTCAGTGACCCCAGGTGAAATTTACCAAATTGTTTTGGCATAAAAAACTTTACCTACACATAATACTTGAAGGTGTTTGAGTTTCTGTCATTTAAGCTTATAAGAGCATCTCCAATGAGATAATGTCAACTATGTTTATGTAGCAAAAACATTGACATTTACATTCTTCAGTTTAACAATGTTCATTGTGCATACATAGCAAATTATTATTCGTTTCCAAGAAAAATTGAAAGAAAGAGAAATGTTTTAAATAAATAAAAATTATTAAATTAATGCTAGACATTATCTAGCAATAATTATGTCACGTAAGTAATTGTTGTCATTTGTTAAAAAAATAGCTAGACATTGTATCTAGACAATGTCCAATTGGATATGCTCTAAGTATTTGGTCCTGACCTACGTTATCGGGAATGAGATTTAACCCTCTTTAATACTCATTATTCAAAATCTCATTTTTTAAAAAAATTATTTTCAATCACACATTCTACCAATAAAATAATTTACACATAAACCCAAAAATATTTCATATGTTTTAATCAAACGCTAGTACCACACCTGTGCGTTGCACGGAAGAACAATATGAATGATTTTACTGTAAATATCATTTCAAAATAGAAAAAAAAGATTAAACATACAATTTTCTTTGATTAATGATTAAAACTGTCAACAAATGTTCAAAGTAGAAATGAATTAGAATTCTCATAAATTTTGGAAAATCGCTTTAAATACTATATCCCTGTTTGAGGCCCATTACTTCAAAATAATGTGGTTTGTAATAATAAATTTTGGAGAATGCGTGGTTAAAAAATAAGGAAACTTAATTTATGTGTAGATTATTTTATTGATACAATGTGTGATTGAAAATGAGTTTTGAAAAGAAGGAGGTTTGAAATAATTGGAATCGAACTGGAGCTAAATTGTTTGTACAGTTTGTGGTTGTCCACACCTGCGTGATGTACAAAAGTTGTTATAGAAAAAATATATTTTAAACAATTGCTGAAATTTAAATTAAATAATGCAATTTTTGCATAAAATAAATAAATAAAAATTTTCAAAATATTTTTGACAACCATGAATGGAAATAATAACCCTCAAAATATTACTATAATTTACATAAAATAAAGTAATTACAACAAATTAAAATATATGTTGTCCTATATTTAAATGAATGTAACAAATTATACAATATTGACGATACACGAAAATGAAAATCAATCTCTAAACTTGCGATACACGAAAGTGGAAATCAACCCATGAGACCTTTACATAATAAATTTTTAAGTGCGATGCATTTAATTGAATAAAATATTAATTAAAATCTAAATAAAATATATATAACGAACTTTTTGTCTATGCCTCTATTTGATGTTGTTTAAAAATAGTTTATTTGAAATAAATAATTATTTTTATGAGAACGTGTGGTCAAAATGTTGTGTATTTTTTGAGTTTATGTCTAATATTATTTTTTTGATAAACGTTGATGCTGTAAAAAATCATAACATTGACGTGGTAAGATATGAGAGTTGCTTGATCACTGGAAAAGATGAACGAATGCCTTGAATGACCTGCAAAAAGGGGAGGTGGATTCTCTCCGTCGCCCTTCCGGTGTGAGAATTAGTATTCTGGAGAAAAGTAGAGAGAGAATATATAACTGAAAAAACGTAAAGAATTATAAATGAATTATATGTGATCAAAGGAGCTTTATTTATAGGGATGAAAATCTCATAACCTTCTTTAATTAAAGAAGGAGTCCTTATGGTATAAACTTACCTTTTAGGAGGAGTTCTAATCTTAAAAGAATTGAGCTCCCCATTTTTTAGGATGTTTCCTTATAGGTTACGTTTGGGCTTGGGGCCCACGAATGTGGCCCATTGATCTGGCCCATAGACGAATGACTCTTTGGGTCTTGTTTGTATTGGGCCCTTGATGTAACGGAGCTGGTATAGATCGAACACTAAACCCTGAGCATGGCCGAGTAAGAACGTGATTAACATGTCTCGGTCTCAATTATAAGCAATACCCAGGCACATGACCGACCTGCAGATGGGTGAAGGGGATGGCCTAATTAAGTTCGGGTAACTAGCCCGGTCATGTGGTCGAGACATGGCCCAAGCTATAAGTCATTCCGTTAAACCTGTTGATGGGATTTTGCCTATGGACCGAACTATTGGTCAATATGGGACGACCTATATTCTTCCCGGGAATATAGGCCAATGTTAATGCAGTGAATTTGTACTGATCAAAAGTGTTGTTGAAAAGAAGAAAGAAAAATGTGTTAAAAATTTAAAGGAGGCCAAACATGGACTTTATATATTAATAAAATTTTAAAAAAAAAACTATTACCATTTTTTACCACATATAATTATTATTTTAATATTTTAATAAAATTGTGGACCAATGAATTGTTTTACCATTTTTATGATGAAACGGATCATGAATTAAGTATTTTAGCGTGTGTACCTCAAACATATCATAATATCAACTCGATTTTTGGATTTAACGTTCAGTAAATAAAATTTTCTTTTTAAAAAAGTTTTTGAACTACAAAATCTATATACATATATCGAAATAGAAGTGATGAGAGAGAAATATTAAATACTATGATCCCTCCAAAATGCACTTCCAATCTTTGAAAATAAAAAACTAAAATTGAATTTAGTTAACAAATTATTGATAGTATTATATGACTTAAATGATATAATTTATAATGAATGAGATATTGAAGAAAAGTGAAAAAAAAATAGAAAATAAAACTTTTACCGTTGATTTTTGAGACAATTTTACGGATAATATATTTACTATTTGATCTCACTAGTTAGGTTGAATTAAACTTCTCATTGAAATTTTTTATTAGATATCCAAATTACATATTTTTTCGATTTTAAAATAATACAATAATTTTATTATAAAAAACAATTTATACATTAAAAAAATAACATATTGATGTCATTAATAACATAGAGCGGATATCAATGATAATGTCATTAATGGCATATGTACAATTATATTGGTTAAAATATTTAATACAATATTTTTTTTGGCAAAAAATTTCAGATTTAGAAAATTATTTTAGCAGAAAACTATGTGCGGATTTTGGTAACTGCTATTCAACTATATATATATATATATATATATATATATATATATATATATATATATATATATATATATATATATATATATTAAGATTTTCCAAAAATTTACTACTGCAAACTACATTATTTAAAATAATGGATCTCAAACATAAATTTTGTAGAATTACAATATTTTTTGAACTCAAGCCTTTGTCGATTGTCAAGCTACTAGGCTCGTCTTAATAATTAAAATCATGGAAAAATTCAATACCCTTATAATACTTTTTTAAAAAAAAAATATTGAAATTTACACCGACTGTGTTTTTGAACTTCACAATTCAAAAAACAAGATTTACAAGTTATATAATTCCAGCGTTTGGTCCCCAGTTCTTGGGAATTTTTTTGGTTTTGAATAGTTTTTTGAAAGAATGTGTGGTTAAAAATTATTTGAAAAGTAAAAAATAGTGGTCTTGATTAAGATGGATGGTTGAGATTGAGTGTTCAATAAATTTGATTTTTGAAAAATGGGGGCCAAATAGGGACATTATGCCCTTGTTTGGTTTTCATTAAAAATTTCTCATTTTTATACATTATTCAATATCAATCATTCATTAAAAGTTAAGCCCACAATATTTGACTTTTCAACCAAATTTCAACCATTCATTCTCCTAAAAATCACAATTCATTTAAAAAAAACTTATTTTAAACAATAACAAAATGTAAGTTATAATTCAAATTAGGGTGTCTATATTGCCACAACAAAACTTAATTTTTACACCAATATTTTAAATATCTTATTTATTTTAAAAAAATAAACATAATAGAATTACATCAATAATCTTTTAATTTATCTCTCATAACTCATAATCTTTTTATACACACCACAACATAATCTCAAATAGTACTCCTCTTCTCCACAATAACAAAGGACTTCACCACAGATGGAGACAACATTAGAAGGAAAATTCTGATTCACATTCCTCCAAGTAGATGAAAATCCGGCACAGATTGATATTCTCCGATTCTCCTTCCTCACACAAAATTCTTTGATTCTCCTTCCTCATAGAAGATGAAAAATCTCATCTAGAAACGATGGTAGCAGTAGAATTAGCAACCATCGAAGCCCACAAAATTAAGCAGAGTTCAAAAATATTCTGCCATTGTCGCAAACATATTTTCAACAAAGAATTGTATAAACTCTGCTATTGTGTTAGAGAATTATGAATTTGACGATCTTTTACAAGTGGGATTGTCGAGAAGTTGAATTAGTTGTTTAAAAATTCTTTATTTGCAGTAGGCCGTGAGAATTGGTGTGTGTGTGTGTGTGTGCGCGCGCGCGCGCGTTCGCCTGCAATGCATTAGATATGTAGTTTGAATGGAAGAAAGACATTTTTTATAAGCACTTATTTTTAACCAATTTTATTCCGGGGAAATATCTACGAGATATGCTCGATGTTTTATGATACCTGGGTTAAATGATGCTGGGTAATACAAATTGAAGGGTTGATAGTTGATTGAAGGTGGTAGTTGTGGGCGGAGGAAGAAGGGAAGGATTGTGTGAACAAATCTTTTTTTTTTTTTTTTTTGGTTATTTTAATTAGATATAAGGGTATATTTTTATAGGTGTTGGAGTGTATTTATAAAAATTAAATTTTATTAGTGGTGATAATATAATTTGGTGTAGTGAGTAAAGTTTGTGGTAGTAATATATTTACCCTTCAAATTATTTTTAATTAAATTAATATTCTATAAACCAATAACTCTCACCAAACCCAATCCAATCCAATTGACTTATTGAAAATATTAAAATCACCTCGGAGTTTACTCCAAAGGTGACCGCCCCCTCACATAGGAGGGCGGGGTCACCCCGCCCCCTCATGTGAGGGGGCGATCACCTCGGGAGGTAAACCCCGAGGTGATTGTATCATCACCCTTGAGTTAATTATGTTTTGTGAATTGCAAATGAAAGTCTATTACAACCAATCTTCACTGCCAAAGAAGAAATCGACCACAACATCTTCTACGCTTTCAGCCAGCACCACCTCCATCACCACCGCATCTTCATTCCTCCACCACTTCGACCATTTTTTCACTAGAAAAATACTTTCTTCGATGGATTGGATTCCCAACTAAGATCGGGTCAAACTGTATTGCGCATTGCGGCGATCTATGGTGGCGATGGTGATGTTTCCGCACACAGATATATGGTGGCTATAGTCGGTGTTGCGTCTTCGCTGTCGCGTGACATAGTTTGTAGCGGTTGCGCGACATAGTTTGTCATAACTTTGTGTCTGTGCGGTCGCCAATGTGTGATGGTGTGCGGTGAGTGCAATTGTGGTGGTATTGTACGTGACAATGGTAGTAAGGTTATTGTGTGAGGGCTCGATGCAACGGGGTGTGCGCGCGCGATGGTGTGCAGTGGTGATGAGGTCAGTGGAGGTGGTGATGAGTTGGCAAGGTGACCATGCGGTGTGTACAGAGGAGATGGTGTAGGTGGAGGAAGTGCTGAGGTGTAGAGGTAGTGAAGAGTTTGTGAGGTGGTTGTGGTAGGTGGTGATGGTGGTGCATATTGTGGCAATGGCAGTGACGATTTTTGGTGTTGACGGAGGTTGGTGGTGGTTTTGGTGGGGGTTAATGGGGTGGGGGGTAAGTATTAACATAAATTCGTTATTTGTGACTACTAAGCCTCGTTTGACCCTTTGTAGCCCTTGTTTGGTCCCCATTTTTCAAAACAAGATTTATTCAACACTCAATCTCAACCATCCCTCTTAGTCGAGCCTACTATTTTTGACTTTTCAAATATTTTTTAACCACACATTCTTCCAAAAAATACTATTCACAACCATGATTTTTTCAAAAAATGAGGGTCAAACACATGCTTAAATTTTTTACATATTTTCCTCTTCTTTTCAACAGCACATTTATCAATAAAAAAAATTGTGATTGCTACTAAATTGTAATTGACTCACAATTTTTAAGTTGTGACAAATTAATTTGAAATTTGTGACCGTGAAATGGATGTGACTTATAATTTTTTGAATTGTGAAAAAAAAAAAAAACTGTGAATTACTAAATTTTGTAAATCATGACCGAAAAATAAGTCATGACCGTTTATTTTAATAATTTGTGATAAAAAAGAAGTGATTTATGAAATTTATGATTTGTGATCGAGAAATAAGTTGTGACCTATAAAATTTGTGATTTGTGATCGAGTAATAAATTTTGACCGATTAATTTGATAAAGTGTAATTGAAAAATAAGTTGTGGTTAATTAATTTGATAATTCGCCTTATAAAATTTGTTTTGTGGCCATGACTATAAAAGGTATATTATTGTGATCTTAATCTATTAAAATAGTAAAATTTATTTATTTAATAATTAATTGTAACCTGATTTTTGAATTAAGAAATTAAAGTTTCTTAATTTTTAAAATGCATTTTAGATATCTTAGTTATGTATTTTTTCCTACTTAAAATTATAGCTCAGATGTAGCGGGATTAGGCCGAGCTACTGCTCGGTCCAGGCCCTAGCCCTTTTAAGTTTTTATATTTAAAAAAATGTTAAAAATTAAATTTTATGTGTAGTTTTATTTTTTTATTAAATATTAACTCGATTTGGAAAAAAAAATTAGTAGTTCTATCCTGGATTCGTCCTTGCCGATTTCGAACTCCCACACCAAGGGTCGTACCGCCTTCTAAATTCATGCCAACCTTATAGCAATCGAGAGAGAAAATGTATAATGTGTTAGAGCATCTCCAATGTACTCTATGGATTGGAAGAGAAGACGTGACACTTCAGTAAATATACAGAATTGGTTAAAAACGCTTCTCCAATGCACTCCATTGATTACAATGTTAAGTTGACGTGGCTTGAAAAAAATAAACAATGAGGGTTGCCCCGTCTAAATATAAATGCCCGTGGGACTTGATGACTCAGCATTTTAAATAACGGCGCGCGCGCGCGCACACACACATCTTGGATTTCAAAACTTGGGAATTTGTTTTCAAAACTAGGACGTCCAAAAATTGGAATGAACGCCTGTGTTCGACAATTTGAGACTCTGTTATTTAGTGTTTTCTACGTAGAATTTGTGGTAAAAAAATGATTTTGAAAAATGTGTGTACTTAAAAAGTGATATTGAAAATTGTGTTGATTATAAATAGGTTTTATAACACCTTTGCCGAACACTGGCAAATTATTTTTTAACCTAAAAAGTTTGAATATATTAATAAATTTTTTTTAAGATTAAATTTTTTTTTTAAAAAAAATAATATGTATTTTTAGTAAATTTAATTTATCAACAAAAAATTGTCGCTAAATAAAGTTATATAAAAATATTAGTTCAAGAAAACAACATTTATATTTTATAATAAGGAAAAATTTTAAATTATTTTAATTATTTTGCGAATGAGTTATTAATATTAAATTTTAAAAAAATGTCACATAATAAAAAATTATTTAATGTAAAAGAAACAATTGGAGAATAAATTTTAAATTTCTTCGTTTATTTATTTGTGTTATTTAGAAGTCCGTTTATTTCATTAGTAAATTTAATCTATCAATAAAAAATTGTCGCTAAATAAGTTTATATAAAAATATTAGTTCAAGAAAACAACATTTATATTTTATAATAAGGAAAATTTTAAAATTATCTTAATTATTTTGCGAATGAGTTATTAATATTAAATTTAAAAAAATGTCACATATTAAAAATTATTTAATGTAAAAGGAACCATTAGAGAATAAATTTTAAACTTCTTCGTTAATTTATCTGTGTTCTCTAGAAGTCCGTTTATTTCATTGTTACGTCAACTCCAATTCATGGAATATATTAAAGATGCTTTTAGCTCCTCACGTTCAAGAATTCAAGAGTTGGAGGTGGGTGTTGACGTTGTTAACAAAAATAGCATATGAAGCAGGTGAGTTGCGAAAGCTGATTTAGCGGGAATGCTGAGCAAACTCAGAAAGAAATTGTTGGATTATCTGAAACAGGACATTCGTTTGTCAGGTGGTGTGATGCAGAAAGCTCAATCTATATATTTTGAAGAGTACGAAGTGGATATCGTGAGAAAATTGATAACGTCTTCGCTATCTCTCACTATCTTTCGTACGAACTATTACAATCCTAAGAGGACCGGCATTAAAACTTCCAAGGTGGATATGCACCTCTATGCCTGGCTTCCTTCCTCCGCAGAAGACTTGCTACCGTGGCCTGGGATAAAAGCCATTTTCTTATCTTCTGACTACATCATTTTGATTTTTTCCATGATTTTAAGCTTGCAAATGGGCATTCACAAAGATTTCGATTTACCGAAAGCATAATTTCGAGAGATTATGATTGCTTAATAGTTGAAATAGTAAGTTTCGAAATGGTTTGCTGTTACAGAAAACCAAATTTTATAAGAAAATGCTAAACTTACATACAAATTTTACACATTACCTTACACGCTATTTACATGTAATGAGGGTCACAAATATTTTATTATTTTATGGATCCCACAGTTGTGTTAGGTAGTGTATAAATGAATGTGTGAGTGTAGCATCATCCAATTTTATATGATGCTTTAAAACTAAAATTATGTTGCTTGTGTATCAAAGTTTACATCTTGAATGACACCATGGGAGGTGTCGAGATACTGAAAAGTGACCAATATCTCGACACCTCACGAGTGTCATACAAGTTGCAAACCTTGATGTACGTGCAACATTGTTAAAAAAATTATCACCATCAAAATTAACACTACTTCATCACAAGCAGTGTTCTAAAAAACGTGAAAAGTGATGAAATGACGAAATCAAAAATCATGCTTAAGCGCTCCTAGGAGCAAAAAAATCCAACAATGCATGAGCGAAGCGTAGGTGAAGCACGAAACGTGACGAAGCGTGAAAACCGAGAATCACGCCTAAAAGCTTTAGAACACTGGTCACGAGTGATTTTTTTGTACAAAAAAGGGAATTGCATAAAAGACTACCTAATATTCTATAAAACAAAGTTATTAGAAAAAAGGTACACAGGATGGAGCGAACCACAAGGATAACATGAACTATGGACAGAAGTTCGATAAAAAGAAAAAAGAAATACAGTAGACAAAAGTTCAGAAACACCAATAGCGGCAGGAGAATGAAGAAGGAACGCGACCAGTTTTGCGAAGATACTCTGCCTTCTGTTCTGTTTTTGCAGCATGCCAGTTTCTCTTCCCCTCTGCTGCAGCAAGCTTCTCTTCAGTTCTATGACGTACGGCTGCCAGTTTGTTCATCAATTTGTCTTGTGCTTTTGCTCTCATTCTTCCCACCTCCACCTGCAAAAGGCAATATCAGTTCCTACGCCGTAATGTGAAAAATCAATATCCCCTCCGTTCCATAAAATATATGCTTGGTTTCCTTTTTCATCTTTCTCAAATTATAAGTCACTTTCAATATGAATGTACAGATAATTCTTTTGTTTTCTGATATGAACTTATTTAATGTACCTCGTTATCAACAAATATGTACTAATCCTATTTAAATCATTATTTAATGTAGGGATTCATTTATATTTCCAACTACATTAATTACATTTTCTTAATTTGTGTGGAAAAACAAGTTTATCTTCATGGGACGGAATCGACGAATGGAGGACAACTAAATTCCCCCATCTACTCCCAAAAGCTAGGAGCGAGTGCGAAGATTCTACGGTGCGACTATTCTTCTAAAGCTATAGCTTGAGGTCAATTGACATGCTTATTTTTAATTTGGAGCTGTCAACAATTAAAAGTTGATTTATTGCTGCCTAGTAAATGATGAGCATGTTTCCATTACATATTTTACCCTTAATAATATAGTTTTATCAGTTACTTTAATTAATTGTTATTTAATTTGTTATTTTTTTGGGGCAGGTTACTAATTAAAGTTGAAGAAATAAAAAATGCCCACAATTAACGGAACAAGGTTGGCAAGTGAAGCATGCAAAAGGAAAGAAAAAATTCCAATCAAGGCATGGAAAAAGATAAAGGAAGCCAAGGGACGAGAGCATCCATAATGGATGGGTTAAACTACATGTAAATGGAATAAATTAGTTATGGGTGAAATATTATAGTCTACAATGGATAGATTAACTCACATATTAAGGGAATCTTTTTAGTCATATGTTAACTTCTTTGTTAAATTTGGCTAGCAACTTAATTGAAGACATGGCAATTTATGTTGAAAAATTCCTCTAAATCTTTTTTTTTTTCCTTTTCTTCTTTCTTTAAATTTTTTAATGTCGATAAATAAAATATTTTTTTTATTGATTTCATATTATATAATTTAATAAGATCTTCAATATGAGTACTACATTAATATATAAATTTTGCTATTTTAAAAATAAATATTTATTGTACTCTTGAACTTAATTAGAAATTAATCTATCCATTGTAGCAAAAGTAGATGGTTAATTTTAACATGTATACGTGTCACTTAAAGAGAGAATTAGGTCGCTAGATAATAAAGAGGAAAAGAGAGAAGTCATATGTTGTGGGAGCTATTTAAATTTAAAAAATAATACAATTATAAACTTCTTTTATCTATACTGGGTGATATCTTCTCTACGTCCTCAAATTCCACTAAATATTTCTAATTTCCTTGAACTGACTTCTTTTATCTATACTGGGTGATATCTTCTCTACGTCCTCAAATTCCACTAAATATTTCTAATTTCCTTGAACTGACGGTAGGGTGAATGTTGTAAGCTAGTTGTTGACTTAATTACTAAACCTATGAGACAACGATGGCATATTGTCGTCCTCCGGTGGGACCTGACCAAGGACAACACCTAAGCGTCCAGACTTTTAACATAAACTTTGTAAGTTAATTTTTATATCATATTACTATATTCAACTTCATTTTTGTGTATTTCTGGTGCACTATTTTGGGAAGAGCCTTATATAGCATATTTTTACTTTAAGAGAATGTATTAGAATCTTGTGGGACCTGATCATGTAATTTTAAAGTTCCTTTCATATCATATTCTATACTCAACTTCATTTTTATGTAATCTGATGAACTATTTTGAGAGGAACCTTATATAACATATTTTTAATTTCAAAGAATGTACTAGAATGACCTTGTTCCCCACTTTTCTTCTCTTAATTTCCTACATGCCCTTTCTACCACGAATTCAGTTTTCACCCAGGCATAACCAACTAAGAGTGCAATAATTGAGGCATGACACTCGTATAAAAAGAAATTCCATCTCCACTGTAAAATAATTCAAATTTTCCAACCCCGAACCACTAGCTGTACCAAGATTGTTGCTCAGAGTCCTGCAAACAACATGCGTCGTCTAATGGCAATAAACTTTACCACATTTGCCACAACTGGAAATAAAGTCTTTAAAATAAAAATAAAGCGTGTTTAACTTGGGATTCTTTAATTAAAAAATAAAAAAATAATAAAAAAAACCTATCCTGGTTTGGACCAGTTCTAAGAATAACTACACCACTGTAATTCATTTTAAAAAGAACAAAATATCTTGGCCTTTCTTGTTTCTTCAATAACTTTGTCCTTTTTACTTATTAGTTTCCCCTTCTTCCTCGTGTAGGGATTGGTGGGGAGGCCTGAAAATTAGTTGCTTGGAATTCATAAAGGCAGTGTCGTTCTTTGCAATGATAATTATTCCTTATTTTTTTGTATCATTGTCCTTTATTTTTTTGGGTCCTGACTGGATATTTAGTTAACATAAACCTGACAGTGGCGGTAAGTATCAACAACAACTACTACTAGAAGGTAGGAGGGCGTGCACCCTCGCAAGGGTTTATAACTTGTTTGGGGTGGGTTATCTTAAAGATAAGCTCCAAATGTGTAGTTTATGTTGCCTTATTGCCTCTGTTCTTTAACGCAATCATTACAATTTATAAACAACACAATTTCCCAAATCACTTTTTAACCACACACATTTTCTATCTCTACTTTTTAATCGCGCATTTTACCTCAAAAACATAAATAAATAGTGTTACCAAACAGTTGGGTCCACTTGAAAAAATAATCCATGCATTTGTTGCTTATCTATAAGATGAGCTACCCCAAAATGCTCAGAATTGACTAGGGCCCATTTGATATGACTTTGCTCTTGCTTCATGTTCAAAACTTCTCAAGAAAGATGAAAGTTAATGAAATGTTTGGTTGGAAAGTTGTGGGTTTCATGAAATATATAGTTAAAATTGATTGTAGACTTCACTTAGATTAAAATTTAGATTTTAATTTGTAGCAAACAAGGGCTAATTTCTATAATAGCTTACTATTCTGGAAGTATTTTTATAGGAGGTCACTTTTGACCAGCTTCGTCTAAAAAGCTCTCCTGGCTAGAAGAATCACTTTCATAAAGCTAGTCACACGGTCCAAAAATAGCTTTTGAGACCCAAAAGCTACTTTTGGCTTTTCAAAAACCATGCCAGTTGGGTCCTTAGAAGGCAAGTGCAAAGTAAAACTTGAATTAAAGAAACAAACCAGCGTGTATTAAAAAATAAATCTTTGATGACAAGAACGGCAATGTACCTCAATTTTCCTCATCTCAGCTTCTGTCTTTGCCTTCTGATGATCTTCCCATGCCTGTATATTGATTTCTTCACGATTGAACCTGAAAAAAACAGATGAATTGTAGCACAACCGAGCTAGAATAATCATCCTGTCGCCTAACCAATTTCAATGAATTAGATATACTAGGCACTTTTTTAATAGAAACATGCAGAGAATTCAAATCACTAGATCAGTTTCTCAAGATTAATATGACACATGATTAAAATAGAGTTGAAGCATGAATTTTGATTCTTGGTGCCGCGCCATGAATGTTATGATCAAAAGAAAATCATAGGAAAAACCTGGCCATATACTTGGCTTTCTCAGCTTCTTCCCAAGCTTCTGCACGAGTTTCAACAACGCTTGAAACTGGTTGTTCTCTTTGTAAAGCATTATGTGAACTAGAAACATCATTATCTTCGTTTTCTTTCCCAGCCCATGCAGCAATATTCATCTTACCCAATTGAGTCCCAAGATTCATAATTTCCCTTCGAGTTTTCATTTGTAGCTCCTTTTCAGACAACTCTTTTCCGTTGAAACCCAATAGATCAGTTTGAGGACCAATAGGAGAGACAACACTTGAAGCTCTTCCAGGGGATGATGGCTGAGAAGGAGTTGGGCTTCGTGTAGGAGTTGCCCTCACAGGTGTTCCAGTTCTGGAAGGTTCTTGGCTAGCAAGTGGAGTCATTTCTGTGCCCATATCTCTCATTGATACGGATCTAGCAGTTGGTGGCGGTATAAATGCAGTTGCACCATGGATAGAAACAGATGAATCATGGCGGTTCAGGTTGACTGCAAACAGACGATTATACATGTTCAAGTTCTAAAATTCATCATGTGGGCGGGCGGGGAACTTCTCGAGATAAGAACTTTAACCAAATTGCAATGCATTAATATAACTTATCACATTAGGAAATTATGTGTTCACATTATCAAAACAACGAGATTTATGATTTATAATTTGTCATCATATTGTTGAACCAAAATGATTAACATATTAAATCTGTTTTTCTGAATTAATAAAAGCAAGACGTAGAGCAAATCAATGTTAAGAATCTAGCGAGAATTTTTAAGAAAAATCTGAACATACACATGATGTCTAAGTACCATGGCTCGAGCTCAAGATTAATACATAAAAGAAAGTAACAATGCTAAGAAAAAAATGAATAAGAATAAATCAAGATTTCTGGAATCCCTATCATGACAAGGCTACTATAGCACCCGAAGTCGCACTATTGGCCATTATCTACAAATTTAGGACTGAAAAACGATAGTTTGTAAGTTCAGGAACAAAACTGTAAGTTTCAAGACTTTCAGTTTCTGTGGCCTAATGAACACTGCCGTGAATGGTGAATTTCAGCTTAGAATTTGGATTTTTCGACATTTACAGAATGGTCCCTTAACTTTCGCTTTCCGGTTCTAAATTAGAAAATAACAGCTAATAGTGGGAATCCAGGTGTTACAGTTGTAAACATATAAAACTTCAAAACAATATCAATTGAAAGCAAAATGTGTACTTTGTTTCCTGTAAAAGAAAATCCAATATTAAAACTGGACACTGAGGCATGTATTCATAGACACGTGAAACATGCAATTGAGATATATGATATTATGACACAATAACACAAAGTTAAAGAGCAACAAAAGGGTCTTACTCGATTCTTTTACACAATTTTGAATCATAAGCACTGGCTTGCTAAATGATTCGCTTGGACATGTGTCAGCCTCCCAACTAACAGACTTCTGCCCCCCATTCTCTTTTGTAGCATGACTCCAGTCAATCCCTTTAGTATCTGGCTCCTTGTTAGTACCTAATTTCAGATCAGGCACTTCAACAACCACCTTAATGGGCGGTTGATTACCAAGTCCAAAATGACCTGGCTTTTGTGATCCAACACATTGACCAACCGGCTCGATCTTTGATATATTGGGCGCAGGGCTTGCTATCCACTTCTGCGCATCTTCCCATTTTGAAGGGGCGGGTTTTGAAAAAGAAGCAAGAGACACTCTTTGTAAGGCCCGCTGAGAATGTAAACCCATACCATCAAGTCCAGTATCATAATCCACATCAACGGTGTTCGGAGACCTGATTCTTGAACTTCCCAGAGAGTAACTGCTCACTCTACCTTCACCAAACGTCGCCCAGGAGGCCAATGAGTCGACTCTCTCTGAAGTCATGGCTCTCACGAAGCTCACTTACAAAACCATACACTGAATCACGGAAATTAGCATCTAAATTAGAACATTTGATTTTGCTTGTAATTAAGTTAATCATTAAGCCTCTGTTCTTTAACGCAATCATTACAACTTATAAACAACACAATTTCTCAAATCACTTTCTAACCACACAAATTTTCTTTCTCTAATTTTTAACAACATAATTTACCTCAAAAACATAAATAAACCAATTTATAATTGCTACAGCGTTACCGAACAGAGAAGGTTCGAAACAATAAGATTTACTGGAGGGTAATAATTTGTTTTTATTTATAAAGATAAATTACATGAAAATCCCAGGTGCCAGATTGCTTTTGGAAATAACAGATAATCCATTTTGGTTTTTGATTTTTCATTACATTTATTTGTGATGTGAAACCGAAAACCAACCACAAAAATCCAATAAGTTCAAGGCATAATAGTGAAACAAAAATTGCATGAGATCCCAGATGATGGAAGAACAAAATGTTGAAGCTCCAAGACAAATTAATTTTCTATCATCGACCACTCAAGAAAAATAGTCATATTCTCCCGAATATTGTTCAAATTTCTACCATATATATATCCTCTGATAAAGTTGTTTCCACATACAATTATACATGTCTAAAAGCTTAATGTTAGAGATGCCATGTGTATATCATTTAAATTGTGTCTGCAACGTGTGGGATGCGTTGGCCAAATTATTTTTCCATAAAAAGCTTGATCCTTGAACAATTTTAATAAATCGGTGGTGGTAAGATTTGAGCTTACTACATTTTAATTCTGTCTTCAACTATACACAAGCACGAGGAACTAATAGAGCAAATACCAACACACTTTATACCCACTAAACACCCCCAACAAAATAAATATAAAAGGAATGAAATAGGAATTTCTGATTGAACTGCAGGGTATATCTATAGCATGCGATATAAAAAACTTGTTCGGCCCGGTTGAACAATTGCAATTCTATGCCTGGGCAGGGCTTGAAAATTGAAACCATTGTAAATACCTGATCATTGATCTTAGAAACATAGGAAATTCAAAGCCCGGTTCATCTTCTTTCTTGTTTTGGGTTCTTTTCCACTACCGAAGAGTAAAAGTAAATTAGCAGAAGAAATACAAACCAAATGCATTTAAATGTTGGAAGGGAAAACGATAGCTCTGGGAATGCAGATTTGACGGATCCAAGTTGATTTCTGCAAGCAACACGAGAACAGAAAGGGCAAGGAAAAACTGTAAAAGTCTACATGTAGTGAAAACGAAATGTCCTTCTGTCGCTTTCAATGGGACGGCATAGTTTGCTAAATGTACTATTTTTAATTTATATAAATCACACAATTTTTAAAATTATTTTTTAACCACATATTTTTTTCTCTTCAATTTTTCAATCACTATTTTTTACTTCAAAATCATAAATAAACAAGTTTATAAATCAAACACTAAATTCCAATACAACCTTTTAATCACACATTCTTTCTCTCTCCAAATTTTAATCATTTATCCTTCTCGAGATACGAGAAAAAACCAGATTATAATCTGGCAAGAATATCCGAACAGCAAATCAGCCCCCTTATTATTTGACATTTGTACTAATTTCAACATTTTTTTTAAATTAAAAATTAATCACAATCATATATTTTATTGATCTTACAATTTTGTCAAAATAAGCATTTGTATAATAAAAATGTTGAAAAACATGTCTCAATTTCTCAAATCACTTTTAATCACACATATTTTATCTCTTCATTTTTCAACCACATATTTTATTTATAAAACAAAAAAAAAAATATTTTTAAACATAAAAAGTTTAAGGGAGCTTAAAAAATCTGAAAGAAGAAGAAGAAATAGTTATAGCAAAGAATCTTGCTTGGTGTACCTGTAATTAAAGGCCCCTAACTGTAGCACTGCTACAGTGATCCATGTGAAATGAGAATAGACATCAACTAATGTTAATCTAAAACCAACATTTGTAGTAACATGATAAGGACCCTATATAGGTCATCAGGACATATTTTCCAGTGGTGAAAGAGAATGTGGTTTAAAGATCAGTATCGCTTGGTCAAGGGTTCAAATTCGACCCTTGCTAAGTGCAAATGTAAGCCCTCATACTGCACTTTGGGAGGCATAACTCTTGATTTACATCATTCATCAAGGCCCAAGGTAGGGCAGGTGGGGGTCCTTAGGGGGTTCAACTTCTTTTTTTTTAATGATAAGGACCCTATATATCACAGTGGATTAGATCAAATGGACAGTTAGACATGTGGTTATGCAATTCAAATGACAGATTTGTTTTGGCTAAAGGACAATCACAAGGCAAATGATTTTTCAAACTATCCAAACGTTTAAATGATGAATGTCAAAGTCTATTGTGTCAAATATGGGCTGGCACTTTATTGGCATAAGTAATAGAACTAGAATGTAATATGGATATGTCGAGGACATATATGTCTTCAATTCTTTCATCGTGTCAATCATCATCTTGGTATTGATTTCCTGGTTAATGGAATGATCATGAAAGAAATTTACTGTAAGATGAGTTTTGGAAGTGAGAGTGTTGTGTTTTTTATACTCAATAAATGCAGATGATGATGTTAAAATGATTGTGGAATAAATGTATCGACACCTAAATTTGGCCCATTTAGTATGTTGACCTAGCCCAACTAATTTGTTTATTAGCCTTACCTTAGTCTCTTGAGCAATTGGGGTTTAAATATGCAATAGAGGGAACTCTGAGGTGCAGCCATTCTTGGCAGGGGTGTGAGAGTCCTTCCATTGTTGTCTTTCTTCTTCCCTTTCTCCCTTTGTGATTTTTTCTTCATCCCCCTTTATCCTTGTGTGGATTAGAGTATAGTAGTGCAACAAGGGAGTCTGGTTGTTGAGTTGAGCTACAGTGTGCTTGGTGTTCGTTTGAGGAGAAACTAAGCTTGAATCGATGTCAAGAGGTCCAACATAAATTCAACATGGTATTAGAGCTTGGTTGTGTGTGATTTCAGGCAGAAATCAATTGAGAAACTAGCCAAAATGGAGCTAGAAAAAAAGTCAGAAACTGGATCGAGAAACTATGAGATTTTTGCAACCTAGGTGGACTGAAAAAGGTGATTTCTGGCAAAAAGACCGACCTACTGGAAAAACGGAGTCCACTTGTGTGTTCAGCAAGTCGAGGCACTCTAGAGTAGGTAGGGCGTGGGTTAGGCGGTGACGCATGGTGGCAACGCGTGAAGCCCACGCACCGACGACGGTGGCTGCACGTGGGGGCTAATTCTCGTGATGGTCTGAAAAAGTAATTTGTTCTCCTCGTCGTGGTTAAGCTGTTGTTGCATTACTGAAAGTTGGACAATTTTGAACCTATGGTCATTCGGTCGACAGGTGATTCGTGTTACTGTAATTTTCGGGGGGTGCTTTAGGGTGTATATTGGTGTCCCTAAAGCGGTGATATTCGCATATCTCCTAATTTACGGACACATAAAAGTCTGCTCTGATAAATTGGTTGGAAATTATTAATTTATCGCACTAACAGACCATCATGTGGGGGTGGTCATTAGGATTAGGTGTTGCAATTGCTTGGTAACCATTGCTTGTTCATAGATCTAAGAATTATTATTTTAATTTGTGCCATGTATTCAACTTGAATTTGATATATTATTTTATGTATGATTTTGATATATTGGATGACCTTAAGAAGTATGATTGGCTATATTATGTATGATGTATGTCTATACTTTGCTTGTGGTCATCACATTTGTTGCATGTCATGTTTATGTATTTACTGGTTAAGATGACAACACTTAGTATTAGGATTTTTTGATGTCATAGTGATTTGGTTTTTCTAGAACGTGCGATTACAGTGTTTTATGTCTATGTTAGTGTGAAACGTAAAGTGATATTTGTTGAGTACATTTTATATGCACATTTCATACATTTTAGGTAGTAATTTGGATAAATATCTACTTATTTGTGCATATTTCGTGTTTATATAGGTTTATCACTCAACTTCATGGGAAAAATCATGAGAAAACACAAAATGAGTGCTTCATTGAGGATTTTGGAGAAAAAAGAGCTAAAGCATACAAAGCTAGGAAGTTCAAGGACCAAACTATCACTTTTTGGAAGTTCAGAACCAGCAATGAAATTAAAATAGGGACTAGAATGCACATGTCCAAAAGTTTTGAGGACCATAATTGCAATTTTCCAAGGACCAAATTGAAGGAATCTGAGAGTTTGAGGACTAAAGTGAATGTTCCAGAAAGTTAAAGGACTTGATTGCAAATTCGCAGTGGCTGAGTTGAAACATCACAGTAAGGTTAATTTACTCTTGATTTTGAAGCAAAAATCCTTGTTAGGGGGAAAATTTTATCATTTTGCACTTTATTTACTCTTATAATTTGCTCCATATTTGAAATTATGCATTTAAACATTGAGTTTTATTGTTATTTCATTATGGTATAATTTATTTTGTATTGGGATGGTTGAGAAAAGTTAACCTAGCTTAGTTGATTTTAATACTTATATTGAGAATTTGAGTTATTTATTATCTTGTACATTTATTGTTGTATTTATTGTCTTGCAATTATTGTTACCAAATTAATGCTTGAGTTTTGTGGAATGTGCAATTGTTGAGGGATTATTGTACTCCCAGGGACGGAGCCAGGATTTTACGTGAGTGGGGGGCTAAAAATTTCGGAAACTGAGATTGTAAAAAAGTTCAATAATAAACATAAATACGAATAAAGTTGCTTACAATTGTTCTTTACGCGTTTTCATATTCTGAAAACGCTTTACAATAACTTCATTATCAATTTTCAGAATTATCTCTCTCTCAACATAAACAATAAGATGATCATTCATCCACTCATCACTCATTCGGTTGCTCAAACTATCTTTCACAAGATTCATTGCAGAAAACACTCTTTCCACACTAGCAGTAGCAACCGATAGAAGTAAAGCCAAAGTTAAAAGTTTATAAACCAAAGGAAAATGAATATTTTTCTTTGTCTGAACCATCTTCTCTGCAAGATCACCAAAACCTTTCAACTCTTGAAATGCAACATTAGAGCCGACATCAACAATATAAGTTTCAAGTTGATCCCTCAAGATGATAAGATCCAACTTTCTAAAATCTTGTGGATAAAACTCTGCCAATTGAATCAATTTTTTCTTATTAAAAGCAGAAAATGAGTCTTGTGGACACAAACAAGCCATGCAAAGTAGTAACTCTGTACTAACCTCTGAGAAACGATCATTCAAATCTAGTGACGCAAATTTGTAACCTTTGGTGGATTACGTTGTGGGCGACAACGGGGATCAATGCGCATAAACATGTCATCCATATTGAGAACACCAATGTTATGCCCTTGACAAAATTTATAAACTTCTTCTAAAAATGCATCACATCCATTGTCTCTCAACGTTTGGAGTTGCTGCTTGCACACTCTCACTAGGTCCATCGCAATCACAATATCCTGGTCTCTCATTTGTAATGCCTGTGACAACTGATTCGAAATTCCCAAAATAATTTTCATCATGTGTAAATTAAACACAAAATCAAAAGAATGCATGGACTTCAATAAATTGAATGCCTCTACTTTCTGATCAGAAGAAGAAGCATCATCTTCAGAAATTATTTCAAGTACATCAGCCACAGGAGAGAATAAGGCAAGCAAGCTGATCAAAGATCTATAATGGGAACCCCAACGTGTATCACTGGAGCGCTGAAGACTGCTTTCCTGATTAAGTCCCCAACCACTTACAATTTCACCCCTTTCTAAAGCCTCAACAACATGATTGGATTGTAATTCTCTAAGCATATCAGAACGCTTACAAGATCCTCCAACAACATTTACCAAATTAGAAGCAACACGAAAAAACTCAACAACTGCAATACTCTTCTTTGCAACAGCAACAAGTGCTAGCTGAAGCTGATGAGCAAAACAATGTATGTAATATGCACATGGGTTTTCGTTTAAAATGAGTGTTTTTAAGTCGTTGAGCTTGCCTTGCATATTTCTAGTGCCATCATAACCTTGTCCTCGCAGTCTAGATATGCTCAAATTGTATCTAGAAAACATCTTATCAATGACATTCTTAAGTGATAGTACTGTGATACTTGTGAGATGTTCAATTCCTATGAAACATTATTTTACATGCCCACTATTTTCTACATAACGTAAAACAATTGACATCTGCTCCTTTGATGGCACATCACGAGATTCATCAACTAGAATTGTGAACAATGAATCACCAATATCTTTCAAAATAATATTGATTGTTTCAGCAGTACAAGCACTAGTTATATCCTTCTGAATGCTAGGTGATATTAATTTTCAATTTTTAGGAGCATTACTCAATGTCACAACTTTAATACGATCAACATGCTCAGCAAAAAATTGCAAGAAAACAAGAAAGTTGCCTGGATTAAGAGAATTCTCTGATTCGTCAATACCCCGAAAAGGTAGTCCTTGTCTCAAAAAAAGTTGAATACAATCAATTGAAGCATTAAGTCGAATGCGATAATCATCTTAAATTTGTTTTGAAGTCTTGTGCAACACCGTTTCAATATGGAGATCTTGATTCATCAATGCTTCGCACTTCATTCGAGCTCCATTGTGTTCACTATCATGCTTCCCAACATGAACTTTAAGCCTCTCATTGTGTTTCCAATGATTAAATCCCTCACCAACAAAAACATCACCCCTGATTGTTTTCCTTTAGCAATTTTGAATGGATAACAGTAGAGACAAAAGGCAGCGTCTCTAGATATGCTATACTCCAACCAATCTCCAAAGTCACTAAACCAAGAAAGGTTAAATCTTATAAATGTTTTTTCTCCAAACTTTCATTTTGGAAATGAATGATTCAATGGTTGACAAGGACCTTTCAATAAATACACTCTTCGAACTTGATCTCTAATCTTAGGAGCATAATTCGAAATTGGAATTCTTAATCCAGGGTCAGAGAGAAGCTGTGCAACATCAAATTCCTCAATCAAACTTGAGCTCCTATCAACCGTTTTTGAACTCCCTACTCCTACAAATGTGTTTGAATCCTTCTCAACACTATTTGAACTCTCCTCAACAACATTTTCTTAACGAGGTCTTTTTAATAAATATCTCTCCATAATCTATTAATCTGGAATATGACAAATTGACAATACATCCATCAATAATGAATAATCAATTCAAACTTCCAAAGCAATAAACTTAAAATTTTAACCCCCAATTTTTAATTACATCCAATAAGTCAAAAACTAAAATGCACTTATAATCATCTTGTCACTTACTCACTGTGATTGGAACAGATTTAAAAAAAAAAAGGCAAAATACTAAAATGCACAAGAAGAAGCTCAAAGCTGCACTGCACACCACAACATGTGAACACAATTACACAACACAGTCAACAAGAATACAACTACAAGATGTCATTGATGTCAAGAAATAATCAAGATCTCATAAATAAGTCATAATCAATTCATTAAAAGTTAAAACTAACAAGACAAACAAGAATACAAGATGTCATTGATGTCAAGAAATAATCAAGATCTCATAATCAATTCATTAAAATTTAAAACTTACATGGTAATTTGATTTAAAATTGGAAAAATTTCACCCAACCGGCCAACCCAGCAATTGCTCTGAGTCTCTGATTGGCGACTGGGGACAGACGGTCGACGTGTGGCGCAGGGAAGGACGCATAGTTTGCGGAGTAGGGAGGTTGGACAGGGACTGAGTCTGGTTGGCAGTTGCAGAGCGAGAGCGCCAGGTGAAGCACTGAAGCCGTGAAGAGTGGAGGCTGGAGGAAATTTCGATTTCGATTTGGGAAATGAATTCTCGATTTGTAGACAGGAGCAAATAGGTAGCAAGATATTGGGCTTTTCAATTTTTTTGGGACCAAAATTAATTCATGTAGGTCGGCCCATTTCAACCCAAAAATTCTTCAAATCTCAGTGAGGGCCAAGCACCCACTTGGCCTGCATCACATCCGTCCCTGCCTCCGTCCCATTTATATAGGTTGCATTTCCTTTTTCTCTTGTCTCAATTATATATGTTTATTTCTTTATTGGGAAGTATTTATTTTGTTTGTTTACTAATGTATCCCTATTTATTACTTCCAATAATAATAGTTTTGATACTTAAATAAGGGTAATTTGAGAATTTTCTTTACAAAAATTATATTTTCAATAACATTAAATATGTTTTCTTAATTTGGGTGAAAAGTCAAATCAGCCTATATACATGGGACGGAGGGAGTATATTCTAGACTTTCTCTAGATTCTTGTTAAGGATAGAGATATACATTAAACTCTAGATGACTCATTGAGTCATTTTCACTAATATTAATGTAATTGGTTGGACTTTAATTGACATAGAGATATAGTAGGTTAATCCAACTAATTAGAACTAATTTCACTCAAGACAGGCTATTAGTTAAAATAGGAAAATCGAGTCTAACATGTTTAATGAGTAATCTATATATTTGTATGTTGAGAAGTTAGTTAGGTGAATGTCAAGTGGAATCAAGAATCCCAACTCTCTTTAAACATCAATTCATCATCCATTATCTACTCATTTATTTACCTTATCTTGCATTTAATGCAAAGTTTTAATTTGAGTACTTGAATATTTCCAAAATCAAACTCTATTGTGTGTGTTCATTGTTAAACTTAAACAAATTAGAGTGTAATTAGAAATTTAGAAGTGATCAATAATTCAGACTCATTAGTCCACTATAACTTATATGTGACACGTGCACTTGTAATGTATCTCTAGGGAACAATATTACTACGGTATATTTGACTTTTCATGGAAGTTTGTTCTAATTGGGAGAGAGAAAGATGTTAGGAGATATGTGAGGCGAATGATACCACTGGATCTACGTAAGTTTCGAGCGAGACACTTATTGAGGATAAATGCTATATTTTATTGTACGTGCATCTATGTGATCTTTTCTGCATGTGTGTGATTACTTACTTTGTGCATTTTTTTGTTTAGCATTTCAACTTTGTTTGATATGTGTTACTTTACAAATAAACAACTTCTAAATAATGAGATTAATGAGAAAATTACTAGAATTGAGAATCCGCTTTATTTTCTATCATTCATGCTTTAATATAAATGTTTAACTATGATTCACGAGATATTGAATATCAATATTCTTATTTTATTTAAAACTCTCTTTCTAAAATGGTGAATTACATCCTATTTCTACATGTGACCAACTGTATTTCTATGAAGAATGCGGACATATAGAAAAATACTAACATTTTATTAACACTTTGAAACTTGAAAGATAACATAGAGCATATGGGTATATTTCTATCTCTTATCGAACTTTATGGCTATTAAAAAATGTATAACACATTTCTAACACATCTTATTTGTCTCTGATTGATTTACAGGGCATACTACAAATATACTGTGCAATGTCATTTTGAACTCCGAGATATAGTTGCACTACGAAACTTCCTAACACTGTCATGTATCATGAAGCAGACATGGTATCCAAACTGTGAACTATCCATTTGAATGGCTAACAAAAACTTGTATATAGCATATAGAATAATCTAATATGCCTAAAAAAATATTAAGCATTGAAAGGAGATATCTTAAAAAGTCTAATATGAATTTATATGTAAATGTAGAATAACTGAAATCTCACTTGATATAATCCCTATTAATTAAAAGAGGTGGTTTGAAATCAACTATCCATAAGCTAATTGAACCCGATTTGACTCATTTGAGTAATTTGAAGCTATTTGAAGTCGTATAAGCAATTTAATAAATGGGGTTGGTCCGTTTCATTTGGCCCATGTGTACATTTTGATTTGGTTGTGTGACCCGGTAAGTGGGACCTTCTACCATTTATTTTCATTCCATCAATAACACATCTCTACCCTAGATAACACTGACTTCCTCTCTACGAACTCCGCCCTCTTTCGTTTTCTTCCTCCCACTTCGAATTCGGAACCAAGGAAACCCGTCAGCCGTCCAACCGTTATGCTCAGACATTTTATATTCCCTGCAGATTTCTTCATCGATGTTGTCTTCGATTTAACTTCTTCTCGTCGACAATCGTTCACGCATCCCTTATTATAGTTCACTGATCATAGAGGTATATTGGATCTACATTATGCGTAGTTACGAAATAAGTATGTGAATATTTAAATATTTAAAAGATTTACATTAGTTAAAAACTAAGTAAAGTACCGAGTAGGATTAAAGCATAATTGAAAAAAAAAAAAAAAAAAACAGAAGTTTTTATGAACCCATTATCTTCAAACTCAAAAACAATCTCCAATTCTCAAGAAATTGCAACATATTTTATTTCTTCAGAAATTTTTTAAGACCTTCAATGTTTGCTTTCAGAAATCAAAAAAGAAGTAAAATTTACAGACAAAAATCTAGAAGGTGACTATAATTTACTAGATCTTGCAATTAAAAGAAGCTTTCCTCACTAAGATCTTTTTTATTTTAGACAAAATATTATTAGAGAAAATAAACAAATTTGGGATTTACACAAGAAAGTTGAAGAACTAGAAAAAAATCTTAGAAACTAAAACTATAGAACAAGATAGTCAATTTTATCCTTTTTATCTTAGACTTTTTCAAATAAAATCAGGAAATACTGAAAGCCTTTTATTTTAAAAATCTTAAGACTTATGCACAAGCCGACCTCTGCATCTAACTTTAAGATAAACCCTTCTACACCAGTGGCTGTGTTTATCTTTTAGCACACACCCCCTCTTTTTGTATCAGAGCCATAGATAACAAGAAAAATTTAGAATATTTAGATTTAAAACTTTGTACTACCAACAGAAAAATTAATACGGTAGATAATCATATTGTTAACTGTAATTTAGAAACCAAACATAAATTACATAGTTTGTTTTCAGAAGATTCAAGTCAGAATCTTATTATAGATTTAATTACAAATTTCTCTAGAAATTTAGAATTAGAAAATAAAAGATTCATCAAAACTTTAGAAATAATTTTAGATCATCTTAAAACAAAGAGTGCAGAATTAAAAACATTAAAGAAAGTTTAGATTATATTAAAAATTAAAATTGTGTTATTCTAGAAAAACTTTCTAAACAATACAAAACACCTTTTAAAATAGATTTTTTTAGAAATAACAAAAATTTTAGATTTTAAATTTTAATAAATCTAAAGAAATTGAAATTGAAATAAGAAAGATTATCCCTAAATGAGAAGCATCTATTAGAGAATTAAGAAATTTAATTCTTAGTTAATGAACGAAAGCTACTTAGTAGATAAAAACTATGTCGACGCTTTAGAATATTGTCAGTCTTTTCACAGAGAACTACAAAGCATAACAAAATTAGATTCACCAAAGGCAACAGAATCAGTTTTAATCAAACAAAATAATTTGATAATAACCTTATTAGTTTCTCTACATAAAAAACTTGATACTATAGACAAAGCAAAAGAATCAACCTCTATAGAAAATGACTTAAGAACCATCACAGGAAAATTAGGAAATTTAAATCATGAAAAAACAGGCAAAGAAAAGTTACAAGAAGATTACCAAAAGATTTGAAATTTTCAAGATGAGTCTTTCAACACCATTTTTAGGTAGATTTAGAACCATTAGTGAAGGATCATTGTTCGGTGTAAATCCCGTAAGCTCATTGACAAGTAATAATTGTGATGAGTTGAGAGTTATCGTTCCCACGAGGAATAAGGTCTAGTCCTAACTATCAGTTTATCGTCGATCCAATTAAATGAAACAATAAATAAAAAAATGGTTTTGTCTGTCTGTCTATCTATTCTAAAAAACTTGCAATGAATAAAAATTAAATAAAACCAAATGTTTGGGAGTAAAATATGAATGGGGAGCATGTATTGGAATCCGACTCCACTTGTTACCATTTATCTCAATCCGACAATTTTATAGTTTAAATCATTCATGCGTTTCTTGATAATCGATAATTCACATGCAATTAATTTTCTTTTTCAAGACAAATTAAATCTATCCTAAACATGAAACGAATCTATTCCTAGTTTGAATACGAATATTTAGAACGCATTAAATCACACAATTATTAATTAGATTGCACATGTCATAGTGTTATTCCTAACATCTAGTGTTCATATATTGATCATGCAATGTTCAAACCTATTGTGACTTTTCCAAGACTACAACAAGTAACGATATATTTAATTGGTGGTCAATCAATCAAATAATAATAACAATAAAGTATGCAAGATCAATCAAGACAACACAAAAATTATTAAACTACTAGTAATCGAATAAAAATAAATTAATAACAAGTTTCATCTTCATCCAATACATAAAAGGAATTAGCCTAACATCTTAATATGTAAATTAAACACAAAGAATTGAAAAAACATCACCCTATTGATCCCAAAAAATCTGCCAGTCGTAACCCTTTTTTTTCCTTCAATTCCACTAGCGTCCAATTCTCTAAAATTGTCTATTGTTTGCTCACCACCAGCCGACCACCAAGGAGTCTCTAGTTCATAATGTATATAAATGCATCTAATCAGTTACTCCCAGCCTTCTTCCAAAAACTATATGACCAGCCCCTTCTTTTTTTTAATTGCCCAAGATTCTCCACTAACTTTAAGTTCCCCTCTCACCAACAATCTGCCGTGCTCTTCAATTAATTCAGCAACAAAGCTCCCAACTTCCCACTTTAATCACACACCATCCGACCACCTTAATTCCCAAAGATGCCGACTCTTTTTTTTCTTTATCTCCTCCAGCCAGCTACTTTGTTGGAAGTAATCTCCCTTTTTAATTTCCGCCGACTCCTACCTTAATAATGATGTGTGTGTATATGTAAATCCCCATCAGAATATTGTGCGGCTCCTGTGTATAAATATGTATATAAATCCCAACAATTCTATCAATTAGGTCTCTCTCTAGTGGACCCATGTGCCTTTTGCAATTTTTGGGCAAATTGATCCCTAAATTTTATATTTTGATGCACTTCAGTCATTCTCTCTTGTAGTCTAGCTCCTTAACCGTCAAATTGTATTCAAATAAATCCTTGACACCTTTTTTCTTCATCTCTTCCCCCGTCTCATCTATGAATTGTTTGCAATTTAGTCCTTCATGCACGGTTTTAGTCATTTTTCTTCGTTTCGCCACCAAACGCATCCAAAATTGAATTTTTCCTAAAACAAATAAAATAAACAAATAATTAGCAATATAATATCCCAAAACACTTCCAATTGTTTAAATTTAAAATCAAGATAAGTACGAAAAATGTACTTATCAATCATCCAGACCTAGTACATCAAGAATAAATAGAAGTTTTTTAGAAAGAATTTTAAGAAGAATAGAACAATATAACCAAAGTATAGAAGAAATTATAGATCCACAACAAAACTATGGTAGATTTCAGACACATAGTTTAAGAATACTTAATCCAGATGTTCTATACAACAGAGGATTTTTTTTAATCAATAACACGGTTTTTTAGACACATAGAGAATATATCAGTTCAATGCATAAGTAACCAAGTTCTGAAACTTAACTCAATATTAGAAGATTCTAAAAAAGAACTCAAAAATAGAAATTATAGATTTATTCATTTAGGATTGGTAGTTATATGAATAAAAGGATTAACAAGAAAAAATTTAGGATGTAAGACATTAATTACTATTTATGATTAAAGATTTAATAACATAGATAAAAGCCAAATAGCAAGTGTGGAGGTAAATATGAACAGTAATAATGGTATTATTTATTGTAATCCAGACTTCTTAATGACTATTAAAGATTTTTCAGAAAAAAATTAAGATAGGTATACAGACTAAAGGATATGAAGATGCAAATAGTAGAGACAATCTATTAATTCATATAGGATTCTTAGGAATATGTTCCACTAACTCACAAACTAAATATAATATAAACATGGATAAACTAGAAGGTTTAATGAGTAGTAAAGAAATTCATATGATTAAACCTAAAGAATTTTCAGCAGAAAAGTTAGCAGGCTTAGAATGGGATATGGATAAGTTTTAAGAAGAAGATCAACAAAAACCTCTTGCACCAAGAGAATCATTAACTTATAAAGATGCACACGGAGAACTAGTTTAAGATTTATAGATTATAGACAAGTTCAACATCAATTTGGGGAAGAAGAACCGTTTATGGAAAATGTTCAGATAGAATTAATAGGAGAAGATTTAGATAAAATTATTTTCCCAAAAGAATTAGGAATAATTCTTAATTAAAAAAAAATTGCTAGAATTATAAGATCAAATGTATCTTTCAAACAAATAAAAGAAAAAGAATATCTATTTTATGATTTAGAACAAAACATTAGAATAGGAATCATAGAAGAAGAAATAGATGATGATAAAACAGATTTAATAGATTTTTGTTACATAATAGATTTAATGGAAGATTCAAATAGTTATAAGACATTTGATGAAACTCCATTTGATAGAACTTCTAAACATGAGACTTTAATTTATGGAGAAGGTTTTCCCCTCTAGAGGAGTATACCCCATATATAATGAACTACCAAAAAACAAAAGATATGTAGCCAGAGGAAGTGAAAGGCCCCTAGAAAATAAAATAGAATTCCAGACAGCCTCCCAGATTTTAAACATAACAGCACATGATTCACAGACATGGACAAATGTTATACACGTTTGGAAAAATACTATTATAGGACATTACATAAGAAATTTTCAAGAAATGGAACCCTTAGACATGTATAGATACTTATAAACATTTTTAGGAGAAAGTACTAAAACAATATGGGAAGCATATAAGCTTGAAAGGAAAGAAGAATTTAATCAACTTGTAAGTTTAGGAAGTAATCTATACAATTTTGTTAATAAGATACAAATTTTAATTACCAGAGTATACCCAAATTTAGGACACATGAGCATACAAAGAAAAATTATGAGAGACCTAGAACGACTTAATTTATATAAATGGGCAAAAGGTAAATATGTTAAGAAATTTTTAAATGAATATTATTATTTAACTTCTATATCAGGAAACACATTTAATCAAGAAATAAGAAATAAGTTATTTTATAAATTACTAGGACCATTAGGATTAGAAATAACAAAAACATGAAATAATTTACCATCAATAAGAGAACAACCAGAAAAGAAATGGAGCATAGGACATAGAATTCAACATGTAATAAGACGCTTAGAAGGTAAATGTGTAGATTACAAATTCAGACACAATTAAAGAAGACAGATTATAAATTTTGTAAAGATATTTTCACCCCCACAAACCTATGGAGCTTCTAGCTCTAAACCTTTCAAGAAAAAATATAAGAAAGATAAAAGAAAATTTAAGAAAAGATATTTTCTTAGAAAATCTAACTAAAGAAAACCTTATTTAGATGAAAAAATGCATGTAAGAAAATTCAAACCAGAAAGAACTTATAAAAACAAACTTAGTTGTTTTGTTTGTAATATCAATGAATATTTAGTAAGAACCTGCCCTAAGAGAATCAATAGTTATGACAGAAAAAGTACACTTATAGAATGTACAAATGAAGATTTGATGCAATTAGATGAATATATTTCAGACAAAGAATCCATTTATAGCATAGTATCAATAGAAGATAAATCGGAATTAAATCACGAGGAATCTGATAATGAATTTTCAAATTTAAAAATAAATGAAGATTCAGAAATAGAAGAAAATCTTAATTTAGTAGAAACATTTGAAGAAACCTATATACATAATTGGCAGAAAAACATAGGAACAGATAATATAGCATGTATTTTATGTGGAAGTATCCAGCTAGAAAATTTAGAGCAAAATGTTCAGAATGTTACATAGAAGCATGTATAAAATGTTTAGAAAATAATGAAATGATTAATAAAGAATAAATTAAACCAGCATTTAACAAAGAACAATTAGAAATTTCTGAAATTAGAATTTTAAGAAGAATGATCGAAAACTTAGAAGACAGGCAAAAATTAATGATAAAAAGAATTGAAATCTTAGAATCAAATAATAAAGGTAAAGAAATTATGATAGATGAACCTAGACAAAATTTAGATGCCTACAAATAAATTATGTCTAGGTAGTATGTAATTCAGAAAAACTTAAAAGTATTAATGTCAAATGTCAAATAAGAATAGGAGATTACATTATAAAATGTTTAGGATTAATAGACTCGAAATGTAGTAATTGTATAATAAATAAATAAAAAAACTCATTCCAGAAAGATATAGAGTAGAATCAAAGAATCTAATAGATGCCCAACAAATGGATGAAAATCTATATACATATACAGAATTATTAATACCAAATAGTAAAATTAGTTTTGAAACTAATTGTGGATTAAGTATAGAATACACATTACCAAAAGATTCTACATGGGTAAGATCATTAAACTTAAAAGAAACAAACTTTATTATAGGACTTAGTTTTTTATTAAAAGACAATAGAAGTATTACAATTATTAAAGATTTTATAAATTTTCAAAAACATGCACTCTTTATCCCTACACAAACTTTACATTTTCCATCAGAATGCACGTGGTGGAAGAAATAAAGAAAAAAACTGCCCATGTTACAAAGAAAGAGAATGTCAACTTATAAAAATTAGGAGTTATTAGAAAATCAAACAGTCCACAAAATCAACAGCCTTTATTATCAGAAAACATTCAAAAATAGTTGGAGGAAGAAGTAGGATGGTCTATAATTACAAAAGATTGAATGACAATACCATAGATGATGCTTACAAAATACGATAAAACAGTTTTAATAAATAAGATCTACGATTGTAAGATTTTTAGCAAGTTTGATTTAAAATTAGGATTTTGACAGGTTAGAATGCATCCAGATAGTATTAAATGGACAACCATTACTTATCTAGAAGAACGTTATGAATGGTTAGTAATGTCATTTGGATTAAAAAACACACCTAGTATTTTCCAAAGAAAGATGGATAGTATATTTAATAAACATAGTAAATTTGTTGTTGCCTACATAGATGATATTTTAGTTTTTAGGAAAAATAGAAGAGAACATAGAGGACATTTACAAATTGTATTTTCAGAATTTATTAAACATTTAAATCATTAGCAAAAAGAAAATGGTTTTATTCAAAGAATTTATAGATTTCTTAGGAGTTAATATAGGAGAAGGGAAAGTTAAACTTCAACCTCATATTGCTTAGTAAGCTCTAGAATTTCCAGATAAGCTTGAAGTTTTAAAACAAATTCAAAATTTTTTAGGATTGGTGAATTATGCAAGACCATTTATTAAAAACTTAGGAAAAATTGCAGGACCTCTTTATTCTAAAACATCAACCACAGGACAAAGACATTTTAATCAAAAAGATATAAAATTAGTCCAAAATATTAAAGATAGAATAAAAAATTTACCAGAATTAGCAATGACATTAGACACAGACTATTTAATGATAGAAACAGATGGAAGTATCTTGGGATGGGGAGCGATTTTAATTTGCAAACTCAATAAGTATGCAGATAAAAATACTGAAAGAATCTGTAGATATAATAGTGGAAGTTACAAAGAAAAAGGAAATTTAAGTAGCATAGATGCAGAATTGTTAGTAGTTAATTATGCCTTATTGCATCGTTCTCACTTGCTGTGTAGATATTTTAATGTGAACATTATAGCTAATATAACGAAAAAAATTAAATTTAAATATTATGGGAAAGAATATGAAGAAACAAAAAGGTATTCAATAGCAAAATTCAATGTAAATTACAAAACACTTCTTGACGACTTTAAATGGCCATAACTTTGTCATACGGTGTCCATTTTGGGACCATAAGTACTTTCCGGAATCGTCTCGACAAGCCCTACAAAACTCAAAGCTATGCCATGCAGATGATGGATTTTAGCCATTTGAAGTCGTTTACTTAGTGAAAAATTACGTTTTGTCCTTTTTTTATCATTATTTTGTTCGTTTTATTTATTTTCCACGAGTCCAGCCCATTGTTTGATAAGGCCTGTTAGGTTTTTGTATTTAAACGTTTCCTTTATTATTTCTAGGTTTTTGGTTGATTTCGAATAAAAGTTTGGGACTTTATCGAATTGCAATCCTTTCTTGAGAAATTGGCGATTGTGTGAATTGTGAAAATTTCTTGTAGGCGAGCCTACATCAAATACCCACATAAAGAGAATTTCCCAGAACTAGAAAATTCTAACCAAGGAAACAGTAATGATTTTGAAGAACATGAAAGAGACGGATTCAATAATTCAGACAGTGGAATGTCTTTTTCTTTCATTGCAAAACACAATTTGAATACATAATTTTACAAAAAATGTTGCCGATGCAAAGAGACAAAGAACTTTAAAAAAGAACGTACAGTGGACCAGAGAAAAGACAACCCTTTTTGACCAGAAATTTCTCGGTGAAATGCGTGTCAAAAAAGGAAAAGACAGCTGTAAAAGAAGACTTGACATAAAGAAGACACATGAAGACCTCCTTTGATAGTCTTTACTTTTTCAGATTCCATTAGAGATATTTTAGAAACTTTGCTCCCTAGAATTTCTCTATATAAAGAAGAAATTTTCATACGATTAAAGCAAGAGTTTACGGCATGTGTACTCCTTACTCTGAATCTTGCAAATCTCCTTATCCAGAAAAATTCTCAATCCAAAACCATTGTATAGTAAAACAAGAACATGTGAAAACTCTTGGGGTACTTTTCGTTTTCAAGTTTTATTTAAGTCTTCTAGGAACTTCCCGAAAGAGAAATTCTTAGTTGTATTTCTTTAAAAAAAAATTTAATACATCTCCAAAAAAACATTTTACTTGTGTCCTTTTATGTTCTTAAGATCTTTTATGTTTTCATATTTGTTGTTAATATGTTGTAAATTATCTTCTGCGTAATAATTCATTTCATCCTATGCATATCATAAAAACATAACTTGATTTCTAGAAGCCATATTGTTTTTAGGTTAATCATGAGTGACCCAAACAAGAAGATGATTGTTGGCCGGAGTAAGCCTTTTTGAGTCATTTAGAATATTGGAAAAAATGAATCAATTAACCGAGGAATTCTTTAAGGGAGTGCTGGTGGGGTGAAAAAATATGTAGTAAACGTCATGTACTTTTGGTAATTGTGTGATGTTGAATCAAATGCAAGTTACTTATGCACGGTTTAATCATCAACTTCTTTTGTTTTGTTCATATTTCTGTTTCTAATAAGGCACTGTTATGATTTTCTACTATTTAGTCTTTACAATAAATACTGTGATTGTCTATTTGTTCATCAGCACCTGAAAGTTTATGAAGTCAGGATGTATTTTAAGTCTAATGTTTTGAATACCCAAGTTATCCTTTTATTAAGTTTTTTCTTCTAATTACTTAATAGATCTCATAAATTTGTTCAGACATACAAACAACACTGAGAGTGGAAACATTTCAAGATTAGAAATTCTTCTAGATTATTGGGGATGTATGATCTTCTTAAAGTGAAATTACGGGACTGTTCCTTTTAAGGTTGTTTCATGAATTGCTTGTTTCATCTTTTTTTTTTTTTCCTTTTTTGGGTTTTCATTTTAATTACTTTTGTTTGACATATCAAATGCGAGTTTCTAATTCCATGACCTTCTATTCAAGTTCTCATTTTCAAAATATTGAATCAACTTTTATAACACGCTATTAAATATATTGTTAAAATGATGCACGTACGTATCACTAGTGTACGAAGAAAAATGTAGCAATTGAATGAATAAAAGAAAGAGGTAGCAATTGAATGAATAAGGATCCATTTGACATGACTTTTACTTTAATTTTTGCTTTTTATTGAAGAATTTTCTATAAATATACCGTCATTTATTTTATTTTATTTTATTTTGAAACCTTGCTTCTAGAGGATGCAACATTACTTTAAAAATTATTTTACCGGGTTGAAGTACTTTAAAAAATTAATAATAATTAACAAACTGATTGAAAGTAACTTTTGGCTTATTCATAATCACCCAAACACGCTCTAATAGTCTTTTGTCTCGCAATTATGTGGCTGGAAATGACAGCAAAAAACTCAAAGCCCATGGTAATCTACGTGTCATATCATTGTGTGGCTCATATCACATAAGCAGCAGCATGCATTCCACAATCCAGATTTCATCAGATATGGTATCGACAATCCCTTTGAATCTCATCTCAAAGTCGGGATTCAAGAAAAAAACCAACCTATTTCGAAGCTAAATTACGAAGATGGCTATCTCGAATTCACTCGACTGGCGATTATCTTCCGTAGATGCAACTCTACGAGTAACCAAAAATCTCGCAGTCCCACCTCATCACATACCTCTAAAACCCAGAACTTTATGTTGGGTCGTGTGCTCGAAAAGTATAGTTTCCAAATCTTTCTCGTCCGGTTGCTCATCACCGGTACTCGAAGATACGAGTACGAGTACGACCACCAATGCCGCTCGTGTTATTGAGGTCGGCTTGAAAGTTCAAAGCGATTTTCACATGCTGGATTCTGGTGAAATGAATGCTGTAATATGCAGTTTGTTTGGAGATTCCCAAACTGAGCAACTCGCATACGATTACTATGAGAAAGCCAAAGCAAAACAAGAATTTTCTCCTCAGAAATCGACGCTAAATCTTCTCGTCAGGTACTTAATCAGCTCAAAGAACTGGGATTCACTGTCTTCATTCTGTGAAGATGTTAAGAAGTTCAAGCTACTGCCAAGTAGTTCCCTGTGTTCTAGATTAATTAATACGTGCATTAAAGCCAGAAAATTGAAGCTTGTAAATAATTTGCTACAAGTTTTCTTAATTGATGTTGAAATTGCTGTCCTAGCCTTCGACTCCGCGATGAAAGGCTACAACAGTTTGCATATGTATAGCAGCACTATCGTTTTGTATGAAAGGATGAAATCTGCAGGCATTACTTTGGATCCTTCTTGTTACTGTCACGTAATGGAAGCTTGTCTTAAAATGGGACAATACGAAAGAGCCGTTGCGATCTTTCGAGAATTCGAGAATGGAAAATATGAAGTTGCTCCCTCGAGAATTCACACGAAAATTTACTACATTTTGTGCACGTCGTTGGGGAAGTTCGATCGTTGTTTTGAAGCACTTGAGGTCTTGAGGGAAATGCCAAAGAGAGGCATCCCAGAGGATCATTCAATTTACTCCTCGCTGATAAGCTCGTTCGCGAGTATCGGTGAAGTTAAAATAGCAGAAGAGCTTTTAGAAGAAGCTGAGAGCAAGAAAATGTTGCGGGATCCCGCTCTGTTTTTGAAGCTCGTGTTGATGTACATCAAAGTCGGGCGATTGGAACGGACTCTCGACATTGTTTCCGTTATGAAACGGATAAGTATCAGAGTCTCTGATTGCATATTTTGTTCGATTGTCAATGCCTATAGCAAAAGAAAAGGGCTTAAAGCTGCAGCAGAAGTTTACGAACATCTTATCTCCCGAGGGTGCGAAGCCGGTCAAGTGACCTACGCTTCGGTTCAAAATATATACTTCAGGCTCGGATTGTATTCCAAAGCAGAGATGGTATTCTCCGAGATGGAACAAAAGGGGTACGATAAATGCGTTGTGGCGTATTCTAGCATGATCTCCATGTATAGCAAGACCGGTAGGCCGAGGGACGCGATGAGACTTGTAGCGAAAATGAAAGCGAGAGGTTGTGAACCGAACGTGTGGATATACAATTCTCTATTGGATATGCACGGTAGAGCGTTAAACTTGAGGCAAGTCGAGAAGATTTGTAAGGAGATGAGACGAAGAAAAGTCGTTCCAGACCGCGTCACGTACACGAGCGTGATAAGTGCTTATAGCCGGGCAAGGGAGTTTGAAATGTGCACAAAATTGTTTGATGAGTTTAAGATTAATGGAGGGGTGATTGACAGGGCAATGGCTGGTATAATGGTTGGAGTTTTCTCTAAAATGAATAGAGTGGATGAATTGGTTAAGCTTTTGCAGGATATGAAGATGGAAGGAACTAAATTAGATGCCAGACTTTACAGATCAGCAATGAATGCATTGAGTGATGCAGGGCTTTCTGTTGAAGCACATACTCGGGGGTTGGTACAGACTGGGTGAATTTAAAGCAGACTCCCCATTCATTAAATAGATATAATAATCAAGATTGCGTCGGCCGCGGCCGAACTTATTAGCTCGAATCGAATCGGTATTAGCCAAATGGTTGCACCAAAGCTTCGGAGCAAGAGCTCTTTAAGTCTACCGAGTCGTGCACCTCTTCATTCATCCATTTAGGCCCGACGAGGAACATGCGGACCGGGAAAGATTATTTGAGAATGATGTACAAAAAAAGTTGGATGAACGTATCTGAATTCAGAATTTCTTTGCTTTGTATCTATGTATATTACTTGGACATATTTCCAAATTGAGATTACAGAATACAAAGTATTTCTAATGAAGAGAAATTGATAACAAAGGGCGGAAAGGCAATTTATTAGATCATTTTTATATGAACAATCTTCTTTAATTTAATTTAAGTCAAAGTCAACAATCAATCATAATCACATATTTTATTGGATCCACAAATTTTTAACAATATATTTCACCAACTTTTATCAAAATTTACTAAAATGAAGGGCTAAGTTTAAACAAGCATGATCCAAAGTCCTTTGTATTTTTTATAAGTTTTTGTTCATGGCATTTAGTAAGAATCTATTAAGCATTTGTTCGGTGGATTAATCTACTTAGCCAGATTGATTTACCTAATGATTTATCAATTTTTGAGTTGGCAAAATTATGATGGTTGATTTTAAAGATGATGTAATGAGTAAAGTGATGGATGTCTGTCAACTGTATTGTAAGTAAGTCAGACGGTTAATCAATTTGGCAAAGTAGCATTGTTCTTGTTCGGTAAACTCCCAAACTATTTTTTAACCACACATGTTTTCTCTCCCAACTTTTCAACAACATATCTTAAGTAGTAAACATAAAAAAATAATTTTTAAATACAAAAAGTTTAACAAATAGAGCCTGATGCCTTCTATTTTGAAAGTCCAATTGATGTGGCGATACGGTGGAGGGGACAAAAATGATGTGGCAGCATTTATTGTAGAATGATATTTAATATGATGTCCATTTGTAGACATCTACTAGACACATTCCAAAATAATTGCTACGATTTTGTGTATTACTAGTATATAATAACACGGGCGATGCACGTGATATTGTACAATATTATGATATTTTTATTCAACTATATATGTTTTTTAAATTAAATGAAAATTGTTCAAATTTTCCAACATGTTTTACCTAAAAAATATTCAAAGTATTGATTTAAATAATCTCAGTATCGAACTCAATTTACCCTACACATTATTCAAATTTCTAAGTATGCAATATCTTTATCAATAATACCATAAACTTTCTTCTAATTATTGATTGTTAGCTTCTTTAAATTTTGTATCTCCTAAAATGTGTTCTTAATCTACCTTATTCGAAAAAACTGGAGTTGGAATGAGTTCTTTTTCTATGTGTGTATATAGTTTATAATCAATCGATTGCTGCAGTGAAAAAAGAATGATAAACATCTTTTGACGATTTATCCAGATTTTAGAATTAAAATGAAAAAATCAATTGTAATCTAACGGGAAAAAAATGCTTATCATGCATGTAAAGTTAGAATTCAGAACAATATTTGATCATAAATGTCTAAAAAAAACTAAGATGTATCTAATCTAGGTTCTCTACTAATATCATTATTTGAGACACAGAAGATATCATATTTAAATAGAGTAATGTTTGATCAAGAAAATTGTTCTGAAATCCGTGGCTTCAATTTTTCGGCTCAACAAATTGATTCATAGTGTTGTGAATCCGAAAGTAACACACACATTTCTTTAAATTGATAGAACCACCACAACCCATCATTTCAAATTTTACTCCAACCTAATGAGACGTGTTCATCGATTTGATGGAACAAAAAAATTAACATGCCCTAGTGATTTCTTTTCATCATTTGACATGGTAAAAACATGATAATAAAATGGGTTCAGAAAAATAGAAAACGAGTCGATGAGAACAAATTACAATACATATTTACATAATATTAACTTATTGCACATACCTTGTGATATTTTTATAAACTGTAAAAACTAAAATCTCACTTTAAAATTCGAATACAAGATAAAAATATATACATGTAAATCAACTTTAAACATAATCAAATGATCTTATCAAGAAATTTGCACTTCGAAATTTTAACGTAAAAATTTAAAATAATAAAAATTTTAATTGATTGGAAAACAGAATTTAATTAATTTTTCATACAATTAATATTTTAGAAAAACAAATTTACACGCATCATACTTCAATCATTGGCTTTCTAAACAAAAAAGTGAATCTTTACAGCACTTTATTTAAAATATTTTTAGTGGGAAAGTAAAAAATTCAGATTGTAAATATATGGAAAATATTTTTTATCGACAATACGATTATAAAATAAAATAAAATGTTAAAAAAAATTTTACATTAAATAAAATTAACAGTAAATATGATATTATTAAAATATTTTAGGGTATAATAATAATAATAATAAATTTATCCCTTTAAGACTTTTTAGAAGTAGTTTTTTTTTTAAAAATATTTATGTATGCAAAAAAATTAATTCAGGAAGTACACATTTTTTTCTCATCTTAATTGAAGGAAGTAGTAGAAAATATAAATTATATGAGAGTTATTGGTTTTATTAAAAAGATTTTTAGTGAAAAAGTGAAGAGTTTAGATTGTAAATGTATGAAAAATATTTTTATTAACGATACTAAAATAAAAAGAAATATAACATTAAAAAATGTACATTAATTAAAACTAAAGGTGAATATGAAATTATTAAAAAGATGTTAGGGTAAAACAGTCCTAAAAGTTTCTCCCTTTAAGGTACTTTTAAAAGGGGTATAGATTTCTCCTCTATTTTCTCCACCTTCCACACTCTCTCTTCACTTATTTTCTCTCTATTGCCCATATCATCTTTTCGGAAGGTGTTTAGCATTGAAGACGCCCTTGGGAATTTTGAGATTTTCTCTTTAAAGAGTCTCACGTCAATGGAGGGTACTGCTTTTATCTTTCAAATTTAAATGTTTCAATGACATCTATAGTTCACAATATATCTCGGTTTACTTAATGAACTTTCTCAAGCATCTCATTCACTGGGTGGATGCCATTTATATTGTTGCCTACATGGATGATGGAAATATATGGTGGCATGTTAAATCACTCTACATAATAAGAAAAGTGTCAACTCATCGAAACGTCAACATTTTTTGAAGTTCATCCAAACACAGCTTTAAACAATTAAATTTCAAAAATCAGAATTTTTTTTTTTATCTTTATCACCCACCACCAACCCCCTTTAAGCTAACATTCGTTTCAACATATCATCTCACTTGATTCCAAATCCATAATACGCGGAGTCCCAACCCCAAACCACCCCACACAAAACTCAAATTTTATGTTATGCCACACAAAACAAAGTTCATTAGATTCATTAAAGCAAATGTCTTAAAAGTTGAAATATGAACTTGTTCACTAAAAACATAGTGTGAGATTGTGCCGCAAGTGTACTGATCGTGACAAGTAATAAAGTGGACTTTAGAGTTCGAATTATTTATCCTATGGATGTTGTAATTAAGTACCAAAATATATTAGCTCTAACATTATTTGAACAATCGAAATATGAATTTTTGATTAAAATTAAACTAAGAAATATTCTAACTAAATGCAATGAAAAGAAATAAACAATGCAAATCTCTGTTTCTTATAAATGTGCTCAGTCGAATTCATGAATGCCTATTGAAATTCTTCTCTCGAGTTTAAATTAATTCTACCTAACCAAGTGAACCACATATCTCTACGAAGGGTCCGAATTATTCTTTAAATAGGTGTATGAAATACAAGAATTCAAATCATGATCGCAATAATAACAAAAGTGTATCTCTACCTTTTATTCAATTACTGGATTTTATTTCACGATCTAAATTGTTAGCTCACCTATCGAATTATAAAAACAACCCATAGAATCTATTAATGGTGCCCAATTAATTCACGCATTAAACCCAAAACAAAATAAAATCAAAGCATGCAATGCATACACAAAAACTTGAATTATAAAACTAATAGCATAAAACTAGGGTATATCATTTGTCCCAACTAAGAATTTAGTTATTCATCACAATTGAATTAAAAACGCAGTAAAAATAACAAGTAAATATGTTGAGTTTATCAAATTAACAAGAAAAAGGAAGTCTTGCATCAAGAATCAGTACCTCGTTGATCATCAATTCCCAAGCTTTTGCCTTGCTTTGATCTCTCAAGAACTTGATGTAAAAAAAGACTGTATAACTGTGGTTGAGAGGCTGCGCAAAGGTTGTCTTTTCGTGCCTAATCAGTTATATATATATATATATATATATATATATATATATATATATATATATATATATATATATATATATATATCTATCTATATCTGATGGAAGAACCTAGTCGAATTAGGAGAGAATTATGTCAAAATCCGCGTGAAAAGCCCCATAGGCATCCCAACTGGAAAGTTGCACAATCGCGTGGTTGACAGTGTGGTGGCCTCATGGTCTTCATGTTTGAGATCTGCCTATTTTAATGATCAGCCCGCGATTGCTCAGTTGTATTAGGCGTTGTCGCATGGCTTTGTATCTCCAACACAATTTCCACTTTCGCATATCGTCTAAGTAAGTCCCTGTTCTTTTATTGCCAGTGTAGTGCCCCGAGTTCTAAATACCCTGTTCACCACGTCATTATCTGGTCTAAACTTTAAAATAATATTTTAGCGGAAGAACTAGTTTAAATTTCATTTTTTTTGGCAACATTAAATAAACTATAATGATCGATAAAATTTGAAAACATCTATGAAATAACTCAAAATAATAAATCGAACCATTAATATTATAAAATAATTGACAATGTCATAAATTCTCAAATAATTAAAAATCTCAAAAATATCCAACGTTTGGAAATACTGATTCTCAAAATAAGATTTTCAATTATTTAACGACTATTGCCACAATCATCCATCACTTGCCACCCTCTCCGAAATCTGCAAATATTGTTAAAATAGGAATGAACATTTCATAGAAATACTCAGTAGACTCATCGCCAATTAATTAATCTACATTATAATTGAACACACAAACCCAGGCTCTTTAGAAATCATAGGGTGTAGGTAGTCTATTCTCGTGCATTAAAGCACATAGCTTCTCTTTGAAAAATCATAAGTTCTTTGAAATCAACGGGTGTGGGTAGTCTCTTCTTGTGCATTAAAGCACATGACTTTTCTTTGAAAATCATAGGCTCTTTAAAATCATCGGGTGTAGGTAGTCTTTCTTCTCGTGCACTTAAGACACATAAGTTATGCATAACATCATCATTTTTCTTGCAAGATATTCTATTCTTTCTTTCTCATGCATAAAAGCATATAAGTTATGACAAACATAACAACATAAATATTTTCGAAGAAATATATTCTCGTCTCTTTTAATAAGAATGACTTTCACATAAGTCACATAACATACACATTCACATGCAATCATAATTTAAAGCAATTAATAGGAGCGAGTCTACCTTAAATTCAACGAGTGTAAAATCGAGCGGGAAATGACTTCAATCCTTTAAATCTCTGTACCCCTCGTCTAGCCAATTAGAAAAATAAATTAAATTAGTCTTTTGAAATTTATGGTTTAAAAATGATAAATTAAAATTTAGGGACTGAAATTGATGATTTGAAAGTTGGGGGGTCTAAAATGAATACTTTTAAACTTGAGGGACTAAAATGTAATTTTTTCAAAACTTTCAGGACTCGAATAAAACGCTATTAAAATATTTAGGCTGAAAATGACAGATTTTTAAATTAAATGATAGAGTTTTAAAATATTTGAACTCATGGACCGAAATGAAACATTTGGAACTTTGAATACCAAAATGTAAATTTTCAAAACTTGGGTTGAAACTCAAAACAACTATTAAATTGTAGGGATTGAAATAATTGATTTTTAAAATGAAGGGACTGTTTAAAATTATTTAAAAACTAAAGGGACTGAAATGATTAGTTGTAAAACCCAAAAGGACTGAAATAAATATCTTTAAAAACTAGGGGACTAAAGTGTAATTTTCGAAAATCAAAATATTAAAACAAATCTCTATTCTCTCTCTTTCCCATTTTCAATTCAGAGAAGAGAGAGAGGGGAGGGGAGGACGCGACTGGACGTCGCGCCTCGCGCAAGCCGGTCTCCAGCCGGCGGTTTCACCGGCGAAACGCCGCGCAGTGTGGCGGCGAGCGGTGGGCAGGAAAGGGGGTCAGATTTTGGGATCTAGGTACGAGAATAGGTGCGAAATTGAAGTACAATCGAGGCTTGGAGCCGAGTTTTTTCCGGCGAAGAACCGGCGGTATGAGGTAAGTAACTGGGTTAACTTAGTTCTTGGTTTTTGGGTTTGGTTTTGGGTGTTTGGATTTGGGCTACCCATGGTGGTGGTGTTGGGGTGGTTTGTGGTATTGTGCAGGTTGAGGTGGTGATGATGGAGGTGAGTTGGAGGTTACGGTGGTGACGGTTTGGAGTATTGGTTTGTGAACTGTTTGGGGGAGGTTGTGGCCGGTTATGGCTTGATGGAGGTGGCGGCTATGGTGTTGGTGGTGATGTTTAGGTTGTGATGGAAGTGGCTATGGTGTGAGAATGGTGGACTGGTTTCGATCTTGGAGGTGATGGTGGCTGCAAGGTTGTTGCTTGACAGTGGTTTTGTTGTGGTGATGGAATGATTCAAATGGTGGTGCTAGGTTGTGTGAGTGGTGGTGGTGGCTGCTGCAATGGCTGCGTGAGGAAGATGGCTGTCGAGGGTTAGGGAAAATCCTTACCTTGAAGCTTGGTTGCTGGAGATGGGGTCGTGCAGAGGAAGAGGCTGGTGATGTGAGATTGGGTTTGTGAGGAATGGGTTGTGGAGTGTGGGTGGTGATGAATAATGAAGTGGGTTGGTGATGTAGAGTATGAGAATTGATAAGGTATGAGATTGATGTAGGTGGTGGAGGTATGAGTTGATGGGATATTATGGAAATCTTGTCAAGCAAGGCACAAAATTCTAGAAAATAATACGCGTGCATCAACTGACTAGGAAAAATGGATCTGATAAAATGAGCTTAACGAAATTTGAAATTTAAAAATGATTTTGAAAGGAATAATTTAAATAAATAAATAGATAATATAATTTTAGAAATTCGAAATTTATTTAAAATCGAATGGACTCGATATTTCTCGACTCGACTAGACGAATACGTCACGACTTTAAATTAAAAATGGGTGAGATCGCAGCGGCAAGTTTTTCATAATTTAAAATAATTATTTAATTCGAAAAAATTCTTGGTCGCTACAGCCAGCAAGTTCTTAAAGTTCTGATTTGATCAATTGAGTCCTCGAATTTCTAAATCTCTTTAATTAACTCGTTTCAACTCTCAACTTCTTCAATTAAGTCCTCGAACTTCTGGTTTCTTCCAATTTAGCTCCAATCGTCATCGAATTGCTCGTTATTTTCCTCAATTTCTTCTGACTTTGGGATAAAATATGAAATAAAACCAAATAATAACAAATTAGGTATAATTTATTCTTGAACGACAATATAATACACTAATTTTGACATATAAATATATCAGAATTCATCTCGAATTCTAAACAAAACATTTTCATAGCCAAATGTAAAATTTAAACAAGCTAGTCAAAAAAAAAAAAAAACCCAAGTACCCAGAACGTACTGTAAATTTGAATCTTATCCGCGAACTGCTTTGGCCATGCCAAAAGTAGCAACACATGCAATGGCTCCAATTAGGGCAGTTTGTAGATCACTCACCTTTGTTTGAATCCAATTATTTACAAAAATGAGTTTTGTTATAGTGATTTTCGGATGTATGGTTAAGAGTGAGAAAAAAATTTGAGTTCATTTGTAGATTATTTGTTTTGATAAAACGTGTAGTCGAAAATAAGTTTGAAATAAAAATGGGTTGTTCTCTTTGTATTTCAATTTTCAATTGAATTTTTTATTTTGTTTTGAGTTTTCTGTTTTCTGTGTTTGTTTTGAGATTGCTGAAAACATATTCTTTTTGCGATTTTGAAAAATTGTTTTCCAAAACAAAAAACAGGAAACTGATTTACTTTGAAAATTTAAGAATCATTATTTTGTGATTTTTTATGTGTAAAAAATAGTTTGTTTGTTGAATCATAATAATTTTTAATTTCAATATATCTAACAGTGTTATATTCAACTAATATTTTGTTATTCTAATAATATTTCATTTTATACCTGATAAGTTTATTTTATACACTTATTTCTATTCTAAAAATAGGATTTTGTTTGTTTTTTTGAGAATATTTGCTATCCCTTTTGCTATTATATATTTATATTTCAGAAATAATCCCAAAGTCAAGAAAACAAAGGAAATAGAGCAAAAATGAGTCAATTAGATGATAAAAGTACCAAAGGATAAAATGAAGAGTTGATGCAGTAAATCAAAGGGCCAATTGGAAGAAAATTCAAAGAAGAAATCAAATTTGAAAGAAATCATAAGTTCAGAGGCTAAATTGCAACAATCAGAAGTTGAAGGTCTTGCTGTGCAATAAAAGATCAAGGACCACTTAACCGAAATCAGCAGATGAGAATTGCCTTAAAGCGCTGAACCGCGTGGTCGTGCCTAGCAGAAGTGTGTGGTCATATGGGTGTGCCTGCAGAGAATTGAGGTTAAAATACCAATACCATGTGGTCGGACGGTCAATTTCTGGGCTGTCTGGTGGTCTTTTTGAGAGATTTTCAGCTTTCTTTTCTTCCAAGTAACCTAGCCTTCGACCTAATCTATATATATCAAACCTTAGGCACGTTTATGGGGGTTCCCAATGGTGATAGTTCATGCCAAAACGTTGTCGAAGTGCTAGGGGGTCCATGCAAAGCCGAAAGCAATGACATCCTTTTATTTTTCTTGTAATTTCTATTCAATTATGTTTCTAGGGTAAGTTTTCTATTGTTATGATTGTGGTGAAGCTCTAGTTTTTGATTCCATGTTTTGACTTTGTATTTAATATATGCAATTTATGAGTTTGATGCAATTAATTATGTTTTTATTCTCATCTATGATTGTGGACGCATAATTATTGATGTTTGTGATAATTTTCTATATTTAAAAGAGTAGGAAGTTATTAGACATTGATTAATTGCCACAAAGTCCGATATGTGATAAAAATATACCTCTATACTTGTGTAATCCCAAAAAGTATTCATAATTCGTTAATACTTTTCTTCATGTTTGGATTGATCATAGATATATAGTCTAATCTCTTGTGGAAAACGGTTTTTATGCATCGCTCGAAAGGGGGACATAAATAACTATAGGACCATTGATTTTCAATACCTCATATATTGTTTTTAAATGTTAAAGTCAAACACATGGATGATAGGGCTAGAGTGGATTCATAATTCTAACATATTTAATTCATTGTTTCACAAAACAAATTTTATGGCTTTTTAGTTTAATCTTTACTTTAGTTTTCCAAACAAAATTCTCAAATCAAAGCTTTTCATAGTTCCGGTTAAGAATTCGTAACCAAAAATACAATTTGCTCAATCTCTGTTGGATCGATATACTAACTTAAAATTAACTTTATTACTTACGAGATCCGTACACTTGTGATTAACGAACAATACCTTTTGTAAAAAAGTAATAAACAAATAATAAATGTGCAACTATAGATCTAGAATCAAATTAAGTATTGAGGATTTTGTCAAATAATTAATTATCGAATCGAATATTGTTTATGTAGTTTTTTCACGTGTAACATGCCTTGACGCAGTGGTTAAAAAGTTTGAAATTCAACTGGGTGGCTTGGGCTCGAATACCAATTCTTACAAATTTATTTAAAAATTTTGAAATTTGCATTTTAAAAATAAATTTCATTTACTCTGTAATGTATTGTGGCAGACTCGTATAGGGGACCTCAGGTCGATACTTGTAACATAAGCGACCCAGTGAGCTTTAGCTGCTACTGTGAAAATTGAGCATTTTCCGTATTTTGAATATTTCGTGTTGGTTTCCATTGAATACGAACAAAACGATTTTTGGTCATTTTGCTTTTTCTTTATAAAATTTTTCCCATGTTTTGGATTTTCATATTCAAAAATAACTAAGTAAACATGTTTTCAATATTTTCGAAAACTCAAAACCAAAAACTATTTGAAAACAACAAAGAAAACGTGGCATAAGTTTGTGAATAATGATGCTCAAACAGTATTCCCATCCAAGTGGCCTGTTGTAAACCCAAAAACCAGCAATGCCAATAGAGTTGAGACTACGATGGCAATTACAGTATTTCTTGCAATTGGAATCAATATGTAAGGAATGAGTGGCTCAATTCCACCCACAATATCACAATAGTGATTTCGCTTTGAAGTGCTCTCTTTGGATTTGGATTCTCCAATCGCCCCCTACAATGGCTGTGTGCGGTGGTGCCGGTTGATTTTGATTGTGTGGGGGTGGTTTGAGGGTGGGGAAAGAAGAATAAGCCCCCCCACCCCCCTTTTCCCCATTTTTTTGGTTTTTAATTTAATTGTTTAAAATCGTGTTTGGATGAACATTGAAAAATGCCTACATGTCGATTATGTGGCAAGAGAGGAAAAGAGAAGAAGAGAGAAAGCGTGAAATGATGAAAGAGAATAAAAAATATAGGAGAGAGGTTGACACAAAATCTAAACATTTATTGTAGAAGGCGTTTAGAAAGATTTCTAGAAGGGATAATTTCACCATATACTATCTTTTTAGGATCAATTCCAAAAATCATTGTATTAAGAAAAAATATTGAAAAATACATCCTTTCTCCTCCGACCTGTTGCTCGTCTTCTTCCCCCACAAAACTTCCACCACTGCACCATGCCACTTTCTTCCCCGACTGTTTCCATTGCTGCTGCTCGTCTTCTTCCATCTTCTTCCCCACCAAACCACCACCACAACACCACGCCACCACCACCACAACCCTTCGACTCCTCTGCACGAATTCCCCACATTTCATACAAAAACAGCGTGTTTCCAGACAAAAATCCGTTGAGTGCTTTTGATCCATTCTGCCTTCCAAGTCAAGGAGGAATCTCAACATTAAGTTGGTTGTTGTTCAAGTCCGACAGTGACTTGCACACTTTTCCCAGTTCGATCGGGATCCAACCAGTGAGATGATTCTTAGAAAGATCTAGTCTTTGTAAGCTCGTGAGTTCACCAAAAGAAGGTGGTTGTCGTCTTGACAGTCATGGTGGTGGTTGGTGGTTGTGGATTATACTTGAAAATGTGAGAAGTAAGAAGAATTTTGGGTGAGTTTGGTGCGATGACGGAGGTTGCTGTGTATATGGAAAGTAGTGTGTTTGAGGTTCGGTTTGTGTATAGTATCATAAAAAAAGTGTAAAGTTTCAATCTGTGATACTACAATTTTGCCCAAAGTATCATAAACATTTGAAAATATTTTAGGTTATGATACCAAAAAATTGAAAGTATAATAAGTATCATGTTATGATACTTTAAAAGTATCATAAGATACTTTTATAGTATCACAATATGATACTTGTAAGAAAATTGTATTTTTTTTTTTAAAAAAATGAAGTATTTTCAGTGATTTTTGAAATGAAGTGAGTTTCAATTATGATACTAAAAGTTGGGTATTTTTGCAAACTCTTCTTTCTAGAAATTGCATAAATTTTGTCCGCTCCACATTATCGCCAACATCAATTGCAGTTCATTACTTACCTCACAGTGAGAAAGTGGCGGTCTTACTACATCCAAACTAGAGGGTAGCATTGTAGATGCTTTTATTATGTGGATAGATTTAACATGCCACTTCATATTTTCGTCATTTATGTAGGTATTAATTTAATGGCATCCACCCATTGAAAAATGAAGTAAGACGGAGCAAAATTCAGTGATTGATGAAATGCCTGAGAAAGTTCGGCGAGTAAATCTTGACGTGTTGTGAAGTACAGTGACCATTGAAAAATATAACTGTCTTTTTTCTTTCGAGGCAAAGAAGATGACATTTGGAAAAGAGTAATTTTAGCGAGACATTTTTAATTGATATTTTTAAGTGACATTGTGACATGACGCACATGCATTGGGTGATGAAAAAATAAATTATGATGTAGTTATTTACACCACGCAATATATGTACACTATATTATAATGTCACTTAAAAATGTCAACTAAAAAGATCTCCATAGAATCATACACTACTTTAAGTCTTTGTTTGGCAAAATGTTATTTATAAATAGCGATGTGTCAATATTTCATTGGTCCTTTTTTTTAGAGGGAAAAGCTTATTCATTCTTAGCATCGAAAAGGAGTACATCAGAAATAAAAAAAAGGAGGAAAATTAAACCATTCTAGCGAAATAGACAAAGAGACTGTCACTTTAGCTATAGAATGAGCAGCACGGTTTGCTAATATACTAATCCAAGCAAAACTCAAATTCTAAAACTCTCGAGCTAATTTATGGCAATCTTCAATAATTAAACCAAAGTAGGAATAATCTGGCTCCTCTTGTTGAAGGGCATTAGAAACAAGCTTGGCATCCATCTCGACAACATGAACCTCTGGGAAGCAATGTTTCACCCACGATAAGGCCTCACAAACACCCGGCGCCTCAGCTATAGAGAGGTCTGACTCCCCGTAGAGGAATGGGTTTTGCTACTATGATGAACCCGAACTCGTCCCTAATGATCATGCCAGCTCCTACCTTCATTTGACTACTAAAGGTTGCAGCATCAACATTCAGCTTTAATGTACTAGACGTAGGAGCAGTCCATCTTTCCAAGGTCTGGGGTTTCCTTGAAGTTGGAGTGTGAAAACCTTGTTGTGCCTCACGCCATTGATGAAAGAGAGACTTAGCTGTGTCGATGACCTTAGATACCGAGTGCAACCGATCATTCCAAACAACTTCATTTCTGTTCCACCAAATGGCCCAACATATCATGCCAATAATCTCTGGGAATTCGTTATTCTCATAAATGAAACATGCCAGCCAGCTCAAGAAATATGGGGCTAAATCTTGTAGTAATGTAAATCCAGCCACTTCCCACACACGTTGTGCAAACTCACAGTGGATCAAAATATGACGGATAGATTCGGGGGCAGAATGGAAAACCCGGAAATTACCATAAACATTAACTCTTTTGACATGCAAAAGATCCAAGGTAGGGAGGACATCCATACCCGTTCTCTTAAGAAAGTTATTGACCTTGTTTGGGATTTTCAGTTGCCAAACTTTCTTACAGATAGGACTTGCCATCTGTTGGTTGTTCATGTAGTTCAATGACATCAACCTCTTATAGCCACTTTTAATTGAATAAGCCCCCTTGGTTTCATGAATCCAGAAAAGGCGGTCTTCCGCTCACCTATCGCTGAGTGGTAGGTTCAGGATAGCTTGCCTGTCCTCTTCATTAAACGGATCATTTATAACATTAGTGTCACATAGAAGATTACCTTTGATCATGAGCTGATTAATCTTGATATCTTCCAAATCAGGAGGGGGATTTGAGGTAATGTAGTCGCCTTTGGTATTAAGCAGCAAAGGATCTTTCCAGATCCGGATGGAGGACACATCTCCAATATCGTAGCGGCAGGCATCTTTGAGTAGCAGGAGGGTAGGAAAGATAGTCCTCCAAATAAAACTAGGATTATGCCCAACCTTTGCATTGAGGAAATGTGATGAGGGGAAGTAGCGTGCTTTAAGAACACGTGTGACAAGAGTGTTGGGATGTGAGATGAACTTCGAGTCGTGTTTAGCTAACAGGGCTAAGTTAGCTTCATGGAGTTTTTTAAACCCCAAGCCTCCTTTATTTTTAGGAATGTAAAGTCTATCCCAACATGTCCAATGAATACCTCTCTCCTTTCCATTGCCTGATTGCCACCAAAATTTATTCATTAGATGCTCAATTTCTTCATAGATCTGCATAGGAATAAGGAAGACACTCGTCACATAATTAGGAACCGCTTGGGTGACTGTTTTCAATAATATTTCCTTTCTCGCTTTGGAGACCGCTTTCTCCTTCCAGGCTTGTAGCTTTTGCCATATATAGTCTTTGACAAAATTAAAGAGTTCTTTCTTCTTCCTTCCCACCATAGAGGGCAGTCCCATGTATTTTTCGTGACCCTGAGAAGCCTGAATTCCTAGGCTATGTCGAATATCATGTTGAATATTAGTCCTCACATTTGAACTAAAGCTGATGAAAGATTTCTGGAAATTGATGGATTTCCCAGATTCAAGTTCATATTGATTAAGGAGATTCTTCACTTCTTCACATTCTCGCATATTGGCCCTGAAGAAGAGGAGACTATCATCGGCAAAGAGGAGATGAGAGATAACGGGAGCAGTGTGAGCAACCTTGCAGCCATGGATGGCACCAGACTCCACTTTTTGTCTAATGGCCAGGGAAAGGCTCTCCGAGTAAATGATGAACAAGTAAGGTGACAGAGGGCAACCTTGGCACAAGCCACGTTCTTGATTAATAGGCCCAAGTTTAGTACCATCATGGAGAACTTTGTATTGGGCAGTTGATACACATAAAGATATCCACTCAATCTATTACTGGGGAAAGCCCATTTTTTTTTTTAAAGAATTCCCAAAAGAGCTTTTGATGTGGTTTTTATGCCTCCATATCTACTCCTTGGGGGGGTTTGGATTCTCATACTGTTTTATTAAAATATGGAAAAATAACACCTAATAGGAGGGGGACTTAATACCAAACCTCCCAAATTATGCCTATAAAATTGGGGAAATCCCATTTGAGACATCACATCTTTGAGGAATTTCCATTCGATGCAGTCATATGCCTTGCTAATATCAATTTTTAAGGCTGTTGTCCCTTGCTTTCCTTTCTTTTTCTTCTTCGGATTAATCTACTTAGCCAAATTGATTTACCAATTTCTGTGTTGCCACAATTATGGTGGTTGATTTTAAAGATGATGTGATGGGTAAAGTGATGGATGTCTGCCAAGTGTATTATAGATAAGTCAGTTGGTAAATTAATCTGGCAACGTATCATGGTTCTTTCTTCTTCATGTAATGAAGAGTTTCAAATCCCACCAAAATACTATTAGTGATAGAGCATCCAGGGACAAAGGCGCACTGGGTGTCTGAAATTAGATCAGGTAGAATCAATTTAAGACTATTAGCAAGTACCTTGGCAATAATCTTGTAGATAACATTGCAAAGGGATATAGGCGAAAAATCAGCCATTGACTCCGGGTTTATTTTCTTGGGGATAAGAGCAATGGAAGTATCATTTAGCCACGGTGGAAAGCTATAGGTATTAAGGCATTCCAAACAGAGATTTATGATATTAGTTCCGATAGTGTCCCAGTGGTTCTGATAAAATGCTGGATTCATATCGTCAGGGCCTGGAGATTTATCCGGGTGCATAGAAAAAGTGGCTGCTCGAATTTCCTAGGAAGTGAACGGTGCCCCTAAGATTTCCTTATGTGAGTTCGAAACTCTTTGTTCCATAGCACTGGCGATTGGTCCCAGAGTGTTTCCTGAGCAATTCGACTGGAAAAGATTTTCAAAGTATTGTATCATGGTGCTTTTTATAGCTCTAGTATCAGATATCCAGTGACCAGTAGAGTCCTTCAACTTCTTAATGGAATTAGATTTGCGACGACTTGAAGATGCTTTATGAAAATATTTGGTGTTCGCGTCTCCGTCTTTTAGCCAAAAAATTTTGGCCCTTTGTTTCCAATACACTTCTTGCTGGTGAAGAGTCATGAAGAAATCATGTTTGGCCTTTTGAAACTCCTCCAGTCCATACCTACTAGTTCTCGAATGAAGCCAATGCATAAGATCTTTGCTTTGTCGCACCTTCAGCGTATATTATGTCGACCAACGCCACTCCACCCAAGAAGGTCAGAACCACATGTTTCCAGTCTACTTAGGAGAGATTTCCCTTCCTTTCTTATTCAGATAGATTGGATGGTTTCTCTGCAACCTGTTTCATATAACCATTGATTTTCAAAGCGAAATTTCCTTACGGTTTGTCTAGGTCGTGGCAAAACTGGTTGTAGTAGGATTGGGGAGTGATCAGAGGGATAATTCCTAAATTTGAAACTTTGAAATTGAGAAAAATGGAGAGTCATTCGTCATTTGTAAACGCTCGACCAAGTCGTCCTTCAATCCATCCCGGTGCACCCCGACTCTTAAACCATGTAAATTGTACCCTTTCATGCCATGGTCAAAGAGGCCACAATCTTCGATGGCATTTTTGAAACAATTCAAGAGCCAAGTTGGGTAGTCGTTATGGCCAAATTTTTCATGAGGATAAAGCAGATTATTGTAATCACCAATGCAAACCCAAGTAAGATGGGAAGAAGATGCAAGCAGTCTCAGTTGGCCCCAACCCTCACCGAGTCTACTACAGTCAGGGATTCCATAGTAACCCGTCAGCCTCCATTTGGGTTGATGCGACAGAGAAACTTCAATATCAATATGAAAGCGAGAAAAGCTAATAAGAGAAGTCGTGTTTTGATGGCGCCAAAGAAGAGTTTATCCACCACTGTGGCTCAAACAATCAACATTAAAAAGGCCCTCGTAACCCAATTGTTGTTTTATTGGTAATAGTTTTTGCTTACAAGATAGTGTTTCTATAAGGAAAATAAAATCAAGCTTATTGGAAAAGACAAGGTCCGTAAGAACTTGAACTGCTCGTGGGTTTCCCAACCCACGGTAGTTCCAGCTCAGGACACTCATATGGATCGGTGGGCCTGCGAAGCAGAACGTACAGCATTGTAGTTTTATGGATCTTCCTTTGTATGGCTTGTTTCAGTTAATGGGCTTGCAATCAAAGGATCCAAATTTCCCTCCATACGACGTCTCTTTTTGTCAGCGACAATTAAGCCCGAGATTTCGTTGCAGCTGTCAAATCATGTCTTGACTTTCCTTGCATAGATGATTTGATGTCATTAATTGGTCTGCTAAGGACATATGAGATTGATTGCCATGATTATCTCCTCTTTCCTTGCCCGCAAATGGGTGATTGGCTGGATTAATAAGATTTCCTCCATCGACTTCCATGTTTTCTTCCTTTCCAAAAATAGCATTTGATCCCACTGGCGAACCTTCACGGAGCCATTTCTCACTAGCTGATTCAATACCCCGACGTGAAGGTGCCCAGAACCAAGGTCCATTTAGCCTCTTGATCGCTAGAAACACACCGCAAGTGCATGAGTCGCATACAAGTGATAGTGGATTAATTGAGTCCGGTTTATCGATCCCACAAAAATTGTCTATTTCAACTACACTTTAGTATAATTAATTTTAACAAGAAACACACACAATAAAGATTTGTTTGAGAATGTTCTCGTACTAGAACTAAAGTTGCAATTGTAAATAAATAACTAGAAAAATGGTGATGTATAGATGATAAAGGAGTGTTGGGATTCTTGATTCCACTTGACCATAACCTAATTGAATTATCACAAGCAAATAGAAATGCAATTCATTAATCATGTTAGACCCGATTTTCCAAGCTTAGCCAATTACCTCTCTCGAGTGAAATCAACCCTAATTAGTGGCATTAAACTACTATATCTCTATGTCGATTAAAAACACACCAATTGCATTAAACCTTTGTGAAAATAGCTCAATGGGTCATCTAGGGTTTTAGGTATATCTCTATCCTAAACAAGAACCTAGAGCAAATATTGTATTGATCTAGAATACACAACAATTTCTCAATAATTGCACATCCCATGAAACCTAAGCATAAATGTGGCCACAATAAATGTTAGTCAATAAATACAACAATAAATGCACAAGATAATAAAAAACTTAAATTCTTAATACAAGCATTAAAATCAACTAAGCTAGGTCAAGCTTCATCAATAATCCCAATACAAAATAGTTTAGCCCATGATGAAATAACAATAAAATTCAAGAATTAAATACATCATTTCAACAATAGACTAAAATATATAAAGAAATATGAAGATTAACAAGAAAACTTCCCTTCAACAATGGTTAGTGCTTCAAAACATCAATGTTCCTCCACAAAGTTGTAGGTATTTCTCCCCTAAATCTACATTCATCTACTAACCTAACTAATTACAAGAGAAAATTACAAGACAAAAACAAGAAAATGAAGAACAATCGAGAGAAAATGAGTTTTGGGGTGAAAATTGAAGAAGAAAGTGTCCAAACCCTAGCCAAAAAAGCCCAAAAATACCCAAAAATCGCGTAGATCCGCGTTCTCAGCATTTGGGCTGAATCGGGTCGCACCGGGTTGGCCCAGAAAATTTGTTCAAATTTTTTACCACGCAATCGCGTGGTTCATCTGGAAGCTCCGTCTTTTAATGATTAACAAGTGGGTCCTCCAACTTTCAGGGTAGATCAACTTGGTCCCCAAAGTTTATGATTTCTTTCAGTTGAGCCCTTTCAAAAGTGCATTTAAGTCCGTCAACTTTGGAAACTTGTAATTTAGTCCTTCGATCAATTGTACATGCGATCCACAACTTTTGGAAGTGACAATTTGGTCCCCAAACTTTGACTCTTAGAAGGATTTGACTATTTTCTCCTCAATTTCTTCAATTGTTCATCCATTTAGCTCCTTTCTCGTGCTTTCTCCACGAAGTTGATTGTTGAACCTATTTAACCACAAAATATGTACAATTAAATAGATATTTGTTCAAATTACTCAAAAAGTACCACAAAAAATATATGACATATGCATGTAAAATGCACTCAACAAATACCCCCAAACTTGAACTCTTGCTCGTCCCGAGCAAGAATATTTACATGCATCTACAAAAAGTGACAATATGATAAAAAAATGCTAGATACTTGCAATCTTCCATGAGCGTGAAATTGCATAATTAATTCACAATTATGTTCCCAACTAATGCTACAAAAATGAGTTTGGCTTATCCGATGTTTGATCGGTGCGTGTGTGCATAGCCACAGTCAATCGTCAATAAGATTCAAGAATGTTGATGAGTAAAGAGGTTTCAAGTCAAAACTATCCCACCATTAGTGGTCAATTCTTTCCTTTCCCACTCGTGACATTCATCCCCAATGAATAATTTTCTTTCCACTCTCGGGATGCAATTCTAGAGGGTACTCTCAAATCACTCTTTCTTTTTCCACTCTAGTATGGGTGTGTTTTACCGACAATCTCGACAACCTAGAAATGCAGTCACTCTCCACTAATGAGTGCTTCGACATTCAAGTTTATACCAAACAATTCAAACCCACTATTCATCTATGCCCTTATGCAAGTACAAATGCATGATTTCTAACAACTAACATGATGTTTGCTCGTGACTTCCCCACTCCCTTAAGCTTTCTAATTGACCCATGTAGCGAGCTTTAGGTCGGCAGCTCCCCGATTATTTAGATCAAAGGGTACCAGGTTTCAAAATACCCCTACGGACTTATTAACTCGAGTAAAAAAGGCTACGAAGTGGGGTAGACTTATTAAGCGAATGCAATGATAATGTGCTTCTTTTTTTCTTTTTTTTTTTTTCAAGTGTGTTTGTGAGTACCCTATTCATCAAACTTTCTAATTGACCCATGTAGCGAGCTTTCTGCCGGTGACTCCCAAGTTTCAAACATAAGGCACCAAGTTTCAAGATACTCCTACGAGCTTAATAACTCGAGTCAAAAAGGCTTCGAGATAGGGCAATGCAATGCAAAAATTAAAATAGGCTTAGAACTCTAGCATATGGTCATTACTTGGCTTATACTTGGCAAAAGACACTCCACACAAAAATTTATTTCCACATGCATGAAATCACCACACGTCTAGGCCGTCTCCTTTACCGGGTCTTCCACCCCCAAACTTATCTTGCATTAGAAACAAGAGATTTAGAGATTTGGGAAACATATGATAGGTTGATAAAAATAAACAATACAAGCTCACAACCTAGTTCATCTACTCCTTTAACCTCTTCACCCTTCAACAATTTCCAAAAATCACCGACAATTTAAACATGACTATTATGCTCAATGTACATAGGATCTTACATGGATAGGCATTTTATAGAAAGTAGCACAAGTAGCAAATTTGGTCATAACTCATTAATTAACAACAATTTCAAACATCAAAATCTTATAAGCCTGCAAGGCTATCTAGCATATCAATATTCTCAACAAAATAAACAATTTCAAATATCAAGACATCAAGGGCCGGCAAGGCAATCTAAAATGTTCACATAGCACATAATCCAACACCCCCAAACTTAAATCAAACATTGTCCTCAATGTTGACAATAGCATGAAAGGAATGGGTGATGGAACTTCCCCGGATTGATGGGTGTATGATGTTCCAAATTGACCTAAGCTTTGATTCTCTTGATACGCAAATCTCCCCCCCAAACTTGTTGAGGACAAGGTTGCTTAGGATTTCAAAAAAAAATTCGAACCTACAAAAGTTGGTGATTAACCAAGTTAGACATAATAAAAATGAAATAAGTAAATATCAACAAGTAATTAAAAGAGTAGAAATTTGGGTTGCCTCCCAAAAAGTGCTTGGTTAAAGTCGTAAGCTCGACTTTTTGATACAATTACTCCGGGTTCGCAAGAGGGATGAATGACTTTTCATTTTCATAATTACCCCCCAAGTATGGCTTCAAGCGTTGCCCATTTACTTTGAAGTTCCCTTTACTTCCATGATAAAGTTCGACCGCTCCATGTGGGAAGATTTGAACAATAGTGAAAGGTCCCGACCATCTAGAGCGGAGTTTACCGGGAAACAATCAAAGTCTTGAGTTGTAGAGAAGTACTTGTTGCCCAACATGGAAGTCCCGCTTCACAATGTTTTTGTCATGCCACCTCTTTGTCTTCTCTTTGTAAATCCAAGCATTTTCATATGATTCAAGGCGGAATTCATCAAGCTCATTGAGTTGGAGTAGTCTTTTCTCACCGGCCAACTCCATATCAAAATTCAACACTTTTGTTGCCCAATATGCTCGATGCTCAAGCTCAACTGGGAGATGACATGCTTTACCAAATAGGAGTCGAAATTGAGACATACCAATAGGGGTCTTGAAAGCGGTGCGGTATGCCCATAATGCATCATCCAATTTCTTGGACCAATCTTTCCTCGAGGCATTCACCGTCACTTCAAAGATCTTTTTCAATTCTCTATTTAAAATTTCAACCTGCCCACTTGTTTGCGGATGATAAGGAGTGGATATTCGATGTTTGACTCCATAATTTGTCAAAAGTGAGTCGAAGAAGCGGTTACAAAAGTGTTTTCCTCCATCACTAATGATAGCTCGAGGGGTGTCATAACGAGTAAAAATATTTTTCTTTAAAAAATTCACCACCACTCGAGCATCATTTGTGGGGAGTGCTACCGCTTCTACCCACTTCGACACATACTCCACCGCCATTAAAATGTATTGATTAGAAAAGGACGATGGAAAAGGTCCCATAAAATCAATACCCCAAACATCGAATATCTCCACTTCTAAAATAAAATTTAAGGACATTTCATTTCGGTTAGAGATATTACCCAGCATCAGTCACATTTGGACACAAGTGTGTGAGCATCCTTGAACAAGGTGGGCCAATAAAATCCCGACTGAAGAACCTTTGATGCGATTTTCACTGCACCAAAATGACCTCCATAAGGTGATGAGTGACATTGTTCAAGAATTTTCTCCATTTCCTCCTCGGGCACACACTTTCTCATGATTTGATCCGGACCCCTTTTGAACAATAACGGGTCATCCCAAAAATAATGCTTGATATCCGCAAAGAACTTCTTCCGTTGCAAGAGTTTGTCCTTTCTTTGCCCCAAAACCGCCCCCACGGCATAATCACTTGCATCACACATAAGCTCAAAGGGCAAACTCAAATCCAGAGCCACAATAATAGGTGCCATGATGAGTTTCTCTTTAAGAGTGTTAAAAGCTTGAAGACACTCTTTAGATAAATCATATGTGGTACTCTTCTTAAGTAATGAACACAGTGGCTTCGTGATTTTTGAGAAATCTTTGATAAACCTCCTATAAAATCCTGCATGCCCCAATAAGTTTCTTGTGCCCTTTACTGAGGTTGGGGGAGGTAATTTTTCGATAACTTGAATTTTTTCCTTATCAACCTCAATCCCCTTGCTTAAAATTCGGTGCCTAAGAACTGTCCCCTCTCGAACCATGAAATGACATTTTTTCCAATTCAAAACCAAATTGGTATCCTCACATCTTTTTAGCATCATTCTCAAATTATTCAAACAATCATCAAATGAAGTACCAAAAACCGAGAAGTCATCCATAAATACCTCAATAAATTTCTCCACCATGTCAAAGAAGATAGCCATCATGCACCGTTGAAAAGTGGTGGGGGCATTACAGAGACCGAAGGACATCCTCCTATATGCAAAAGTTCCATATGGGCATGTGAATGTTGTCTTCTCTTGATCCTCCGGGGCTATAGGAATTTGATTATAGCCCGAATACCCATCTAGGAAGCAATAATGAGAGTGACCCGCCAATCGCTCAAGCATTTGATCGATGAATGGAAGGGGAAAATGATCCTTCCTAGTAGCATTGTTGAGCTTGCGATAATCAATGCAAACTCTCTACCACGTCACTGGCCTTGTTGGAATAAGCTCATTATTTTCATTTTCTACCACGGTAACACCTCATTTCTTTGGCACTACCTGCACCAGGCTCACCCATGCACTATCCGAGATTGGATAGATAATACCCGCATCAAGCCACTTCACCACTTCGGCTCTTGCCACTTTCTTCATGTTAGGATTTAACCGATGTTGATGCTCCACCGAAGGTTTGAAATCATCATCCATAAGGATTTTATGCATACATAACGAAGGGCAAATACCTCGAATATCCGAGATAGTCCATCCAATAGCCTCCTTGTGCTCCCTCAATACCCGAAGCAATTTGTCTTCCTCCACCTCATTCAATAAATTAGAAATAATGACCCGAAAGGTAGAAGATTTCCCCAAGTAAGCATACCTCAAATGAGAAGGAAGAGGCATTTGCTCGAGGGTAGGTGCCTTCTCGAGAGATGGTAGGGGTGGTGAAGAACTCTTTTTCAACTCCTCAAAGTAGGGGGCCCTCTTGTGTTGATATTGTGGTGATGCCTCCAAGTAATGAGCCATTTGTTTGAATTCATGATCATCATCCTCAATAGTCAAAGAGTGGGCGATGCACGACTCCAATGGATCCTTAGAAATTCCACGGTTGAAGGAGTTTGACACTAGATGATCAATTACATCCACCCGAAAGCATGAATTTGACTCCGAAGGATATTTAATGGCCTTCAACACATTGAAGGTGACTTGCTCATCTTGCACCCTCAAAATCAATTTCCTTTCTTGCACATCAATAAGTGCTCTCCCGGTTGCTAGAAATGGCCTTCCCAATATAATTGGAATATCACGATCTTCCTCCATGTCTAGAATAATGAAATCCGCCGGAAAGATGAATTTATCCACCTTCACAAGAACATCCTCAATGATCCCCCGAGGATATTTGATGGACATATCCGCCAATTGTAGAGACACGGTGGTTGCTTTAGCTTCCCCCAGTTCCAATTTCCTGAAAATGGACAAAGGCATCAAATTAATGCTAGTACCAAGATCACATAAAGCTTTACTAAAATTAACATCACCAATAGTGCATGGAATAGTAAAACTCCCTGGATCTTTAATTTTTGGAGGAAGCTTGTTTTGAATGATCGCACTACATTCATCAGTTAGCATCACCGTCTCATGCTCTTCAAGCCTTCTTTTGTTGGATAGAATATCCTTCATGAACTTGGCATAGCTTGGCATTTGAGCTAATGTATCGGCAAAAGGAATGTTGATGTGTAGCTTCTTGAACACTTCCAAAAATTTGCCAAATTGACTGTCGAGCTTTTGCTTTTGCAACCTTTGAGGAAAGGGAATAGGAGGCACATAAGCCTTGATCGGTGTTGGGGCCTTTGATGTGGATGCTTCCGGCTCACTTTCCTTTGTCACTTCAACAATTTTTTCGGATGCTTGACTAGGCTCATTTTCTTCAATGGGAACCTTGTTTGATTGAGTTGTTGGTTGTGGGGCCGTGATCTCGGGCAATTGCACCCCGCTCCTTGTTGTAATAGCTTGAACATTCTCCCTAGGATTTGTCTCGGTGTTGCTAGGCAAAGCTCCTTGTTGCCTTTCCGAGAGAAGTTTAACTATTTGGCCCACTTGTTTCTCCAAAATTTTCAAAGAGGCATCATTGCGTTCTTAATATTGCAATTGATGATTTGCTAGCTTGGTGATAGCCTCTTCCCATCCCTCTTTCTTCTCTTGTGGCTTTAGATTCAACACATTGTGATTGTTGCCATAAGATAGATTTGGATGATTTATCCAACCGGGATTGTATGTGGGAGCATATGGATTGAACCCTTGGCGTTGGAAGTTTTGAGCATAAGCAACTTGCTCAGTTGATGAAGAACCACTTGCCACCAATGGACACATAGAGCTTTGATGATTAGCCCCATATATATCACATACCGTAGGGGCTTGAACCATGTTGACGGGCCGAGAGGTTGAAGTAGATAACCCTTCCACTTTCTTGGCTAAGGAATCAATCTTTGACAAAACAAGTGCATAATCATCACCCCTACGTGCACCACTAGAACTCCTTGGTGCACTTCTATCCCGCCACATTGCACTTTGTTCACTCATGATCTCAAACAAATCATAAGCCTCCCGAATGCTCTTTGTTTTGATGGACCCATTAGAGGATGAGTCCACATTTGAACGGCAAGGAGGAGTTAGCCCGGCATAGAAGTGGTTGACTTGTTACCCCAATGTAATTCCATGATTTGGGCACTTCCTAAGCATATCCTTGAATCTCTCCCAAGCTTCATGAAAGCTCTCCATCTCGAATTGTTAAAATGTAGTAATATCATGCTTGAGTTTAGCAACTCTAGATGGTGGGAAAAATTTTGTAGTGAACCTTTGGACAAACTCCACCCAAGTCGTGATGCTCCTCGGAGGCAAAGTGTCAAGCCATTCTCTTGCTTTATCTTTCAATGTGTGTACAAATAACCTCATCCAGATTGCCTCCATATTCACACCCTCATAGTTGAAGTTGCTACAAATCTCTAGGAACCGTACCACATGGGCATGTGGATTTTCATCAGTCCTCCCATAGAATGAGATAGTGTTGGAGAATAAATTGATGACATCCGGCCGAAGTTGAAAATTTGGATGATTGTAGGAGGAATAGACGATGCTTGATTGATTCTCGACAATAGGAGGATTCATGAAATCTCCAAAAAGCATGTCTTCTTCATTAACAACGGACTCTTGAGCTCTATCCGCTTGAGGAACAAAACCGGGTGGGATTCCATCCCTTGGAGGAATTACAGCTGGAGCATTAAGCTCGATGTTCACTCTTTCTCCTTCCATCCCAGTAAGAAGTTGTCTCCTAACTTCCCGTTGTTCCCTTAACCTACGTCGAAAAGTTCCCTCGATATCCGGATCTATTTCAACTAGATCAAGACTTCTATTTCGACGCATGCACAATTAACAACCTAGAACAACACAAGAAATTAGAAGATTTCTTACACAAAACAAAACAAAAGAAAATTTGTACAAGAAATAAAAGTAACTAAAAGTCAAAACTAATATCAACTAAAATGTAATTTAAATAGAAACAATCCCCGGCAACGGCGCCAAAAACTTGATCGCTAGAAATACACCGCAAGTGCACGAGTCGCATACAAGTGATAGTGGACTAATTGAGTTCGGTTTATCGATCCCACAATGATTGTCTATTTCAACTATACTCTAGTATAATTAATTTTAACAAGAAACACACACAATAAAGATTTGTTTGGGAATGTTCTCGTACTAGAATTAAAGTTGCAATTGTAAATAAATAACTAGAAAAATGGTGATGTATAGATGATAAAGGAGTGTTGGGATTCTTGATTCCACTTGACCATAACCTAATTGAATTATCACAAGAAAATAGAAATGCAATTCATTAATCATGTTAGACCCGATTTTCCAAGCTTAGCCAATTACCTCTCTCGAGTGAAATCAACCCTAATTAGTGGCATTAAACTACTATATCTCTATGTCGATTAAAAACACACCAATTGCATTAAACCTTTGTGAAAATAGCTCAATGGGTCATCTAGGGTTTTAGGTATATCTCTATCCTAAACAAGAACCTAGAGCAAATATTGTATTGATCTAGAATACACAACAATTTCTCAATAATTGCACATCCCATGAAACCTAAGCATAAATGTGGCCACAATAAATGTTAGTCAATAAATACAACAATAAATGCACAAGATAATAAAAAACTTAAATTCTTAATACAAGCATTAAAATCAACTAAGCTAGGTCAAGCTTCATCAATAATCCCAATACAAAATAGTTTAGCCCATGATGAAATAACAATAAAATTCAAGAATTAAATACATCATTTCAACAATAGACTAAAATATATAAAGAAATATGAAGATTAACAAGAAAACTTCCCTTCAACAATGGTTAGTGCTTCAAAACATCAATGTTCCTCCACAAAGTTGTAGGTATTTCTCTCCTAAATCTACATTCATCTACTAACCTAACTAATTACAAGAGAAAATTACAAGACAAAAACAAGAAAATGAAGAACAATCGAGAGAAAATGAGTTTTGGGGTGAAAATTGAAGAAGAAAGTGTCCAAACCCTAGCCAAAAAAGCCCAAAAATACCCAAAAATCGCGTAGATCCGCGTTCTCAGCATTTGGGCTGAATCGGGTCGCACCGAGTTGGCCCAGAAAATTTGTTCAAATTTTTTACCACGCAATCGCGTGGTTAAATGCCTCGCGATCGCGTGGTTGACCTTGTGAATCTCGATTTGGATTTTTGGCCTATCTCGCGAACGCGACTTGTAAGAGCCACGCGATAGCATGGTTCATCTGGAAGCTCCGTCTTTTAATGATTAACAACTGGGTCCTCCAACTTTCAGTGTAGATCAACTTGGTCCCAAAAGTTTCTGATTTCTTTCAGTTGAGCCCTTTCAAAAGTGCATTTAAGTCCGTCAACTTTGAAAACTTGCAATTTAGTCCTTCGATCAATTGTACATGAGATCCACAACTTTTCGGAAGTGACAATTTGGTCCCCAAACTTTGACTCTTAGAAGGATTTGACTATTTTCTCCTCAATTTCTTCAATTATTCATCCATTTAGCTCATTTCTAATGCTTTCTCCAAGAAGTTGATTGTTGAACCTATTTAACCACAAAATATGCACAATTAAATAGATATTTGTCTAAATTACTCAAAAAGTGCCACAAAAATTATCTGACATATGCATGTAAAATGCACTCAACACCTCTCAACTTATCCGCCTGGTGAGGGGAAAACTTTCTCACAAAATTGATTTGAGTGTCCAATCTTTCCACAAACATAGCAAAACGTAGGCAGATGTTCATATTTGAATGTAACCCAAATCCACTCACCGCCCGCCTTCTTGAGTTTCATCTTCCTCTTCAGTGGTAGGTGCGCGTCCATGAGAATTCTGATACGTAGAAATGTTTTCCAGCCTCCTGAGAAGTTGTTTGGATCCGACGGAAGGAACGAGCCTATGTAATTACCAATGTGCTGCAAGATTTTATCAGAACGATAGCCTGCTGGAACATCGTAAACCTAGACCCAGAAGCAATCCTCAAATAGGTCTACCTTCGTAGAATTTTCTGATTCACCAATATGTTTAACCGGTAGCAAGTGTTGGTCGAAAGTTCATGGGTCATTCTTTATCACACGGTTCATATCCAAGGGATGAAAGAACTGAAAGATGTAGGTAGAGGACCCTAGATCCTTGATACATACCCCTTTAACCGGTCTCCAAATCGATGCTAATGTATTCTTCATGGCTGTGAAGTTGATTGGTTTGTTGCTGACAGAAGCGATACTCATTGCTTGGTATATCTTTGTCTTCCCCATCGATCTCGATACCTTGGTCCTCATCCTCCAGTGTAAGTTTGGCATAAGCATCTTCGAGTGACGTGTTTAGATGAGTAGAGATGGAAGCAAACGGGAGAGAAAATGGTGTATAAGAAACTATAGTGAAAGCTTGTCAAAAGACAAGAGAGATAAGCTCCTCATAGAGAGAAGAGATGCAAATTTAAATTCTCGAAATAAGATATATTAAAAGTTGTCATTTTTTTTTAAAAAAAATAAAAAATGATGGACAAATTTTTAAGTGATATAAATTGTTGACTTTTTTTTAAAAAAAATGGTTCAATTAAAATTTTTCTGTACTAAACAGAAACTTAATTCCCTAATTTTGCCTAGAGGTTGATTTCGATAAGCTCAGCCAAACATGCCCCTCCCACTTTCTCTCTCACACACACACTCACTTTTTCCCCTTCGTCTTAGAGCTTTCCCTCTCAGAGAGAGCACAATCTTTATTCATTTCTCTAGGGTTCTCTCTGCAGAGCATAATCATATTCATTCTTTAGAGTTTTCTTGCATACATAATACAAATCCAAGATGGTGGCCCCCCCACCCCAGTCCCAGTCTCAGTCTCAGCCTCAGGCTCAAGCTCAATCAGCAGCTGAAGAAGAAGCTTTAAAGAGAAACACGGATTGCGTTTACTTTCTTGCTTCACCTTTAACTTGCAAAAAGGTCCCTTTTCCTTCTTTTAAATTTAATTTCATGTTTATTTTTCAGATTGGAACGTATAATTCAATTCAGTTCGGTGGATTAGAACATAAATTCATTTCGCACGTGTATGTATGTACTTGTTTCTAAAGTAATGTGGATTTCCCTCACTGGTTAGATCTTTTTCTGGAAAATGGGTTTTTGTTATTGGTAAAGGATAATTGGAGTTACGGTAAGATAAGTTGTTGGGTGTTTAAAGATTTATTCAACCATAGAAATAATTATAAGTTTTCTCAGATTTTTTCCCTTATGAGTCCTTAAAATTGTTGAAGCTGCATCTCTTTTCTGTACATTGATTAATTTTAATGAATGGTTAATGTATTATGTCATACGGATGCACCTATTATTAGTGAATAATCAAATGTGCATTTTTAATAATCCTTTACTCAATAAGTATAAGGATATTTGCAAAGTTGTATATCATGTTTGGACATATAAATATACGAGAGTTACCCTGATTAGTTAACCTTATTTTTTTTTTTTGGCAAATTGAGTTTCTCTGAATTCAAACTAAGGGGAGTGAGACTAAGGGGAGGAGGAGGTTCTCATCATGGAATGAATTATGATGTTCTAAAGTTTATTAGGTTTCTACCATTTATATTAGAAATTTAGAAACACGTGTTTATCCGGTGTTTCTTGGATTTAATATTCTTTCTGGAAATCAAGAACCACGCAGGCACGTGCTTGTTAGTATTACGGCCTTTGTGATACATTTTTAGAATGATTGCTAGTAAACTCTTTCGCTTTATATCATTTGCCTTAGGAGACAAATTTTGTGACATGCAGTTGACTGATTTGTCACCCCGATCTCAGCCTCAATCATTTAACCTCCTTTGTGAAAATCAAATAAACGTCTTTTGCTGGCATTGTCTTGTCTCCATTCTCTGATATTGGTCTACTTGGATTAACAAGAAATGGTTTTTGGTTTTGAATAGCTACGCCATCAATTTGATCGACGTGCTTCGCAAGTCAACTTAGTATTTTCAAGTTGCAAGAAGCTTGTCCTATTGCTTATCAATTTATCGCTGTCAAATTTCTTTTTATCTCTTTCATTTTTCCTAAATAAATGTATATCTGTATTTTTATTTTTTAACAGGGAGGTGAATGTGAATATCGTCATAGTGACGTCGCACGGATGAACCCGAGGGACTGTTATTTCTGGTTACATGGTAACTGCTTAAATCCGAAGTGCGGATTCCGACATCCGGTGAGTTATTCATGGACTGATGTTGTGCCTATTTGGATTTGGCTTACTTTTTAATTGAGATGTTACTCTATCCCAGTTTAAAGAAAACGTGGATGATACTCAATTCTGATTAAGTTATTAGCAAACAACGATTCAATTTTAATTTTTTGTTCCCAGCCACTTGATGGATTGCTTGGAAACCAATTGGCCATTTCTCCCGGATCTTCAATTCCTCCATCACAGGTTGCTACAGCATCTCTTGCACATGTTACTCATACTTCAGGTAAACAAGTGGCACCCTGCATATTCTTCCAGAAAGGGTTCTGTCTAAAAGGTGATTGGTGTCCCTTTTTGCACGGACCAAATGCTACAAGTAACAAAGCTGCACAGGTTCCAGGAACAACTGCTGCTGCTGAACCAGTGACTTTTAAGCATGGTTTTGGTGAACTTGAAAATGGCACACAAGAGAAGAAGGTCCCGTTTGTAAGTGTAACAAAATCAGTTGAGCTGCCTCTACAGGCAAAATCAACAGAGGAAGTAGAAACTGTTCCACCTAGAAACAAACTTGCTACGAGCAGAAAGACACCAGTCACACAACAGACCTCTGGCATCAATAATGAGTTTTATAGATACAGACCAAATGGTCCTCCTGCCAACAACGGAAACACAGTTAGCGGGTCCAGTCGTGTGCAACAGCCTAACATGGTTGAAGAACGAGGTGGTATGGAAAGTAAGGATGCAGAAGAAATCTCAAGGGAGCCCTCCCCAGGTTTTGATGTTCTTGTGGAAAATGAGCTTGGAGATTCTGATTACTATCCTAGTGAAGATCAGTATAGAATGATTAGAGATCAAAAAGAGAGGAATGAATATGATATTGGCATTTCTGCTGATTACCAATCATTCGCTGATGGTGACCATGATAGAATTCGTACTCATAGCGATTATGACCCATATGAGAGCATTCAGGGTCATTATGCTTGGGAGCAACGCAGAGTTTCAAGCGAGAGGATGCCAGAAGGATCTACTTATCTAGAAAGGAGGCGATATGCTAGGGTTGATAGCCCTGATCTGGTTGATGAAACAGATCTAAGACATCGTCTGTCAAAACATAAGAGGTCCAGTGGTCTGAAGTCTGTCATTTGCGATGAATTTCCCCAGTATAAGTATGCCAAGGATCTGAGCTACCATTCACGTAGAGATGAACTTGTACCCCAAAATGAAAGTTCTCTTGGAAGTCGCCTTCGAGGAAGAATAAAGCTTCCAGGAAAATCGTCGACTCCATTTGATGGGAGAGACTTTCGCCTAGGTAGGGAAATAAATAGGGGAACTGATCTTGGTAGACTGTCTCCAGGAAGGACACCTCTCTCCTCTCACCATGGGAGACTTGAAGATAGAATAAAAGAAACAGTGGAACAAGATTTCAGGAATGATGGGAGGAGCAGAGGTCCTAGAAATATGACAGGTGACTATAACGGTGATTTTGCTGGTCCCATAACCCTTGCAGAGCTGAAAATCAGGAAGAAGGCCGATAGTAGTGAGCAGCATGTAACTTATCAACAATCTCTTGGGAAGAGAAAACACTCGGCGCTGGATGGACACAAACAAACTGGTGGTGATCTCTCATTTGAAGGGCCCAGGTCCCTAGAAGAGATATTAAAGCGAAAGCGAGGTGAGATATCCGGAACTGGAAGCGGGAGGACGTCCTCATCTAATGATGAAGAGAATAATCCAAAAAATGGACACGACATAACAAAGATATCTAGTTTCAAGAATGAGACAAGCACCCCTCTTTACAATAATAAGGAAGTCTTCCAGTCTGCATCAGTTAATGAAGCTGGAGCAGAAGAAACCAGGTCAGTCGATGCTAGTGAGCTAGAAGCTGAAGATGTAAAGCTATTTGAAGATGATAACCAAGAGCGTGAAGGCAATGAGCAGAAGAATTATGTGCAACTGGATGGGGAATACTATGAGTCAGATGACGGTGACAATGGAGATGCTGAAGAAGAATACCCTGAGGAGGAGGATGGGGATGACGAGTTTGCAAAGAAGATGGGTGTCATGTATTGAAAACTCCTTCGCTTTGAATTGGCATTTCCCATTGCGCACAACTGATGTTGGGTTTCCCAAGTAAAGATGTTAAAAGTCTAAAGAACATTTTACACTTTGTAACATTAAAAACTTTTCATTTCGTTTGATTTGGCTGTCTTCCAAAGATTTGTTAGAAGATCAATAGTGGTTGCTCGTTTTCGCATTTCTGAAAGCACGTCTCTTTCAAGAAGATCTGTGGCTTGTCTTGGCAAAGTTTTTCGTGTAGTATTATTCCACATGTTCCATCGTGGCGAATGTTGAGGGTGGGATTTTGGCCTGGCGACATGACCTCCCGTTGTTTCATCAAATCTGTGAAATAATTTTAATTAATTTTGGAAAAAGTTTGGTGAGCAATTAATTGTTGAAAAAAAGCTCAAAATTTCAAAGGTAATTCATTTTCATTAAAGAAGATTACTGATTATTCCCAATACAAATGTTAATTTAAGCTAACAGTTTAATAGATCTGTTGAACTAATTTAAATTATGGGGTTTGATTGCAAATTTGACCGCACCTAATAGCTTCAATTGTAGCAACTTCGTGCGACTATTTTAACATTGTTTTAGTGATGTCTGAAATTTATATTGCGTGAGAATTTTGTGGCGTCTTAAAGTTGTTGACAAGGGAGCTCTCCTCTACAAAAGCTATAAAGTATGCACTATAAGAGATTCATTTTCATAGAAGCATTGTTATGATCTATTGAAATTTTATGATCAAATAAAATTGTATGCACACTTTTCTTGTTACCATTTTTATTGTTGTTAAAACGAGGGCACTATAGTTTTTAATTAAAAGCTTCGTCATTTTGATGAGCGAAATGGTAATATGGTCTAATTGTAGAAAATCAATTTTGAACAAAATCTTATCTCAATCTATATCAACAATCTACATCTATATTTACATTCATTTATGTGATAAACTTTTAACTATCTATTATTTTTACCCTTATATATATTATCAATATTTTGAAACCTGACCAGGGCATCGAGACCCTGGAACAGGAAAGGATCAAGGGTCAGTAGGTCGACCCGAGATCAACCCGATATATTAAGTAAAATTTTCCTACTTTCTGTGTTTTCAAACAACACCCATCACAGCAATGCGAAACAGTTCCAACCATAATCGTAGTGGTTTATTTAGCAAAAAGCAATAAGGTTACCTAAAGGAGAAGCATATGAGCAAGGGGAATTAAACTCCTGGGATTTACCAGACAATAGAAGCCCATCAGAATTAGAGTTGGGAACAAAATTCAGGCTTAATAACATGCTCTAAGATTTCCAAACTAGACCAAAATTACAATTATCTACAATTGCTAACTACAAATGAATGGTGTTTGTATATTTGTAAAATAATAGACCACGAAAATTTCCATTATAACTACTACAGCTGCTACACTATTCGTACATCTTGAATTTCCCAGAAGAAATCATTTGTATAATACTAACTGGTTTTGGTAGAACAGCAGGCAGATAAACTTGATTTCTCAGAACTATTGATTTTCTCTCCCACAATCACTTCAGCTTTTTAATACCCAAAATGTTCTAGCAACCGACTCGCCACGTGAACCAAATTAAACACACGATCATAAAACGGAAACCTATGATCTAAGCTCAAATACAAGGGAAAAGCCCTATTGCAGCAATGAATTCATTAAATGAGGATCAACATTCAAAGAAATTAGGCTAGCTGCAACATGCATGATTTGAACATAAAAAATGCACATCAATAGCAAGAATCATACTCATTTAATAAACAATTCATACACATACACATACACAAGGAGAGAGCTAACCTGGTTAACGTGGAGAAAGAGAAACCCATTTTTAGCAGAGTAGGGGAGGAGATTTTGTGATTCCTTTTCTCAAGGGATTTATACGTAAATGAAATTGTAGATCCAATTTTCAATCATACATCGGATACTCACGTTTGGAAGAAGAATCAATAGCATTATACATAGGGCAGTTCAGGTAGCTTAAAATGTTAAAACGGGGGTCTGTACCGGCATTTGGAGAAAAATAAAAAAGCCAAAATTGACCCGCTAAACTTGGGAAACCTGGAACCGGGTTAGCAGTTTGCTACAAAATCGTCCGGTTCTTGTCTGGGTTTTTCAAGTCCGAGTTTCAAACGTTTTGCAACTCGATTTTTGCACTAGGTCGCGGGTTTATCAGTTGGACCCGCTAATCCGATCCGACAACATTGTATATTATATAAGTGTCCCCATCGGCTAGTCTGACAACATTGCATATTATATAAGTGTCTCCATCGGCGAGTTTGACAACATTGCATATTATATAAGTGTCCCCAACATAAAATTTGAGGAATTTTAGAATTTTATAACAGTCTACGTCTACATATCCTCAATTTGGAATTTTATAAAATCTATTAAAATCAAAGTTCCTCAATATAAATTTCAATTAATTACATAAAATTCTAGTGTCCTAAAAATTTATGAATTTCAGTGAATTTCTAATATGAATGGAATTGAAAGGATTTTGATGGATTTAAAACCATAAATATGAAGGAAATTTTTTTCAATAAATCCGACCATGTTACCACCACAAATTCTAAAAAATACACCACATTATATTACTACCACTAATAAAATATTTTTTTTATAAATACACCACAATATATATACAAATATACCCTTATGTAATTATAAAATAAAAAACTATAAAGATTTGTACACCACAACCCCAAGCATCTCTCTCAACTCACACCTACCATCCACACAAATTAATTTTTATACTATAAAAATGAAAATAATTTTTAACAATTAAATTAAATTATTTTAAGGACTACAAAAAAAAAAAATTAAAATTATTTACACTTTAAAAATAAAAATAAGAGGTAAAAATAAATTAAAAATATTTTAATATTATTACAAATTGACTTCATGTTAGAATTGAGGTCTTATTGTGGCATATGAGAATAATTTCCTTGCGAAGCGCCATTATCATTATTGTAAAATGACAAAAGGAAATAAATGAATGTCATCGATCAACTTGACTTCCTTTTATTCATATGACTACAAGAAAATAAGTCACAATTGTCCACTTTTTACTAAGTGTCGAGTATTTGGACAGTAATTTCACTGCCACAAATTTCACCCAAACTCAGAATAATAAAAAAAGTTAATGCTATATATACAGATATTTTTGTAATAGAACAAAGATGTTGCTGAATTAGAGAATGAAAAGTGCGAGGAACTATATTTTGTTGGTTTTTGGATGATTAAATTTCAATTGAAAAGCAAAAATAACAAGAACAATAAGAAGATTTTAAAAAATAAATATAGAGAAGAGAAAATGATCATTTTAAATGAAATGTTTGAATTTTTCTTTTTTAAACAAAACTAGACAATGTTGTATATTTTATTTTTTAACGATACAGTTCAAATATTTTTGTTTCTTTTCAATTTTTTGATGATCCAGTAAGAAATCATGTTAATTTTTATTACTTCTGTCTCAAGTTCACGTTCAACTTGCATAACAAAAAGTAATAAATAAATTATCCATCAAGAGGTAAAAGTAGATGAAATTCTAAAATTCATTAAATTTCATAATGATGACTCGTTTAATAAATTCCATCAAAATCTACTGAATTCCACTAAAATTCGTGAAATAGAATTCCACTAGAAATTGAGAGATTCTATGAAATTATATTAAAATCTATAAAATTCATGACAATACATGAATTTTAAAATTTCACTAAATCTCATATTGAGGACACGCAATATACTCTTACCACTTATTTAATAGCATTAAATAAATCGCTATATTGATTTATTATTTAATAATTTACTATGTCTTAATATAATTTCACATTTTTATACTTAATCATTTATTTAGCATTAAATTATTTTATTATCTAACAATTTACAATATTGAAATATAATTTCATATAATTATCTTTTTTTCATTTATGGAGTATTAGGAAAAAAATCAACATTTAATAAATATTATTATGAAAACAATATAATAATATAATACTTAAAATATTATATCAAAAATTCAAAAATTGAATTGTCTACTCAAATTTCATAATTTACATTATGAATGTAATAACCACACATTACCATCTTATTTGATAAAATTAAATAATTCATTACATTAATTTATTTTACACAATTTACAATGTTATAATATAATTTCATCTTATACTTTTCCATTTATTTAGTATTAAAAAATAAGAAAAAAATACTTCGTCTAATCCGTTTATAAATATTATTACTACTATAACATACTAATATTATATTTAAAATATTATATCCAAAATTTCAGAAATTAAACCGTCTACTCGAATTTCATAGTTTACAATGTATATATTATGAATGTAATAATCACATTAACTTCAATTCAAAATGTTATAATTTCATTAATCCATAACTTTTATTTTAATATGCTACATGAATTTTTTTTTACAATTCTTAATTCACATTAACTTCTCTTTTATCCTTTAATTATTTTGGTGTTCTTCTCAATATCTTTTAAAGTTTTGTACTAATTTATTATTATAGTTTGTATTTTAGATTTTTACGAATTTTACTTCGTCATTTAATAAATATTATTATTATTAACATGAAACATTAATAGAATGCTTAAAATATTACATCCAACATTTCAGAAATTGGATACTCAAAATCGTTAACACTATATATACATATATTATAGATTTAATAAATATATAGTCTTCAATCCAAAATGTTAGAATTTCATTACTCTGTAAATTTTATTTTCATATGTTACATTAAATAAATATTTTGCAAATTTTATTTCACATTTAGAGAGATTAAAATCAGATTTTGATAAAAGTTGATGAGATATGTGATTGAAAAGTTGTGGATTCCATGAAATATATGATTGAGATTGATTGTTGACTTTAACTTAGATTAAAATCTAGATTTTGAGTGGTACCGAACAAGGGCTTACATACAATACAATTATTAGTTGGGTTATTTTCAAGAGAAAGAGAATAATTTGTCAATTTTTACGAAGCGGTAAATGATACAACCAATTTTAGTTGGAGGGGTTACTAATTGCGGTTTTGTCAAATGATAACCCACCACATAAGTTACGCTTGAAATAAATTATACAGTAATGCTATTAAGTAATTTGAACCCATTTGACAATCTTTGAGATAAAACAAGAATAATTTTCGTGGTTTCAAGAGACATGTAATCTGTGCAGAAATAATTGTTGGACATGCTAGAAAACAAGTTTTCTTTCCACACATCTTATTAACTCCAACAAATGAAAAAGGAATATTGATTCAAATTCCATAGAAGCAATTTTCAATATATCCATGCTTTGCATTGCATTGCATTGACAATTAACAATATTCAAGGACAAACGTTGCTTACTGTTGGAATATACTATTCGGAACATTCTCTTATGGACAACTAGATGTAGCACTTTCTTGATGAACTTCAATACAAACAATAAAAGTCTTGATAAAAATAGCAAATAAAAATAAGAACATTTTTGGGTCATTGATAAAAAAATATTGAGTACAAAGAAATGTACGTTATTATAATCAAAACATCATTGCAAGGAAGATGCTTCTTTTTATTTTTATGGTCAAACAACTTCCACAGTTAGGAACACGAAGGGACTTGTGCATTTTTTTTTTCAAATTTTTGTTTTTTATGTTTTCGATTTCCAAACAGCTAAAATGAAATGAGGCAATCAGTTGTTTCATACAAGTACATACAATCGAATTAGGGATGGGCAAAGAATCAAAACTAGTGGTTCGGTTCGATTTTTTCAATTTTTTAAACGGCTCTAGTTCTAAAAATCAAGAATTTTCACGTCGATAAATTATTTAAACCACAACCAAACACCTATTCTTTTTAGTAAAAGTGATTTATACATTCTAAAAGTTATTTTGTACCTCCCAAAAGCCCTTCCAAACACACACTTAATTGTATATGCATTCATGTTGGGGTTAAAAAATTAAATTTTCATATCGATATGCACAACAAATGGTAATTAATTGTATATGCATTCATGTTGGGGTTAAAAAAATAAATTTTCATATCGATATGTACAACAAATGGTAACAATGTAGTGGTTGAATTACAACATTTGAAATTTCGATAGTTGTGGTAATAACTTCTCTTGCACGTTGTCAAATAATTAACAACTGTAATTATAAGCACCTCACGCTATTTCCTAGGATTAATCAAGGTTAATTATTTTCCACGCATTCCATTTCCAGTAATTATAGATATTATGAACAAACAACATGAATGCATTAATTCAATTTTTGAATTTTTTTAGGCGAGAGATTGATTTTTTGACTGCTATTCTCTTTTGTGAAATTAATGCAGGGGACAAAGTATTGTTCCCAATGATTTCATTGACTCCATCAGATGCGATATTACCTTTTAAGTTTTAGAGAAGGTATTTTCCGTTGATTGTGTCATACTCTATGACTATCAATAAAGTCAAGGTCAATCACTTTCGCATGTAGGACTATTCCTAAAAAGGTGATTTTTAGTCATGGTCAGTTGTATATAGTAGTGTTGAGACTTATTAATCGTGTTAGTACGAAGATATTGCTATGAGATGACAATGAAAACTCAACAAATGTGACGACTAATGTTGTGTATGAGGTTTTCCTAAATTTGTAATGCTCTCCAGAACATAACTATTACTATTTTGTTATGTTTTCTTCATTTTTTTCTTGTCGTCCAGTGTCAGTACATTATATTTTATCAATTGAATATGTTTGTACAACACAAGTGTGAAATTAGTTATCTATTTATTATATTATTATATAAAAGAAGGAAAGCTCAGCTCAAACTCCAGCCCATGAACTTCCGCCTAAGTCCAAAGCAAAAATTATACGACACTTTTCTGACAAAAAGCAAAAGCCCTCTTACCAATAAAATCAGACATGCGCCCTGTTCCCGATTATCAGATATGATCGATTTTCATCCCAATTTGAAAATGTATGGATAAGCAAAAAAAAAAAAAAAAGCAATTTGAAAATGTATACAGCAACTCAGACAAGAAGAAGCATTAGGCATGTCTACTGAATTGAAATCGAAAGGGCTTTCCGTCTTCTGACCTTGAAGTTGAAACTCAAGACGGGGATGAGGTGTATTGGCTTCAATTTGGACGATATTTTGCTCGAGGACCAATTGATAGAGACGACTATGGAGCTCACACCTCTGTTCAAAAACCCATGGGCAAGACATGGAGCTCACACCTCCAGCAACCGATGCATCCGACCCGGTGCTAGTTGATTCGACAACAGCCGCTTCTATTAGTAGCGGAAGCTCGAAGCGCGACAGGGAGGAAGAACACGTGGGAGAGAATGGAGAGAAGAAATTGAAGGTTGAAGAGTAGTCCATCGAAGAACAAAGACTGGAGACGTCGGAACCCAACGTCTGAGAATGGGTAGGTTGAAGCCAATTATTAGTACCATATTGAATGTTTATTTTCCACTTACCAATTTCAAAAAAATTTGTAGCCAAGTCGATGCTGCCAATTGATTTTGAAGAAATTACGTTGGTAACACTTAACTGTTTCATTTTCTTTCCTATACTGAATCTCTTATACATTATTTTTTAGTTCTATTTTATGTTGTTTGTTAACTGATATTTCAACATGTTATTTGCTCTCTTTTTTTTTCAAAAGCAGCAAGTACACTATGTTTTTTTCCCTTCAAGTTTTTATCCTAGTTTTACACGATAGTGCATATTAGATTATTCAATAAAGCAGTATAGAAAATACATTGTGATTTTTCCCATTCAAGTTATCCAAAGACGGTAGAAAATCTAGATTAGCTTTAAGATGCTCTGAATGGAAGATTAGCTTTAAGATGCTAGAAAATTGAGATTAGCTTTAAGATAATGAGCTATTGTTTAAGTGTGTACTGATGCATATCCGTGTGGCAAATTTTGGCTTCTACTTCTAATTATCTCATTTTACATTTGTCAATATAGGAGCTATGATTGGTTGACATTAAAACTCAACACCGTTTCTACATGAATTGTTGATTTGAGGACTGAACACTGTTTCTACATGAATTATTAAGTTTTTTATTTAACCTGCATTGTGTATATATATTTTCATTTTCTTGCCATCGGGTTTTGCTTCTTTAGATGTTTATACCTGACCTTTAGTTCATTGTTATGAAGAGAAAGATGGAAATGAAGAAAAGAAGAGAAGGACAAAGAGGTCTAAATTTGAAGACGAAGAGAAAGCAGAGGAGTCAAAGATGAACGAAGCAACACCATATTCACTTAGACCCAAGAAGGTTGTTAAAGAAGATAAATTATCCATGGTGAAAGAAGAGAGTACTAAAGCGAAAATGTCCTCCAAGAAAAGATGCAAAAGTAATGAAATCTGGAAATTTAGAACTTACACTTCCTAGATTCATAATCTGAGAATTTAATTTTTTTCTATAGGTCATGTAGTTTGAAAAAGTTGTTAACTGTGTTTGTTTTTAAATTTTGTTGCTATATTCACAGGGTAAGGTGATTGTCCCAAATATGTGGGATTCGCAGCCATTGCCAGCATATCAATATTTTGAGAATGTTCTGAACTTTATAGCAGCTATGGAAGAACTAAAACTACCTGTTTTTGAAGCTTCTGTTTTTGATAGGGTAAGATTCATTGCCTTTTGTCTGTAATTACCTAATAAATACATACACAGACGTGAATTTATAATCTTGATTGCATACCTAATATGTTCATAGGAGAATTTGAAAGAGGGGTCATCGAAGGTAGTTGATTGCATTTTGGCTCTTAAAGCATTTCACGAGTGGAAGCAAATGACAGGAGGGAATGGAACTTACAAACCACCCAGATATCCTTTGATTACACCTGGCAGGATTCTTGCACGAACATCAGGCTCGGTTACCTTTCACATTTCCAGGAAACTGGATATGTCATCATCAAGCTCTGAAAAACCATTATCAGCTAACAATGAAATCCAAAAATTTAAAGGTAGTTTCATTATTCTCTGTTAAGAAGATCTACTTGTGTGATGTACATGCATGATTAAGAACTATATAATTTCAAATTTAATTCAAAGTGGTCATTTCAATGATTAAAATCCATTTAAATGAACTATGTTTCATTGGCTTCTACAGATGTAGTCAAGGCTGTTGCTGAACATATGGTCGATTCAAAGGAGAACATGGACAGTAATCTACTTGCTTCCTTTCATAGTGGAAATGTGGTAATATTCAGTTTAATATTTTTTTTTTATATAGGTTGAATAATTGGAACTCCAGAAATGATTTGTTCTTCTATCGATTAATAGGATTCAGAAAAATTATTGACCAACATCTTCTCCAGTTGCTTGGAAGAACATTTTCAAAGTAAATTGCCTGAGGTGAGTTGGTTATTTTTACAAAAAAAAACTGTTGCATTCTTTAATTCTCAAAATGCTGTTTTTGGAATACCTGATGTTTTTAAATAGTTGGTGGATTTCATTTTATGCTTTTTAAAATCCTTCCTAATGTGGGTTTTAAGAGAGCTTATCTCTAAAATAGCTTGACAAGATGCAAAAATTTGGGATATTCTGGAAGGATGCTTCCAGTTAATATCAATAACAGCATAGGCACACTAGATTCATGTTTGTTAGTCCAAAAATTCTTAAGATTCATGCTGAGTTTTAACAGTTACATCATGCAACCGGACAAGGTCGCACTAGATACGATTAGAACAAAAAACCGGACTTTCTTGATCGTTTTACAGAGAATTTAAACCAATTTTGTTGAGATAATGCTTTCAAGAAATGAATATTTCATTTTACTTTTGTACCACATTCTCTACAATGCTATGATCATGATGATATTGATGGTTAATAGTTTTTACAAAAGCAACTGCTTGCTACTCTGGATATTTACATTGTTATTAACCATTTCAAATTAACTTCAGGTTTCTAATTGAAAACTTAAAAACTCCATGGTAAGATTTATATCAAATTAGTTAGCTAACCTATTCTAAACAAAATTTACTAATCACAATGCTACTTTCCTTTCTGTTTTCTCATGGTAGTATCTCAGTTTCTAATAAACTCGTTTCCCCCCCCCCCCCAATCACCTCATATTTGATTTTACATCTCGTGTGCATGTCATCAACACTTTGTTGCATCAATATCATTGCTTACATGACGTCATAATCCAATCGAAGGTATGATCTCTTCGCTTAAATCAATCTTTAGTCAAAATTGTGAAAGTCTCTTTAAGTTCTTCAACTTAGAAATTGAGAATTGGGAAGAATGGGCGTAGGTTAGTGGTTGGAGATTGTGATTTGTGGTTTAGTAGACAAAAAATTTTTGGGTTCATTCATGCCTCCAACCCTATGCATATCCATTGATTTTTGCAATGCCCATTAAGTGTTTGATGAAATGCCACAAAGACATTCTTGTGCTAATTTTAGATATTCATTTGAGCATTTATCTTCATGACATGTTCATCATTGATTGTGTGTAGTTAATTCATGATTTAGTTCACTACATGGCATTAAAACCATGTTTGCATCAAGGCAGCCCCATTGCAAGGCCACTGCAGGCCATTGCACCCAGAAATTGTCTCACGTCACCTACCTCTCCACAATTGTTCGTGACCCTATTGATCTTCAAATGAGTTGAATTTTTAATATATTGTCGATCATGCTATGAACTTTAACGTATCAAAAGATGGCTCGGAAAATTTATGTTTTTCTAGGCGATGTCAAGGCTTGAATGTGTGTGGTCGATCAATTTTGAAAATTCAAAATTTTGCTCTAACTTTAGTTTGTGGGTGTGGTACTGAACTTCAATTATTTCTTATTGGTGTTTATGACTTCTAATATTACTTATCTCTTAATTGCAAGGTAAACACCAATCAAGACACATCCAATCAAGTTGGGCAGAACAAGAATATGATCATATTCATCCAACATCATTTCAAATGGAAGCATCAAGGCAACAAAGCATCTACATTTCACCTGGGAAGTTCTCGTTCTCTCTTCTTTGTCATGCATTACATTTTTTTTAGATTTTTTTTTTTTTTTTGACAAACATTGAGGACAATGTTTCTTTCTAGTTTGGGGGTGCGAAATATCATTCATGCAAAATGCTTCCATATTCACGCTATTCATTCTATGTTCTCATTCTATTTTTATTGGGATTAAAAAAAATTGAATTTTTTTTTTTTGAAAAATTGTGTCGACTTATTTATTGCCTAGGATATAGTATGAATCAATGTGTGTTTAGGCTTGAAAATTGGACAACATGAAAGCATGAACTTATTGTTGAACTAAGTTATGTTTTGCTAAATTCCATATTTACTGCGCACATAGCCAGTGTTGGATAATTGCTTGTGTGAGGGTTTTTGTTTAATACATGTGGGGCAAAGTTTTATGCAATTTGAACTTAGGAATGATTTGAAAATCCCTGAACTTCGATCATAAGATATCTCACCCCTAAATTAGAACCAATCATGCTAAAAGGCAAGTTTGGGGGTGAAAATGTTGGAATTTGTATGTATTGACGGGTTGGAAGTCTGTGGTACTTGGTTTTTCACTTTAGTCATTATAGTTTGGTCAACGGGTATAAACCATTTCCAGCATAAAAACAGAAAAATGCTGAAGGTCTTATTCTGCTCTTCAAATGCTTTTTTGACTCGAGTAAGTAAGTCTGAGGGGTCCTTCAAACCTGGTGCCCTAAAGTCAATTGGCTTGGGAGTCATCGACCTAAAGCTCGTTACAGGGGTCAATTAGAAAAGTACGGAGAGTGGACTTTTACACATAAGACATTATAACATCTTTAACTTTTCTGTTTAAGCCTTTATGACTCGGGAAAGTACGTCTGAGGGGTTCTTTGAACCTGGTACCCTAAAGCCAACTGGTTTGGGAGTTGCCGATCTGAAAGCCCGCTACAGGGGTCATATAGAAAGTCCGTATGAAAAGTTCTACACAAAGATGGTAAAAGACAGGGACAATTAAAAGAAAAGTCGTCCATCATAAGAAATATATATATATATATTATTGCATGGTATAAGTTTTGTTGACTGAGCTGTGGTGGTTGATGTTGTAGAATTGGGGTTCACTTTCTTTTGATTTATTATGCACGCATATTTCTGATTCTGACTACCTTGTGTGGAAAAAACAAATAATATTTTTAGAACCCACATAGATAGAAACCCGAGATATATGAGAGAAAAGCAGAAAGTGGTGATCATCCATGAGCGCTGAAAGGAATTTCATTAGAATTCATAGATTAACCACATGGGATTCGAGCTGGATTATGCATAATGAGCCACACAGTGTTGAGTATATCTTTTGCATGAGTATGCGTTTGACATTGACTATTCACACACACACTTAAAAATCTGGCAGATATAACTAGAAATTATTTTGCATTGTTGTTCATGACGCTTGCTTAAAGCTTAAATTGGTTTGGACTTTGGAGGCACATGGTAAACATGTTGACACAACAAAAATATTTGTTCTCTTATTTCTTTGATTTTTGTAGTTTATTTTTCATTGTTCGAGGACGAACAATAATTCTAGTTTGGGGGTATTTGATAAGTGTATTTTATACACTTATTTGTATGTCTAAATTAAGTGTAATTATTGTCGTTTAGGAATATTTGCTATTTAATTTGTGTTTATCATTTTCTTTTCAGAAAATATCTCAAAAGATGAAGAATAATGAAATCAATGGGAAAAACGCATAATTGGAATGCTAATTGGACCTAAATTGGACAAGTGAGGAGTTTGTGACGTCAACCAGAAAGAGGCAATGTGCCAAAATGAACGAATCAGAGGTTGGAGAACCTAATTGAATGAATTAAGAGCTTGAATGGGAAAATCGAGAAGAAGATAAAGTTTGGGGACTAAATTGCAACAATTGGAAGTTGAGGACTGAATGTGCAATTAAAAGTCAGGGACCAACTTACACAGCCGAGAAAAGATGGAAGTCGCGATCTCTGGATACGTGCCACGCGATCGCGAGATGGTGCAAAAATATAACCCGAGAGTTTTAGGGTCAAGCACGCGATCGCTAGGGTTGAAGCCAAGCGATCGCGCAGTTATCCGACTGGACCGACTGTGGCTTTTTCTCTTGATTTTCAACAGAAGTTTCTCTTTCTTGACCTAGGTTTCTCCAAAACCTATATATACAACATAAGAGGCACGAGATGAAAACCTTTGCCTCTCCATAGAACGAGCTACAACAGTGATTTGAATTAAAATTCTTGGAGATTCAAGCATCGCAGAGGGGCGTGAATTGAAGATACTTGAAGAATTGATAATTGGTGCAATCTTTCCATTCTTCGTTGTTATTTTCAATGAACGTCATTATATTTTGTTTTGGCTATTTAAATATGATGTGTAGCTAAATTTGATGTTGGGATGAACGATGTAGCCTAGTTAATTATTTTAATTCCATATTCCTTGTTTTAACGCTTTAATGCATGTGTTGATTTATTATTGCGTTTAATGAGTGAATGAACTGGCCACTTATTCATTATTTTATGTGTTATTTTCATAATCCAAGAGGTGAACTAATAACATAGATCTAAGTAATAAATTCGGTAATTGAACGAGAGATAGAGATATACCCTTGTGATTATTGCGATCGTGTGTGAATTCTTGCGTGTAATGCATCTAGATAAGGAATATTCGGTCCCGCTGTAGAGATACAAGGTTGACTTATTTAGGTAGGATTGATTTAAACTCAAGATAGGAATCTCAATTTGAACTAGTGAATTCGATCGAGCACATATTTAGAAAATAAAATCTGGAATTGGAATTGATTTAATTAGCTAGGTGAACTCGTGAATCTCAACTACTTTACAATCGTATTTAAAAACAAAACAATTCTCCAATTTTAAATTCTTTGGTTTAATTCTTTAGTTTTAGTTTAAAACCTCAAATTCATTTGTTCGTTCAAATAAAGTGTAGAACTAAAATATTGCGGTAATTAATAGCAGTCCTCGTGGGACGATAATTCGGACTCCTAGGTTTACTTTATTACTTCTCACGACCCGTACACTTGCGGGGATATCTCGCATCGCGAGATATTAGTGAATAATGCCCTGTCATGAAAAATGGAACGAATGTAAGACAATTTTAGTTTGACATCCAAATGTAAATTTTTGGTTTAGTATTGCAAATTTATAGCATCGCCTTTACTAATGATTGCTCGAAACTTTTTCTTTCTATGTCTATGTTTCAGGCCGAAAATGGAGGAAAAATTGAACTTCTCTATAAGCAGGTGAGCGGTGCGAATATCAAATTCATACAATGTTCTTTGTTCAAAGTTCCATTCAGCAGTATAATAATCTTCATACATTATTAGAGATAAATTACATTTTCCTGTTTAAATAAGTTTGCTTTTGCTGTTGTGGCCGGACAACTACATAAATAGGTTATAATTTAGCCTATTTATTTATGAGAGTAATACTTTTTGTTCCAATTATTAGCTTCTATTTTTAGACAAGTTGTTTGAAAGAAGACAAATGCTTTTCATTTCAAATTCTTATGGATATGTACTCATCCACAATCTTATTTTGTTGATGATCTCAAAGGGATTGATGTTGTCTCTTTCGAGAAAAAATTTGTTCCCAAAACATGGACTTCTATGATGTTAATAAAATTCTTTTAGGATAGTCAAAAGATTTGATAAAATTTTGGATTTTTGGAGGTATTGGGTGAAAAATGGGAACTATCCATGCCTTGAATCCATGCACTCTCTAGGTAACCACAATAAAATTAGCAATCAATGTGAAATTAGATGAAATCTGTCTTTTTTTTTCTTTTTCTTTTTTTTTTTAAGCCACAATTATGGGGCCTTCTGAGTTTTGAAGCCACAATTATGGAGCTTTTTGAGTTCTGATAGCCTTTATGCTGGAGATGTAATGTTAGTTTTCATTCAATTTCCTTCTAATTACCCTTTTAAGCCACCAAAGGTAAACTTCAACCTTTTTGCATTGTTACATATCACTATTATTCAGTCATTGGCTCATAATAATATGGCATCAGCTGGAAAGTTGCTCCAGAAAAATGTGCTGATTATACCAAGGATTACATTACTCGAAAGGGTTATCAATTTGATCTTGATAGGGTCTCCAATGAGGTTGGAATTTATGCAAGGAGTGTGAAGTTGAAAGGAGATGGATGAAACCCCTTTATCCAATCTTCCGTATTATGTTGAATATGGTTATGCGAATAATTCTATTTTATAATCTACGTATGGGAATCTTTTTTCAATTTTGTTAGACTGATTTGATATTTTAACAAATTGCTTTTGTATTTTTTTTTTTTAAAATTCTGTTTGGAATTATATTTCGAATTTGAGGTAACTGTAGTAGTAATTTTTTGGACTTTTGTGCAGAATTTTATTCAATTTTGGAAAATGCCCAAGTTAACCAAATATAGGACTAATACTGTACTTGAGTTGATTGTGAAAGTTTTATGAATTTCTAGAGCAACTTATATAATTTTAATAATTAATAAGAGCATGAGTTGTATACTTGAATGAATTATGTAACAACTATATATTCTTCAAACTTTTTATGTAAGATGATGTTGTCAGTAAAGTGTAGGCCGTAGGGTTTAAACTGCTCAAGCAGAGTAAGACCATATTTTGATATTGCATCTTCAAGTGAATGTATCATATAGTTGTGCAATTTTATGGGTTGACCGTTTTAAATTGTTCCAATTAGTTATCATTTTTATGCTCCATTTTATTCACAGTAATTACTTATTTTTTATGCAATGTATTTATTCTGTAGTAATTATGTACTAGGTGCCCCATTCTTTGTTTCTTGTGTAGAACATCACTAAATTGCTCTTCTTCGAAGGTACAAAATCTAATGATGCTTCTTAGCGATCTAATTCTTAATCCATTTATGCATTTGTACTGGTATTAACTTCTATAATGGACTTGATTCAACAAGTATAATTTTTGAAAGCTTGGACAAAAAACTGCAAAGCGTTCAGTTTATAGGAAGCATTAGAATTTTGAAATTGTTCAGATTCATTAATATCGCTTTATAGGAATAAATCTGCTAGCCATCGAGTGTTAAGCAACACCACCATCTCTGAAGTAGCTTCTTCTACGAACAAGTATAGCCTAGAACCTACCATTGTCAACTCTCAAGTGGAATCTAACTCAACTTTTCCCAAAAGGACTTCTGTTGTTCAATAGACAGATGAGAAAAATGAAAAATGAAAATGTTTTTCTTTTTAAAAAATGACTTAAAAAATTGTGTTGTTTATAAATTGATTTATAAATTATAATGAATACGTTAAAAAAAAAAAAAGAAGAGATTTAGTTAAAGAATTTACACGAATATAAAAACTCGGGTAAACTTTCTATATAATATTACATCAAATATGATATAATTATTGATTAACAAATAATTAATTAACATCATCATATTTACTTCTATATAATTTACTTTGAATGTAATTTTTAAATATCGTTTTCAACACAAACGTGAATAAAATTAATAAAATAATACTTAACAAAAGAATAAAATTCAACTACAAACAGAAAGTTAAAATTGAATAAATAGAAATGAATTTAATTTAAATAAAGAATTCAATTTTATTTTATTTTATAAAAGAAAAATTATTCTAAATTAATATAAAAAAATAAAATTTTTTGTTCTATATTTTGTATTGTTTTTAACTTTATGCGTACATTATTTTATTTTGTGGTTGAAAATAAGTTTGAAAAAAACGATGTTTTGAATAATGAGTATCATTAAACAATATTTTTATTGTTATTTGTATATTTTGATTATGATTACGAGATGTAAATAACGGTAATTTATTATTTAAATATGTAAATTGACTTTTACTATTTAAAGAAGGTATTATAATTTGAATTAGTATGGTAAAATTTCAATAGTTATTGTAATGTAATATTATTTTTTATATCTAATATCGTGCATCACACGTGTGATAGAACTAGTTATTATTTTATTATTATTGCTATATTAAAGTAGAAGAGTAGTTGCACACAGTTTTCCTCCATTTTCCTATTATCTTTTTTTTAATTTAAATATAATAATCTTTGATAGACGTGAACAGTATACAACATTTAGTGTTTGTTTCACAATCATAGTTTTTTGGAAAAAAAAGGTTTTGGAAATCTAATGGTTAAAAAGTGGTTTGAAAAGTAAAAAAATTGTGAACTTGACTTTTTTTGATGATTAAGATTGATTACTGTAGAAAAAAATAGTAAATTTTATGAGAAAAAAAAAAGTATCAAACAAGCACTTATTGGTGAAGTGATTGTTGGGCCCCCCATTGCATAGATTACATCATTCTTTCAATTCCTAGAATTTATAGTCCGGGAACTGCAAAATATATATTTGACTCCTTATTTCCTCTTGTGCGTTGTCTCTTTCATCCGAAATAACGTTCATAATTTGATAAATTCTAATTATTCTCGCGCAATGGCACCTCTGTTGCACATGTTGAACAGTTGAAGGCCGTGGACAACACAAGAGCAAATTGGGCATTCAAATGTCGTGTGGCACGGAAATGGAACAGTGCAAGGTTCAGCAACAACAGCGACATCTTCGTCGTCGATATAGTTTTCGTGGATCGCAAGGTACGTTTTTACTGCATTTGTATTGGAAACATTTTAAACAAACTTTAAGTGCAATGAGTTCATAACTTATTCATGGATAAAATGACGTCTTGCAATTTGTGTGTGTGTGTCGCACTGAATACATATTATAATGATTACAAAAATATTTTGTTGCTAACGTTTATACATTTTTAGATACAGAATATGATTGTTCCAGAATTTTTTTCTGAAAACGTTATTTAAGTAAAATAATAAATGTTATTTATTATTAAATGATTCTTATTATGTATAGTGTATTCTATCGAATTATTTTGTAATTTCATGTTTACGGATGAAAGGTTATTTTACGAAAATAATATTTGTTGTTTTTTGTTAGTTTAAATCAATTTTGATTATTAAATAATTCTTATCATTTACAGTGTAATCAATTGAATTATTCGTCTAGAAGGGAATATGATATATGCTTCATTATTTATGCTATGGACATTTTTTATTTAATTTCTTTGTATTGAACAGGGAATTCCATATAGTAATAATTATTTAGAATTAAATTATTAATCTAATTTATAATTTATATGAGTTCTAATTTCACAAGTTAAATCTGTTCATAAGTTATTTTTTTTTTTATATTATTCAACACGGAATACAATTTCTAATTCATGAATTAATTCTGATTATAATTTAAGGTTCTTGAAATTATACAGTACAGAACGTTAAACCTATTGATAGTCCATATTTTTGTATCCTCAAAAACTCAACTTGATAGTTTATAGATTTGCATCCTAATTTATGTAATTTCATAAATGAATTTTGATTAGTTTTTGAATTGACGTTCATAAATTAATACTGATTGATTTATGTTATATACATTTTTTTTATAATATTCAACAGGGAATATAATTTCTAATTTCATGAATTCATTTTGATTATAATTTAAGGTTGTTGAAATTATACCAAATGTTAAATAAATTGATAGCTTATATTTTTGTATCCTCAAAAAACCCTTTGTCTTCTCAAGGGACACAAGGAAGCATGTAACGATCGAGAAATCTCTAATCCCCATATTCTCGGATAGGATTTGTGAAAACTTGGTATATGTGATGCGGAATTTTGTAGCCGAGAAAAATGTGATGAAGTTCAAGATAACCTCTCATCCATTCAAGTTAAATTTCTTGAAGACGATGCGTATTACTGAGGTCTCGGACGATACATCCCCAAAAGCAATCGAGTTTAAATGTTCCAAGAGGACCTCCATTGACAAATGCTTTCTATTGTACTAAATTATTGATTAATGCTAAAATGCCCGAGGTCGAAGATTTCCAGAGAAGGTATGAATTTTATGAAGACGAACACTCACAAACGGATTTCTATTACTGTAATAGTAGTAGTATTACTTTGTAGTAGTAATTTAACTACAATAACCTATGTTATTTTGATTATACTTGCATCTTTTCATATTGAGTGACAAAGACTGTCATTTCCAAAGGATAAGCCAGAATTCATCGTCATTGATGATTTGGAGAGTGGTACGTGTGAGATGTAGACACTACAAGAATTGCTTGAATGTGTTGAGGTATAAAAACCAATACACTCTGTTATACTTAGCATGTAAGTCAAATATTGATGTGATAGCGGTATCAATGTCAGGTTGGTCGCAGCTATTGGATAGTGTGTCAAATTTTGGACCTAGAGTTGGAAAAAGATTGGTGGTATCTAAGTTGTAGGAATTGCCCTAAGAAAGTTAGGAAGCAAGGGACGCGATTTTATGGTGAAAGGTGTGACACGATTGGTAACCCTAGATACAAAGTTCATGTGTGGGTAGTTCATAGTTGATGGAACGGGTAGTGCGAGTTTATTGATGTGGGACCGTGAAAGTCTTCAAATAATTGGAAAATTTGCAGCTGAGTTGCAAAGCAGTGAGGCAGAGGTTAGAAAAATAATTATTTTTAATAATTACTTGTTTTATTTATACTTCTCCAATTTTAATTACTTGTAAAACTTTTGTAGGTAATCTTTTTGAAATCCTAATTGGCTTTGTCATCAACAAGTTTGGGAGAGAATTGCACACCAAGAGAATCAAAAGCTTAGGTATATGTTGAACATCACAAACAAGCATCAACTTGGGGAAGTTTTGCTAACTCTTATATCTTTTATACTTTGTTCTTATTTCACATTGAGGACAATGTGTAATTCAAGTTTGTGGGTGTAAACTTCATTTTCACATGTGAAATAGCCTTATTGTCTTATGATATTGTGATATTTGACATTGTTCATTTTGTTTTGACGATTGACATGCTTGATGACCTTACCGACTTAAGAGATTTTGATGTTTGAAATTGTTGTTAATTCATAAGTTATAACCAAATATATGCTACTTGTGCTATTTTATATAAAGTGCTTATCCATGTAAGATCCTATTAATTTTGAGGACAATAGTCATGATTGATTGTTGATGAAGCTTGGGAATTGTTGAAGTGATGAGATTTGAAGCGCGGAAGAAACGCCGAAAAGTTCCAAACTCAGGTTGTGGTTGGATGGATGAATCATGACCCGATATTCACAACGCGATGGCTCGACGATGCGGAATAAAGAACCACGACTTTCGAAACGCCATAAGGATTTGCCCAATCTTCCTGATGAGTTTCTGGTTTTGAACGCCACAAGAATTGAAATCTTGATAAGTTCTTGGAGAATAAAAGGAATCCACCTTTTAACGAGTAAAACACTCAGAATGTTTATTCAATAATCAAAGTCTCAAGTCTCAATTACAATGAATGTAAAGGAATATAAATAAGTAAAATAACCTAGCCGCTAATTGAGTCAAAATAGAATTCTAATTTGATTAAAATTCTAAAATAGGCAAACAAATAATTAAAAACAAAATTTAACCTAAAAATACGTAAAAACCCTAATTTTCGTCTGCATAATTGACTTGCTGTTTTGAAGGCCCAAATGATGGAATTTGGCCATAAAATCAGTCGGCTCAAAGGCTTTAGCCCAAGAGTTTTGCTTAGTGGCTCATTTCTACTCGAAAAACACATATTATGCATCTAATTACGACATGGTTGACTGTATTGCACTTTTATTTGGCTTGAATATTTAACTTTTTTCCGTCAAGCCTGCTATGACTCCAATTGTCGAGGGTCCGGAACACATCATACCCTCCTTCTTTAGGATGATTCGTCCCGAATCATAGCTTTATTCATGTTGTTTCACTTCACCTCCTGGATCAAACGGAAAATTTCTCCTTCCATTGCACATGATCAACCAAAAATATTGTGCAACGGGGGTCACGTGAATGACTTGAAGTTGAAACACCTTTGGACATTGGTGGTGTTGCCCAAATTTCCACGTACCATTAACCTGCAAGAAAGAATTAAATAGAACAGGGAGGGGAATGTTAGTTTCATGAGGTACAAGGTATGGATCTTTGTATCCATGAAAAACCACCACTAACTCCACTTCTTGAACCACGAGGCTCTTCTCTTCGCCTCTTTTCTCTTTTGCAACTTCTTGGTCAAATTTAGCATCTTCAAACTCAACCACATCTCCTAACTCCACACTTTTATCACCATGTTCGCACACTACCTCATCACTATCCAAATGTGGATTTTCCAATTCAAAGTTCAAATGTTGAACTTCTACACCAACTTTCATCTTATCATCAACAATGTCATTCATAATCAATTCCTCATCAAATTTTGGAGTTTGTTTATTTGTTTTTAATTTCAACTCTCCCTCCTTCTTTTCAATATCCTTATCCCCATGATACCTCCTATTATACCACTTTTCACTCTCATTCCTTACCCTCCGTGAATCTTCTAGTGCTTCTTCTAATGTCAACCCATACAATGCCCATGTTTCCCCTTTCTTAAGGAATTTGTATATGTGCATACTCTTATCATAATCAGTCTCCCTCCTACGTCTCCAAGGTTTTCCCAATAAAATATTATAAGACTTCAATGGCACTACATCACACCATACATCCTCACTATACCTTCCCTGGGTGATAGGCACAAGAACTTGTTTGGTTACTTTGAAATTCCCAAACTCCCTCATCCACGTCATCCTATAAGGTTTATGGTGTGGTTCTAGGGGTAATCCTAATTTTTCAACCATGGTGCTACTAACGAAATTAGTAAAACACTTTCCATCAATCGCCAAATTGCACCCCTTATGATTCACATAACATCTTGTTTGGAATAAAGAGCCCGGATCATAATCCATTCCTTATGTGGCGTTAAAAAAAATTCAAGAATGAAGAGGATTTAGACATCAAATAGCAAGAATGACTTTTATTGATTTGGAAGGAAATGAATACCAAGAATTTTAAAGAAACTCAAGAAAGTGGTTCTTGAATTTTGGAATGACTTTTTTTTTTTTTTTTGAATAATGAATGAATTTTCGAAAAAAATAAATTAAAAAAATAATTTTTTTAATATATAAATCTGAAAATTCGACACGAACGTAAAAAAACAAACGGAACTTAATTCGGATAAGAATTAAGCAAAACAAACACTTTTGAATTTTTTGTTGAATTTTTATATGGATCAAACTGGAAAAAAAAAATTTACTGGCACGAAGAACACTCAAGAAAAGAAAGACTCAACAACAAGATATGGATAATTCTTATGACAAACTCGATGATAAACATAAGAATTAAACTGGGTAGAATAAAAAAAACCTGAATTCAGAGTCCAGCTCTGATACTAGATGATGAGGTTCGAAGCGCGGAAGAAACGCCGGAAAGTTCCAAACTCAGGTTGTGGTTGGACGGATGAATCATGACCCGATATTCACGACGCGATGGCTCGACTATGCGGAATAAAGAACCACGACTTTCGAAACGCCACAAGGATTTTTCCAATCTCCCTGATGAGTTTCTGGTTTTGAACGCCACAAAGATAGTTAATCTTTGATAAGTTCGGGTGTTGAACGCCACAAGAATTGAAATCTTGATAAGTTCTTGAAGAATAAAAGGAATCCACCTTTTAACGAGTAAAACACTCAAAATGTTTATTAAATAATCAAAGTCTCAAATCTCAATTACAATGAATGTAAAGGAATATAAATAAGTAAAATAACCTAGCCGCTAATTGAGTCAAAATAGAATTCTAATTAGACTAAAATTCTAAAATAGGCAAATAAATAATTAAAAACAAAATTTAACCTAAAAATACGTAAAAACCCTAATTTTCGTCTGCATAATTGACTTGCTGTTTTGAAGGCCCAAATGATGGAATTTGGCCATAAAATCAGTCGGCTCAAGGGCTTTAGCCCATGAGTTTTGTTTAGTGGCCCATTTCTACTCGAAAAACACATATTATCCATCTAATTCCGACATGGTTGACTGTATTGCACTTTTATTTGACTTGAATATTTAACTTTTTTCCGTCAAGCCTGCTATGACTCCGATTGTCGAGGGTCCGGAACACATCATGAAGGGTGAAGAGGTTGATAGAATAGAAGAACTAGGTTGTGAGCTTATATGTTAAATTTTTACCAACCTATTCAAATTTCTTTCTAATGCTATAAATTTCTTGATCCCATTGTGAGATAAGTTTGGGGTAGGTTGAGCCGCTAAAGGAGATGGTTTAAATGTGTTTGATTCCATGCGTGGTTGATAAAATTTGTGTGGAATGTCGTTGATGTCAAATATAAGCAAGGTAATGACCAAATGCTAGAAATCTAAGACCATTTTAATTTTTGCATTACCTTATCTCGTAGCCTTTTTTACTCAAGTGATTAAGCTCATTGAAGTATCTAAAAACTTGGTACCTTAAGTTTTAAACTTAGGAGTCACCAGCCTAACGCTCGTTATATGAGTCAAGTAGAAAGTTTAATGAGTATGGTACCCAAAAAAAATACACTCATCTAGTGGAGAACCATTGCATGTTTAGATTGTCATGGATCAATTATAAAGCTTAAGGGAGTGGGAAAGTCACGAGCAATCATCACATTTGTAGATAAAAATCATGCATTTTTACTTGCATAAGATTTTAGATTAATAGTGGGTTTGAATTATCCCGTATAAGCTTGAATATCGTAGCACTCATCTAGTGGAGACCATTGCATGTTTAGATTGTCAAAATTGCTGGTAAAGCTCAACTAAACTAGAATGGAAAAAGAAATGAGTTATTTGAGAGTACCCTCTAGAATTATATCTCGGGAAAGAAATGAAATATCTATTGAGAGGTAAATGTCACGAGTGGGAAACAAAATAATTGACCACTAATGGTAGGTTAGTACCGAATTGAAACCTCTCCTCTTTTCAATCTTTGAACCTAATTGATGATTGAAAGTGGCTATACACACACATACACCGATCTAATATCGGATAGGCTAAATTTATTTTTGGTAGCATTATTTGGAGGCATATTTGTAACTTAATGTTATAATTTTACACTCATGAAAGATTGCAAGTTATTTAGCATTGTTGATTATTTTTGTCATTCCACTTATTCATGCATGTAGATATTTTTGCTCGAGACGAGCAAGAGTTTAAGTTTTGGGGTATTTTATTAAGTGCATTTCATACCTTTATTGTAGCAACTTTTATGTGTCTTTAGCAAATATCTACTCATTTATGCATATTTTATGCTTAGATAGGTTAACATTAAAGTTTGAGGTGAAAAGGCACAAAAGAAGACCAAAATATACAGAATTTGGGACTCTGGGGACCAATATGTAGCTTTTCGAGAGTTCTGGACCTGTCATGCAATTACATGAGGGACCAAATTGCAAGTTTTCAAAAGTTGAAGGACCTCAAGTGCAATTCTAGAAGGATCTATTTGAAAGACATCTAAAAAATTAGGGACTAAAGTGAGCATCTCAAAAGGTTGGAGGACCTTACTGCAAATAAAAATGAACTTGGCTCCAAAGAATCGACCAAGCAATCACATGGTGGAACTAAGAGGCGATCACAAGTCATACGGCCAAATGGTCAGAACCTCAATATTTGGATTTCGCCGAACCAAGCAATCGCTCGGTTTAATGCCAAGTGATCGCTTGGTTTTGCAACTCAAAAAAATATCCTGGACTTTTCGAGTCGACTCGATAAGGCCCAAAATGTTATTTCTCGCTGGTTTGTCCGATTTTTAGGTTTTCAGATCATTTCTGGTGAAAAATATATACACCAAACCAAGAATTTAGCTAGGGTTCATGTAGGTCTTGTGTCTATTTTCATTTTTTATGTATTTTTCTCTCAAACTTTCCACCTTTAATGCAATATTAAGTTAAAGTTTTATGTTTTACTAGCTTTCTTCTACATTCAAGTCATTATTGTTGTTTAAGCTTTTGATTATCGTCTTTTACAATTTTACTCTTGCATTTGCTCCTCATGTTTCTGCAAGATTGTGGGTAATTGACTTCTCAATTCCTTTCGACAAGTAATCCAATTGGATGTGAGAGACTATTTAATTTGGAAGCTCCATCAGCTCTTCTTCCATATGGGTTGCTCAATCGTTGTGATGTCCATATTAATCACTTGAGTCTGGAAGTCAAGTTTAAGCACGGTTTTTAGATTTATTTGGTCCACAGACTCTTCTAGTGTTTGGGATGAAGTGATCCAATTGCATATTTCATGTACAAGTTGAGGTAGTGCGGTCCGAACCAATTTTGCATCTCTTACAGCTGCCACCTTTTCTGTGATTTTGTATTTCCTACATTACGAATACACGAAAATCTAAATAATAATAATAATACATGAAAAACTAAATAAAAAATATTAATAATATATGTATATACTAGTACAAAAACACTCATTCGCGTCGGTTGTAGAAGAGAAAATGCGTCGGTTGTACAGGCGACGCGTATGGTGACGACATAAAAAGTGTTGACTTTACGCGTCGATTGTAAATCGATGCCTAAAGTCGACTTTAGGCGTCGGTTGTTGAAAATTTTGAGACACCTTGTGCAAAAAACCATCATAAAAATCTCACTATCTGCAACAAGACAGCCATAACCATTTTCGGACCCTGCAATGCACAAAATAAGGAATAAAACCTGTGCTTTTTTTGAGACATCTTGTAGTCAAAAGAGATCAATATGGTCACAAAAATTTGTTTGCTAGTTTCATTTCTATTTTATGTCGTGAATTACAAATCTTAATTCTATTTAAGGTAGGAATCAAGCCTTCCTTTTGGCCCATTGATGCAAATATTCAAAATATCAAACCTTGATACAAATTAATTTAATTACTGATTGAGCAACTTACATAAAGAGAAGGAAAAATGAGAATATGATAGAACATAATGCAAGCCCATCAAAATCATGTATCACAATTAAATCTATCCCAAAATATCATTTGCTCTCATGTATAACTCAGCAGCAGCAGTCACTTTTTGAGCCTCCACACCCATTCCAACTGCTTGTGCACCCTGTAAGACGAAGAAGACATATGATATTAACTTTTGCGGTATGAGTTTGACAACCGAACTCTGAAGTCTAGCCCAGCTTGGTTCGGGCTCTTGTATACGGGTTGAATTCAAAAGGTTGAATTCACCACATCAGGGTTACTGTTTTCTAATCGTTGATAGAATAAGTGCCCTGCGACCCATGAATGATTCGAACTTCAAATGCTTCAACTATAAAAGTTAGCATTTCAAAAGTTGGATAAGCATAATGGTAAGCAACAGAGATCATGATTACATCGTACCATGGATATAGTACTTTTTTCTTACTTTTTTAAGTAAAATGTTACATATTTTAAGCTTAGCCAAACATGCTCTTGATCCCTATAAAAAATCTAATGTGCAAATCTTATTAGTTTCCTATCAGCCAGGGCAGGTGAAAGGGCAATTGAGGGCTTGAAAAGGTGGCATGTAAGAAGGGAAGTTATAACCTATCTTAAAATAGGAAAGCCTAAATTATAACCAGAAAATACACCATAGTAAGCACCTCAGTCATTGTACACCACTAAATGTAAGATTAACAACTTCTGAACAATAAATAGCCCAAATATGTGTCCGGTAGTAAAAGTTGAGGACCAAAAGAACTTTTTCACTGAGTAGAATGACTATGCTGTTCAGACTAACTGAAAGCAAAAAATAAAAAATTAACTAGAGTATGCTGAATCCTGATCTAGAGCAAACTGGTTCTCCTCTTCTTCTAACATGCAATAACACATATCATTTTGATGTGAAACCTAAATAATAACCCAAAAACATATAAAAATTTAGCATCTAAAGCTTTGAGTTCCAGTAAATGTGAGGATAAGAACATCTTCGTAAGGATAACTACCCAAAATTAATTTACAAAGAAATATTTTCCAATAATGATATATGACATCAAAAACAACTTCCTCGTTTCCCTTCTCCAACCATCAAATGAAGAAGTAATCTTAAAAAAGCCGCAGACATTGAAAATATTTGCACTATCATACATAAAATTTAAAAATATTAATAAATATATTAAATAGTAAAAACTGAAACACCTAAAAGAAAACTATTTTCTTTTAATGATTAGCTTAAAAGACCATTTCAACTCCCAACTACAAAAAGAACAGATAAAATGGGGAAATTGGACGAAATAATTGGAGTAGATTACATAAACCAAATATATGAAATAATGGAAACAAATAATAATAATATTAATAACGAGTCCCTTGAAATCCTAAAACAGATAAAATTCCTCTAATAAATGCCAAATGATTCTAAGCACCAGTTATTTATCTGTATAGATGGTCCTGTGGCCATCAGATCTAAATTGAACGGCTGTTGACGAGCATGGCAGAAATTAACACAACACAACACAATCAAAACCAACAGCCTCTTACCAAAAACCAAACCAGTCCAAACACGCAATACCCAGCACCAATATGACCCGGAAGATGTGTAAATGCAGTAATAACAACATAATTAATGTAAGAAGTCACCAAAAACCAACCTGCAAAACCACCGAGATGCCCAAACCAAAATAGAGCTGGAGTAGTGCTGGGTCTACCCCAAGAATTTTGTGGGGTGATGAGGAGGCCGACGACGGTGGTGCTCGATCTACCACCGACGATCAATAAGGGAGAGGCGTGGGTTGCCAACGGGTTGCTCGGAGAGAGAAGTGATGGATATTGATCAAAGTGACTTCGTGTCTACTTCGGGCAAATACTCAAAAGCTCAACTCAATCCGTTTAGGCAAAATTGTTTGTCACTTCGCCGCTTCGGGACGCACAAACGGGGATCGACCTGTCCGATCAGGTCACGGGAGTCGAGGGGGCAGCGCCCCCTGGAGCCTCGGGGGCAACGCCCCCTGGAGCCTCGGGGGCAACGTTCCCGAAAGAGAATTTTGATTTCTCTGCATGTATTGAAGGGTATATTTGGCACTTCGAAAACCAATATCGAATAAATGAGAAATTACGAAAAATGACGAAAATCAGGTCAAAATATTTGACCGTAGGACCGCATGGTTGGTATAACCGCGCGATATCATGGTTTGGAAAGAGTGCATGGTTTGGCCTCAACCATTTCGTCAACACCCTTTCATGGTCTATAAATAGGACTTTTTGGGTGTCCTATTTCTCACATTTTGATATGAAAAATATCTCTCATCCTCTCTTCTCTCCAAAATCAAAATCATTTCATTTATTTTGATTTTCCTTCATTTCATCCTTGGAGTACATAAGCCTAAATTTGGTTCGTTGTACTTGTGTTTTGGAGTGCTATAAACACAAGTGTAGACGTTGTATCTTGGGAATCGATTGCCGGAATCTGTAGGTACCGTTGCGGGCAAATTCGATTTAAGGACAAAGAGTCCAACTCTTACCTCAACTTTGTCCCTACTTTTCTTCTTCTTCTTATTTGTATTTTCCTTACCGTTACTCTGTCCAATTTTCGGCACGAATTTACAAACCATCATTATACTTATTTTGGCGTCACTATTCACAAATTTCCTCTAACAAGAAGATAGTGTTTAGGCTTTGAGAATTTGGGAAATGTTTTACGTGTCGGTATTTTAACAACTGACGCGTTTTTCATGACTTTAGGCATCGATTTTGTGACCGACGCCTTTAGTTAACGCAAAATTATATACGTTGGTTTTATGTTAGCAACCGACGCAAATAGTAGTCTCGTATTTACAAAATTGTCACCACACTTTTATAGGTGTCGGTTATTGTTGAGCACGACATGTATAATGTTTTTTTTTTTGGACAAATCTGTACTAATGATATATATATATATATATTTAGTTTTTTTTTTTTTTAGGAAAACAATCCACATCGCATGGGAGCTGAATTGTTTGCACGCAAATGCATGGATTTGCACTCTAGCTCACATGTGAGGTAGAGTGCACTTGCAAAAAAAAAATATTTTAACTCTTTTTTTAAAAATCTTGGCTAGCTCGCATGCGAGCTAAGCAGTTGAATTTCAAGTTGATTTTTTTTAATCATGGGCAACTCGCAATGCATGCCCAGCTCGCATGCGAATTGGCCAGTTGAATTTTGTTAAATCCTGAGCGGTGCGGAATGTGAGTTGGGGTGTAATTTGTTCGTGCAAAGAAAAGATAATTTGAGTACATGGGAGAGCTTGAATGTGAACGTATAGAGAGTTGGCCATGACAGTCTTCCGCGCTGAGAGCTCGCATGGGAGCGCGTTGAGAGCTCTCATGGGAGCTCCCATAATGTTGGCCGCAATAGGTTGAGCTTGCATGAGTACTGAAAATTGTGCTGTAACAGGCTGAGCTCGCATGAGAGCTGAGAATTAGGCGATAGTAGGCGGTGCTTTCATGAGAGTTGAGAGTTGGTCGTAATAGGCTGAACTCGCATGAGCGCTGAGAGTTGGGCCTATAATGGACTGAGCTCGCATGAGTGCTGAGAGTTTGGCTGTAGTTACCCATTTATTTAGCATGGTTGTCCGACTTGTATTGATTGTCGTAGTGACCCAGTTATTTATCGTGGTCGTCCGACTTATATTGAATGTCATAGGGACCCAGTTGTTTACCATTGTCGTTCGACTTGTATTGATTGTTATAGTGACCCGGTTATTTAACGTGATCGTCCGACTTGTAATGTTTATTGTAGTGACTCAGTTGTTTATCATGATCGTTTGACTTGTATTGATTTTCGTAGTGACCCGATTGTTTACCGTGGTAGTCCGATTGTATTGATTGTCGTGGTTGGTCGTGGAGATCTACTATCTGTAGTGATCAGGTTGCCTTGCAAACAATTGGCTAACTTCAAATTTATTAGTAGGACAATGACATTAAAATAAAATGGAAAAATAACATAAAATAGGAATAAACTTACTGATAGTTTTTTTTATTTTTTGTTTCGAGTGTGTGCAAGCTTCTTGTTGTTCACTAAAATTGTGTACCACAGGCGCACGGATCGTTTACAAGTAATAAGTAAACTTTTGAGTTCGGATTATCGATCCCACGAGGAATATATACTTAAATTACACACACTAGTTAATTTAATTTTAACAATGAAGTCACACAATAAATTTTTTTGATTGTTTTTGTGAATACACAATTTAAGCAAACTAACTTTAAATTCTAACAACCATAAGGAAAATGAAATATTAAAAAGTTGGGGTTCATGATTTCACTTAAACAATACTTAATTAATTTGCATTTTTTAAATAAAATTAACTACTTAAATAAATGCATGACAAAATTATTATTTAAAGTACACAATATTAAAAGACAATCGCCATAAATTCAAATACTCAAAAATAAATAAACAAGCTTAAATTAACTAAGCGAAATTAAGTAACACCAATCACCCCAATAAACTACTATTTAGTCCATAATGAGAGTTAACCCATAATAATATAACAACAACATTTAACAACCATCATAATCATTTCAACAACAAGATAAATAAAAGATTAAAAATAAGATAATAAAGAAAACTTCTCTTCTAGTTAAGTTCTTGAAGTGAATGGTCCAAGATTTCTTCACTCTGAGTCAAGTTTCTCTATCATCCATTAATATCTCCAATAACCAAATACAATGCATTAAATAAACCATAAATATCATGAGATTTTAGGTGAAAAGTTGAGATAAATAACAATAAATAAAGGTAACCATAGTTGTCTCCCATGTTTTGGTATTTATACTACTCAAAAATACCGAAAAACAACTAAAAATACCCTAAAAATCGTTTAGATCTGCGAAAACAGGTATATGGGCCGAACTGGTTGACCCAGTTCGATCCCCGGTTTGGCCCAAAATGGTTTTTGCCCAACAGATTCCATGGAATTTGGTGCAAACAAAATATCTTTTAATTGGGCTCTAGTCCTTCATCTTTCATGGTTGATCAATTTGGTCCCTACATTTTTTTATTTCTCTCAAACAGCTCCTTCTAAAATTGCACTTGTGGTCCTTTAACTCTTGGAAACTTGTAATTTGGTCCCTCGATTAATTGCACAGTAGGTCCGCAACTTCTGAAGAGTGCCAAATTGGTCCCCAAAGTTCTGATTTCAGCATAATTTGCACTCCTTTTGTGATTTTTGGCCTCAAACTTGGATATTAACCTATTTAAACACAAAATATGTAATATTTAGTATATATTTTCTCAATATATTCCGAAAATGCTAATTTAAAGGCATGAAATATGCATAAAAATGCACTTAACACTTGCCCCTGAAGTCTTCGGGCTAGTAAGTGCTAGGCTTAATTGATCTCACAGTTTCGTAGGGTTCTTCCCACATCACCTCCAGCTTTTCGACTGTGTGCTTCTCTCTCTCTCTCTCTCCTCTCTATGTTTCCTCTCTTGCTTTTGTGATCTCGGGATTCATTTAGGTAGGAATTCTCCTGTGTGCATGCTATTGTCGATTGCTTTCACTATGTTGGTCGTTTGGCTCGATTCCGCCATTCCTTTTGTGCGCTTTCAAGTTTGCACTAGTTGATGGTTTTGCAGGAGTGGCAAGGCTAGTCGTGTTGCTACACCGATCGTGCAAGTTTCTTGCAACTAGTGCAGTGGCTATAGAGGTTAGAATCTATAAGTGATGCAAAATTGACTTGGACCGCACTAATCAACTTGTACATAGAATATGTAATTGGACCACTTCAAGAATCAAGCCTAAACACTGGAAGAGTCGTTGGACCAAATAAAGCTAAAAAATTGCTACAGCCCAAACTCGACGTCCAGACTCAAGTGATTAATATGGACATCACCATGATTAAGTGACCTACATAGAAGAAGAGATGATGGAGCCTCCAAATTGAATAGTCCCTCACATCCAGCCGGATTACTTTCCCATCTCAAAGGAATTGAGAAGTCAATTACCCATAATCTTGAAGAAACATGAGGAGTAAATGCAGGAATAAAAGACGATCAATGTGATTAATGACAAGACAAGTATAAAATGGGGTAAAGTAGAAGAGTATATGACAAGTTATTTTTACCATTGTACATATCCAAAAGAGTCTAAATATAACGAAGAGCATGCTCCCCCCTCCCCTTCATGTAAATTTTCCAATTTATTATATAAAACATCCAAAATATATTTGGGTCGGACCACAAGTCCGGCCACAATCCATCTTACACTTTATGTACTTTTTATACATTTTCTATTGCGTTGACGAGAAGGAGGTTGAACCATTTTTGACATCTCCATAATCATTTCATTGATTTCTTCTATCATGTGGAGTGTCGCATGTGCCTCTTGTTGTAGAGGTGTCTAAATCTCTTCGAAGGGGATTTGTACGTTCGTCTGCATTTATTGATTTGAATATTGAAAGGTACGAGTTTTTGATGGATCTTTGACTAATGTTGGTTGAGTAATTACTATATTCTCTTTTCGTGCCCCACGATGGGCGTCAAACTGTTGATGTCAAAAATGGTTCGACCTCCTTCCCATCAACGCAATAGAAAATGTAAAAAAAAGTACATAAAGGGTAAGACGTATTGTGGCCGGACTCGTGGTCCGACCCAAATGTGTTTTGGATGTTTTATATAATAAGTTGGAAAATGTACATGGGGGAGGGGGAGAGCGTGCTCTTCGTTATATTTAGAGCCTCTTTTGGAGATGTACAATGGTAAAAATGACTTGTCCTATACTCTACTCTTTTACCCCATTTTATACGTGTCCTGCCATTAATCATGTTGATCATTTTTTACTCATGCATTTACTCCTCATGTTTTTGAAAGATTGTGGGTAACCGACTTCTCAATTTCTTTGAGATGGGCAAGTAATCTAGCTGGATGTGAGGGGCTATTGAATTTGGAGGCTCCATCAGGTCTTATTCCATTAGGTCGCTCAATCATGGTGATTTCCATATTAATCACTTGAGTCTGGATGTTGAGTTTGGGCTGTAGCGACTTTCAGCTTTATTTGGTCCAACGAATCTTCTATTGTTTGGGCTTGATGGTTCAATTGCATATTCCATGTACAAGTTGAGGTAGTGCGGTCGAAGCCAATTTTGCATCAATTACAGTTGTTATTTCTTTATTCTTGTTGTTTAGTTAGGTAACAAACCACAAACCAAACTTTTTATGTTACTTGTCATATCTTTTAAAAAGAAATCAACTAGTTTAATTACAAATCGATCAATTCTCGTGGGTACGACAGCCTCTCATCACTTTACTACTTGAAAGCGAAATGTGCACTTGCGGTACATACTTTTAACGAACAAGTTTTTGGAACCGTTTTCGGGGATTGATTTTATTTGTACTAAATGCATTGATTTTGATTAATTGAATTATCTTCTCATTATCATCTCTTTCTTCTTTTAATTTTTATTTATATGTATCTTTGCCTTGTATATGCAACAACGTTCAACTTGAGAAATTCTTCCATTTGATCCTGAACCTAAATGAACTTATCGGAGGAAAATTAGAGAAAGAAGGAAACAAGTTGAACAACAAAAAATACAAGGCAATATGGGGCACAACAACCAAGATGGGGCAACTGCCATCATAGATGAAAATGATAGGCCAATGAGACAATTCATGGTTCCTCTCATCACTCAAAATTGAGGAAGTATCACATATCCTCCATTTTTACGTCCGGATTTTCATCTAAAGCTGAATATGATAGATCTCTTCAAGGGGCATCTACAATTCTATGGAATGACCTAGGAGAATCCATTTACTCACATCTTGCGGTTTTTAGAGATGTGCAGTAACTTTGATTATCCAGGTATCAACAAGGAGGCTATCAAAACGAGGTTATTTCCCGCACACTCTTAGAGATGAAGCCCGTGAATGGTTGGATGCTAATCTAGTTGGAAGTATTATAACATGGAATGACTTAGCTCAAAAGTTCACAATAAAATACTTTCCTCTGGCAAAAATAGCAAAATTGAAGAGATATCCTCCACATTCCAACAACTTGATACCGAGTGTTTCTATGGGCATTGGAAAGATTCAAGGAAATGTTGAAAAAGTGTCCCAATCATGGTTTTACCAAGCAAATGCAAGTCCAGTATTTCTATCTTGGGATGAATCCATCTAGTCGAGTGACTGTTGATTTGGCTTCTAATGGAGCTATTACTAGGTAAATAAATAAAACATCACCTATAAAGCAAAATTAAAATTATACCATTTGCAACAATGACATTTATGCAGATGTTTTTTTTTTTTAATAACTAAAATAGTGGAAAAAAATATGTTTTCCAGTTTCAAAAATTAACAGAATAAACATTTTATACTGATTTTTGATAGGCACCAACAATACATTCAAACAGATTTTAATGTAGTCTATAACGTTCAGTCAAAGGAAGGTAGAATATTACAGTATAAAAACTAAACAGTATTTGTGCCAAAATAAAAACATAGTTTTGGAGCATTTCTAGAATCTCAGTTGTGCTATTTTTGTAATGTGTTTGTTCTATAATAAAATAGTAAACTGTCCAAATATTAATGGAGCATGCTCGATGCTTCGTTTCAATTGCGATTTTGAGCAATGATTTGTTTGATAAGTGTTAACAACAACACAATAAAACATATTTCAAAAACAAAGTAAACACATTTGAAATATTTCATCTTTTTAGGGCTTTTCGTGGTGATATATACATACAAAACCAAACATTATATAATATTTCATATGATATTCAAGGATAATAACATAAATCACAATCAAGACGCATCTACTGTCTATACAACACCAAGGATGAAGCGTCGAGAGTATTTTAACTATAACGAAGGCCAGTTGAAATTTATGAAGTTTTTATACAGATATTTTTTAGAAAGTCATTAGTTTCCATAGATTTGCAATATTTATTATAGTAGAGATCACAAATTTAAATTCTATGTATACATATAATAAAAAGCGTACCTTGTGTATTTTTTTTATACTTAAAATGTTAATCTTTGATCATTTTCAATACTATAACAATTAGCAATCGTCAATTCGTGCAAAGCATAATAGTAGACTAAAAAATTGCGAATGAGAACATAAAACAACAAAAAGTTAGTGGACTGTTCAATTTATTGATGAATGCATATCAATAAGATGAGATAACTTTCGTGTCTAAAAAATATATTAGTCATATAGGATGCCCCTATAAAACATTACTAAGATTATGCTATGCATTTTGTATTGTATTATTTTTAATTTATATGTGATATAAAGTGTGTGGAATTGAAATTATGGAGATCAGTATTTTTAAATCATCTTATTTGAATCAATAGCATTAGCATAATGTTCATTTCCAACAGATACACGCGTTGTTTAATAAAATGAAATATTTTTAAGTAGTTCAGAATATTGGACTAGGACTCTATTAAGTGATATGACAAATGATATTTGACTTCAAGCTCTGATGGCGATGAAAAGACAATGGATTTGAATTTTTTTTGAATGGATTATGAATATTGGCGATGGAACCCTAGGTGGTAGAGATGATGGTCATGCTTGCGTTGAAATACCGAATAATATTGTGATATGTGCGTCTAATAATTTGGTCGAAGTTATTGCGGAAAGCAAGTATCCTTCATTTTCAAGGCATATCGATGACATGTCATACTTGCAGGGTAAGGCCATATTATCGTCGACTCTTGATGTTGTTGAGTTGATCAACGAATACATGGTTTCTTTGAACAAAACTTAAGGCAAGACATAGGATGTCATTGATTCCATCGGATTCAAGATTGACATTCAAGTTTCGAAGAAGACAATTTTCTTTAATTGCGTCTTATGCAATGACCATTAATAAGAGTTAAAGACAATCATTCTCGCATGTTGGATTGTATTTGAAAAGCACGGATTCAATCATGGTCAACTTTATGCAACTATATCAAGAATAATAAGTCGCAATGATTTGAAGATGCTAAGATGTGAAAAAGATGGAACATCAAAAAACACAACCACAAACGTTTTATTTAAAGAAGTTTTTCAAAATTTGTAATATGCATTTTTGTCGCAAATTTAGATTCTTTGTCACGTTTACGTTTACAATTTTTTATAATTAAAAAAAATGTATATATTTTCTAATTTCATTTTTTTTAACATATATCATTAATTACGTGTGAGTTTGTTTTTCATCATAAATAACTCATTTTTTTACTGTACTCCGTTTGATAACACTGTAACGGTTTATAAATTGGTTATTTATGATTTTGAAGTAAAATGTGTGATTGAAAATTGGAGAGAGAAAATGTGTGTAGTTAAAAAATAATTTGAAAAGTTGTGTAATTTATAAATCATTTACCAAACACTTACTTAATTTTAATCACAATTTTAATAATAAAATATTCTAACTCAAAATTTTTCTTTTATTTTCAACAATATAATATGATATAAATCACTATCAAAAATAACTTTTTTACCAAATAATGTATACAGGATACCATCATACAATTTTTCGTGCACGCGTAAAATCTAGTGAACTATTATTTAATTTAATGACAAAACATTAAAACAAGGCTGCTTCTCTCTTCCACCACCACTACCACCAACACCACCCTGTCGCCTCCTTAATCACATATAGAAACTGGACGGAGGATAAAATTTTGAAGCGACGTCGTGGATTTATCTTGTATTTTATGGTTTCTTTGCGTGATCACTGAGTTACGAGAAGTGGGAAAGAGGCAGACATGGCTCCAGGGCGGAAGCGTGGAGGGAAAGGCGTAAAGACAACGAGCGAGTTGGGTTTAGGAGATCTTGTCCTCGCCAAGGTCAAGGGTCACCCCGCTTGGCCTGCCAAGGTACATTCCACTAGCACTTCAACTTCAAGATTTCTTTCTTTATAACTTCCCTGTAGATTTTTTTTTCTCTACTAATTGTATATTTATCAGTTTTTTTCTTTTGGAACTATGCATTTGAGTTTACTGAAATTAACAATTTGGACTATTAGTAAATTTCTGTTCTATTAGAACGGGTTTGTTTCACGGGAGTTCATCAAACTTTTGCAAAACCCCAATTGAGTCACATGATTTTAATCCTTAAATCGATTATTAGCCATAAATAGGCTTTTTGTATGGATGAAAATAGTTTACCCCCCCCCCAAAAAAAAAAAAAAAGGATTTGCTGATTCATCCTAGATATAAGGATTAAAATCGTGTCAATGTCCAGAGATTTCGTCCTAGTAGACTTCCAACTATCACTTTCTATTTCAAAATTTTCTTTCTTTGGTATCTTTGTTGTAGAATATTTCTCTCAACAAATTAATATTTATCAGTTCTTTCTTCCAAGGAAGAATTGATTTGAAGTTACTTGAAATAATCACTTCATGTTCTTGCCCTAAATTTCTAATTGATCAGAAAGTGATAATTTTCTATTAGGCTATGTTTGGTTAGCCAAACTTGCCTAGAAAATGTCTCGTCTGAAGAAAATATTTTCCACTTTTTCCATTTGATTGGTGTTTGATTGGCAAATTTGGCTAGGAAAACATTTTCTAAGTCTTTTCATCATGTTTGATCATTTTTGTTATTGTTAATTGACTTTTTTTTTCCAAAAATTAACATTACTATTATGAAGTACAAATGAGTGAAATTTTTTGAAAAAAAAACTTTATTTTGATTAAAATAGTTAAATTTTATTTTATTTGCTATAGAAAATAATAATCAAACAACAAAACTAGGAAAGCTCATCACTTTTTTCACCTAAAAAATTAATTCAATCAAATACTTTCAATTGACATTTTCCCAGAAAATAATTTTCAGACAAATCGATTCCCTGAAAAATATTTTCTTACTACCCATTTTCCATCTTTCCAATTAAACACACCCTTAGTATTTTAAGCATAAAGCATATATGTTGATACTGCCCATGACTGCAAGACCGCGAGAATTGGTTTAGCCAGTTGCCAGGATTTGGTACTCACTGACTTTTCCCTTCTCCCCCCTTTTTGATGGGGTATTTGTTTGTGGTTGTGGTGTTATGGGAACTACGGTCAATATATATTCGGATGTATTTACATTCCATTCTTTAACGCCACCATTACAATTTATAAACAACACAATTTCCCTAATCACTTTTTAAAAGCACATTTTCTCTCTCCACTTTTCAATCATACATTACATAAATAAATCAATATATAATTGCTATAGTGTTATCGAACAGAGCCTACAGTAAAAAAAAAAGGTGGTGTCAAAAGTGCATGTGCATATGCGTGCACACATGCCATGCGTTGTGCATGCATCTACGGATATACATCACTAGTTTTCTCCATCAATATTCAAGTTTAAGGTCCATCAATTTATTATGTAAGGAAGTATCTTTCGCAGGTATGATTTGGATAATGGGGATGGTGTCCAATTTCCGTTTGCTCTCTTTGTGATGGACCATTCAAAGTCCTCTCTGATTTATGTGATAACGTATGAACTGTTATAAGTCTTGATTGTAGCCGTTAAGAGATTATCTGCACTATCCTTTTTCATTTAGCTTCTGTTTGATTCTTTTTTTTTTCTTTTCAAAACCTCTTTTTTTCTCACTCATTTTCAAGCACACATTCACACAATAAAATATTCTACACATAAACCAAAAAAATTTCCTTACATTTTAGCCACAAATTCTTTAAAAAATCACTATTCACAAAATAAATTCTTCTTTAAAATGTGCATCAAACAGGGGCTTAATAAGTAATTTTTAGAGTTTTGGTTCGTAATTCTTGGCGCTTTGTTGGCTGTGTTGATGTAGAGAATACAAATGGTTCCTAATTGGATAATCTTTTGAGGGTTTGAATTTTCAGATTTGCAGACCTGAAGACTGGAAGCGGGTTCCTGACCCTAAAAAACATTTTGTCCAGTTCTTTGGTACATCAGAAATGTGAGCACCCTTTTTCAAATATTTAAATGTGATTATACTAATGCTGAAATGGCTTGCTTCGCAGGATGATTTATGACAATGTCTTGTTGTGATTCTTTCTGAGAAAAGAAGTTAAGCTTTCTGTGTGGGGGAACATTGTGTGAACTTGTAGTCTTCCCCTTTATTCATAATATCAGGGTACTAATTGAAAACTAAAAAACTACTCTTAGCTTCTAAATGAGTTTACTTTTCTCTCTTGCAGGGTACACATGGTTGATTTCTTTATTGACAGTGCTAGTATGGTTAATTTCTTGGTTGCTATGTAGTTATTTCTTAATTTCATATATTAACTACGAACTGCAAGACTGCAGATATCTATCCAATCACAATTATTTAACCTTTTTTTTATCTCAAAATCCTTGTGGAGTCACTATTTGGGATGTCCAGTGTTGTCAATCATTATCTCTGCAACAGATCTCACTGGAGTCAAATTCTTCGAAACAAGAGATCACAATCCTAATATACACACTTACTTAAACAGAAATATAGAAAGTGGATTTGATTTTATTTCTTGTAATAACCGTTAATCATTAAGTTGGATTTGTTATTTTAGTGTCGTTCTTTATGCATATAAATGAGACTACTATTGTTGAATAGTTCAGACTTTAATTATGATTTTTAGAAGTATTAGAGAGCTGAATATGCAACAGCAATCCAAGGTCTCATACCCAGACGGAAACTAAGCTCCCTAAACACCATCATTATGGGAATGTACACGCGGTAGAAAAATTACGTGGACCAAAAGCTATGGAACTTGGGTGTGGGTTTTTGGAATGGCTTTTTCTTTTTTATTTATTATTTATCAAGTTGGTGGATCTATAGGTATATCAATATGTATAGTGGCTCATATGAAGGATATGTTATTATTTTAGTTCTTCTCTAATTCTTTGCTAAATCTTCTACTCTTCCTTCCTATCTTGTTCTATTTGATCATTCCGTGTCAGGTCAAAAGGTTGAAATGTGTATCGACATGGTTTTAGAAATGCTTATTTGGTGCACAGTTATTTCAGCTAGAAATGTAGAAATTTGATATGTTTCTATTTTCTTGCAAATGTGTATTTACATTTGTTTACTTCTTCTTTGGTAAACCATATATGACATTGACAGAGATATGCATTAACTGAGGTTTTGTTTATGAACCTTGGAAATGATCCATTTTGTCTAGAAACTATTTCCTTATTATCTTGGTATTGATTGTTTGTGCACCCTTCATTATGTGTTGTCTTCTTAGATTGTTGATAGAGTTTCATGTACAAATACAAAGAGGGTTTTGTGTGGTAAATTCGAAGTTCCCCTTTTTGCAACAGAGCTTTTGTTGCACCTGCAGATATTCAGGCATTCACCAGTGAGGCAAAAGATAAAGTGTCTGCTCGATGCCAGGGTAAAACAGTTAAATTTTTTGCCCTAGCAGTGAAGGAAATCTGTGAAGAATTTGAAGAAATACAGCACAAAAAATCTAGTAGTGGTATAAGAGATGATAACAATAAACTAATTCTTGTGTCTGAGCTGCCTTCAGATGATAAAGTGGCAGATAATGCCTTGGAGGTTAATCTAAAAGATAATTTGAAAGGATCAAATAGCAAAACGGAGACTAAAGAGCTGGAAAACCAGAGCTCCGGGCTAGAACCCTGCTCACTGCGACAAAGTGAGTCGGATTGTCAAGATATAAAGCTCAACATTTCTAATGATGTGAGTCGTAATTTGTCTCAAGTTACATCTTCAAAAAAGAGGAAAAAGCTTTCTGCCAATAGTACTAACTTAGTGGAGGAGTCAGGATCAACATCTAGCCTATGCAATTATTCCTTGTTGAAAGAGAAAGATTCTTGTTTTAACAAGCTAAAGAAGAGACGTCATAATATGATCGGGAATGAATTGACAAATGATCACAAACCACAGCTAGCAGTGGGTTCGAAGAGGAAACCTGAGGGTGCAAATGTAGTGCTTAGAGGTTCAGCAGTTTCAGCAGCACATAATGACTCTGTTTATCGCTTTGATTTATCTTTTGAGAAATCTGATGAAATGCAAAAACAAAATTCTTCAGCCATGGAGTTATTTACTGATAATTTAAAGTCTAGTTTAGATTTTGATAGTGCAAAGGCAGAACACAAATTGCTGAAAGACAAAATCTATTATGAGGCTGCAGATGATTTTCGAATGAATATCAAAGTGAATATCAAAGTCAATTGTGAGGAGGAGAAAATTAAGTTTTCCCAGGGGAGTATGAAGCATGGCGATGAAAAACAAACATTTCAGAGAAATGAAGTCTCTTATCCCTTCAAAAGGTCAAAGTATTCATCTACGGCAGATGATGCAACCATGATAAAAGTCCAAACAAACAGAAAAAATGATTCTAAAAGTCCTAATGTTCTTGATGACATCGATAATACAGAGGCTGAAAGAACACCAGGATCAAAGGCTGTGAATGACTCCTTCAGAGTGCAGACAATTTCTAACGAGCCCAATGCTTATGTGGATGAAAATGATCTTCCCCCAACAAACTGTCATCAACGTGCATTGCAGGCTGAAAATGGACTAGGAAGTTCTGGTGCTCGTAAAAATGATTTATTGCAACATGACAAAGTTCGTTCATTGGTTAAGCAATTGCCAAAAAAGCGGAGAGCTGTTCGCCTTTGTGATGAAGATGATGATTATGAATTGCCAAAAACGCCAATTCATGGAGGATTTGCCATTAAGGTTTCTGGTCTTCCACCCGTGCCAGATTCTACAAGGAGAACTTTTTTGCACGGTAAGAATTACATCCAAGATCAAATTGGCACGACTACTTCAGGCACAGCTGAGGGTGGCTCAAAGGAACATGTATTACCTACTCTAACATCCAATAAAGCTTCGCCGGCAACTGCTCAGCAGGGCATGACGAAGGGTAGAGAAGTATCAGCTGCACGGTTATCTTCTAGTCCGAAACAGTTAGATTCTGGGAAGTTATCAGCCAGGGTGGTTAAACCAGTTTTGGTTTCCCCTAAAAGGTCCCTGCAGTCTAATGCTGATAACAAATTTTTAGCTGAACTACAGAACAAACACTTCAGCAAAGCACCTGGTAAAATTGCTCCAAAGAAATCTCCAGCAGGATCCAACAGTGGCCCTGTTGCAGCTTCAAATAGGTTAACTTCATCTAACAATAAATCAACGAATGAACTGAACAAGCCCACTTCTTCTGGAGACAAAAGGGAAAATACCCCAAAATCAGATTCATGGATCCATGATTCTGTTGTTATGGGTAGTCAAATTGAAAGTATTGCCTCACTCGGTGACAGGTATTCTTTAAATTCTTGTTACCTCCATCAACAGATAATGTTAGTTATATTCAATTCTCATAATTAACTCTGCATTTCTCAGGCAATGTTAGTTATATTTGATTCTCATAATTAACTCTGCATTTCTCAGGCCAGATGTTGATTCGAAAGTTTCAGACTCTGTTATGCCTATGAAACACCTCATTGCTGCTGCTGCCCGGGCAAGAAAGAGACAATCTCACTTCAAAAATTGGCATGGAAATCCTATTCATCTTTTGGTTCCAGATGCTGACATTCCTGGGAGGAGTCCAAGCCTTGAACCTGTTGTCCAAGTGTTTGAATCTAGGAGCGTGCACCAATTGGATGCACAAATATTACATCCCCACTCATCTTTGTCTTCTCCTTCATCTGATATTCACAAATCTTCATCCATCAATCAACATGAGAATGAAGAATTTGAGGGGAGGATAGCGAATTCAGGTAACTTGACTGCTGAAGGTTCTCTAAGTGGGGGAACAGAGGCAGCTGTTGCTCGTGATGCATTTGAAGGAATGATAGAGACATTGTCAAGGACGAAAGAGAGCATTGGGCGCGCAACTCGTTTCGCAATTGATTGTGCCAAGTTTGGGATTGCCAATGAGGTTGGTAATTCTTATACAACTACTTTCTTCTTTATTTGTTCCATGTGAACTAAAGCTTGCATAATAAGTCATGACTTTGTTCGCTAAATTGGTTTCGCGGATTTCGTCACGTCCTTTTGCAATTTCAAGTGGTTCAAGGAGTCCCAGGTCTTTTTTATTGTGGATTGGGGGTGGGGTACTCTGGAATATACTATACAAATATCAGCTTTAAAAGTCACAAAAAGAGTTCTCTTTCCTTTTTATTCCAACGCAATTAGAACTACAGTGATGAACCAATAAATCAGTACAAGCAAGAAAATGCTTAGGCAAAGAGACATGACAAGTGTGGAATGCCTCTCATAATGTATCTTCTCTACATATGTGCGAATTCATGCCAGATTAAAAGTAGGACTGCAGTGGGTTGTAAATATCTTTCTATAAAGGTCAGTGATATTTTTTATTTTACTTTTTATCTGATTGCTCTGGAGTCAAAAACCTTGTTCACATTTGCACGTCAAATTTCACTGGACAAGAAAGACGAAGATGAGAATGTCAAATGACTATCAACTTATGATAGAAAGTTGAATTTTTTAACTAAGGTTGATTAATGAATATTGTTATGCAAGCCCCACTGTCATGTATTGGATAACTAGATTGATGAGGGCAATATCTGGTCTTCTTACCCATGGCTGGTGAATGAGTGATGAATAATGGTTTCGTTCTTGTTTCCTTCTTGATTATGGGCGTTATGTCCCAACTCATCATCAAGAAGGCATTTCTCTCTAGAAGTACTGTACTGGAACACCCTTGGTGATTGATGAGGATATTCCTAACCATGTTTTTTAATCTATTCCAAGTCTCATCAAACGATTTTGAATTCTGTTGTTGAAACAGTTATATGTCATGCTTGAGCTTTGCAATTTTGATTGGAGGAAAGAATTTGGTGCAGAATTTCTAAGCCAAATCATTTCAAGTAGTGACAAAGGGACGAGAATCCAACCAGTCCAGTGTTCTGTATTGTAAAGTGTGGAAATAACCGGAGTTTGATGGAATCATCTGATATTCCCTGATACTTGAAGTGTTTACACATCTCTAAAAATATAGAGGTGTGAGGATTTTCGTCAAGTCTGCCATAAAACTGATGCCCGTTCTAGAATAAGTTTATGACGAAGGTTTTTAGAAAGTTAGGTTGACCTAAAGGTGGATATACTATACTTGTTTGATTCTGAATAATCTGAGGGGTCATGAAGTCACCAAAATGTAGATAGACTATGCTTGTTTGATTTTGATATTGTTGAAATGTATATACCAATTTTATAGTCTACAATAATTAGGGACTAGTTAGCAATTATGTATATGTTGTTGTTCTACTTATACTACCCTTTTGTATACATTCATTTATGAGATAATAACATATTCTCCTTCCAAAAGTAACATGGTATCAGAGCGAAAGAAACCCTACCTTCCGTTTGCTGTCTGACCCGTCACTTTCTCGGACGATTCCAGCACCCGCGACGCCTTCAGTGACCGACCAAGTCGCTGACAACCAGGCTCTTGGTCTTGGAACCATTTTTTTGCGATTTTTTGTGACTGCGCGATTCTATCCGTGCGATTTTTTCGTGATTTCCAACTGCTACCAGACCATTCTGGTTGTTCCGAAGCCGACCCAGGTGATTCCGGTGATTCCACTGCCGGTGCTGACGTGTATTTCTGACCTGGGGTTGCGGTTTTCGACCTGGAGTTGTGCTGATGTTTCTGACCGGAGCTGTGGTTTCTGACCTGGAGCTGTTGTTTCAACTTTTATTAGAGGCTCTCCTGCAAGTTTTCTTTTGAAAGTAAACCTATTATTCAAGGTGTTTCATTTTCCTCCACTTTGTGTCTGTGTTCTTTTCCAGTGAATATTGTTATGGGTGAAAATAAGAATTTTTGTGTGACTGATATGATTTCGGTGATATCGAAAATTACGGAACATAAACTCAATGGGTCTAACTATATTGCTTGGAGTAAGACTGTTCGAGTGTATCTGTGGAGTATAGAAAAAGATAACCATCTCACTGAGGACCCACCCACTGATGATACTAGACAGACTTGGTTGCGAGATGATGCTCGAATATTTTTGCAACTTCGAAATTCCATTGATAGTGAATTAATTAATCTGGTTGATCACTGCGAGTATGTTAAAGAACTGGTGGATTATTTGGATTCTATGTACTCTGGGAAGGAGAATATCTCTCGCATTTATGATGTGTGTAAAGAGTTTTATCGTGCTACACAACAAGATCAAACTCTTACCACCTATTTTATGAACTTCAAAAGGACTTACGAAGAATTCAATGTCTTACTGCCATATAATTCAGATGTGAAAACTCAACAAAAACAACGGGAACAAATGGTTGTGATGAGTTTTTTGGAAGCTCTTCGTCCAGAGTTAGATGCTGTTAAATCTCAGATTCTCTCCAGCCCTGAGATTTCATCTCTGCAAGAGACTTTCACTAGGATACTCCGTACTGAGAATAGTGTGTCTAGTACTTCATCTCAGCCTAACAGTGCTCTTATCAGTCGTATTAGTGTACATGAACATGGACGTCTATTTAATAGACGAGGAGGGGTTACAAACAGCCGTGATCATTGATCCCAAACTAATAGCCGTGATCATCGGACCCAGGACTTAGGGGGAGTTGTATGCTATTATTGTCATGAGTCGGGCCATACCAAGCACTTTTGCAGAAAGTTACAGACTCACAATCAAAGAAGTCAGTCAGCTCATATTGCCTCCATTGATTGATACTACACCGAGTACCTCTTCTGGGAAGACAGTCACAGTATCTGCTAAAGAGTTTGCAAAATTTTCTCAATATCAAGAAGCATCAAGGTCTTCATCTCATCCTATTACTGCAATTTCCGAGTCAGGTAAACCAATTACGTGTCTTATTTCATCATCTTCCAAATGGGTCATTGATTCTGGTGCCATGGATCATATGACAGGTGATCCTAGTCTCTTCTCCACTTATCACCCACACACATCATCTACAAATGTTACCTTAGCTGATGGTATTACGTCTTGTGTCCTTGGATCTGACACTATCAATCTACCCCTCTCCCCTTCCCTGTAATCTGTTTTAAGTCTTCCTCAAATTTCCTTTAATTTAATTTCTGTGAGTAAACTCACTCGTGCACTAAATTGTTGTATCTCATTCTTTCCTGATCATTGTCTATTTCAGGATCTTACGATGAAGAAGATTATTGGTAGAGGACATGAATCAGGGGGTCTCTATGTCCTGGATACTTTAGTACCACGATTCGTTGCTTGTTCCAGTGTCTTAACCCCCTTTCAAGCCCATTGCAAAATGGGACACCCCTCCCTACCTTTAACTGAAGAAGTTATGCCCCCAGTTCCTTAATGTATCGTCCTTAGATTGTGAGTCTTGTCAATTTCCCAAGCATCATCGTCTGTCCTCAGTTCCTCGAGTCAATAAAAGAGCAAATCTTCCTTTGTTTGGGGCCCATGTCCTATTTTGTCTAAAACTAGGTTCAGATATTTTGTTCCTTTTGTAGATGATTATTCTCGTGTAACTTGGCTTTATTTAATGAAAAATCGTTCAGAGTTATTCTCTGATTTTACTACCTTTTGTGCCGAAATTAAAACACAATTTAATGTCTCTATGCTTACATTACGATCTGACAATGCTAAAGAATATTTTTCTCGTTCTTTTCAGACCTACATGATTCAAAATGACATTTTACATCAATCCTCATGTGTTGATACACCCTCTCAAAATGGGGTGGCTGAAAGAAAGAATAGACATCTCCTAGAGACAGCAAGAGCACTTTTGTTTCAAATGCAAGTTCCTAAACCATTTTGGGCCAATGCAGTATTCAAAGCGTGTTTTCTGATCAATCGCATGCCATCATCTATCCTTCATGGTGAGATTCCTTATAATCTTCTTTTTTCTGACAAACCTTTGTTTCCTCTTTAACCTTGCATATTTGGTAGTACTTGCTTTGCTCGTGATGTCCGTCCACAAATTACCAAATTAGACCCAAAATCTCTCAAGCGTGTCTTCTTGGGATACTCTCGTCTTCAAAAGGGATATAAATGTTACTGTCCTAGCCTTCACAAGTATCTTGTGTCTGCTGATGTTACCTTCTTAGAAAATACTCCATTTTTTTCCCCATCTTCTACTTCTTCTCCTCGGAGGGAGGAGGATGATTTGTTAATTTATACTATCACTTATTCATCACCTACTCTGCCCACTCCTGCTGATATGCCACGACCTCCTATTCAACATGTCTATTCTAGACGGCGTGAACCTCCTACTACATGTCCTGCACCAGTATCTTCTCCGTCACCAGATCTAGTCTCAAGTAATCTTGATCTTCCTATTGCTCTTAGGAAAGGTAAACGTCAATGCTCCTATCCTATTTCATCTTTTGTTTCCTATGATCACTTGTCTCGTACTACTTGTTCTTTTATTGCATTCGTCGACTCTATAACCCTTCCAAAATCTGTTCACGATGCCCTGTCTCATTCTGATTGGCGTGCTGCAATGATAGAGGAGATGAATGCCTTGAATGCTAATGGTACTTGGGACTTAGTGTCACTACCTGGAGGTGGAAAGACCATTGGTTGTAAATGGGTATTTTCTGTTAATGTCCACCCTGATGGATCTATGGCTAGACTTAAAGCCTAGACTTAAAGCCTGTCTTGTAGCTAAAGGATATGCTCAAGTCAAACCTATGGAGTGGATTATTTTGACACGTTTTCCCCTGTTGCTAAATTGACATATGTTCGCTTGTTCTTATCTTTAGCAGCTACTCATGATTGGCCTGTCTATCAATTGGATATCAAAAATGCATTTCTCCATGGCGATCTACAGGAGGAGGTCTATATGGAGCAACCACCTGGTTTTGTTGCTTAGGGGGAGTCTGATAAGGTCTGATATCTTCGCAAGTCATTATATGGGCTAAAACATAGCCCTCGTGCTTGGTTTGGAAAATTTAGTCAAGCAGTTGAAAAGTTTGGACTGAAAAAGAGCAAGTCTGATCACTCGGTATTTTATAGACAGTCTGAATCTGGCATTATTCTCCTAGTTGTGTTTGTTGATGATATTGTCATTACAGGAAATGATATTATTGGTATTTCATCTCTTAAGTCCTTCTTTCATACTCAATTTCACACAAAAGACTTGAGGTTATTGAAATATTTCTTGGGAGTGGAAGTAACAAGGAGCAAGAAAGGCATCTTTTTGTCCCGGAGAAAATATGTGCTTGACTTACTAACCGAGACAGGAAAATTGGGAGCTAAGCCTTGCAGTGCACCAATGATTCCTAATTTTCAACTTACAAAAGATAGTGACTTATTTGAAGACCCTGAAAAATATAGAAGATTGGTTGGGAAGTTAAACTATCTCATCGTGACTCGTCCTGATATCTCATATTCTGTTAGTATTGTAAGTCAATTCATGTCCTCTCCAACAGTTCATTACTGAGCAGCTTTAGAGAAAATTCTGTGTTATTTAAAGGGAGCCCCTGGACGGGGTATACTGTATGAAAATCATGAGCATAATCATATCGAGTGTTTCTCAAATGCTGATTGGGCGGGTTCCAAGTTAGTTAGAAGATCCAAAACAGGTTATTGTGTATTTGTTGGAGGAAATTTGGTGTCGTGGAAAAGTAAGAAGCAGAATGTTGTGTCCCGCTCAAGCGCAGAATCTGAATATAGAGCTATGACACAATCAGTATGTGAAATAACGTGGATACATTAGCTTTTGAGTGAAGTTGGATTTAAGGTATCAACCAGCAACATTATGGTGTGATAACCAAGCTGCAATTTACATTGCATCTATTCCTGTGTTTCATGAACGAACCAAGCATATTGAGATCGATTGTCATTTCGTCCGTGAAAAAGTCCAACAAAATTTGATATCTACAAGATATGTGAAGATTGGAGAACAACTAGGAGATATCTTTACAAAAACTCTTAATGAGGTTCAGATTAATTATATTTGTAACAAGTTGGGCATGATTAACATCTATGTTCCAACTTGAGGGGGAGTGTTGAAATGTATATACCAATTTTATAATCTAGAATAATTAGGGACTAGTTAGCAATTATGTATATGTTGTTGTTCTACTTATACTACCCTTTTGTACACATTCATTTATGAGATAAAATAACATATTCTCCTTCCAAAAGTAACAAATATAAGGAGTACGCTCAATTTTCAGATCAGCTTCTGCTAGATCATCACGTCTCGAGTAATAAAGTGAATTGTGAGTCCAAGTATCGTCGTACCCACGAGGATTGAGTTAAATTATAATTTTCAAATTACTATTCATAGCTGAAACAAGAAAATATCAAGTTTGTTGTGAATTTTATAAACCGATTAAAAGCAAGCAAACAATTTTTAGATGATTTTATGAATGAGAACATGATAGGATCAGTAATCCACTTTTATTTCCTTTTTATGTATCTTGATTAAATGCTTTATAACAATGAATGTTTATTTGAAAATCAATGTTCCTAATACGTTTAAAACCTTCTTTCGAATATGAATTACAACCTATTTCTATGTGTGATCCACCTATATTTCTATGACGCATGAGAACAAAATAAAAAAGCAATAAATATTCATGAACACTTAAAGATAACATAAATCAAATCGGTATGTTTATATCCCTCTATCGGACTTATGGCAATTAAAACATTTAGAACGAATTCTTAATATTTCAAACTTAATAACCCGCTACAACATTCATACAATAGTTAGCTAAAGAATTGTAGAAACACGAAATATAGATTTAATTGCTCAAACACATAAATTATCGTAAGTTAAACAAAAATCAAAACATATAATTCGGAAAAAAAGTTTCATCACGATCCTAACATAAAATATTTAGCCTAGAAACATAATTGAAGAATAATCACAAGAAGAATTAATGGACTTTATCACGCGGTTCATCTTGTTGTAGAAAGAATATTCACTTTTGCCTCTTGTATATCCCAAGAATGGTGTATAATATGTTGTATAATATGGTAGAGAGATGAGTAGAGTAACCCTAATTCGTGCAGTGGAAGAGATGGCGATCACGTGCGTTGGTCAATTTCGGTTCTAATTCTTCAAAGGTTAACCTCGCAACCATGCTATGCAATAGCACGCGATCGCATGGTTTATCAATTTCCAACAATTTCCGTCTTTTATTACCTTCAGTTTGGTCCTTGTCCTTTATTTGCTTGTCGGTCCTCCAACTTCTGATTAAAATAATTAGGCCCTCATATTTCTAACTTCTTCCATTTTATCTTCACTTTGATCTTCAATTGGCTTCACCAACTTCCAATGTGTACAATTTAGCTCCAATTGTCATCCAATTGACTTTTATTCGCCTCAATTTCTTCACTTTCTTGACTTTGAGATAATTTCTGCAATAATAACAAATAATAACGAAATCAGTAGTATTCATTTTAAAACGACATTATAATATCCTAATTTTAGCATCTAAATAAGTATATAAAATACACTTATCAATTAGTTGCTATTAGAAGCTATCATACATAGCTTTGGCCATTCTCTTATGGGATTTAGTTTCTAACTTCTAAGAGTTGTTGACATAAGTGACTTTCATTGCATTGAACGAATTTGCAGTTGGGAATTAAAGTTTATCATTAGAACTTATAACAAAGAAAGATTGATAGTCTATGAGGAGTTATGGATGTCTGGTGTGCCTGAATTCTTGTGATTCTGTAGTGCTCAAGTTGGGCATGGTGGGTGCAGAATGCAATTCGTTAGTCACCCTTGAATGTAATGTTTAAGTTTTGTGAGATTGAGGATTACAAGAAGTGATTGGTATAATTGTCTTCTTTCGGCACGTAAGACAGTCCTAACTTTGTTAAGATCTCTTTGCATGCCTGCATGTGCAGGCCCAATCTAGTGACCATAGGTAAATGGGTTTTTATTATGTGCTAGCTAATCTAGTGTACAATAGACATAATAGTTGGATTTTTTTTAAATGCTTATTGCAGGTGTTAAGGGGATTCCAAACTTTAACCGTTTCACTGTAGAAAGACTTTTTTGAATGGTCTATATATTTCTGAAATCAAAGGTTGAAGTTATAGTTGGTGTTGTCAATTTGTGCACTCAAACTTTTACCATGAAAGAACTGATAAACACGTACTGATGAATACCCTGTTCTGGAAAATTGAGTGGTTTGATTTGTTAGCCTATTCCTTGAACACACAGTTCAATGCACACTACTAAAACTGCAAACTTTAGGTTAGTTCTGTTTCGCTCTCCTTTTTTTGACACGGATACTTGTTATATGCTTATAGCTTTTCTCTCTATCCTTTCTCATTTCTTTGGACAAGTTAGCAATGTTTTTAATTGGTGACTTTTGGCAGGTTTTGGAACTTCTAATCCAGAAGTTGGAAAATGAACCAAGTTTCCATCGCAGAGTGGACCTGTTTTTTCTAGTTGATTCAATAACTCAATGCTCCCATGCCCAGAGAGGTATATAACATCCGTATTTACATCATTAAATATTTTTCTTTTCTTTACCTTTGTCCTTCCTCTTACTTTTTTTGTGTGCACTTTTGAAATCTTGGTCACCTTGTTTCAATGCTTAGAACCTGTTACTGCTCTTTTTCGTTTCTAGTTAAGATAAGAAATATAATGTAATTATAAAAAAAAAAAAGTCAAGTCAAGAATACAAGGTGTTCTTCTAACTAATTACGATTAAAGAGAAATACTCTTAAATTCTTTTTCCTCAGATATCCACAAGGATAAAACTTAGATATGTTCCATAACTGAAAGGGTTCTTTCCTCTTTTGGTTCAACTATCCTGCTGTTTCTTATAACCAGATCCCTTAAAAATTGCCAAAACTATCTGTATCTATGATGACACCCCTTTAACCGTAACTGAAGTCATTTATATTTCAATTAGTTATCCATCACGCCTGATACTGTTCTGTTAGAGATATTTTCTGACCTCATCCTTGCTTCAATTCTTTGCCCTTTTTATTTAATCCACCTTTCTCTTTCTTCCCTCTTAGAAATTTAATATATATTTTGTGGCTTGCAATATGTTTCTTCAGGGATTGCAGGGGCCTCTTATATTCCTGCAGTTCAAGAAGCATTGCCCCGTCTTATTGGAGCTGCTGCTCCACCCGGGTCAAGTGCTAATGAAAATCGCCGTCAATGTCATAAGGTGACTATACTTGTATCTAAGAGTGATCCTTTGAACTCCAGGCAGGATTACTGAGGCACAACTTTTCCTTAGGTCTTGCATTTATGGCTAGAGAGGAAAATCTTGCCTGAATCTGTTCTTCGCCACTGTATGGATGAAATTGGAATATTAAATGATGATACATCTGCTGGTTTTTCATCAAGGCGTCCTTCACGAGCTGAGCGGGCTATAGATGACCCTATTAGAGACATGGAAGGCATGCTTGTGGATGAGTATGGGAGGTCTGAAATTTGTGTACTTATTCTCAATACTTCTTTCTTTTCTATTTCGTCCTTTTAATTTTGACTTGTTTACATGTTTTTGGAGCGTCTCCATCTTTTTGTCTAGAAGTTTTGACCGGTATAGACTAGACAAATATGTACGCATGGTTCTCTGTGAAAGCTTAAGCTTTTAGATTAAGTGTTTAATGAATGCCAAGTAATATACTAAATCATCCTCGGCAGAAATGCTTTGGCCGCTCGACAAGCTTTTATGTACTTGACCATGATAAGTTTTGTTTGAGTGACTAGAAAAGTTGTACAGGAATGTAGTACTATACTTTAGATATTGCTTCCTCGGTTGAAGATATATTGTGGCAGCTGTCTCATCTGACTGATTTGTTTTAGTCTAGATGTGCATGAGTTGCTGAATGAATCTATAACTAGGTTAACTTGGTATGTTTCCCGAGCAAGCCTAACAACAGTATTGGACCCAAAATATCCTAACTTCCTAAGTTGCATGGATACATGACAAGGACAGAACACGATAAAACATGGACGTCGGGTATACATCAATTTAAATTCTTAAAAATTTTAATTTTATATATTATGTCTTTATTTTTATACTTCTAATTTTGGATAAGGCACGTGACATGGTGAATACTTGCTCGAGGAATGCCACTAGAATCTCTTGAGCGTTAGACATATAAAAAATAGGACATCGAATGTGGCTTGTCGGATCCAGTGTCGGAGAAATGTGAGTGCCTGACACGACATTATATGTATAGGACACAGACATGCTACCCTTGGTTTTCCCACCTCACAAGCAACCATAACTGCAATTGGTTCAAGTGAATTATTTATCGTAGTCTAAGCAGGATCACATAATAGAAACTTTAGTGTCTTCAAGTCAATATTGAACATTCTAGGACGTAACCATTAATACAGTGATATAAAATTTTGATCTAGGAGTGTCCATGCATCATTGTGATTATTGAAAAACCATTAGCTTTCTGGCATAAACAATTGGTGTGGCGGCTGATTACATTCTTTTGTTAACAGTCTTCATCTTTCTCTGTGTTTAGCATGTACTGTAAATAACGTCAGTTTATTCATTTCAGTTGCATTTTGATAGTAGCTATTACCTGCTTTCCTTTTTCTCACTAGAAATAATTATGTATTATTGTAATGACATGCTGATATTTAGCCCCTGTTTGAGCCTCATTTTCTAAAAAATCATTTTTTCTCAAACTAATATTCAACCACACATTCTTCCAATAAAATAATTTTGCACATAAACCCAAGATTTTCCTCTAATTTTTTACTACTCTAAAAAATCACTACTACAAAATCTATTTTATCAAAAAATGGGGCTCAAACAGAGCCTTGGTGTTCTTGGCATTAGCTCTGTTGCATTTTTAGTGGACATCATTTTGCAAATTTCAATTATATCTTAACTGAAGTCAATTATTATTCCCTTTCTTATACTAATAGACGTCATGTAATATGTTCTACTGTATCAGAATTGCACATGCTGTAATTATCAATCTCTGTGGTGTCTGCTATGTTTGGGGATTATGAGCCCAAAACAATGGATCCATTAAGTTCTTTCCAATAACCACTTCTGAATTGAAACACTAAAGTAAAAGTCCATGCAAAAAGAGCACCTAGTAACAAAAGGCATTCAGATTTAAAATATTGGTCGTCTTTTCTTGGTGTTGTGAACTAATATGCTTTCTCTTTTCAGACTTCGAATTTTGATATTTTTATTTGGTCTTCTGTTATACACACGTTCCTTTTTTTTTTTTTTTTTTTGTGTGTGGTTTCAGCAATGCTACATTTCAGTTACCTGGCTTTCTGTCATCTCATGCGTTCAAAGAAGAGGAGGACGAAGAAGAAGATACCATTCAAACTAATTTTTACAAGGAAGTTGCAGATACTTCACCATCTGAACGCACTCCATCAATTGGAGATCTTGAAACTTATACCGTTACTCCAAATGACAGGCTCCCCTGCACGTTAGAGGATGTTGATGGGGAGCTTGAAATGGAAGATGTTTCTGGACAACAAAAAGATGAAAGAAAATTGCTTAGCAATGGGGTTTTTGATCTCTCTCCAGTTGAGAAAATTTCAGATGGATTGCTTGAATCAACTAAAAACAATTCTATTGAGTTGCTGCCTTTACCTGAGGGCTCCCCACCTTTGCCCCTTGAGTCTCCTCCCTCAACTCCACCTCTACCTTATTCTCCACCTCCACCTTCTTTGTCTCTGTCTCTATCTCCACAACCACGACCACCACCGACACCTTTGTCACAGCAGCACTTATATCCTCAGCAACCTCTAGATTCTTGTCCGACATTGCTTCCTCCACCATCATTTTCACCTCAGTCTGCATTAAAGTCCCGAAAATTTTCCTCTCTTGCTTCAGCAATATCAACCTCTTCATCTGCAGCAGCATATCAGCATCCTCCTTTACCACATGACATTGGTGGTATACCCACTGTAAGGCTTCTGTTATCCCACTCTTTGCAATTTTATTGATCTAGGATTAATCAGATCATATAAACACTTCTATTTACAGGGAAATCAATTTGCTACTCCACATGGGCCTCATGTTGATGCACGTGTCAGAGATGAAACATTGGCACAGCAATCACCTTGCTTTCTTCTAGTTGGGGTGAACAATGGACGGGAGCATTCTGGCTATAATTCATCAAGGCCCTTAGATTATGGACCGGGTGACACATATATGAATCCCCAATCTTCTCAACACAGGCAACCATTTCGACCTAGTAGTGCTTCTTTTGCAGAGAGGCCTTTGTGTCCTGATCCTCCACCTCAACACCCACATAGTCATTACACCTATCCAAAATCCTCGGTTCACGGACATCAATACCCAACTTACTCATTGCCAAATATTTCTGGTGTACCGAGGAGATTTGCAGTTGATGAACTATGGTGGATGCAGTCCAATGGGCTGAATGCTGATATTCCAGGAAGTGGGTGGATGGCAGGATGGGGATCATGTTCAGGTCCATTTGCGCATGAAGGTACTAATTTTATCGTTTCCATCAGCATTTTTTTCATTATATCTTTTTGTCAGTTGGCTCACGTTAGCTGGGTTATATTGACTCATCCATTCAACCAGATGCGTGTATCACGTGATGAAAGATGAACTTTTTTCATTAGTTGTGTGCATGGCTGGTTCTGACTTCCTTTCTTTAATGGAACTATGCACACTGTCTACCAATCAAGGTTGACAGTGTACACTTTACAGATTTTTAAGTTTGTTGTTCTCTTCGTGCAGTACAGAATAATGAAACAATGACAAACTGTGGAACGAATTGAATTCAGTTCAAAATTTATTTACTTGTTTGGATCCTTATGTGAATTCTTTTGATAATTTCAGTGGCTAGCAGCTATATATGCTTCTTGCATGGGGTTAGCTCCACTTTTTCTTTGGTTAGACTTGATACGTTCTGAAGAAAAAGAAACAAATGCACTTTTTTCTGAACCAGAGATTTAGTTACTTTATTTTAAGTTCTGAAATAGTAAAAGCTCCATTGAGTGATGAAAAGTCCTTGAAAGTTGTAAATTGTTTTTTTTTCCAACAGGTTATTTTGGACCACCTCCTGAAAGGCCTCCAACAAGTAGTAGCGTTTTTCATGACTCTACCCCAATGACACTGCCAGCTGCAACTCCAATATCAGGTGGTCTTTTTTGGGCAGAAAAGCTGCTCATAATCAGTTCAAGTTTCATACTCATGTGATCTATGTAGTAGACATACTCCTACTGGAGAGGTGTGTCCATGACCTACACATGTCACATCTTGTTGGACATAGAAACTCCAGGAATGCATTCAACAAGCCACATGTGTCCTATTTTTTTTGGTATTTTTTAAATTCCTAACACAAGCGATACTTTAAAGACACTGCTCGGACAAGTGTCCAACATGGCACCTGTGTTAAAAAGTATAGAAATAAAGATATAATAAATGTAAAATTTAAAGTATTTAAATGGACATGTCCCTCGCATGTTCATATCCTACCTTTTGAAAACCCACATGCCGTCGTTTGATATTATAACTTTGTGCTGTATTGTTTTATAGGTCACAGTATCCCTCACATGTTGCCATGCAGACCAGACATACCTGCCATCAAGTGGAGGCCAGCCTGAATTTTTCTGAAACCTACTGTATCTATGATAAGCTATCTGGTCTTTGCTTCTTAGTATGTATTACTCTATCCCTGCAGATCATTTAGCAGGTTAATTAGTTATTTATTATTTGTTTGGTGCCTTCTATATATACAATAATGACTTGACTAGTTTTCTTCAAGGCAGATAACACTAGTTTCTGTTTTGAGATTTTTTTTCCCTGGCATTAATTTCAAGTTTCTCAACAGTAATACTCAATGAAGTTGGACATATAGTCTGCTGCTTTGGGATTTTACTACATGATTTATTCATCTCCTGATCATTCAGACAATCAAATTACTAGTAGCTGTCTCAACCCCAAGATTGAATCCTTTTTTTTAATTGACTGAGTTTCTTTTTTTGTTTTCATGTCATAGGTGATGGATAAAAAGGATTCTTCATTCATATCGCTCCAGCAGAAATTGTGAATTAGCTAGAGTAACTTGACATGGTGTATACTGTATAGTAGAAATTTTCTGGACAAACGCTTCCCACAGGCATTAATTGTCAAGCGCAAGCTCTTTTTACACAATATCAATATAGTAGTGCTTGTATATATACCATATATATCCTAGAATGAATTTATTGAAGGCTACTGGTTCAAGTTATGAAGATAGTTTTTCTCTTCTATTTCATTCCCTACCCTGCCCACCTTTCTTTATCTGTGAATTGCAATGAGACCTAACAAGTAATTCGCATGTTGAAATATTTAGTGCCTATTTCACTTTATCAGTTAACATATGTAGTTGGTAATGAATTATGAAACTAAGCATGCTGTTTCTACCGATGAACAGAGCTGAGGAACCAGACCAATCCACCCAATTCAGGCAGTTTTATTCCCCTTCCTTTAGACCTGCAAACCTTTGTATCCTGAAACCGGGCCGATAAGAAAACCCACAACCCGGCCCTTTTATCCCTAAAATTCGGTCCGGTGAAACATGGTCAATGAAGGGGATAACCCGACCGACCCTTTTTTTTAAAATATTTTTTGAATGTCCTGGTCGACCCTCTGACCTTTATCAGGTCCCTCGGCTAAGTCGATGGTCGGATCTGGTCTGAAAACATTCCATACTTTGATTTCTTCTCCCATTTTTATTGCCTTTCTTGTCCTCCTTGCTAGATTTTGTTAACCATAGATACTTTTTATTGTCGTATAGTGAGTGTGCGGGAGCAAGCTTGGAGAAAAGAAGTGGGAGGAGTGAGGATTGGAATTGTTTGTAATATGCATGTAACATGATAGCAAAAAGGAAAAAAGAGAGGGTTCAGGGTATTTACTATTTAGGTGTAGAAAAATTATAGGTTCGACGCCAGTAATTTTGCCAAGGCATGATCTCATTTTAATTAGTAGGATAGCATAACGTTGAAGGAAGATTGAAAAAGCATGAAGTAACGGAGAGCCTCACCAGTGTCAACCATTGACTTGCTTGATCTGGGGTCTATCTATCTTCCTCATCTGAAGGCATAGTTTAAGAAAAAATATCTCTGAAAAAAATTAAGATAAAAGTTAAACCATATTTTAAAAATGATCATCATAGTTTGGAAGAGATAACCAAATTGGTTATAGTTTTTTATTTAATTTAAGCAACTTCAACAGGTATATTCAATCACAGACGTGAAATTCTCTCAACTAAATAAAGAAAGGCGGGCTTTGCTGGAATTAGACACACATCACTGTTATCGCAGCACAAGAATAACTTTTCCCTTAAATTTTACTCAATATTGTCCAATTTAACTTGTAATGTATGGTATGACTTATTTTTATAAAGGTTATATGTGAGTTAGTTTATGATTTAAAGTCTGACCAATATATTTTAAATAATTTTAGAGGTTTTTGCCTTTTTGGAGAGTTAATATCAAGCATCGTGTTTAAAGTTAATTTTAGTCTCAGATCAAGTGATAATTAACTCTAAATATTATTAATTTAATAATAATATTATTAATTTAACGCACCCGCCCATACCCCTCTTGATTCTACCAAATTTCCACCCCTAACCCTTATCAAATTTCCGAATCTCACAAACCATAGAAGCGAATGGAGATAAAGAGTCTGTTTTGCTTCGTAAGGAAGAGAGGGTGAAGGAGGAGGAAGAGGCTGCGCCATGAAACGGTTCATAAGTCACATATCTTACGTCACATGAAACGGTTCATAGTTCACACTTCATACGTAGGTCACATGACATACTTCATACTTCAGGTCATGGGTCACATTTTATACGTCACACATTATTTGTATAGGTCACATGTCACAATTCATATATTCACAGGTTATTTTTTTTTGTGCATCGGTAACATGTTACAAATTTAATGTCACAATTTTAAGTTCATAGGAAGGACACATATTACACTTCACATTTCAGGTCACGTTACGTACTTTATATGTCACAAGTCACATGTACAAGCCACAAGTCAAATATTAGTTCACACATCACACTTTCTATACATCGAAATTAGGTTACAAATTTACGGTCACATATTACAGTCATATATTGGAGGTCACAGATCCAAGAGAACTAATCAAATACAGTTTGTAGGTCATATACTTTATCACGTCTACTTTATACACACACACACGTGTGTGTGGTGCAGTGGCGATTATTATTAGTGGTGATGATGGTGCGTTAGAGAAGGTGGTGGTGGTGGTGTTGATGATGGTGCATCGGAGATCGTGGTAATAGTAATGGTGAATAAGAGGTGATGGTGGGGTGTCAGAGATGGTGGTAGTGAGTCGGAGATGGGGATGTGGTGGTGATAACGGTGATAGCAATGAGGCGTCTGGGTGATATGATTATGGAAGATTGAGGTAGGGTGGGGGTTTGGGGTGGGTGGTTATACTATTTATTACTAGATTATTGAACTTTAAAACTTATTTCTTTAAAATTGAAATAATGTATAATAAAGACCTAATGTATTGTTCCCATAAAATAATGCAATGTAGGTCTGAATGTGAGGTGTTCAATTCAACTCAGACGCAAATCAATGTAGTTTGAGAAAAATCTCAACAAGATTTGGTAGGCATAGTGTCCACGGACTGTTTCAAGTACGGGAAATGTGTGGTGGACAGTATTCGAGATTTGATAGCAAATATGCTCCTATTTAAAGGGAAACTAACTTTTCTTGAATTTTCTAGATTATTTTCTGCTAGCATGTTTTATACATTTTCTATTTACATTATGTGTCATGCTACCTGTCCAGATATCTTACTATAGTAGAGAAGTCTATCTCATCTTTTCATCTATAGAGAGACTATGTACGGTTATCTGTACAAATATCATTTTTGTTACATTATTCTTTCACACTTATTCTTATTCATCAAGCTTAGCATCATGATGGTATGTGGTGATGGATTCGTAGTTGGTTCAAATCCTTGTGTTTAATCTCGATTCAATTTTTTTGCTTTTTTTCGTTTTCTGGATTGATGATCCATCGATTTTCAAAACATTGAAATTTCTATTTGGCAGTTGATTTTTGTTTGTAAACAAAAATTTGAGTATTTTTTAAGGTACAATGCGAGGTTGAAAAATAGTTTAGAAAAAAATATGTAGCCTCTATTCGGCTGCCGTCATTTTTTTTTAAATTTCTAGGTAAATTTTGGGGTTGAAAATTGGAGAGAGAAAATATAGTTAAAAAATGATTTAAAAAATTGTACAAATTATATATTGTAATAATTGCTCATTATAATGAGTTGTCAAATGGGGCCGAAATTACAAAGTTGTTTTTAAAAAGTGATTTATTTAAAAATTATGAAACAAGTTTACCAAACATACTGTTCATTTTTGAAAAATGGTCAAAGTTGATGTCAGTATTAGGTTGGTGGATCCACAATGTGCCTCATATTGGATTTTGCCACTTGGGAAAATCTCATGAATGGAGTTCTAAACTTGTTTGACTACTTTACGCGGTTTGAGTTGAGAATGAAGCGCAAGAAGTTGGGAGACCTAAAAAAACATTATCATTTTTGTTTTGGATCAAAATCTTTGTTGTGTTACCTCTCAAAAAAAATAATAATAATAATAATAATAATAATAATAATAATCTTAGTTGTGCTATTAATATTTAATTTATCTTAATTGGGTAACTGAATTTTAATTTAGTTTTAGATTTTAGATTTCATCAATTTGTCATTCGATGTTTCAATGATTGATGAAAATTAATTAATTGACGATCGTAATGTGATCAGTCTTTTACATAATCACTGCATTGCGTGTAAATTTTGAAATTATCATTACAATGCATCATTAAAATTGTTAAATTGATTTAAACTTTTTATTTCAAGACATTATCATTATCATAATCAATGTCTTACCAATTTCATTATAAAGTGTAACATAACGATTACGTAGAACATCAATTTGGTATGTCTATCAATTAAGAAATTTCTATTAGTTCGGAAGATGATAGGTGATGGGATTGACCATGTGTGTCTTTTTTTAATTTATTAGTTAACATATGTAGTTGGTTATGAAATAAAGCATGTTATTTCTAGGGATGAATACACTTGAGAAATCAAACCAATCCATCCCAATTCAAGTGGTTTTGTTCCCCTTCCTTTAGGCTAGAAGATTTTTCCATCTGATTTCAAACCTTGAGCCGAGCCAAAAATCAAGCCTCGTGATCCTAAAATCTGCAACCCATGCTTAGCTACTTTTAATAGGCTTCGACTTTTCATCAGGTTTTAACATCCACACAAGCAAAGCTCCAAGTAGTTTGGCTAGTTGAGGGAGTGACTTGAATTGAAAATTATGAAATTTTGATGACTTGATCGAGTCTTTTTAAAGTTAGATGACCCAACTGACACTTTGCTAAAAGCTGGTAGTACGTGTATACAATATCTAAACACCTACATACATACATATACAGATAGGGATGTCAACGAGCCGAGCCAAACCGGCTCGCGAGCCGAAGATCAAGGCTCGAACTTGGCTCGAGCATTTTGGAGTCGAGCTTTTTTTGGCCGAGCCGAGCTAAACTCAACTCGAGTTTTAGCTTGAGCTTTTTCCAAGCCGAGCCGAACCAAGTCTCGAACTTTTACTTTTTTTCTTATTTTTATAGCAAAAATTCAAAAAAAATTTATTGAAAATGTGTATATATAGCAAGTTGAGCCGAACTCATGGTTGAAATTCATTGTTCAAGCTCCCATCGAACTTTTTTAGCGGGCTTTTTTTGGCTCGAGCCGAGCCAAAGCCCGTCTCTAAAAAAAAAAGCTCGGCTCGAGCTTTGTCTCGAAATCTCGAGCCGCAAGTCGAGTTTAGCCCGAACTTTTTTCGAGCCGAGTTCGAGCGGGCCGAGTCGACGAACCATTTTGCCATGCCTATATACAGCGAGAGGGTTGGAGAGAGAGAGGGGCAAGAGATCTGCCACTGCCAGTCCCTCTATGATCGATATTTTCATGTACAGCACACGCGGAACAGTATATTTCCGTGTAGATCAGAAAGTATAGATGCAAATTCCGTTAACTCATTTCCTTTTCTTCTCTTTGGGTACGGATAAATGGAAAAAGAGAGGAGAGTGAATGAAAATGGAGGAGATTACGATTGGTACCCAATGTCATCGTCGCCGTCATCATCGTCGTCGTCATCACTGTCAAAATCGTCTTTAACAGGTATAAATGGTGGGACAAATTGCATATTACACCCTGTTTCCAAATTGGATACGCTAGCCGGTGTCGCCATCAAATACGGCGTCGAGGTACGCAATATTGAAGGCGAGATCTGATAATGATATGTTTTCTTCTTCTTTTGTCTAATCATATATAATTTTTTATATTCAATATGAACACCATGGATTATATGGTATATATTTGATTAGATTTGGAAATCGTAACACTGTGTTCTATAGATCTTGTGCCCCCTGATTTGGCTTTCCGCACTATTTATTATAGCGCAAAATTTTGATTGCTATTAGCAAGGTAGAATCAATGAAAAAAGTGGTTTAGTATGTTTTTGTTGTACTTTTTGCTTCGAGGGTTGTACATGGTTTACATAAATTAATTGATATAAGCAAACGTATAATCAATGAAGAAAGACGTTTAGTAGGTGTATACTTGGCGCTGCGATCTGGTTTCGTAGTTTCATAAATTCATTGGCAACTCCTTTTAAAGTTGCCAATGAAAATGAAAATTAGTATGTTTTTGTTGTTCCTTTTTTATTTTTAGTAACTATTTAGGATTAACAGTATAGGATATCCCACATTCTGTGTGGTTAATAAATGGGTTGTAGTTTTGAATCTATGTTTCAAATTAATATTTGACTTTGACTTAACTAAAAAGGAAACTTTTATAATTTTACAGAAACAAATTATTTTATTGCTATAATTAAGTGAATCAATGAAGAAAGAGGTTAGTATGTGTTTGTTGTACTTTGTTCTTCAAGGGTTATACCTGATTTCTATAACTTGGGTTGGTACTATTGATATAAAAAAACAGAAACCATCGGACCGTTTATTTTATACTTCTTGGCTTATTTATAAATTAATTTATGTATTTTAGTTTTGTGATTTATTAGGTGGCAGATATAAAAAGGATAAATGGGTTGGTGACGGATATTCAAATGTTTGCTCTAAAGACACTTGAAATACCATTGCCAGGACGGCATCCCCCTTCCCCCAGCCTGTCCAATGACCTTGACACTCAACGGTACTTCACTATTTATATCTTCATTTTTATTTATTGTTATTGTTTTGGCTTTTTTATAGTCATATTATTGCAAACTTATATTGAAATGTCTTGAGATGAGCTTTTATTTAAAATAAGGTGTTTTGTAGTTTTAGCCTCTGTTTGCTAAAAGATTTTTGTTTATAAACAAAGAATTTGATGTTTTCGGGATAAAATATGTTGTTTAAAAGTAGTTTGAAGAAATGTATAGTTAGAAAATGATTTGGAAAAATGTATTGTTTGTAAACAAGTTTCCAAAACGGAGGCTTGTGATTTATTAACGCTGTTTATCTTTTATGTTCTATCAGTTCCTCAACAGCAGAGAATTTAGGCTATGAGAATAGTATTTACTTTCAGTAGCAGAACTAAGAGTGTGTTTGATTGGGAACATCTATTATGGAAAATGTCAAATCAAGGAAAATATTTTACTACTTTGGTGCTTGATTGGAAATTTTGCCTTGAAATTTTTTTTCTACGTACATCCATTTAAAGCTTGTTTTTGGCCAATTTCCAATAAAATATTTTCTCATGGGTTGAGTTGGGAAAGTAAAGATGGAAAAGGAAAATATCTTCCTTTTGCTTTTCCATCTTTCATCAAACACACCCTTAAAGAATTGTAAAGATAATCAGCCTTCATTCTCGATGGGAATACTATGGAACTTGTCTTATCTTTTTTACATATGATGCACATACTTTTAAGTCTATCAAGGTTATAAAATTCATGTTAGCACGTGATATTTTCCCCCTCTAGCCTCCGTGTTTCTGGATTATAAGTAGTAGAATTGATCTATATGAAAGCTCAAAGCTGTGACATGCCAAGTAGTTTATTTAAGGTGTGCTGTTTCAATTGAACCGAGCTATAATCGTATTTATAAGACCATAGAGTTCTTCTGGTCTTTAATCAGACTGCGGACTTTTGTATTAGTGTAAACTAAATCGGTAATGCTACATGAACAACCTATTGAACAATCTCATCTAAAAGTACCGAAATGCCCTTAACTTACAAGGAAATTACACCTCTGCTGTATGAAGCGTCTTTTCTCTATGCCTTCTAACATTAACCAAACACAGCAAAAAAAATGGCAAGTCTGCTTTATTCTCTTACTGAACCTGCACAGAAGAAAATCTCGCTTAACATTTTCTCATCAAGGTGTTTGGAAATCTTGCGTTACAGCTTAGGGACAGTCTCACTAGCATCTGATAGGATTTCGTCATCTTCGCAGCACAATTTTCCAATTCCTTCGCATTTCCTTCGACACAATCACACTGAAATCTGTTTGAAATTTTAACAGCATGCTTATGTCTAATTCATCCTATGAGAGAGTTATTCTTCACTTTAAAAACTAGTTTATGTTTAAACCAGAAAGATACAAAAAATTATTTTCCATCCCTTTTTGTTCGATTAAAGCCTTATTGTTTGAAATTTAAGGAAAAACTACCTTCGTCTTCCATGGTTTCCATGGTATTCTGTTTTCGCCGGGTTCTTTTCCTCTAGATATTGCCTGCGATGTTCTTGCTCGTCGATACAGGGAATATGGGATATTCTTGCTCGCCGATGCAAGGAATCGGTAATTTGGCCGGAGCTCAAAAATAGGTATTGTGAATGGTCACAGTAGTAAGAGAAAGGCAATGTGGCCGCTGGTATCATGTAAGGGCTACAAATGGGTGTATTGTGGAGAAGCAGCCGGGAGATTTGGAAATATTAGCCTAAAATATTGTATTTTAATATATCACGATATTTTGATTTTAACAAAGTTTGCGACATATAGAAATATATCGCAGTTTTTATCGCGATTCATTTTGGTTGTTCATCTAGCATTATTCAAACTAAGGATGTGTTTGGCCAATTGAATTAAATGGGAAAAGAAAAGAAAAAACACAAAATTTAATTTATACAATTTTCCATACCACTTTTTAACCATCCACATTTTCTCTCTCCAATGTTTAACCTCACATCTTACCTAAAAAATACAAATAAATCAACAAAATAATTTAAATTCTCCAAAGGGGCCGCCGAACAGAGGCTAAATAGAACTGATGCTCCTCACCATCTAATCATGCTAGTCAATCTAGGCAAGTAAAAGAGAATTTATAGTCAATCTAGACACACTTTCTCAGTCCATTTATTTATGACACTTTAGTCTTCCTAGTCAAATTTACCTAGATTGTCTAGACGTCATTATAATAAAAGGGCATTATAATCCTTTTACTGACTGAATGGCTGTATTTTACAAATTTTTTGCAGGAGACGGATTTTTCATAAAAAAAATTGACAAGTTAGAAAAGTTTCCCTTATTTATTTATTTGAGCAGTATTCAATTCGATGCAGTTTAATTCTGGTTTCTCAACTCTGATAGGCTACAATCAATGTTCTGAATTATTATCCGCCAAACTCATTTTAACTTGCTTTGACATTTAAGTGGAAATCAGAATTTTAAACACTGTGGCCTCGCAAATTAATTTTTAAATTGCTTATTGTTATGTCGATTGCAGACCTAGCAGCTCTGAGCAAACAACATCATGCCGTAGGCACTCTGATTTGTTTGATTCGTTTCAGTCTCTGAAATCTGCTTCCCAGCTGAAAGTTTCTCCAGCCATGCGCAGCTTACAAGGTTATTACGGTCTGAAGCCAGATGATGAGAAAACTGCAGCAGAAGGTATTGAAATGTCCGTGCATCAAAGAGGTGTTCATTATCTAGAGGATGGAACACTTTCAAAACCTTCACCTAATTCCAACTCTTCACTGAGTCATCATAGAAAATCGGATAGCGATCTGGCCAATCAGGTATTGCCTCAAGAAGCCGAAGATAGTGACTCAGATAAATGGATTGAGAAGTTGGTGAGAAGGCGTCAAAAATCTGAGGCAGACTTTACTTCACGTACCCCAGAAATGCTGCTAGAAGATAACAATACTAGCGGTGGGTTTTCAACCATTACAGGCAAAGGCTTGGCTCTCAGACCGAAGTCAGCCGGTCGAGATGTTGAAGCAAGTGGGATGAACCAAAGTGCTATAGCAATGGGGGATGGTTCTGTAGCTGACAGCATCAGCGGAGTAAGGAAGTCGTCGAGCACGTCATGTCTGCAGGATCCTGATAACAACACGATATCATCCATGTGGCCTGCAACGATGTGGAGTCTGAAGCCCGACTTTCAGGCTCTTTCTACAGCTTCTATTACTAGACCCATCTTTGATGGTCTACCTAAGCCAAACGGTCGAAGGAACAAAGCTGCTGTTGATTAGTAAAGTTCCTTTTAATGCAAACAATATCTTGAGATTACACTCGAATAGTAATTTTGGTGAAGGAATCTCAAAAAATCTACTTTGTGGGTGTTAGTGCTATTGCTTAGAATAGAGTATATTCCATCAAGATGAAATGTATATTAGATACTCAGGGCTACTTAACTTGATGAGGTAAGAATTTTTCATGGATATATTTATACATACATTCTTTATACAGGTACTGAGTACTTTTTTTAGAGGGTTGGGGGGATTACGAACAATTTACTCTTTAATGATGTGCACAATGTCTATAAAGATGAGTTTCGTAATATGCTTACCATATTCTAGCTCCTGGTATAGATTAAAATCATTTTTTTAGTAGATTTGATAAAAATTGATGAGATGTGTTGTTGAAAAATTGAAAGTATTGTACAATTAATTGCTGATTTTTGATTGAGTTTAAATTAGATTTTAAATTAGAACCAAACATGAGTCTAATATAATTTGCCCGAAACATGTACCACAAAGTTTAAACACAACTACAAGAAGTTTAGACGATTTGAACTGGTATGCAATGATGAGTCATAGAATCATGATATGATACCATTAATGCTGTATTTGATTGAGATGTAAAATAGATGGTAAGAAAATATTTTTTAGAAATTGATTTGATTAGAAATTATTTTTCTGAAAAATGACAATTAGAAGGGTTTAATTAGATTAATTTTTCAAGTGAAAAAGTAATTTTTAGTATTGTTATTTGATTGACATTACTTTTCATGATAAATAAAATAAAATTTATCTATTTTAATCAATAATTTTTCACTCATTTGTACTAGATAATAGTAATGTTTAATTCCTAAAGAAAAAATAAGTCAATGAACAATAATAAAAATAATCGAACGTGGAGGAAGTTCAGTAATTGATTGTGATAGATATTAGACTACATATTTCTGCACAACTGTTCCATCATCTGAAGATCGGCCAGAACTTTATAGGTTTCGTAAATTCTATTTATAAACAGAAAAATAATTCATCCGAACAGAGGCTAAAGTGGACTCTAGCGAATTTTGATATTAACACATAATTATAATAATTGTTCCTATCAAAAAAAAAAAATTATAATTATTTTACTAGATTACGGGAAGAATTACACAATTACTTTGAGTTAAATCCCCCAAATGTCACTGTACTTAGGCAAATGTATCTGAAATGCCACTGTACTTTAAATTATCTCTCGAATGTCATTATATTTTCAAATGTATATACCGGATGCCATTATACTTTGAATTGTCTCTCGAATGCCATTATACTTTCAAATGTATATACCGGATGCCACCCAATTTACTCTGTTACAATACTTACCGAAATTTTCAAACGTGGCAAAATCCCCTGTATGTGCAACATATTTCAAACAGAGTAAATTGAGTGGTATCCGGTATATACATTTGAAAGTGTAATGGCATTCAAAAGACAATTTAAAGTATAGTGGCATCCGGTATATACATTTGAAAGTGTAATGACATTTGAAAGATAATTTAAAGTTCAGTGACATTTCAGATATATTTGCTGAAGTACAGTGACATTTGGAAGGTTTAACTCCCATTACTTTTAACATTGTCTCAATAGTAAATTGGTCCCATATTGTTTATAAAGGAGCAAGTATGTCCCTAATTTTCATTATATTTGGAGATATAGTTTAGGATCTAATATGCAATTTCACATAGAATGATTGACAATCTCTAATAACCCTTTTTGTTTCATCCCAAAAATAACCAGTACCTTCAAATATGCAAAACAATTTTGGGAATTGAGGAGGTTCCTCAATGGTTGATTGCTCAACTCAAACTCCTCTACTTGGCGTGGGTCCCAAGTTCATATCCCTCCCCTCCTCTCCCCTATTTTTCCTTGTAACTAGTATATACCCGTGCGATGCACGGATGACATTATTGTTGTATTTTGTTTGCAATGAGAAGTATTAATGAACAAAGTTGCATAATCAAGTAATGAACACGCAAAAATACTATTGGATATATATAATCAATATTTAAATTAGCTAGGTTGACAAAATCAAACATAGAAATCTTCATGGCTGCTAAAATTTTGAGAAATTTTTAAATTCTAATCTTCATGCCAACAGGAAGAACCTGTTTCCATTGATCTTCCTTCACAATGTAATTGCCAAAAATATTTAATACGCAAACTTCTATAAATTACACAAATTCCTTCAACATGTAAAATTAAAATTACACAAGCCAATTCCTTTATTCAATGATTGCACATTTTGTAGGAATACATTCTCTGCAAATTCAAATAAGAAAATGACAACAAAATTAACATCAAGAAATACTGAGATCTTCTAAATGCTTGAAAGTAACATCAGGAAATTGCTTAACAGCACCAAAGACTTACATACTTTGAGTTACATATCAAAATATTGACCCCATAGCAGCCTTAATAGGCACCTAAGTCGTGATACTTTTGCTTCAGGGTCAACTAATTCTTCAAAAGATAGCTAGTAATGAAAAAACAAAAATAAGTGAATTCTAGTCGTTTAGACCTTGGAATTATCCTTCAGAACCTTAGCCACCCAAATAGATTTGCTCTTTTCCATCGTCAACTTTCCCTCTCTTTGTACTCCCTGCAAAAAGACAACTGTTAGAATTGGCTATATTTCATTAATAAAAGTATCAACGGTTGGATTACCTAACCTTACGCAACTTTTTTCAACATAATGAATCACTAAGCTTATAAGGTTAGATTGACATGCCAACAAAATATCTTGATTCAAATGTTAGACCAGCAACTTGTTAGACTATAACCAATAAATTACTGGAATAAAATCCTCACATTACACGTATCAAAAATATACTTGAAGGCAGTCACAGTTCTCAGCCTCCTTCCTCACAACGTCGAGAACAGTGTCAATAAGCTTAGCTCCCTCAATGTAGTGACCTTTAGCCCAGTTTTTTCTAGCCCCAGACTGGCCGAATATAAAGTTATCAGGCCTGAAGATTTGCCTGTATGGACACTGTCCATAGTGCCAGGCTCCAGGTCCATCATCCATGAGCACTGCACAATGGACAAATCTTCCGCAAGAGGCCTCATTGTAGTACACATTGACACGCTCCAATTGCAAATTTGAGGTTCCCACATAGTGCCCAATAGGGTGTAGGCCATGCTCATCACAAACAACCTTCCAGAACTTTGATCCTATTTGGTTGCCGCATTGATCACCCTGAACGTGAAGGATTTCCCTCATTAATTAAACTAAATCTGCCTACTAAACATTCATCAGATCTCTAATTTTTCAGGCAGAAAACCTTTAAAAAGTACTCTTCATGAACTTTTATTTAGTGGGATGCTAGACTTGCAACTAAAACCAGCCTATTATTAGACAATAATAACTCAATCGGTTACATACTCAGGTCTATTATGAATCGAGGCATACTTTGTGGAAATTTATTTCTCACAATGAAGGTGAATTAAGAAAGATAAAGAATTAAGCTTGCTTCAATTGGGATGCAATATGTCATCCCACCATTAATGTAGCCATCAATTAAAAACAATTTAACTAAAGTCGGTTAAATTAGAAAATCACTAATAGATTACTGCAATTTCTGAAAAGCCATTGGAAACATTACAAATTCCATTCATAAACAACCATTTCAAATTTGAAAAGAATTATTTTTATTCCAATACGGATGTCCTAATTCTATGTAGTTATTAAATGAACAACCACTCACAAACCACACTTAGATCAAAATCTATGGAATTCTCAAATCACTAAATCAAGACAAAAGTAGTTCAAAATAGACCAAAAACATAGAAATTCAACCTTTTTGAGGCAAGAAGGGAAGGTGATTTTTGCAGCCTCTCGATTAATGGACGCCTTCTGGAAGTTTCAGCAAGCCCCTGTATCAACAAAAATATTAAAACCAAGAAGTGAAGCCTCTTTATTTCCCACTTTAGCAAAAAACCTTTATTTTTTATATTTTGAAAAATAAAATTACAAAGTATTTGAGCAACACCTTGTTCAGACTATGCACAAAAAATTACTTTAGATGGGTAATTGATTATAATTGCAAACATAATTCATAAAAAAAAATGAAAAATGCATCATGATTCAGATAAGGTGTTCTAAACAGAAGTGAAATACATGCCATAGGGTCATAACAGTACAAAATCAAAAAATATGGAAGGAAGTGGAAGGAGTAGGAAATTCAATATACCATTCCAAAATGAAACAAATGATTTCCAAAAACAGAAATTATATAATCTGTATTCTCCACTTGTTGTTCAAGATTAACAAATTCAAACCCAAATAAGCCATTCTCCTGTTACCTATTGGCTTTGAACATACTGGTCCATGGAGCTTTAGACATAGCTCCTGCTAGCGTTTTATAATCTAGTGAAATAAATTTTCAAAATCAATTCAAATCACACTTATGTTTTTTACTGCAGAAAGTTCTTTATGAGGCCGGAGGAAAAGCTTCTCAGCAGGTAAGCCTTCCTATTCCCAGTTTTATTCATAAATTTTTTTGGTGGGTTCTGAGATTTAAAAATTTAAGCGTGAGAACAATATGTAACTTTCGGTAGGAATTAAAAATTTCTAAATCGTGAAGAGAACTTTGAGCACCTCAGCAGTGGGGAATCTGGGGACACATGTTGATTACAAAATCCTAGCTCATTTAAGAATAAAAATCATTTATGGTATCCACCTAGAACCATCCGTACACATAGATCAATCACCAATCAAAATAACCTAATCAATACAAAAAACTCAGCACAAACAATTAAAACCCATCACTAAATCCTTTTCTTCAATTGTCAAAAATAATGTTATTTATAAATTAACTCCAAATGGAAATCAAATTATTTAAGTTATAACACATGTCCAAAGTAATTAAAAATTGCCACAAGTTTATCACCCTTCTGTGAGCCATTTGAAATTTTATATGCAATGCAATATAATATGATCCCATGTGTTTCACCAAAATGCATAAACCAAACAAACACATTGTTTACATACCTTCATGAATGAATTCAACGAAGGCAAAACGACAATCCACAACCTTCGCCGTAATTGGTGTGGAAAATAAATTTAGAACAGATAACAAAATTGTAAATAAAGAGTCTATTCTATCGCTGAGACGGAATAGTGACACACTTTTACCAGCCCACAATTAATGAATAATGCTGCAAGTCTCTTCAGTAACTTATATTCATAAGAAGAAAGATAAATAGTTTCTGGTATCATTTGACTTAACAGAATGAATCTAAGTGTGTGTATACCCTAAACTCTCTTTACCTGATGATCAATGTCAAAAACATAAATTGTCCTCCTAATTACATCTCATCTTTGTGTCATGCTTGTTATGCTATTAATCATCTGCTTCCCATGGCCATAGCCATTTTTCTTCTACATATCAAATGTCATATAAACGCAATCAACAAAACCAAATACTGTACTTAATCCCTATTACTAATGTTAATAAAGCTACATGAAAAAAGAATATAAATGGGAATGTTGCTGCTTTAAAGAAAAAGAAAAAAAGTCGAAGTACTGATCTTCATTCCTCATTTCATTCTTTATATTTCTGCATATTCTTTAACGAAATAGACAATAATCCATAAATAATAATACTCAACAAAAGAAAAAATGGCATAATCATTTGCATTTACCATATACTTCAGGTTCCTCATTATCGTCATCACCATCGCAGTGATCCACTCGGTGTCCATCAGGTTCTTTCTCTCTCTCATCTTCATACACTTCAACCTCACCTGCTTTCACCAAAAATACATCTATGAGAGAGAAATTCCCAAATTCGAATTATAAGAATGGGTTTTTGTTTTTTACAACACTAAATTATTACGTATATTCGTCCAATTAGCAAATGAGTTCAATAAGAGCAAGCATAGCCCATCCAGTGTTCACATTATGCAGTTTGCACGAACAATAACCCATTCATTTCAGGGAATTAGTTAATTGATGCAAAAGAAGTAAAACCCAAATTCATAAAATTTATATAAAATTATGAAGATGGTAATAGAATACCTTCTCAATCGAATTTACAGCATAATAGTACATTCGCAGGCCTTCAAGTAAATCGTGTGTCTTCACGTGACAATCAGAATCATTATCAATGTTTTCATATTCCTCTTGAGGTGACTGCCCTAGTGGGTCAGTCCTAGAACCAAATAACTCAAGCAAGGAAGTGTCTAAAATTTGCAGGGATTTGATGCCGTCATGTTTGGCATCTTTTTGAAATTGGTCAGCAGCACCTAAATAACCTAGAATCGTAATTATAGGGTTGGGAGAAATCAGCAATTATTCATGCCGATGACAAAAAAAAAAAAAAATCCCTAATGAACTGTTAATGACCATCGAGAGATGAATTTTACCTCTGAACTTCCACCATTGATCGAAATTTCTCACCCTATGGAGCAACTTCATACCTATCAATATATAAAGAGAGGGTGAGGCTCTCGACTCCGCCAGCTCCAGTACCTCCGCAACGGTGATTACACCGCCACCTTTTTCTAGGGGCAGCGAGAAGTCTAGCGCTCTCAGCTGAGTTCCATCAACAATCGTTAAGAAACAAACTTTGAATAAAATAAGAAATATTTGAATAAACAATACCTTAATGTCCATATGCATAACAATCTTAGTGAGAGTTAGTTGAAAGTTCTATAAGGAGTTGGCTTGGCTATCACTCAACTTGATCTTAATCATTTCATCCAGCAATTAATGTTCCAAAAAAGTTGTCTGCCTAGTGAATATTTGGATCACCAACAATAGACTGATTTTACTTCAGATTGCAGAAAATTGGAGCCAATGATGGGAGAGAGTAAAATAGGCAAACCTCAAAAATTCTTTCTGCGCTACTTCTCAAACTGAGATAACAATAAAAATTGAAACAACGTTCAGTTTAGGAACCCCATTTCAAAATTAACATTCTAAATCACATTTCAAAATTACAAACAAATCACATTCATAGTTTTTTTCTCAGCTCAAAAATCACAAATCACATATTCTAATAGATCACATATTGACATTTAGACATTCTCAGTTCTACTCAACCTCAAGAGGCTGAAGAATCATAAATGGGGAATAGGGGTCAGGGAAGAAATCAGAAATCACAGAAAGCAAAAATCAAGACAATACAATATCACTTAATCACAAAACTGACATTCAGATTCAACATTCAAAATTTAATAATCAAAAAGCATAACTAAAAAATGTTAAAAAATGAGGTCACAAATGAAATTTGAACAGTTTTTTCAAAGGGGATATGCAAATTCGAAAATAAATAAATACTCTAAATTGTAAATCTACAAAGGGTAAATAATACAAAGTTTAAAAGCAAAGAAAAATGAATTTACTGAAAATAGAAGTGCCATCATTGAGGCAGATGAAGAAATCACTTACCGAATATTCAAATTGCATAGAGGTAAGTCGATACATTTCAGTCAATATGAAATTATTTCAAATTTTGACTTTATCGAAAAAAATATTTATTAGAGATGGAGATTTGGGATGATACTTTTAATTTATTAAAAATGTGAACTTACTACCATCAATTAACCTAATAATTTGGTGTATAAATAAAAGATACCTTCTTAAACAATACTGTATAGTGGTTGTTCACACAAATTCCTTCAGGAAATATGAGGAGAGGATTATCAGCCCTTCAAAATGTTCCCGCGGCCTAAAAAGAAAAATATATGTTTCAAATTTTGTGCTTGCTTGAAAACATGAGCTTCAGAGTTCACCAGCTGGGGCATAAGTATGTATTTCTCTATGTCAACTTTCCACATAAGTGTCCAAAAAGAATACTTTATCAATCAAGGGTAGAAACAGCTAGATGGTACTCTTAATAAAATTATAAGATTCTTGACATTTTAAAGATTCCGCAAATGAAATTCTTTCTGGCTGAATTGGCAGAATTTTTAAAAAATAAATCATGAGAGGGATGATTGTAAATTTGATTGAGAGACATCTTATTGTATTTTGTAGAGGATAATAGCATTTGATTTAGGCGAAGATATTTTATGTAAGCAAAATCCAGATATTGGAAGCAAATCACATAAACGAACAATTGAAACCAAATATTTTTCTCAATAATGGTACATAAATAAGAATCGACATTCAGCACTGCATCGGGATTCAAGGTTCATTACCAGGGTGCTTCATATCTAAGATAGAAAAAGTGATCGGCCAACCACCACCAGAAAGACCGCGCCGTTCAGGGGAACACCTGACCAGAGTTTGGGCAACAATGGTGACCAAAAAAGTTAGTGAAAGTTGGAACGTTTCTTGGTGGGATTCAACTGGGAAGCTATAAAAATGGTGAAGAAAGGTTACCGTCAAAAATGAAAAACCTCTCGAACGCGAACCAACAGTCGGAGAAAAAGATGATAACAGACGCGAACCCTAGCATTGACAAACGGAAGAGACGGAGTCCAGCTGTGAGAAGCAGACTGAGAAGCGACCAGCGACCAGCGAGCTGTCCAGTTCGGCGCCAGTGACGGAGAAGACAGAAGCGGCGCTAGGGTAGGGTTTCTAGAGAAGACAGAATCAGCGCGCTAGCTAGGGTTTCGATAGAGAAATAAATTGAGAAATCTGAGGCGGAATTCTTGTTTAGACAAAATCCAAAAACGACGTCTTATTGCTTGAGCGGGAAAAAATAGCCAAGCACTCTCCCTTTTATATATTAGATAGATATATATATATATATATATATATATATATATATATATATATATATATATATATATATATAAATCTAAATCTAAACTATATAATAAGTATTGTCGTTCTCCTACCAGACCATCTGGTTCCAGACATTCGATGTGGCTAAAATTTTTGAGAAAAAAGGGCCCTCTCCCAAGGCTTACACGTCCAACAAATTTGTAGGAGAAAAAAAAGAACATACACCCCAATTGACAAGACCCAAGCGTGCTCTTACCTATTTCCAATAAAGGAAATGTCACATCTATCTTTATAATAAATTGTTAAAAATTCCAACCCACACCACATTTCATTGTGCACGTTTTTTGTTTTGGTGAAAATTTAACTATTGTGCTCCATTTTCATCTGTCTTCAGGTCCATTTTTCTGGTGCGTTCGTAAATATCTGTTTCTTAATTTTTATTTTTAATTTTTTATTAAAACATGTTTATGTTTTATGTTTCTTAAGTACAATATGTGGTTTGAAAGTGGATTTAGAAATTGTGTAGTTAAAAAATATTTTGGGGAAATGTGGTTTCAAAAAACATGTTTGTGAAATAGAGGCTAAATTTGTTAATGTTTTAAGTTGTGTAAAATGCTTTTACAGTGTATCTGAACTTTGTTAATTTTTTGAATTAATTTATTTGTGTAGTGTTTATATTTTAGGTTTAAATGAACAGAACTAATGAGACCACAATTTTTTGTGTAGTGTTTATATTTTAGTTAAAATCTATAGTAAATTTTAATTAATGAACCACAATTTTTTGTGAAGTTTATAACATGTGTTTTTGTTGATGTTATTTTATATCTTCCTTTTTGTTTTGAAGTTAGATTATATATATTCTCTCTAATTTTTTACCAAGAGAAGTTACTAATTTAATTGATTAATGTTATGATTTAATTTTGAAATGATGACTGCACATGAAATAAATTCGATATATGAGCAAGTGCCGACAAAAATTTTGTAACTGCATATTATGTTGATGTAATAATATTTTTTTTTTAACCAGGAATGGAATATGAGGATGATGATAATGTGTTCGTTCCCCAAGTTTCTCATACTTCAAAACCTAAGATCGGATTAGAGTTTCACTCCCATGAAGATGCACAAAATTTTTACAATCAGTATGCTAGGGAGGCGGGATTTAGTACCAGAGTGGGTAATTGCAAGAAAAAGAAATCAACTAACGAATATATTTGTAAATTATATGTGTGCTCCAAAGAAGGTAAAACAGAAGACACATATCAAATACGACACAAGGATGATGTTGAACGTACAGGAGAAAGAAAATGTGATCAAACGCGGTGCGGGTGTAATGCAAGAATGTCAATAGTAAAGCAACAGACTGGGCAATGTTGGGTTGTCAGTAAATTTATAGAGGAATACAATCATGCTCTTACTACTCCTAGTTGGGTGCACTTGTTGAGATCACATTGTCAGGTAACTGACACTAAGAAGACACTTGTAAATTAGTTTTCAGAGGCGAATATTCCCACATGTCAGCAGGTACGATTGTTGGAGATAAATGCCGGTGGACCATCAGCTGTAGGGTGCGGGTAGAGGGATATTAGAAATCATGAACGAGATTTGCGACAAGAAAAATTGGGTCTTGATGCAGAGGCATTAATCGAGCATTTCATGTTTGAGAAAGAAAAAAATCCAAACTTTTTCTTCGACTACCAAACTGATGAGGAAGATAAATTTGTTCGTTGTTTTTGGGCGGACTGTGACTCAAGGCGGTCATACGCTTATTTTGGTGATGTTGTGGTCTTTGACACTACCTACAATACCAACAAATACGCGATGATACTTGCGCCTTTTGTGGGTATAAATAACCATTGGAAAACAGTATTGTTTGGATGTTGCCTACTCAGTGATGAGACTACTGAATCATTTGTTTGGTTATTTTCGAAGTTTCTTGAAGCTATGTCAAACCATGTTCCTCCACGTGTAATTATTATTGATCAGGATGTTGCAATAGCAAAAGATATCTCAATGGTATTGCCATTAACTTTCCCTCGATTTTGTTTGTGGCACATATTGAATAAGTTTCCAGAGAAAATGAATGTTATGCATTACACACAACATTATCACACGTTGGTGACCATAGTAAGGAATTCTGAGATGCCCGAGGAGTTTGATGGGCGTTGGATTGCTGCGGTTGATTCTTGTGAATTAAGAAGCAACGAATGGTTGATGCAGATGTTCAACATAAGAAGCAGATGGGTGCCAGCATATGTGAAGCATGTGTTTGCTGCGAGGATGTCTAGCAGCCAAAGAGCTGAGAGCAGTCACTCGTTCTTTAAAAAAATATGTAAGTCGCAATAACACTTTACTGATTTTATAACAAGATTCAATAGGGCACTAGTACATCAACGTCACGAAGAGTTAGTAACCAACCATGTTGACATGAATGAGAAGCCAAGACTGACAACAAATCACCCGATGGAGCATCAGATGGTTCAGGTATACACCAAAAAGATATTTCTGTTATTTCCAAAGGACCTTGAAGAGAGTAATTTCTACACATGTTCAAAAACTGCTACTTTTGGAGATAGTAAGTTGTACGTAGTCCAGCGATTTGAAGTAGGAAAAACGTTTGATCGTCAACGACAATTAAACTATTCAACATCTAATGACTTCATCACATGTAGTTGTCGGACGTTTGAGTACGAGGGATACCCTTGTCGACATCTAATTTCATTCCTGAAGAAAAAGCAAGTGGTCACATTTCCAGAAAAATACATCCTGCCAAGATGGACTAAGAATGCCAAACTAGCTCCCGTATTTCATATGGGCATGAAGGTGGTTCAAGTCAATCATGGATGTCAAGACACGGACTACTGGCACATTCGGCTTCTGAGTTTGTCGACATGGGATCGCTTACTGATGAGCGGAGTACCTTCCTCCTTGATGAATTTAAAAACTTGAAACTCAGGGTTAGTGACTTAACTGATGAAGGGAGTGCTGGCATCAGCAGAACTAGAAGTCGGAGTTGCGAGGACACACCGGTGATTTTCGATCCTAACCCAGTAAGAGCAAAGGGATGTGAGAAGAGAATAAAATTGAGAAAAGAAAAAGCGATAGCACAGCCCACGAGACAATACAATGTTTTTGGTTTATGTGGCCACGAAAAAAGAACATGCCCAATATTAGTCAACAAGTTCGTGGCAACATTTTTATAAACAAGATTTGATTACTTCTGATTATTTCTTATTCACTATTTTAATACTAGATCCATTTTCAGATCCAATTCGATTGATGAATCTTATCACCCTCAATACCACTATGAAGCTTATCAACCTCAATTCTCATATGACAACACTCAAGATGATATGCTCACAAGCATTCATAATAGCAACTTCGGGTTTGCACCTACATACTATGACGATCAAGCCAAATAAAATTATATTGTCTGTTAAGTTCCTTTTAGTTGGCTTGTGTTAACACGATGGTGATTGTATTTTTCAATGATTCTTCAAGAATCTATGTAGTTTTAGTTGTGGTGTGTTTGCATCGAATGCGTTATAATCTATGTTTGGTATTAGCGTGGTTTTTCAGAATTTTTGATCCAAAATAATTTGAACTAATAATAATATACAACTACAAATTGCAGGATACATGCATGTCGTACATAAGTTTAAATAGAATATCAAATACTATTACTCTACATACATAAGTTTATAGAGAATTTCTACATTGTATTACAAGATAGTCATGGAGACATCGTAGTATCATCGAACAGGGGAATGAGCCCCACACATTTCCTTCCTACACAAAACATGTACATATAATAGATTAGAGGGGAAAAACGTGTTTTTAAAAGAGAATAAATAAATATTGACACATGCCATGAATACGTACCGCAAACTCGAAGTGTTTCCAAACGTGTTGCATAGATCTTTAGCAACGGCATATACTTAGCAACGACTTTACTAATTTCAATATAGAGGCTCAAACAAGATTTATTCATCATAGCCCCGCATGAGAAAGTCGAAACATTTAGAAGCTCAGATATATTTATGTAATCATCGGCCAACACGAAACCAAATCGCCATGGCTGTAAGTCACTGGTTGCAAGAAAATTCTTGCCATCCAGGTTGCCCCGCCAAGATACGACATGAATTCGTATTTAACCATTACAGCAAAATATTTACCTAACACACAGGTGTATCATCACAGCCCCAAAGAATGGATCTGCACACACTACCGTTCCCCTGCCTTATTTGTTCATTATCATCATCATCCCACCAACAATTCAACAGTATATGCCAAAAACAAGTGAAGCAGCAATTATATACAAGAAAAAAAAATTATTTCAACATGGTTTCGAGCAATATAGATCAATTATTAAACTAAAAAAATATCATTTAGTACCCATCACAGCAACATACGAGTGCCCAAAAAAAGGTTAAGATTACTTGGAAAAAATATCATTCAGTGCCCAAATAAAGGTTAAGATTTGAGCAATTAATTGAAAAAATCGTTAATCACATACCAATTTACTAGGAGGCGTACTTCAGGTCACGATGTCGAAGAAATCGAACCCACCCCACGTTGGAGAAACCGCAGCCAACTCACACCACACCACACACAACAACATCAACTCAATTAGCGGTGGAATCCTGGCGGGGGGTACCTGCGAAATGTGGGTTTTGCTTCAGATGGGTAAGAGCGGTTGGGGTCTGTCCATTGGGAGTGGGGGTTAAGATGGGTTGGGAGATGGCCCTTTTTTCTCAGAAATTTTAGCCACATCGGATGTCTAGCTCCAGCATGGAACCAGACGGTCTGGTAGGAGAATAGCAATGATATAATAAGAGTAGAAGAGGATTTACTGTTCAATTTCGACCAAAATGCACCGTTTTGGACACATTACAGAAACCGTACAATAACCATGCTTTCTCATTCACTTCGACACTTCTTCTCCTCCTTTACAGAAACCATATCCATACATTTCCCTACACCTTCTTCCTCTAGATCCCCTTTTCTTTCTCTTTACAGAAACCGTACAATACCCATGCTTTCTCAGTCACTTCAACACGCCTTCTTCTCCTTTACAGAAACCATAGCCATACATTTCCCTTCACCTTCTCCCGTACACACAAAATTTCAAGATCCCATTGTCTTTCTCTGAAATGGGTCTTCTTAGGTGCAAACGAGTTGTATTATCTGCCCGTCATAGTGTGTTCATGCCTCTCTCGTTGTATATTGCTTCGATTTGTATGCAAAAAGACGTTATTGGGTAATCTTCGAACACAAAATCAATTTCTGCCTTTCATTTTTGGGCGTTGTGATCTCGTGATGATAATGTTAATTTTAATTTTAATTTAGTTTTAGTCTTTTATATTTCTCCTCTTGTACTGAAGTATCTTTAATTGGAAGTTGTTTTCTATAATTATTAGTTTTTTATGCTTGTAAAGTTTCGACGATTTTGGCCATTTTGATATTAGGTCGGATGTCTATATCCACGACCTTGTTGATAAGACTTCCAAGCTGGAGGAAAAGTATCGTGCTTCCTTGTTGGTAAGACTTCTGAAAGCTCAACTAATTTTTTTTTTTTTTTGAGATTTCCATTTCGTGAATAACTTTATATATCTTATTAATTAAGCCATTGATGGATGCTCCAGGAAGATTTCTCTTTGAATAGTGTTTAGTTTTTTGGCATATATTTAAGTACCTATTGTGGTGAGTTCAGTTCCTATTTCTTGTTTGCTGCATTTGTTGGTTGGAAGTAAACTAAGTTTCTGCATTTTAGGAACAAACTTGCAAAAATGCAGATGAATGAAATTTGTTCTTGGACTCAATGAATAAAACTTGCATTCATTTGCTAGAATTAGACAAGTTTCTTGTAAATCTTTGTTTCTCACAGATGCATAAGCCATTTAGTTTTTAGGATAAAGGGATATATTTCTAAATTATACATAATAACCTTATTAGTGGCTTTGGGACAATTTTCAGAGCTTAACTGTTCCACTGTTGCCATTTTAGTCAACTATTGTATGCATACATGAATAAGGGGTGTCACTTTATTGCTATGGACCATCTACTGATTAAATTATATCAATAAACTTAAATTCGTGACAATGGCTTTTTAGCAAATGATGATATTTCATTGACCATGTTATAATCCTTCCATTGTATATGAATATGTAAATTCACACATTTGAACGTAGAATGTAAAGATTTTTCTATCCTCAGATTTGTTGCAGGAATTCAAGCATGTAACCGTAGTTTTATTTAAGTATGATTTGATGTCCAATTAAATCTATGATAATTTTTTTTTTACAAAGAATGTATCATTTCAAAATTAGGTTGCACTATTTTTCATGCAGTGAGCCAGTGAAATTCACTTCCCTTCACATTTCTTATTATGAACATTTGTTGTGTTATATTTGAAAATTTATATGTCAAATCTCGTGTCTAACAGTTTGTCAAAATTCCACACTTATTATGAAGAAAGATTGTGACCTGAAACTTCATATGGAAGAACCTTCACTAAATATTTATGTGAGCCAGTAAGTGATATAAATACATCTCCTATGTTTCAGTGCTATGTTATCTTCCAGAGATCTGGTCATGAAGATTAATTTAGACCGCTGTATTTTATTATTTCATTGGCCATAACTTAAAAGTATAGTGTTAATATAAAGATACATGTTTGTTTGAATGTCTATACTGTATGGACCTATTTTTTCTTTTTAGTTTAAATGATTATGTTCTTTGTTAAATTTATCTCTTCGAATTATTTTTTGTTTGGCAGGGTACTAACGGGATCAATTAATGCAGTATCTATAGGGTTGAACCATGACCTCAACAAAAATATAAGCTATATTTCAATGAACTCAAGATGTCATTATAAATCTATAATGGGATCAATTAATGCAGTATCTATAGGGTTGAACCATGACCTCAACAAAAATATAAGCTATATTTCAATGAACTCAAGATGTCATTATAAATCTTGTTCTGCCTCTCCATCATTTTTTATGCTAAACTGGAATGCCAACTTAATAGAATATTTTTCAACCACTTCATAGTATTTTAATTCTGGCAGATTCGTTCTTCTTTCTAACATGTGTTACTACAACACCACAGTAAATGTAAGATTATTTTTTCTTTGAATGACTTTCTATTTCTTTTTCTTTCTTTTCTTATTCTTTTTTAGTTAGATTTTTCTCTAAGGGAAATTTTAACTACCCCTTCTTAATTGGGTTTTAAATATGTTTTTTTTGTTGTTTCTCCATGTACATTTCATGCTCTATATTTGCCAGCATAACATTAACAACATGTTAATCTTTTCTCTTTTTTCTTTTTTCACAAATATGTTTAGTGTAGTGTCCTGCCTTTGAATGTATACATGGATGGTATTCATATGTGCTAATGAAATTGTATTACTTATTTGTATGCATGCACTTAATTATTTTACTTGTGTAATCATCTTAAAAATCTTATTTGCCTTTAAATTTATCTGGTGATTTTGTAGCCAAGAGTTGATGATCTAATGTGCAGGTGGCAAGAAGTCCAGCGGTAAATTCTTATTCTACGAAGCTCCCCTTGGGACACAGCATCAAAGCCTTTCGATCAAATGGTGGCATCAAGAAGTCTCAATCAGCTAATTCCTCCAATGTAAGTTTCTGGTTACAACTATCAGTAGTTTCTTTCTTTGTGAGTATTTTGATTTGTTCCTTTCTCTATTTTTTGAACTTTACAACCCTAACATTTAAACTTGTGATTGTATTGCAGTGTGCTCGCATACCAACCTGACATCCCTAAATTGTCTCCGGATTGATTGATCAAATTTTCCTTTTAATTTCTGTTTGCCTACTCCTTTGCCTTCTTGGGTGTTACAAGAAAAACCATTTTCCTATAAATGATTGTCTGCTTCCGCAATTGGTCAATGCTTCATTTTTTTGTGTGTACAGGAAAAAGATTATAGGTTTAGTAATTCATTTTAAGCTTATTCTTCATTTTTGTGTATGTATACCAAAATGAAGTTTCTCCTTTATATGGTGATACATGAGACTGACTATTACAACCCAAGGGCCGAGGTATTTAGGGAGCTAAGGGGAACTGATTTTGTTTTTTCTTAGATGAGCTTGTGGGATGTGCTCTTTGCAAGCAACGATTTTAGCATCGAAGGCCTCGTACTTTTTGAAAGCTGGAGGCCATTTTGAGATATCAATCAAAGTTTGTGTTATTGCTTCTACGTTTTTAGTAAGAGCAACTTTATTTGCAATTGCCTCGTTTTCTTACTTTTCATTAACAGCTAAAATTTTGAATAGTCAAAAGGTTGAGGTTTCATCGTCCCTTACAACCTTTGCAACATACAAATACTACAACCCAAGAATTTTGAATGGTCGGGTTGTACTTTAAGACAATAATATTAAGTCAACCCAACACGTTAATAAAATCATTGAAATGACAAATTTCGTGCATAGCACGAGACAAAGACTAGTATATACACAAAATTGATCCCATCTTCATGATGTGGAGGGGATCAATTCTCGCCCCCCTTGTTTGGTATAAAGTATAATTTAGGCTCTGTTTGTTAAATTTTTTCTGTTTAAAAATATATTGTTTATGTTTTCTAATTAAAATATATGGTTGAAAAGTTGAGAGAAAAACTGTGTGGTTAAAAAGTGGTTTGGAGAATTTGGATATTAACATGTTTACCAAACAGAGTCCTAAATTTTAATCTAGGTCAAATTCAAGAATTAATATCAATCATATATATATTTTATAGGATCCACAATTTTTAACCATATATTTCATCAATTTCTATCAAAATAATCCCCACCAAACAAGGGCTCAAAATAAATTAGGAAGAACCCTAAGGTTGCGTTCTTTTTATGTTTTTATTTTCAAAAATGTTTTCTATTTTTATTGTCAGTGTTATTTTAAAAATTGCTGTAAACGCGTTTGGTTTGTTATTTTTGAAAACTGTTTTTGAAAATGAAAAATTGAAAAACATGTTCTGTTTGAAATTTTGTCGAAAACCTTTGTGTGTACTTATAATTATATTGCTTGCGAATAAATTTATAAAATGATATTTTGCGGATTAGGACAACATTCTTGATCACAGAAAATGATATTTTGTTTAGCTATTATGAGTTTCGATTTTCTAAATTTGAAAAGTTAAATCCATTCTTTATTTTTAAAAAGTTAAAACAAAAAGTTTTTTAAAAATTTATTATTATATAGACTCTTTAAAATAAAATAAAAAATATTTTGTATTTCGAAGGTTTTTTATTGGGAAAAATTGTTCTTATTTAGCTAATATCGAGAGTTTTGTGAAAATAAATTTTTTTTAAAAAAAATAATACTAGAAATGAAGTTATAAATAAATAATATTAGAAATGATAATTTGTAAAAGGAAAAAAAATGGTGTTGTCTGAATTTTTTTAAAAAAAGTGAAACGCGCGCTTTCCATGTTTTTGAATTTGTAAAGAAAACCCGAAAAATGTCAAAACTACGTTTTTTTTTTCTTTATAAAATCTATTTTCTGTTTTCATTTTCAAAAACACTGCAACAGAACACATTTTCTGTATTTTTGAAAACAGTAAACAGTTGGAAAACGACAAGGAGAACGCATCCTAATTTTCCTTGCGGATTTGCAATTTTTTGAATTCCAATTAAGGAGGGAAACAATAAAAGAAAATAAATCAAATGAAATAGAATAGAATACAATGAAAAGAAAATATTTGGGCCTATATCACAAATCTATACATATATAATAATAGAAAAATCGTCACCATTTTATTCACATAGTTTTTCGCCCATTTCCACATGCCATTTTAGAAAATTTCTTATTTTTATCAATTTATTTTATTACATGAATTAGGAAATTTCAATTAATGCATGTAATAAATGATTTATAGATTTGTGAAAAAAATATATATAAAAGTCAACTTATAGAGTTTTTTTCTTTTGATAATTATTACATTATTTTGAAGTCGAAAAATATGTAATATGAGTGTCAATCCAAGATTTCAATAAGAAATTTAATACAAACTAAGAAATGAGAGCAAGCTCTAAATCTGTCATTCATAAAATCATTTTAAATACTAAATGTAAAAGTTTTACTTATACTTTTTACAACATCCAATATTTTTAATTTATTTAATTTAATCTATATGTATATAATAATAGAATAATCGTCACCATTTTACGCACATAGTTTCTCGCTCATTTTCACCTACCATTTCGGGTAATTTATTTTTTTATCAATTTATATTAATACATGAATTAGGAAAATTCAATTAATGTATGTAATAAATTATTCATGGATTTGTGAAAAAAATATCTTTAAAAGTCAAATTATAGATTATTTTTTTCTCTTGATGAATATTGCATTAATTTGAAGTCAAAAAATATGTAATATATATGTGTAAAATCTAAGATCTCAACAAAAATTTTAATACAAACTAAGAAATAAGAGCAAACTTTAAACATATTATTTGTAAAATCGTTTTAAATACTAAATATAAAAATTTTACTTATACTATTTACTTTTTCCTACATCCAATCTTTTTAATTTATCTCATTTAAGTCCTAAAATGATACATATCATTTCTTACATAAATTAAATTTGACCTAAATGATTAATTTTGAATCTTTTTCTTATCAAAATAAAAGAAATAATAGATATTCAGTCTTTCGAAATAAATTGAATTAAATCATTTAATTTTCTACAACTTTAGGTTCCGATAAACATGCTAGATCAATTTGTAAAATAGAAGGCTCTGTTCTCTTTACTGTTTTGAGGTCGTTTTCTGTTTTTATTTTTGAAAACGCTAAAAACGCGTTCTCTTTACCATTTTCGAAAACACATTTTGGAAAACGAAAAAAAAAATTTGTACACAAAACGTAAAATGTCCAAAACCTTGTTTTGAGCGTTTTGTGTGTATTTCGATAAAAAATGTCCAAACGTGGAAAACGCGTTTTGGGAAAAAAAAATTTTTTAAAGAATTATCTTAGTTTGGAACTAAGTTTAATATAAAGTTTTTATTTTTTATTATTTTTTTTAGAATTATCATAGTTTGGAACCAAGCCTAAATAAAGATTTTTTTTTTTTGGAGAATTATCTTAACTTGGAACTAAACTTAAATAAAGTTTTATTGAAGTCAATATCAACATTACAAAAAAAAATTAAGTGAGAATTCTTGTTATATTTCAAAAAATGCACTTATAAATGGACTCTGGTGATTTTGAAAGAACTTGCATTTTCTGAATTTTAATAGAACTAGAGCTTTCTCAAATCCCGAATCTGACCAAGCTGTATTAATATAGACTCTTAATGCTCATATTAGTGTGTTGCATGTAACCATGTTTTCAGTGTATTGTGAAATGAAATTTGAGTTTTAGTCAGTAGTATTCTGCAAACAAATTAATTAAAAATAGTTTAATTTTCTGCAAATTTTCAAATAGAACGTGTTTTCCAACTTTTCATTTTCAAAAACAGTTTTCAGAAATGACAAACCAAACGCGTTTTCAGCAAATTTGAAAACAAAAATGAAAATAGGAAATACAAAACATTTTTGAAAATGAAAATACAAAATAAAATAAAAATAGAACGCCACCGAAGGTTTTAGCAAAATCATTATATTTAAAAATAGAATATGGTCAATATATTTATTCAGCATGCACAAAAATATTATGTGCAATTGTGAAAAATGAGTTTTAAAGAATGTGTGGTTGAGAATGAATATTGAAAAAAATTATTTTCGAAGAATCAATTTTATATGAATAAGTGATAAAATCTTATATTTTGTGAGTTTATCTCATTTATAAATTGAGATGTATAGATGACTTTTTTGTATATAAAGTTAATTATATTTATAATATTCATTCAATAAAATTTAATTAAAATTTATATTTATATTTCATATTTTTTATTTGTTACATTCGTTTAAATATAGGATTGCATATAAGTTTGTCACATGTAAGTTTAACAAATTGCAACATTTAATTTAAGTTTGAGCAATTTTTTATTTTTTAAATTATTTGGTAAATTTTATTTGTAATGTATTTGCTTTTTTACATGTAATGAAATGAAATGAAATATTTATTTAATATATTTTAATATCAATTATTGCATTAAGATAATTAGTACAAATTTTTATACAGCTATAGAGGGAGTTGATAAATTAATTATGTAAATGTCTATTAGTCTCTTTATTTCATTTTACGATTTAAAAATTGCAAACATTTCAATTTTTAGAATTCAAAATATCGTAAGCTCAATTTCAATCATCAAATCAAAATTGTAAAATATAAAATAAGTTATATGTTCATATCTTATTCTTCTCCTACATAGACAAAGAAAACTAGAGAATGAACAATTAGCTATTAAAAAAATATGCAAGTCGTAATTTTATATTTTACTTTTTTGAATAATTTCCATTATATATAAATGCATAATTTATATCGAATGTTATAATTTTACAATTTATTCAATAAATAATTGTCAATTTTAAAACTTTTATTATTATCGACCTAATTTACAAACCCTAAAGCGGCGCTGCGGACGCTCTATCATATAACTGACCCTCTCTCTATATATAAGACGCTTATTCTCTACTCTCTGGATAAAAAAAAGAAAATCTAGCAGCCGAGGAATCCATTGTTAAACCCTAAATAAAAACTTAGGGTTTTGTTATAAAGTCTCATATCTTCACATCCCTACACTATTCAATGGGAAAATCAGCAAAGAAATCAGCTTCCAAGGTAGATATTGTTAGCTTTCGCACGTTTCCTTTTCTATTTTTTTTATTTTTTATTTTTTATTTTTCATTTTTTTATGATTGATTTTGTGATTTGCAGGTAGATGCACCTCCTGCTGTTGTTGCTCCCACTAAACCGATGAAGAAAGGTTAAATTTGTTATTACTGTTTGATTTTCACTACGAAGAATTACTGATTTTACGTCTGTATATGTTTTTGAATCGATAGGTAAGAGAGAAGCTGAGAATGCTATAGAGAAGCAACTAGTGAGTGCCAAGAAGCAGAAGAAGGACGTGGAAGTGGAGAAGAAGAATGAGGCCAAGGCTCAGAAGAAGAATGCCAAAAAGAAAGTGGAGACTTCTTCTGAAGAAGACTCTTCCTCTGAAGAAGAGCTCAAGGTTTGGTTGCCTTCTATTCGAATTATTATTATTTGCAATTTTTTCTGCTTCTAAATCATATGTTAGTCTGTCTTTGTGATAAATTTAATTATTCTGACTATAAGATGCGTACTTTGTTTTATACCTTTGCTCTATTAAACTTCACGTTTGTGGTTAGTGGGAAGCTTTATAAAAAAATTATCCTTTATCAAATTTTGTGAATTTTATATGCCTATATCGTAAATAGTTAGTACTTTGACAAATTCAATTATGAAAATCATTTTCTTCACTTGGGTAGTTATGTTTTTAAATCTATGAATTTTTATTCATTCTGGTTTCTGGAAAGATATTAAAGAATGTTATTTGTTATTTTTTTTCTCCTTATTATTCCTCTGCTTTCAAAGCCTTTCTGTTATTTGTATGTGCCTTGATTAACCTGACTATAAAATGTAGACTTATTTTATTTGCCTTTGTGACCGGAATCAGGGATGCTTATTAAAAAAATTTAATCTTCATCAAATCTGTGAATCTAGGTCTATATTATAAATTGTTAGCTCTTGGATATTCAATTACAGAAGCATTATCCTGTCTTATGTTTTAAATGAATTTGTTTCATGTAAGTTTCTGTTGATGTTTATGCTTTGTAAATTATTAGGTTAAGGTACCAGCTAAGAAGGGAGCAGCAGTAGTCAAGCCACCAGTGAAAGAATCTAGTAGTTCTGAAGAAGAATCATCTTCTGATGATGTGAGTGTTGCTTTCTGCTTATATATCTTACTTCCATGTATGGTCATGTTTTCACCTGTACAACATTTGCAGGAGCCTGTTAAAGGAAAAGTTGCTGCTAGAAACGGTGTGTTCAAGAATAGCAAACAATCTAGCAGTTCAGATGATAGTGATTCTGATGAGGATGAAGTAAGATTCATAATGTAATTTTTCTAGTTATTTCATTTCTTATTGCTATTGTCTTGATATGTCTTTGTGTCATTGTTTGTTGTCTCATACAGGTTCCTAAAACAAAGCTACCTGCTGCTAAGAATGGAACTGTACAGTCTGAATCGGATGATGAAAGTAGTGATTCAGAAGAGGATGCTGCTGATATACCTAAGAAGCCTTCAGCTGCATCTAAGAGCAGCATTGTTGCCGTTACCAAGAAGAAAGAGTCCGACTCTGATGAGTCAAGTGAGGATTCTGATTCCGAAGATGAGGATGTTGTAGCAACCAAGAAAGTTCCTGCTACTGTAACTAAAAAGGCCCCTGTTGCAGCTTCAAAGAAGAAAGATGAGTCGAGCAGTGATGATGATAGTTCAGAAGAAGATGTTCCTGCAGCTAAAAGTGTCTCCGTGCCCGCTACAAAGAAGAAAGATGATTCCAGTGAGGAATCTGAATCTGACAGTTCTGAGGAAAGTGATGATGAACAACCTGAAAAGAAAAAGCAGAAAGTTCCAGTACGTGATCAATTTAAACCCTTGTACTCTCATGGCTGAATTTTCATCTGTCATTGTTAGTGATATGAAAATTTAATATCTTTTCAGATCTCTGCAACTCCAAATGCTGTTAAACATAGCGTAAAAGCTACAGAAGAGGATGATAGTAGCAGTGAAGAGGAAAGTTCTGATGATGATGATGAGCCATCAAAAATGCAAGGGTTGAAGAAGGTACAATTCATAAAATATATTTTGGTCTAATACATAAAATTCTAGGTTCAGACTGCTCATTCTTTTAATTGCCGCTGGCAGTCTATTCCTGCCTCTAAGGATACCAGTTCAGAGGAAGAGACTTCGGAGGAAGAAGAGTCTTCTGAGGAAGAAGAGGAGAAACCTTCCATAACTCCAAAGAAAAAGGTTGAAGATATTTCCACTTACTGGAATGGTCCAGCAACATGATTTTTCTCATTTTCCTTGTCTTTGGCAAGATGTTATGCTGTGTGGAATTTTTTTTGATCTTCTCTCTCTTTTATTGATGAGACGATACATGAATAAACTAGTTGTTATACAATCTGGTCGAGCATACTTAAGCATGCAGTTTTGGCTGTACATATTAATCCACATGCTGCTTGCCAAATACCTGGAAATTCTGATCTTTATCCTTTTCTACATTCATTTCCTTACACTTGAATTTCTTGATGAAATAGGTTGCTGATGTGAAAATGACTGGTCTTGCACCAACAAAGGAGACTGTGAGTAGTTTTTCTTCACTTGACTCGTGTGCGTGCTTGCTTGCTTTTATGTAAATGAATCACGTTTCCTCTGGACCAATTAAGAGCATTATTTTGGGATTTCAATCCTTCTGATAATATAATATGTTTTTATTTAACATCGTGTATGTTGTTGAATGTTTATACCAGTGAAAATACAAAAAGCATTAGGTCTGAAATTTCTCGACAATACCGTATGGGATATAGAATTTTTGGAAGTCGGATTAACTTTCTGAAATAAAGATGAAAGGGATCCCAATTTCTACAAATGAGTTTTTTTAGACTGAGAAATATGTAATTAGAGAAAATGATTCACTTTGGGGAAGTTGTATCCTTGTGTTTTCTAAAATAGTGGCTATTCAAAATTTGCAGCCCAAGACCCCCGCTACTCCTACAGCGCAACCCACGGGCTCTAAAACTCTATTTGTAGGGAATCTTTCCTACTCTGTTGAGCAGGCTGATGTGTAAGTATTATTAGCCTTCAAGATTTTGCCTTTATGTTAAATTGGTTTATAATTTTTTAACATTTGTAAAACATTACAGTGAAAACTTTTTCAAAGATGCTGGTGAAGTTGTCGACGTTCGCTTTGCCATGTCCGAAGATAACTCATTTAGGGGCTTTGGCCATGTTGAGTTTGCTACTTCAGAAGCAGCACAGAAGGTACCTTTTTTCTTTTTCTGCACATCATGCCTTGTCCAACTTTTAAGAGATTAATTAGTTGTATATTAATCTGCAGGCCCTCCGTGAATTTAATGGTAAAGATCTGCTCGGTCGTCCTGTGAAACTAGATTTGGCTAAAGAAAGGGGATCCTACACTCCAAATAGTGGGTGTGTCTGCTATCTACTTTTTGTATGATTACATGGTCTCAGTTCTATATTATTGTATTATGATATATTTCTAATTTTAGTGGCAACGAGACGAACTCTTACCAGAAGGGAGGGAGAACTCAAGGGCAAACAATATTTGTTCGTGGTTTTGATAAATATGATGGTGAAGACAAGGCATGTTGTGTTGCACATTCATTTTATTTTTATTTCTCCATTATGTCAGATGAATTTTTATAATATCCTCTATTGGTGAATGTTGTTCTGAATCTGAACATCCAAATTGCAGATTAGAAGTGCTCTGGAAGATCATTTTGGTTCCTGCGGTGAAATGACAAGAGTTTCCATTCCAAAAGATCAAGATGGTGGCGTTAAAGGGTTTGTATTTTGTTTGTCTTAAATCGTGATTCAGCTCAAATGTTTACGTTAAAATATCACTATATATTTAATGACACTGGACTTTGGGATTCGTGTCTTCTATGCTACTTTTTTATTCCAATGACCAATTCATTACTGTTCCTGTCTCAGAATAGCCTATATTGATTTTAAGGAGAGTGCTGCCTTCAACAAAGCTATGGAACTTGATGGATCTGAATTCGGGGACAGTGCCTTGTCAGTAGAAGAGGCTAAGCCTAGAGGTGATAGTGCTGGTGGTGGAAGAGGTGGCAGGGACAGTGGTGGTCGTTTTGGAGGCCGGCGTGGTGGCAGGGACAGCAGTGGTGGCGGTCGCTTTGGAGGTGGACGCAGTGGTGGCGGTCGCTTTGGAGGTGGTAGTCGAGGAGGTGGTGGTCGCTTTGGAGGTGGAGGAAGAGGACGTGGAACTCCTGGGAAGCCAAGCATGTTTGCTGCTGGTATGTACTTCCGGTTCAGTTCTAATATACACTTCACTAAACTAAATATTTTTCTGTAGTATTTCTTGAACTTAAAAAATTATGTATGTATGTATATATATATATATATTGTCGTCTCGGGTAACCACTCTCATCTGGAGTGATCATCAGTCATTATCCTATGAAAAAAATTGATTTCTGGTTTCATTATGCAATGTGGCAGTGCACATAGCCTGATGATGATCATTGCTCAAGATGAATACATCTTTCCAAATAGTCCTAGAATATTTGAAGATGAGCAATTTTTGTTTAAATTTCCTATTTTTTAGCATATCCTCGGATTGATGTGAAAGTCTTAATTGGTAACAAGGTTATTTATTTGTGTAAATGTAAAATTTAGTTTCATGTCTTGACAGTTTTGCATTTGATGTTTATAGGTGCGGGGAAGAAGACCACATTTGGTGACGATTAGGAATACATGACTCGACGGAGGGTTCCTTAACATCCCTCAATATGAGTCATAAATCTGTGTTCTTATCAAACATTTTCTGTAACTGCCGTAGTATTTTCTTATTTTGAAGATGTTAAAGAGGATTCACATTTATGCCTATGTTTTTTTAATATATTTAATTAAATTCAGATAAGTTTTGGAAGGAGGCCTTTTTAGAACTTCATTTTGATGTTAGAGGCTTTGTCGTGGGGCATATCCCTTCAAAAATCGAAGGGAATTCTGTTTTTATGTCGAATGAAATTGTTTTCTGTTTAAATTTTTGTTATAAGATGCCCTTTCCCTCTTTGAATGGACGTCTTGTTACTAAAATATACACGTCCTCCCTCTTGGCAAAGATGACAGGAAAATTTGTTGTAAACATTGACTGACGTCTTCATATAAATTCGTGCAGGAGGAGAAATTGGACTTTGAAAAGAAAATTTTATCTTTGAAAGAATATGATCCAAGCCCTTTTGATATCTATTATGCATTTGCAAATATGCCATATGCGTCCAAGTGTGTACGCCCTGGAATTGTAACAGATATTATTCTTAATATATCAATTTTGATTAGGAAAAATAGATATCATTGATCATTTGCGTAGCGTATTGTCCAACAAATTAAAAAACTAGGGCATTGCTAGGGTACCCCGCTCCAATGTGAGGGGGCGGGACACCCAGTGGGGTGTTTAGTATTTTCCAAAAAATTAATGATCCAAGAATATGAACTTTCTACTTTTAATCATCACGGATTGAATTATAATCAAATTGTTGTAGATTTGTTATTGGTGTCAATAATTGATGATTACACAATTTGAACAATCTCGAATTTACCTAAAATAAAAAATGGAAAAAGAATCCTTAATTCAAAATAAAAATTATTCCATCGTATTTTATTTATTTATTTATTTATTTTTTTTTTTTAACAAGTAAACCCCACCCAAATTCAAGAGACTCGAAAAGAATGAGATTTTTTGCCATGGTTGTAGGAAGTCTATTAACTTCTTGTCAGACTGCCTATCAAAGTGACGATGCCCAATATGTGGGTTGGGATTCGTGGAATGTACGGAGGTGGAGAAGAATAATGCAAATATAGGCTGGTTGTTCTTATGTTGTAGTAGTGTGTGTGGATTTGCTTATTGGAACGATGTTTCGGGGGAAAAATCGCTGCAATTTGAAGGTGAGCCTAGTGGAGATTGAGTTGAGGTGTTCGTGTTTGGGTAAATCTACCCAAAAAGACCCGATTGAAGAGTATGTTCAAGACATTTGCTCAAAGGAAAAAGATCTACGGAAGAACACGAAAGGGAATAGAAACGTGAATGTGTTCCAACAATGTAATGGGAGAAAAAACCGGTGTTCTTTTTACATTTTGTGATAGACTCTAAATTATGTTTATTTTATATTATGTCGAAATGGTTAACATGCTACTTTAATTATATGGTTCTTGTTTGCTTTAAATTTCAGACGGAGTAGGCGATTGTTAATTACAATCTTTTCTGTTTTATATCATCAAGACATGGTTCAATGGACATCAATTAACTTGATTTTGTCTTATCATTCAGCTCGTTATTGATAGCAACATTTATAGCAGCAAATGCTGTGAACTAAACAAAAAAAGCATACAAGATTCTGTTGAATAACGACACCACAGAAGCTTCACTTGTAGTCAGTCTATCATAAGAATTGCATGTAGGCAGGAGTGACAGAAATTGTTCAGTGTGTGATGGGGTGCAACAGAGTAAAGTTGGGTGGCCATTGAGAAGCATTGTGAAGTAGAGTAGGTAAATCGTGACACTGGACAAAATACAGTGGATGTCCAAACACTTAATTCGAGTATCGTGATCATGGGCTTCTCCCGGATCTCTATTTGGGTCCAACTTCATAATGATTTTCTGATCTTGGAGAATGAAGAATGTGATCGTCAATGAGGAGAGGCTATTGGAGTAGTGGAGGCTGTAGATCTTGATTCCTCGGTTTGAATGGATATCATTAAGCCTCTCAAGTAGGGGAGTGCGGGTCCTTACTGTTGCAAACCGAATAGAAACCAATTTCTTGCTAAGGTACGAGAGGCTTCTGAAATTCCGTGTTGGGTGCGGCGTGATTGGACATTGCCTAGTGGAATACTCATTTGAGGGAACTCAAGCTCCGGGCTTCGTAGTATGGAGAAAGGCTGCTTCCCAGCCTTTGGGAATGTCTCGAGAATACGAGATATGCAAGGGGGAAGTGAAGTTGTCCAATAGCAGAAGGGCAAGATGATTATTTGGCAGAAGGGCAAGATGAGCTCTGTGGCGGTAATGGAAGAGGTGGCCGCAGCAGCCGTGAGAGAGAGAGAGTAACCATTGGGCTCTATATTCTGGACCAAAATTGTTGCAAAAAAGGGTTCATTGTGCTGCTCTTGGGAACATATCCCACAAGGTGAAACTGGAATGATGCAAGTGAAGCCTGTTAATGAAGTTACAATTACTAGTAACCAAAGTTTCCACATTGCCCAAATTAAGAGTAGCTGCTCCTCTGATTTGTCTGCTGCTTAGTAACCCAGGCAGCTTACAGGCCAATATGATAAGTGTCCTTTGCACTATTTAACATAACACCAAAAATTATATTTGCTTGCTCAAAATGCGCACATGCTCGGCTAAAAGTTTAAATCGCAGTATATACTAACAGGATGATACTAGGAGGAAAAATAATTGGTTTACATTCACAAAATATATATATATATAAATTAATGTAAATATAGCTTAAGACAACCACATATCCGAACATAGGGGCCGACAAGGCAAAAATTATTTACACTTCTTCAACATGGAAACAAAATATTAAAATTAAGAAAACAAATGTCAACAAACATGTAGAATAAGACAAAGCACGAATTTACAAAACTGTGTTGATATGAAGTGCTTTGAGTAATGAAGTAGCCATTTGTTTTACCAGAACTTGACCACCAGAACTCTGCCCATCTCTTCGCTCCTCGATCAAATTTTGAAGCTTCTGAGGCAAATCATTCTCCACGATCAGTTGCTTTGGACGAGGATGGTGCTCATAAACAGCCTGACAAACAAACACCCACATATTCAATTATCAAAAGCAATGTGTTTGGAGTACCCAAATTTATAGCATTTTACTTGATTCAACAACAGATAACGATCATAACATGCTATTAAATTTCCATAGAATTGTACTATTAACTTCCATAACCGTCAATTGCTAGAGAACTACCGGGACCCAACTATATAATTCATTGAGCTTACAATAATAAACTAAATTAAGCCCCTGTTGGTGAGTGATTAAAAACAGGATTTTAATCCAAGTCAAAGTCAACATTTAATTTTAACCACACATTTAATGACTCCAACAGCTTTTCAACAACACATTTCATCAACTTCTATCAAAATCTACCAAAAATTTGATTTTAATCCCCACCAAACAAGGGCTAAATAAAAACTTCTCATAGAATCATACAGAACCAATAAATATATCAATATCCAAAGGTCACGTGAGATTAATACCTAGTCTAGCTGAAAACGTGTAATATGAAATACCCTTTGGAGATGGTAAAATGCGCTGGTGAGTAATTTGATGAGTATCCCGTCAAAAACGTATGGACTACTGGCGACAGCTGGTTATGATGCAAATCAGTCATACCAAAGAATGACACACTGTATACAAGTTCTTAAACGTTGCACATTCGAGGTAGAAATAGAAATGTAGAAAACTGGAAAATCATTTCTATTTAGATAAAATTGTCCCAGCTCATTTGTATCAAATCCACGAACATTGACCTAGTTGCATGCTTGGGTAGAAAGACTGATCAGGGAGAAGCACGTATAACAGCTGAAATAGGAGTACCACACTGATCAACTAAAGAGGTCAAATCAGCTGACTGAAGATGAAAGGGGGGTTTCTCAGTTGCTCCCATCAATTCAGCCGAACAGTACCTAAAAGTCTATAAAAATGACTACCACAACTCCCATTGGTAGTTCGACTTTGAGAGTTTTCTGTCATGTTTATAAGGTTCATCCATCTTAGCCATAGGAAGTTCATGAATCTACTAACTTAATCTATCCAAGAAATTTAACATTGTATAACCTGTACTAGGACAATGAGTGAACTATGTAACACGCAACAGATGCAGCAAGAACTAGTCATCTGCTCACCTTAATTAGTTTAAGCAAATTTAAGCGAGCTATAGCATCTGGATGGTCAAGTCTTGAAATTAGCAATGGTGTCAAACCATTAACTGCAAGAGTGGTGTTTATTCGAGATGATTTCCTGCATAATAGTAAGGAAAAAGGAAAAAACAAAGCATCAGTGAGTTCCTCAAATTATAAGTAAAGCAGAATGACTTGCTATTTACAAATTAATTTCCTTTTCCAGCTACAAAATTGCTCCGAAATGGTAAATTAAAAGGTGGTTGTAAAAATTGGACTCCTCTCGACAAATGACTTAATTCTGATATATAGTCATAGAAACTGGTATTCCTTCCCTCGCATGAATGGTAAATCTGTTGTTTTACTTAACAATTTTACGTCTTTTAGTAGAGGGGTATCTATCAATATCTAGATTTTTCAAGCATGTGTTGAAAGTCTTTTCTCTATGAAGAAAATCCAATGACAGTTACTTTAGTTAATTAGTCTCTGCCTATTAAGTGTTGGGATAACTTTGGAGTTCGGAGAAACCAACTTCTAGTTTAGTCTAGTAGTACTTTTTATATTCGTTATGATGTGAACAAGCCTGTAGATTAAAAATCTAAAATGGTCATTTCAATGATTTCACCACAGCATTAGTCTAATTTAAAAGAATCTGCAACCTTCTGAACCTAGACCTGGGTTTAAGGTATGAGGGACGCAGTGCAATGGCTCAAGTTTCTTTTGCATTCTCTCTGGATATGCTATGCTATAATATAAAGCCCTTAACATCTGTAAACTACATGATACACTTCGATTTTGATTTACTCATACCATCAAAACATATGACATGACATGTCCCTATGACAAGAAATAAAAAGAAACAGAAAGCAGACAAACTATTTGTTCATCCATCTATCAAAGCAATGAACAATATTAAGAGTGTTATATTTTCAAGGCCAATACTTCCGCTCAAGTATCCGCCTACAAACTACATCCTTTGCTAAATCTTACAGGAGAGATCCCCACACTTGTCCTGCATAACTGCTTCAGAGACCCATATTTGATTGTGTTGGAAAGTCTGTGATTATGGAAAAATTATAGGGAATATTTGATTGTAAATTATTGGGTAGATATTCTATTTTTAGGAGTATATATTTTTGGTTATTTCTTTCCTTTTCTACTGATTATTTTGTATTATAAATATATTGGTTGGTATTATTGGATATATAGAAAAATAATTCCACAATCTTTGTGTCCCTCAAATTCTATATGGTATCAGAGCCGGACTTGTCCAATCCAGGCCAACCATGACAGAATCCTTCAACAAAGAGTCGGAATTAACAAATAACCTCAAAAACGAAACTGAGTTCATCTCTAGTATGAGTTCAAACGGAGCAGAAAACTCATCCTTTCAACTCACCTTGGAGAAATTAAACGGAAGAAATTATCGTGAATGGGCTCAATCCATAAAATTGGTAATCGATGGCAAAGGTAAATTGGGGTTACTTACCGGAGAAACGAAGAAGCCCGAAGTCACCGACGTCGTCGCCTTGCAAAAATGGAAATCAGAAAATTCATTGGTGACCGCTTGGCTCGTCCATTCCATGAAGCCCACCATCGGGAAGACCTATCTGTTCTTGCCCACTGCAAAGGATGTTTGGGATTCTGTTAAAGAAACTTATTCAGATTCCGAAAATGCCTCCCAAATTTTCGAAATCAAGACTAAATTGTGGAAATTGAAACAAGGAGAAAGGGAAGTCACCGATTATTATATGGAGATGTGCAACCTTTGGCAAGAATTAGATTTGAGCAGTGAAGAAGAATGGGAATGCTCAGCCGACAGTGCAAAATACAAGAAAAAACTCGAAACAGAGAGAGTTTTCGAGTTCTTGGCCGGACTGAACAGCGAGCTCGACGACGTAAGGGGGAGGATTCTTGGCCGGAGACCGCTACCTTCAACGCGTGAAGTCTTCTCTGAAGTGAGAAGAGAAGAAGCTCGCCGACTGGTAATGTTAAAAGGAGACCCAGCTATTGGACCTAAAACCTCAGCACTATTATTTCATAAGCCCACTGGGTCAAATTCACGAGGGCCCGGTTATGACTTTAATAGTCGTGGGTTTAGTCATGAGCCTCGTGGGCCTCAAACTGGATCAGGCCCAAATACAAAAAGGTGCCCCTATTGTGATCACTGTCGCAAACCCGGTCATGACAAGGATACATGTTGGGATATACATGGAAAACCAGCAGATTGGAAACCGAGGCAGGGTAATAAAACTCGAGGATACAAAGCAACCTTTGATCATCATACAGAAAGAAATCAAGAAGGAGATGTAAAAAAATTCTTCAGGAAGAGCATTTAACCCTGAGCAGTTAAATCAACTCTACAACATATTCTCTAGTCTCCAAACATCTGGTCAGTCCTCAAATTATGTTCCATCCAGTTCACTGGCCCACAAAGGTAATTCTGTAGCTTTAAGCACTCTCCCCAAAATTAAAACACCGTGGATTTTCGATTCAGGTGCTTCAGATCACATGACTAATTCACATTCCCTTTTTTCGTCATATTCCCCTTGTGCTGGTAATCTTAAAGTAAAAATTGCAGATGGTACACTATCACCAGTTGCTGGAAAGGGGATGATTAAAATATCTGATCCTATTACTCTAGAGTCTGTCCTTCATGTTCCTAAATTATCATGCAATTTATTATCTATCAGTAAACTGACAAAAACATCAAATTGCTCAGCTACTTTTTTTCCCACTCATTGTATTTTGCAGGACCTATCATTGGGGAAGATGATTGGCAGTGCTAAGGAATGTGATGGACTTTACTACCTTAATGAAGCTGAAGTGAATAAACGACATCAACTAGCTGTTTGTGATTCTGCTTCTATCCCTAGAAATAGTCAATTATTATTATTGCATTTTAGAATGGGTCATCCCAACTTTCAATACATGAGACATTTGTTTCCTTCCATTTTTTCGAATAAAACTATCTTTGACTTTCAATGTGAATTCTGTGAACTTGCAAAACATAAACGTACATCATTCCCAACATCGAAATACCAACCCACCAAACCATTTGTCCTAATTCACAGTGACTTGTGGGGCCCGTCTCGAAATCCAAATCGAACTCACACAAAATGGTTCATCACGTTCATTGATGACCACACTCGAGTTTGCTGGGTTTATCTGTTGAAAGAAAAAAGTGAAGTTCGTAACATATTCATAGAATTTCACCAAATGATTCAAACTCAATTCCAAACACAAATTCAAGTTTTGCGAACCGACAATGGCACTGAGTACTTCAACTCTACTTTGGGGAATTACCTTAAACTACATGGGATAGTTCACCAAAGTTCATGTGTTGACACGCCCCAACAAAACGGGGTCGCTGAGCGCAAAAATAGACATCTTCTTGAAGTAGCCCGCGCCTTGATGTTCACAACAAATATGCCAAAAACGTTCTGGGGAGATGCCATTTTAACATCCACATATCTGATCAACAGAATGCCTAGCCGGATTCTCTCTTTTCAAACACCTCTCGAAAAACTTCATAAATATTTTCCTACATCTCGCCATATATCAAATTTGTCTCTTAAGGTATTTGGGTGCACCGCGTTTGTTCATGTTCATACCCATTCTCGGAACAAACTAGATCCTAGAGCTATTAAATGTGTCTTCATCGGATATTCCCCTACCAAGAAAGGGTACAAGTGCTATGACCCATCACAAAAAAAGTTTTTTGTTACCCACGATGTCACATTCTTTGAAAACACACCTTATTTCCAAAAAACTTCTCTTCAGGGGGAGAATGTGGAAGAAGATCATTTTTTGGACTTCAACCTTTCTCTCCCTGAACCCGCTCCAAAACCCAAACCTGACTCAAAAGAAATTTCTAACTCTGGAAGAGATATTGAAAAGCAAAATGGCAAAGACGTGATTGTTTATTCACGAAGGCCAAAATTAGGGAACGTGGAAGACCTCACACCCGAGACTCCAAATAAATTGGACCCGATGATAGCTCCTAATATCCATAAGTCTCCTTCCAGGTCAGGTGATTCTGAGATCCCCAGTATTGATTTACCTATTGCTCTAAGAAAACAACCCCGGTCATGTACTCTTCATCCGATTTCAAAATTTGTGTCATATAATGCCCTGTCTAGTGGATTTCGTGCTTTTATTTCTAACCTTGACAACACAGAAATCCCAAAGAACATTCAGGAAGCATTGGAGGCTCCTAAATGGAAAGAGGCAGTACTGGAGGAAATGCGAGCTTTGAAAAAGAATGAAACTTGGGAAGTGGTAGATTTACCCAGAGGAAAAAAAACCAGTTGGGTGCAAATGGGTCTTCACCGTGAAGTATAAGACTGATGAAACGGTGGATCGATATAAAGCACGACTTGTAGCTAAGGGGTTTACTCAAACATTTGGGATTGACTACACGGAGATGTTTGCACCGATAGCCAAACTAAATACCATACGAGTACTCCTGTCTCTGGCAGTAAATTTAGACTGGTCTCTTCAACAACTGGATATAAAGAATGCCTTTCTAAATGGCAACCTGGATGAAGAATTATAGGTCACATTAGAGTATCCACTTAAACTTTATTGTGACAATAAAGCAGCTATTAGTATTTCTCTTAATCCGGTACAACATGATCGAACCAAACATGTAGAGGTGGACAAACATTTTATTAAGGAAAAGGTGGAAGATGGAGTTATTTGCATTACCTATATTCCTACAACAAAACAAACTGCCGATATCTTCACCAAAGGGCTACCACAACAAAGTTTCAATGATTTCATCAGCAAGTTGGACATGATTAATATCTATGATCCAACTTGAGGGGGAGTGTTGGAAAGTCTGTGATTATGGAAAAATTATAGGGAATATTTGATTGTAAATTATTGGGTAGATATTCTATTTTTAGGAGTATATATTTTTGGTTATTTCTTTCCTTTTCTACTGATTATTTTGTATTATAAATACATTGGTTTGTATTATTGGATATATAGAAAAATAATTCCACAATCTTTGTGTCCCTCAAATTCTATAGATTGCTTTGTAAATCTTTTTTAGAACTTCACCATGAGTTTTAAGTTGTTACCCATTTCTGAAACCCAAAAAGGTACAAATAGATCTTCTCTTTGAACTTTATCCATCACCTAAAGCAACTAGTAAACAAAAGCAAATTCCACAAATCGAAGCATGAAAAAAATGGGTGAGATTCCTTATCTAGAAATCAAGCCCCTGTTTGGTTTTGCTAAAAATCAATTTTTTAGTAGTTTTTGATAAGATTTGATGAAATGTGTGGTTGAAAAGTTGATAGAACTTGTAGGTCCAATTAAATGTGTTGGTTGAAAATGAGTTCGGAAAAAACGAGTTCCAAAAAATGGGGGCCAAATAGGGATCAAGATAGTGAGAGAAAAATGATGGAGCAATATCTCATGTCATTTCAGTTTAGTTTCGAATGAACTTATCATCATCTAAAAACATTTTCGTAGAAGTAAATAAAGTGAGATCAAATGAGCTTTGAACAAAACTTGGTTCACCAAAAATGTCAAATTATAGCAAAAGTTTTGAAACAGGGAGCGTACTTTTTTCACATAGAAATGTGTAACAGATTTATTCATTGAAGAAACCACATACGTAATAATTTTCAAGAAAGGCTCCAGTATGTGCAAGAAGTGCTGCTCTGGACAGCATTGGAAGAACGTGACAAGTTTCTGTATGGCATCCCTTTTCAACAAAGATCGCTCTACTTTTTTGTTCTCATTGTCATGGGCCAAGCATACAGCTATTGAATCTAATGCCGTCACAGACCAAAGCTCATCTTCAAGAATGCTCAGATACACATCCAGACCTCCATGAGCCCTTAATTGCTCCCTTGAATTACGTGATGCATGGGCCATATCACATAGCAGAGGTAGTGCATGTTGTTTTAATGGAGAATCTGACATGATAAATTGCATCAAGTGTGGAATAATTCCGTTGTCTGCTGCTTGTTCCTGTCTCCGCTTGTTAATCTTGCACAAATTGAATAGTGCGTGGAGAACCTGTAACAATGAATATAATGAGACAATATAAAATGATGCGTAATCTCGAAGAATGTAAGCTACATGCATTTCCTTGAGGTACCCTATTAGATAACATGTTATATTAGATAATTTGTGATATTATCGCTGCTCAGTTCACTGAAAATTAACGTTTATGTTTTGCTTCAACACCTCACCTCATGATGTATTTGGGATACAAGGGCACCCTCTTTGAGATCGAGATTAGGGATCAAATACTTTATTGCATCTGCTCGTTGAAGATTTTCTAAGCAATGAGGATCAGTGGACAGATGATGAATACACTTTAACAACTACAAGACAAGAAACTAGTGAGGGTGATCAGACCACATCAAAAATCAGACACAATGTTCAACATATAATGTTTTGCATTATTACCTTTAAAAGAATTGGAGGCTCTATCTTATTGAACATCTGGAAAAGACGACTAAGTAAACTTTGGCTACACATGTAAGATTTTACTGCTGTGTCAGCTGCAGCAAACTCAAGTAGAAGGTCGGCCACCTTTTCCAAATATTCCCGAGCAACATCAACATTCCAAGATGATACCGTGTGGGAAAGTAAGCCAGATGACGTTGCGCTTCCTGGCCTAGCATTTAAAACTCCAGAACCAGACAGCACACCTGATGCTGTCTGAGATGCAAGTCCAGATGTGGAAGCAATTCCGCCATTAGATGTCAGGGATCCTAACTTCATATTTGCTGTTTTAGGTGAACTTCTAGGTAATGAGTCCATATTAGAGTTTTCCCTCCCTCGTCCTGATACCTCTGGACAAAAATTAACACGTATCAGGATCATATTGTTGATTAACTTGAATGCAAAGAAAAGACTACGCTGCAACTAAAGGCCAAGTCAATTGCAAAATTGTAGAGCAAGAGAACAACAGATACAAGAATCAATGCCAAAACTCTGGCTAAATTCATTGGCTTAATTTATTATGGACAATGGCTTTCTTTACTGAGGGTGATGTGGTTCCAAGGGATGGTTCAATGCAGATGCAATCATGAAAATTAGACAGACCAAATACCAGCAAATTCAGCCATCAAAAAGTCCATCCCATTTGTTTTCTTGTCACCAGATGCATGTAAAAGTGGTAGTATTGTTTCATGTTTCTCCAACCCAGTAAGATGACGTACATACTCAAGCTGACCAGATAAATGGCGCGATGGAGGTTCCTTATCCAACAAACTGAGAAGGGGTCGAACTTTCTCTTGCTGAGTAGCAGTAGCAATAGAAAATCCATTTGATGCCCCCTCCACGAATTTTGGGGGCTTATCCGTCGATGTTATACTTCCTGCAGAAACTCTTTGTTGTTTCAGTTCAACTTCAGCTCGAGACCCTCTCTTTGACGCAGCATTGGTTCCTTTGTCCAAACTTACAGGATCTGGTAATTTTGAAGCACCAGAAGCCTCCACGTTAACTATACTTGACTGAGGTCTATCAGTATCTGGAGCAAAGAATCGTGACTCAGGAGAATGTGTGACTGATGTTCGTATGGGTTCTCGCACTCCTGGTAGTGATACATGATCTCCTTGTTTCATTTTAAGATGATCAGGCTGGTCAATTCCATAAAATGGTGCATCTGTCTGCAAAAAGGAAGGACAGCTGGAATCAAGAGGACCAGATCGTGGTCGTGGTGCTAGACCATCTGCAGGGAACCCACCTCCACCAGCTATGGAAGCCAGACGGGTTGCCTCATTAAAGCTATATAGAGTATTGATAAGTCTCTGTAATATCCCATTTTTGGCAGCAATACGACAAAAGTCATTTCTGGAAGTGGACCTCTGAAGCTTGAATATCTGCCACATGCCATCAACAGCAATGTGAACCATTTCCCTAGATTAAGGAACAAAGTAAATTAGTCAATGCGTTTACAAAAGAAGGTAAATGAGTTTGCTTGCCAGTCATGAAAGTTGACAAAACATATACTGTTAAGAGTAAAATGCAAAACAAGGAAAGAAGAAAAAGAAATCCATGTAAAGTCGAAAAGAAAAAGAAATAGAAATCAAAATCATTTAGCTTGTGCAGCAATTTTAAATGAGCAAATATTTTTTTAACCTTGAGAAAGTCCATACATTAGCAATAAGTTCATCTGCAAGATGTTTTGACATCATGCAGCATAACAGCCTAGTCACAAGGCCATCTCCAAGGTCAATTACATGGATAATTGATTTTCCACCCTGCTCTACCAAGGTCATCTCAAAGGTAGACCACAAAGGATCAAAATCCTTTTCAATTTCCTCATGCCATGTGATTTTTAAAACATCTCCCCCTGCATTTACCCTAAACACTTGAACAAATTTCTTACCAGTGCATCTAACATCCAAAAGACATGGCCAAACCATGATAATATATTCTCTCCTAACATACATTCATTAGTTGCTCCTTTAATGAATAAAAGAACATTTGTAAATGTTGGAATCTTCATTTGAAGTATATACACTACCAACCTATACTTTGCAGAATCAGCCTCCAGAAAGCCCACCAGGATTGGTATGCCACGACAAGCAATAAACATCTGCAATGTCAATGGGCTGAAGAAAAGAATAATCTTATGCTCTGGAGTAAAAATATTTAGATCATCAATCAAACCGCAGAAGGAAAAAAACTAACCTTGAATGGCAGAGCTGCTGCAAAAAGAAAGCTGCTTCCATGCGAACCTCCCGGGGATGGTCAGGCATGGAAAAGCTCATCACAACAGGGATCTGGACCATAATTTAGGCAATATTCAAACACCAAGAAGCTTTATAAAACAGGGTAACGAATTCGGGCTGTTTATGTAGATTTTTTTAGAACAGAGTTTGTGGTTTTCTTGGAGAATGTGCGGTTAAAAGTATGGAAATGTTATGGGCCCTCGTACAAAATTATTTTATTGGGAGAATGTGGTTGAAAATGAGTTTAAGAAACAGAGAGTATTAAAGGATCTTTTACCAAACAAGGGCATAATCTCATTCCTTCGGAATGTGAAGATGGAGGTTTGGAGTAATTCACAAGGAATGAAGGGTAGGGTTTTGAATATCAATGATATGGACTTCCAAATATCAATTGGAAACAAAATCTAAGATTTGTCAACAGAGGAGAAGTTTCCATGTCACTACTGGTATTAGTCCAATAAGAATCTAATATGTAAATGCAAAGATTGATGTTAGAATCATTTCAAACATTAAAACCTCTTAGCAGGTTATTTAACATGCATTTGAAGAGATGTTAGTCACCGAAACAAATCATAATAGCCAATATAATCATATTTGGACTAGCTTTTCACTTCAGAAAAGTAAGCAGGGGTTTCCATAACTTTATCCCACATTCAAGAAAAGAAAAGAAAAACATGTGATATTGCAATTTTTTTATTTTTTTTATTTTCTGTTGGACAAACATTTCACGGGATAACATGTGCAAAACAAATTAAATAATTATACCATATATAAATATAAAAGTAACCATGAAAATTAGAATAATGTATAGAAATGTAAATCAGAACCAGAATCAATCATAATTTTTCTAGTCAATGTAAATTGGATTGAATCTGGTAAATGAAGATCCAGTTTCAAAATGTAATTTAAGTTGACAGAGCCCGGGTAGCAGCTACATGGGTTTTCATCTTCCACTCAGTTGGATCAAGTGTCATCTCCAAAGTTAATCCAGAAAGGCTAGAGTATTATTAGTTATCCTAGTCCATACTATTGAAGTCGACTTTTTCTCTAGATTCTATCAATTCTCATAACTGGTTCACTTAGTCGAGTTAACTGAACATTCCCAAATTATCTCAAAGGGCTCTTCCACAATTGATCTTCAACAAGCAGTACCTTGACCAGCTAGCAACATTGCTCATTGCATTTATTCCGACATTATGCCAACTACATTCCATTTATATAGCGGCAATCAAATAATTTTACATGATTTATCAATCACACAAAACCATGGCACTCTCCTGCATAACCTAACCAACATGATATTTTTGAGTTAACATCAATATTCCTTCGCCTATTCAATAACTCTAATGATTCACCTTTATTCAGATCTCAATCACTCCACGTTCACTACAGGTTCAGACCTTCATTGCAGCTCATGCTAATGAATGAGATGTTTTGTTCTCATAACATGTACTAATATTATTACTGAAAAATGAAAATAGGGAAAGAGGAAAAGCAAGGATGAGATTCTCAAACACGCATTCACTTTTGACTTTTGAACACATGCTGTGGACAATTTAGTGCATGTTTGGTTGGTAATAAAGCTCTCTTTGGTTTAGCTAAAAATCAAACTTTCAATAAATTTTGATACAAGTTGATGAAATATGGGGGTGCATAAATGATAAAATGTAACAACCCGGGTCCCACTTAACGGGTTGTCCCGACCGTTAAATGAGGGTGTACTGCCCCTACTGTACCAACACGAGTCTTTTCAGCATGTTTTCTCCTCACTCGCACGCTCCCCGAGAAAAATTTCCAGGGGGTCACCCATCCCAGAATTTCTCCAAGCCAAACACGCTTAACTGTGGAGTTTCTAACGATGGACTTCCAGAAAAGAAGGTGCACCTTGTTGGTATGAGTAGTACCTCTCATTTCTTTTTAAGTTTTCTTAGTCGAGGTATTACAATGACCCCCTGTTAGACTTCGCGACGTCCTCGTCGCACTTAACCCATCTGAGGATTTGTTGCCAGGCGTTGGGATTCTAGAGGTGGCTCCCGCCTTATGGCGTAGCACTTAGTTCCCGATTTCCGATTGGTGACCGGCTTTGATACCATTTGTAACTACCCGGGTCCCACTTAACGGGCTGTCAGGTCCCACTTAACGGGCTGTTCCGGCCGTTAGATGACGGCGTACTGCCCCCACTGTACCAACATGAGTCTTTTCAGCATGCTTTCTCCTCACTCGCACGCTCCCGAAAAAACTTCCCAGGGGGTCATCCATCCCAGAATTTCTCCAAGTCAAACACGATTAACTGTGGAGTTTCTAACGATGGACTTCCAGAAAAGAAGGTGCACCTTGTTGGTATGAGAAGTACCTATCATTTCTTTTTAAGCTTTCTTAGTCGGGGTATTACATAAAAGTTGTGGGTCACAAGAAAAGTGTGGTTAGAATTGATTGTTGACTTCGAGATAGAATTTTATTAACTTTTTAAGCTAAACTAAGCAGGGGCTAAATTATAATCACTTTTGGTTAAACATACTTCTTATCAACATATTTCGTAAGACACACAACTACTCCCCTATGTGTAATGTAGGACCCACAACTTATAACCACTTAAATTATAACATGATCACCAACCAAAGGTGCACTTAATGTATGACACATAAATGAACTCGCAATCAATGAAAACATAAATCTTTTTCCGTGTCTTGGTTTTGGAACAAACTAAAGCATAATTGCACCCATATCGGAAAATTAAAAAACCCCACCAGTGGGTCCCATATGGAACATAAAATTACTCATGTTAGTATATCCAAAAAGGAAATATTTTACAGCAATCAAAACAAGTTTTAAAGAATGTTGCAATCGATCGAAGAGCAGTTCTGCCAACTAAGTAGTAATTAATATGACAGTGTAATTTGAAATGAAGGAAATGAGATAAGAATGCAATGGAACGAATTTATAATATAAATCGAAGAAAAGCCACCTTCGCCCTTACTCTATAGTTTTTTGTATGAGAACAAAGGAAAGTAAAAAATAAAAGTAACTTCCTTAACTCATCCCTTGTCTGTTTCAGAAGAGATTTCTTTGTGAAAACAACTACTGTGTAACCCACTGCACTATTCCACTATAAGGGAAAGCAATAAAATCCCAAATATGGATAAGATTACACATGAAGAATGCAAATAAATCATTTTCCTCTACTATAGCTGATTTTTATGAATGAGTAGGCACTTGACGTGGTAAATGTCGGAACTTTGAAATTATTCCCATACAGATCCACAGACAAAATTAGTGGGTTCTTTTGGAAGGCAAATAAAAAACTACACACGTTGATGGAATTCAATCGCCAACCCTTGCAACAACATACAAAATCATCATATTGATTGCACCAATTCTCACCAAACAGAGAGACTACTGAAAAGAATGCTAAAAATACTTACTAGACCAACAAGACAAGCATTTTCCTGAAAGTCTGTATTATCTTTGATTATGTGGTTCAGAACTTGCAGCACAGAACAATTGACCTGAAAGTTCGTAGTAGCAGTTCCAATAATGCAAGTAACAAATATACATAATTCAGTAGGTGATAATAACAGACTTTGAGCTTCATAAGGACTACGTACACGAGTTCGTGGAACCTCAAGTAATTCCATTAGAGGAAGTAAACCATGTTGATTAATGAAAACAATTTTCTGCTCCGGCTGTCGCTGAAAGAAACTAGTCAATTTTTGACAAGAAGATACAATGACATCTTCTGGTTCATCTGGTCTCAATGATGACACTAATTTGCTAAATTCAACAGCCTGCACACATTTACAACATACTAAATATAGATCCACTTTACAATTGAAAAAATAATATCTACAACAAGAATAAAGACTACAAATCCATAAAAAGTAATGCAACGTATCAGGTCAAGAAGGATAACTTGAGTGAATATTTTATTGTGTGATCTGCTTTTTACATGCTAAAAATGACTTCAATAGTAATGCATTACCTCACACAAGAAATCAAGGGCTCGTACATTCAAAATATTCTACTCTGGAATAACTGTATTCCTTCCAGTATGAGATAAATTCTGAGAAATTTGTTCTAACCAAAATTTAAGCACATGAGATGTTTCTCCTCCAATAGACAAGTGACAGAACAAATCCTAAGTTCAATTATATTGTTCACCAAAAAATTAAAATATATCATGAAAGTCACAAAATAGACCAAGACCAGCAGCTACTAAGAAAGAAATAGTGCAATATGAGGACAAGTACCTGAAGGTGAAAGAGATTTTCTGCAGGCATTTTATCTTCAAATCCCTGATATGCAAAGATGACAGAAAACAAATGTGTCAGAGATGAAGCAACCAAAAACCTTACCAAGCCAGTAAAAAATATCAAGCATACCAAAGCATCAATATCAATTGCATCTTCCTTTAAAACCATCATTAAACGAAGTAAGTCACCACCATTTGCTCGCGTTGTTTCATTCTCCCTTCGGTTTTGAACAATTGCTCTTAAATTTGTCGCAAGATCATTCTTTCCGCCGTCAGAGGCATCGCGTTCATTTACACTTGACGAGGTTACTGAAGTAGAGGTTTTAGGTATCGTGTCCTCCAGATTCTCAAGTGGAAATAAGTCGTCTAGAGAAGCATCACCAGGAGTGTCACTCAATCTGCTCAACTCATTTCCTCTTGAAATTGTTGTTGACTTCACAGCCTTTGCAGTTGATTAAATAAAACTAAAACATTATGTAAAATGTACATGGAATAAAAGACAATATAAAAAACAATACAGAGCAATATTGGGATACAAACTAAAGATGGATAAAAGGAGCTTGGAACTCGTAGGATGATACAGTGGCATATAACATTATTCTGGTCAATCAGAAAGATACTCCTAGAATTTTTGGACAACTCTACATAAATAATTATTTTGATCAGAAGGCAAGACCGGACCAAAATAGGAATCTATTAAGCATCATCCTCAGCCTGGATTTTGACCACAAGAGAAATAAACAGTCAGTTTAATTGAAGAAGCCCACGCTATGGGATATTTGGTTGTTCGAGATGTTACCATGTTACAACTGGAATAACTGTCAAATGCTACCTTTAAGCTGTCAATGGACAGCTTCAGACAACTTTGCTGTCCATTAATTTAGCTATAATTCCTTTTATACATTGTATAGTTAGCATAATTGACAGAATATAATTAGGGTAGGATATCTTAGCAAATTAGTTTCTTTTCATGTATAGTTTCTTGTAAATATTATATAATAGATTCATTACCCAGAGGTAGGGTAGCTCGGCCAATTTTCTCAGAATATCTTTGTACTTACGTTGACACGGTATCAGAACTTTTCTGATTTTTTTCTTCGGTATCGGCCTTGCTCTTGGTCTCTGAAGCTGTCGGTTAGGGCGGTCGACGGCATCTCTCTCCAGCAAGATCAATTTTTGGCACTTTCGGCATCTTCCTCAGCATCTCTGACTTGCTCGTGTCTTCAATTTCTCCTGGGTTGGTGGTAATTGGCTTCCGACAGCTTCGGCATCTTCAGTATCTCTTGGGTCCGTGTTTTTTTTCAGACTCATATTTCGGATATTTTCAGTCCTTGAGTTTGGGTATTGACGACTCTACTGATTTATTGTTGTGACTTGTTTGGTAGTTCCGATTTTTTTCCTCGATCTCTGTTTTTTGTTATTCTTAGCCGTGTGATTGGATTTTTTTTGTGTGATGGAGCATGCACCAGTATGTGTTAAATTTACGGGCACCAATTACTCAACTTGGGCTTTTCAATTTGAAATTTTTCTCAAAGGAAAAGACCTTTGGGGACATATTGATGGCACCGATGTTACCCCAACACCTAATACTGATAAGGCCAAAGATCTTGGGACTAATCCTTCATGGGAGGTACTTTATGCTCGCATTATGTCTTGGCTTCTCAATTCGGTCGAGCCACATATTGTTACCAATTTGAGAGCACATCGCTCTGCTAAATCTATGTGGGATTATTTGAAGAAGGTTTATCATCAAACTAATGATGCCTGTCGATTTCAATTAGAACATGCGATTGGTATGTTTCAACATGGTAGTCTTTCCATCCAAGACTACTACTCGGCATTTCTGACTCTTTGGCATGAATATACTGATTTGATTACTGCTAATGTTCCTGAAGCCGCTCTTTTGGCTATTCAGACTCTCCATGAGACTAGTCGACGTGATCAGTTCCTTATGAAACTACGTCCCGAATATGAACCTGTTCGATCTTCTCTACTGAACAGGTCTCCGGTTCCTTCTCTCGATATTTGCTTTGCTGAATTACTTCGAGAAGAACAACATCTTCTTACACAATCTGCTCTGGAACAATCTCATGGTAGCTCTGGGATAGATAATGTGGCTTATGCGGCACAAGGCCGCGGATCATCTCCTCACTCTAAGAACTTGCAATGTTTCTGTTGCAAGGAATATGGACATATAGCTGCCTATTGTCCAAAGAAATTTTGTTCTTACTGCAAGAAGAAAGGACATATTATCAAAGATTGTCGTCAACGCCCCCAGAATCGTCAGGCCCAGGCACTTCAGACTTCAGTGATTGTCCCACCACCACCGCCTTCTGCAGCACCTGGTCAATCCTCGGTAAATTACTGTACACCAGAAATGGTATAACAAATGCTCATTTCGGCATTATCGGCAATGGGTTTTCAAGGTAAAACTTCTACTAAACTCTGGTATGTAGACTCGGGGGCATCAAACCACATGACGAACAGTCCCACTGCACTATCTCATGTTAGACCATATGCTGGCCATTCGTCTATTCAGACTGCCAATGGCAGTTCTTTGCCCATAACTGCTATTGGGAATGTCTCCTCTCAATTTACAGATGTTTTTCTTGCACCTCAGCTTTCAACAAATCTTATCTGTGTTGGTCAATTAGTTGATAACAATTGTGCTGTTAATTTTTCTGGTGATGGTTGTGTTGTACAGGACCAGGTAACGGGGGAGCAGATCGCGAAGGGACCTAAAGTGGGGCGCTTGTTTCCGCTATTTTTACCTATTCCTACTTTTTCTTTAGTTTCTTCTATTAAGTCTTTTGCTTGTAATAATGTTCCTGATCTGGCTATGGTGTGGCATCGTCGTTTAGGCCATCCTAATAATCAGATCTTATCTCAAGTATTAAACTCTGGTTTTCTTCGTAATAAAGAACGTTCTTCTTTGTCTCTTGATTGTGTTCCTTGCAAACTTGGTAAAAGCAAAACACTTCCCTTTCCCTTACGGGCTAGTAAAACTTCACACTGCTTCGATCTTATACATAGTGATGTCTGGGGACCTTCTCCTGTTAAATCACATGACCAATTTAAATATTATGTGACTTTTATTGACAATTATAGCAGATTTACTTGGGTCTATTTTCTTCGTTCTAAATCTGAGGTGTTTCGCACTTTTACTGAATTTTTAGCATATGTTGCAAATCAATTTTCTGCAACTATTAAGATATTACGAACAGATTCCGGTGGTGAATATCTGTCTACTGAGTTTCAGTCGTTCTTGGCATCTAAAGGTATCATTCATCAACGCTCATGTCCCGCTACTCCACAACAAAATGGAGTAGCCGAACGCAAAAATCGTCATCTTCTTGATGTGGTACGTACACTCTTGTTAGAATCCACTGTACCATCCACATTTTGGGTCGAGGCTCTGAAAACTGCTACTCACTTGATTAATCGTCTACCCTCTCAAGTCTTACACATGGAGTCTCCATATTTCCGTTTGTTTGCTAAGCAACCTAATTATGATAATCTTCGTACCTTTGGTTGTGTATGCTTTGTCCATTTGCCTCCTCATGAGCGACATAAATTATCTGCTCAATCCGTTCGATGTGCATTCTTGGGATATAATATGTGTCAAAAAGGATTTGTCTGTTATGATCCTACATTAAATCGCATGCGCATTTCTAGTAATGTCATTTTCTTTGAAAATGAATATTTCTTTCCTGTGTCTCCTGTGCCGTCTGCCTCTACTGTAATACTCCCCTCCTTTGAGCAACAGTGCTTTGATTCCTCTCAAGTTAGTTCTCGTTTCAAACTAGGGGTAGTGTATACGAGACGCTCCCGCACACAGTCTCTTCCGACAGCTCACCCGGTATCTAATCCTATCATGCACCAGAACGTGTCAGTGCCAATACCTCCAGCTCCTTTGGTCCGTCGCTCTCCTCGAGTGTCAGTACCCCCGGATAGGTATGGGTTTACATCTACTTTAGCTCTTACTACTACATTGTCAAATTTTGATATTCCCACCTCATACTCACAAGCTGCCAAGTATGACTGTTGGCGACAGGCTATGCAGGCCGAACTTGTTGCTCTTGAAGCTAATCGCACATGGGATATTGAGTCATGCCCTCCAACAATTGTCCCTCTTGGTTGCAAATGGGTATACTCAGTCAAGGTTCAATCTGATGGAAGTTTGGATCGTTACAAAGCACGTCTTGTTGCACTGGGAAATAATCAGGAATACGGCGTCAATTATGAAGAGACATTTGCTCCCGTGGCTAAAATGACTACTGTTCGTACGATTCTTGCTCTTGCTGCTTCCAACGATTGGTCATTACATCAGATGGATGTCAAGAATGCTTTTCTTCACGGGGATCTTAAAGAGTGTATCTATATGAGACCACCCCCAGGGTTGTTATCGTCTTCGACCTCACACGTGTGTAAGCTTCGTCGGTCTCTTTATGCTCTCAAACAAGCACCAAGGGCCTGGTTTGATAAGTTTCGAACCACTTTATTACAATTCTCATTCAAGCAGAGCAAGTATGACACCTCCTTATTCCTTCGGAAATCAGATACAGGAATTGTAGTTCTTTTGGTTTATGTTGATGATATTGTGATTACTGGCTCTGATTCTATTTTACTTGGCGAGCTCAAGATTCATCTCTCTGAGTCCTTTCATATGAAAGACCTTAGTTCTCTCACTTATTTTCTCGGTCTTGAGGTACATCGCAGTCCATCTGGTATTTCCCTTAATCAGCATAAGTATGCTACAGACCTGATAGCTAGTGCTGGCCTACAAGAGGCCTCCTCTGTGGATACTCCCATGGAGTTGAATGTCAAGCTTGGCAAAGAGGAGGGTGATTTACTTGCTGATCCCAGTTTATACAGGAAGTTGGTGGGAAGTCTTGTCTATCTCACGATTACTAGACCGGATGTTTCCTTTGCAGTACAACAGGTCAGCCAATTTCTTCAAACTCCTCGACATCTTCATATGGCTGCTGTACGTAGGATTATACGCTATGTTAAGGGCACTACTGCCCGAGGGTTATTCTTTCCTAAAGGGAATTCTTCCCAACTTACCGCCTATAGCGATGCCAATTGGGCTGGTTGTGTTGATACCCGTCGGTCCATCACTGGTTGGTGTGTGTTCTTGGGTAATGCATTGATCTCATGGAAGAGTAAGAAACAAGACAGAGTGTCTAAGTCATCTACTGAATTTGAGTACCGTGCAATGTCTTTGGCGTGTTCCGAAATTATTTGGCTACGAGGTTTGCTTGCTGAGCTAGATTTTTCTACTACCAGTCCTACTCCTCTGCATGCCGATAACACAAGTGCTATTCAGATCACAGCTAATCCAGTTTATCATGAGCGCACGAAGCATATTGAAGTTGACTGTCACTCTATTCGTGAAGCATTTGAGGCACAAGTTATCACTCTTCCGCATATTTCCACTGAACTACAAATTGCTGATATCTTCACCAAAGCCCTCACCCGCCATCGACATTGCTTCTGAAGTAGCAAATTGATGCTTGTTGATCAACCGGCATCAATTTGAGGGGGGCTGTCAATGGACAGCTTCAGACAACTTTGCTGTCCATTAATTTAGCTATAATGCCTTTTATACATTGTATAGTTAGCATAATTGACAGAATATAATTAGGGTAGGATATCTTAGCAAATTAGTTTCTTTCCATGTATAGTTTCTTGTAAATATTATATAATAGATTCATTACCCAGAGGTAGGGTAGCTCGGCCAATTTTCTCAGAATATTTTTGTACTTACGTTGACATAAGCATCCAAAATGTTGTGTATGAACAAGCAGTACTCTTATATTGCAATTCCACAAGCATCACTATCATTTCAAGGAAACAATCTTCTCAATTAGAGAGTGAGAACCAGAGATCCAATATTCAGAGAGAGATGGAGAGAAGGACAGTCACTACAGGCAAGTTAGAATATATCTGTGTATATTGTACAGACCAACTTAGTCACTTTATCATTCTTTTTCGACACAATTGAATATAACAATTTTCTCTCTCTTATCTTTACTTGTATCGACTTTGGAGATCATCACCTTCTGAGCCACATCATGTACTCCCCCCCTCACTAAATGCATGTCTTTGTTAAAGTTCTTGTGACCATTTAGGTAGGAATTGAGGTGTGATATTTAATACTGTGTTCGGGTAAGTTTAGTTATAATCGGTACGAATTTCAAACTATATTTTTAACCACACAAATTTTCTCTCTAATTTTTAACCACAAATTTTACCTCGAAAACATAAATAACACTAATCATTACTATTTATAATAGTTGCCGAACACATGCTAAAATGTATGAAGTATCCTTTCAGTGCATTACATTAAAGTGCGTTTGATAACGATGGTGGAATTTGAGTGGAAAGAAAATGAATTCTAGGGAATTGAATTCCAGGAAATTGAATTCCTTGAAATTTGAAGTTTAATGTGTTTAATTGGTTTAATTTTCTAGGTGAAAAAATTGAGAAATTTTCCAACTTTTGTTGTTTGATTGACATTATTTTCCATGAAAAATAAAGCAAAATTTAGCTATTTTAATAATAATAAAAAATTAATTAATTTTTTCACATATTTGTACTTGACAATAATAATGTTAATTTTTGGAAACAAAATAAATCAATTAACAACAACAAAAATGATTAAACGAGACGAAAATTGATAAAAATTTACCCTAGAAAATTAATTCTACTACATTAGCAGGAAAAGCAATTCCTTCAAAAAATGGAACACTCGCGCGTGCACCAAAAAGAGGGAAATCAAGTTGCCAAGAAAACTTTGTCTTTCAGACACCAAAAGTGGCAAAATATATGTGAAAGTTTTTCCTTTTCCCTGGAATTCAAACGTATCAAACAGACACTTACATATTTAAAAAGAGAGATGACGAAGAATAGTGGATTCTTATAAGCAACTGAGTACATGTCAAATAAAGTGTAAATAATGAATTGCATGCATGTGTTCCCTTTAGAAAAGCACAGCAAATAATACAAGAGCAATTGGTTTCTAGAATAATTTACTGAAAGGCATCTTGTTGTCTAGATTTTGATAGCTTAATTAAAATTCTCCAATCAACAATGCCAGAAATTATAAGTTTATCTCATTGATAGAGTATTATATTTATTTAATAGAAGATTAGAAAAAAAAAATCACAGTGAAGTGGGCATTTTTTGTACCAAAATAGAGAGGAATGCATTACTTTTGATAAGAATATCCTATTAAGATTTTGGCAATCAGGATGAATGTTAAACATAAGTAATCTCAACAATTATATGCATTCCTTATGTTCGATGAATCAGGAAAAAATTGAAAGCAAATGGCACAGATTTACCTTCCGATGGTCATAATCTTGGCTCTTTGGCCCAAAATTAAATGAATCCTGCCCGTCAGGAACAGAACTGCCTCTTCCAACTTTTCTAGCTGCAGTAATTTTCCTTCTAGACTCTGGAGATTCCAGCTCACCATTTACCATTGATCTGTTCTGTTGATCTAAATTGGTCAACTCATCTCCCAAACAATTGGAGGCCTCGCTAGTATCCCCAAGTCTAGCAGAACTGCTTTGTGTTTGAGAGTTTTCAAGGAGAGCAACTGTGGGAATTTGATCTGATGCCGCAGCATCCTCAAGATTTTGAGTTTTTTCCTCAGCAAGATCAACAGTAGGATTATCCTCCTCAGGAGACTTGCTGATACCCAGACTGACCTTTGATAGCAACTCTGTTCTGGATTCCTGACATCCACGACAGCTATTAAGTTTAACACGACAAATAACAGCAAAAGCAATACCATTCACTAATAATTTACTGTTCAACGCAAACAAAAAAAAAGGAAACAATCAACTCAATATATAGTGACTAACGTGTTACAAGACAAAAGGTTTAAAGCAACAATTACTTTCTCAGCAGCAGAAGTTCCAATTTTATTCCCTTGTCCATCTCTGTTTAACCTTTCATCACCAGATGCAACTTCGTCGATGTTTCTGCAAAATTACAGAGGCTTTAATATGCTCAAAACTTCAATCCAATATTAAATAATTATGACACCGATAACAAATGGAAGAAGATAAATTGATAGAAAATACATGTCTAGGAAAACCAAAAAAGGAAAGGAAATAAAAGTTTTCCGTTGGTACACCGGAATCAATGCCATAATGCATCAAGGAGATTACAGATGGTATCAAAGGAGGCATAACCAATTTTCCAAACCCCACCCCAACCCACCCCCTACACCCCATCCAAAGGATCTTTCTTCTAAGATCTGTGCAGAACAAGCATACGTTTCTATCTCCCCCAGGTTTAGAAGCTTAGAACGAATATAGGAGCATCATTAGGCTTAAGGGCAAGTGGTTAGGATTCTAAAACCAATCTAGTTACTCAAATAAATTTCACCATTTCAATTTTCAACTCCATGGAAAATTTATGAGTTGGAAAATGTATTAGGTATGCAAATATAGAAGGAAGTATAAAGAATACTAAAATTGTACTTGAAAGTTGAAACCAGCAACAATTGCTTGACATAATACATGATTCTAATCAGCACCCTTTAATATGAAAATGCAATATCGAAGTGTCACAGAAGGAGGGAGAGGAGAATCAGCGAGAACGTTACGTCAGAGTTCCACTTTGGCGGAGAGAGGACTGCAAAGCCCGTCTTGAGTTCTGTATCCAATGATGGGAAAGTAATGTCTTTGCATCCGGCCTGTGTCTAGCATCCTGAAACATTATACTAAATGTTAAGCGGAGCAACTAAAATGGCACCGAAATGGCGTTGGAATTACCCACAACTACCAAAACCACGCAAACGGTACTATTCCATCAAAAATAAAATTAACAACATAACATAGACATGCAAGAGTATCACCAAAGAATCTGGATACAAGTAAATCAAGCTAACATTGGCTTGTAACAATTGCATTAGGACGAGAGCGCCAATATTATTAACCTATCTAACCACTGAGTAAAAATTGTATCATGTCAAAATTCAGTTCATTATTATTTATTAAATTGTGCATTCCCATCTAATAATCAACATAACCAGTTGTGTAATGGTACATTTACTTGAATTAACATTAAGAATATATAAGAGCAATTACAATTGCATTTTCACCATGTGTTTGCTCATTTAACGGGAAAAAAGAGTGGAGATGGGTGTAAAAAATGTTTATCCTCTCATTTCAATTTTCCTTTCTTTTTATGATCAACCCATTCCTGTTACAAATTTCCCTCAATCTTGTTTGACCTGTCTTCAGTTTATCATTTTCTCGTGGCCTAGTCAATTTGTAAAATATGAAAGTGAGTAAACGCATTACAATGAAATATGCAAATGAAGGAAACCCAAAATCGATTTGAAATATGAAACCAGAAGTGATATAATTTTTCCAGCTCACCTTCTTAAAACACTGACGCAGGAAATCAGTAATAGCAGGAGGTAGACTATCCGGAATTGGAGGATGCTCATCCTGGGGGGAAAATACGGAAATAAAATAACAGAACTCTTCGAATTCAAAGGAATAAATATACTAAGAAATACATAGAAATCTCCGTCCATTAGTTCTGGGAAATTGTGTCAAGATTTTCCTTCTCCAGATATCATTTCATTTTCTTCCTGTTTATTCTATTTGTAATCAATTTGATAATCATGGATTAGTAAACAACAGGATCTCAAACCACCATGAAATTCCAAAATATGAACAATGCCATTGCGGAAAAGATGATGATTGTAATTATACGATGATAATAAATTCAAACAAATTTTTTACCTGCACAATCCGAAATAGGGCAGGCATAGGCTGGAGATCATAGTATGGTGGTACACAAGTGAGAAGCTCGATCACAGTGCAACCAACACTCCAAATGTCAGATGCAGCACAAACCCCCGACATTTCAATGACCTATAACATTTGATTATTGTCAATATGGTGTTGCAGATACAACCCAACACTCTGCACTATACATATTACAACCATTTGGGCTACTCATTGAAATTCACATTGCCGGATGAACTACCAGTATAATACACACATCAAACATAGGGACATCAATCTTACGTCATTTCCAGTCTCTGCACTATACATATTACAACCATTTGGGCTACTCATTGAAATTCACATTGCCAGATGAACAACCAGTATAATACACACATCAAACATAGGGACATCAATCTTACGTCATTTCCAGTCTATAGAAGTACACTTTATTTACTTAAATTTCAGAAACAGGACAAAGAAACCTCTTGACATAGCTTTCTTGAGGTAGTTCTTTAACTGAAGTTTTTTGGTTTAATGGTTAAAACAAGATGCTCCTATCTGGATTATTAAGTTCAAGTCACAGTCAAATCTTTCAGCAGTCATGAATGAAGCAACTTACGGACCTTGTTTAAAAATGGCATTTTGGGTATTGGCTTCGTATGTGATGTCTAAGCCTTGAGGCACTTTAGGCGTAAACCAATAAAATAGCCAAAAATAAATAAATATATATATATATATATATATATATTACAAAAGTAAGGATATAAAATGGATCAACAAATTGGCAAATAATATATAGACAAAATATAATCACACAACAACACTACTAAGCCCAACTAAAACTGAAGTCTAAAAAACAGATGAAACAACTGATCATCGCCAGTCATCAGGTGTCTTAGGAAAGGAATAGGGAACACATGGGCTCATCACTTTTTATCTTTTCTAAACTCCAATTATTTCATTTTCATTCTTAAGATTGTACAGTGTTTAAAACACCCAAAAGAACATTTAAAACGCTCCGCATTAGCCACAATGAAAAAAGAGCCAAAAACTAGGGCTTATAGAATAACATCCTAATAAGACGAGTCTCTTGAAGCTCATCCTCTTTATCATAAATGATCTGCTTATAGAATAAAATCCTAATAAGACGAGTCTTTTGAAGCTCATCCTCTTTATCATAAATGATCCGCTTGCCCCGAAATGACCTAAACCAATAGGGAAATCCCAATTCATTGGGCCTTTCAACACAATCGAGTAGAAATCCCCTAGGGTGTAATTCCAATATGCACTAAGGCTTGCAACTTAGTTAAGTCAAGGTTCAACTCTTGAAGATGGGTAGCGTGAACAACGCGCAAGTATCGGGTGTGTCACAGAGTTTATGCTCAAACCAAAATCTCTGGAGATTGGTAAACATCATCAACCATAATGTTGATTTACAGAAAATGCAAATATAAAATACAAATAGGTAATTCCTAAAACAGTTACTGTAACAACTACACAAGGATTAAGTGCTTCAAACCAAAGAGAGTGAATAATGAGAGGCAGTAATAGCATTCACTCGTAAGCCTATACCTCTCGACTTTTATAGTCAAACGATAAAGGTTTCAGAAATATATAGCAAAACAGTATCATTGGAATTAAATTATGGGAATGCTGCAATTGGTAAAAAAATTTGCTTGTCGACAATGAATTTGATCATTGTTATTTTCAAATGCCATATAATCTGTAGATTGAAATTAATACAGAAGTTTTTTTTTTTTTTTTTTTTTGATAGGAAACAGAATTTTATTAAAATTAACTTATGAAATTACAATATGAATTGTGGTCAAGTCGTCCATCACTGACAAGATTAAATCTATACTAAAGTAGTATGGTTAAATACTAGTCTATGAATTACTCATAACAGTGTTGCACAAAGAGCTCATAGGATCAAAGCGAAATAAGAAATTGTCTAAACTACTAAAAAGACCGGCTGCTCTAGCCCATAATTCCATAAAAAATATGATATTATCCCAAATGTCTTCTATTGTTCTTTCAACATCCTCAAAAATCCTTTTATTTCTTTTTGTCCATATGATCCACGCTGTTGTCATTACAAATAATTTCCAGATCTTCTTCTTTTTTTCCATATTATCTCTGAAATTCCATTTGATAAGAACCAAATCAGCCCAACGTCTAGGCAGTGCACCCCATACTCCAAACATGTTCATCATTTTATCCTAAATTCCTTTTGCAAATTCACAATGGATCAGAAAGTGATCAATAGTTTCATTGGCCTTTTTACACATGATGCAAAATTACGGTGAAATACACCAAAAAGGCCTCTTAAGTTGTAACGAATCGCAAGTATTAACCTTCCCCAAAGACACCAAGCAAGCAAAAACTTTTACTTTTGTAGGAATCATACATTTCCAAATGAATTTGAATTGGGGAAATTAGAATCACAAGAGGATTGACAAAGGAAGTTCGAATAGGTTTTACATGAAAAAGCCCCCGATGGCTGACCGATCCAAATTATTTTATCCGATGAGAATGGGTCAATAGTTATTTTTTCAAGCAGATCGGAAAGGGAAGTAAGTTCTTCAATGTCTCTGTCATTAAGGTTTCTATAGAATCCAAGGTTCCAAGTAGGAATGGAATTTGGTGATAGGGATATTATGTCACTAATGACAAAATTTTTGTTGTTTGATAATCGAAAAAGCCGGGGAAAAAATGTTTGGAAAGTTTGGTCACCCATCCATTTATCTAACCAAAACCGGATTGCATCCCCTTTCCCAACCACAAATTTGGTGTTTACCTCAAAAGTATTCCAAGCTCTTGTAATGGATTTCCATGGTGCCCGAGAAGTGGAATTAACATCAATGCATGCATCACGTCCATTTGAGTGGAGGCCATACTGACTGTAGATTATAGAATGCCAAAGTGACTCCAGTTCAAAAGGGAACCGCCAAAGCCATTTACCAAGAAGTGTCAAATTCCTCAAGTGAAGGTTACCAATCCCTAAACCTCCTTTCTCCTTCGGTTTTGTGACAACTTCCCATTTAACTAGATGGTCTCTATAGCCCTCACCTTTACCTTCCCAGAAGAAATCCCTCATCATCTTCTCAATCATCTTTACCACCTTCATAGGCATTTTAAAAATTGACATGAAATAAATAGGAATGCTTTCCAAAACCGATTGCAAGAGCACGAGACGCCCTCCTCTTGATAAGCCACCTTTATGCCACCCTTCCAATCTTTTCGCAACTCTCTCAACCACTGGATTCCAAAAAGAATAAGTGTTTGGGTTTCCTCTTAAAGGTAATAACGGCCAATTACCTTTACCACAACACACTTTCTTCACAATGTCTTCAATCCTTTCTTCTGTCAAATTAATGCCTACAATCATGCTTTTTGCCATGTTAATTTTTAGTCCCGCACTCCTTGAAAAAATCTCCAAAATTCCTATAAGGTTTTCGATACTTTCATCCTTATTCTCCAAAAAGAAAATGTCATCATCCGCAAATTGTAGATGCAAGACCCTCACTTTATTGATGCCTATCTTAAATCCTTCCAATATCTTCATATCAGAAGCCTTATTGACCAATCTACTTAAAACGTCCCCACTAGGATGAAAAGAAAGGGTGATAGTGGGTCTCCTTGCCTCAACCCTCTAGATGCACCAAATTTACCCCTTGGTTTTCCATTGATCATTACTGAAAAGTTTGCCGACGACAAACAGCCCCTTATCCATTTTCGCCATCTTCCACCAAAGCCTTTCCTTTCTAACATAAAATCTAAAAATTCCCAACTAACGTGATCATATGCCTTTTCAAAGTCAATTTTAAGCAGCACTCCTTTCTTCTTTGCCCTATATTCCTCAACAGTCTCATTTGCAATCAGAACCAAGTCCAAAATTTGCCTTCCTTTCACAAAAGCGCACTGGCCCACATCTATTGTTTCTTCCATAACTTCCTTAAGCCACCGTTTGGTAACGGTACTATTTTTGGTTTATAAACCATTTTATAAATCACACAATTTCTCAAACCACTTTTTAACCACACATTTTTCTCTCTCCAATTTTCAACCACTACTTTTTACCTCAAAATCATAAATAAACCAGTTTATAAACCAAACAGTGTTACCAAACGGAGGCTAAGTCTCAAAGATAGGACCTTTGCTATTATCTTGTACAATGAAGTAACCAGACTTATTGGACGAAAGTCTTTAATGGAGACTAAGCTCAACTTTTTTGGAATGAGACTTGTGAATGTTTCATTTACTCTAGCATTTACAATGCCACTCGCATAAAATTCATTGAAAACCTTTATCAAATCCTCCTTGATGACTTCCCAGCCCTCCTTTAGCGTCGCCATCGAAAAACCATCAGGCCCCGGCGCTTTATCTCCATCACATTGAAAAAGAGCATCATTTATTTCTCCTTCCTGAAAAGGTTCCTCTAATTTCAATTTCCTTTCCTCTTCAATACTTGCCCATTCTAACCCTCAATTCCATTACTAGTTATCTCCTTCTTATTGAACAACTCTTCAAAAAAATCAACGATTTCCTTCTCAATTTCCCCTTCTGTATGTAAAATTCTCCCATCCCTACCCTCAAGTTTATTGATCAAATTATTTGTATTCCTTCCACTTGCAATTCTATGGAACATCTTAGAGTTATCCTCTCATTCCTTGACTCCTTTAATTTTTGCTTTTTGATTCCATGAAATTTCTTCCCTTGTAATCAATTCCTGTAGTCGTCTTATTAATTTCCTTCTCTCTACTCTCTCTTCTTCCCCAATGTTCTGTTTGACATCTTCCTTGTCAATTCCTTAAATCCTCTTCATAATTGCCTTTTTTTCCATTCTTACATCACCAAATTCTCCTTCATTCCACTTTTTCAATTCTTCATCATTTTCAACTTCCCCATAAATCTATACCCTGCCCAACCTTCAACTTCGCACTTACTCCACCATACCTTCCAGTTTGTATTAAAATTCTTATGCCTTAGCCACACGTTTTCAAAACGGAATGGACTAGGCCCCCATTTGAATCTGTTGGTATCAATAGTAATAGGACAATGATCTGAGGTTACCCTCACAAGGGCTTCCAGCCTAACTTCCTGAAACATGCTTTCCCAGTATTCCGTAAATAGGAATCTATCTATTCTTGAACAAGCCACTCTATCTCTCATATTGGACCAAGTGTACTCTAAGGTTAAGAGCTGTAAATCCTTTAATCCCGTGTCTTTTATGAATTGATCAACATGCTACTACCAATTTATATAATTTATTAGGATCACGTCACTTACATCATCTTGGTAACAACTTTTTAATTTCTAGTTCGGTGATGAGTTGAACTAGCTTCACAATTGTACTAAACCCGAATATTGCCTCACACTGGCAAGCATGCGCAAAACTTATGCCCATGGTTATGGTTAGAAATATTTTCCACTAGATAAATATATAATACATCTTCCAAGGATAACATTTAATGTGTGTTGGCAGTTGGCATTACCAGAGTGTGGGTAAGCATAAAATTAACAAAAAGATACTTTGAAGTAAACTTTTGTTTCTGAACACGTTTAGACACGTAAATTTTTCTAACCCTCATGTAAAAATGCTATTTATTAACTTGCTTGTTTTCAACATGACAAACAAAGTAACTATTTATTATAGAATCAATTTATTTAGATAAAAGTAAACTTTTCAAGTTTTATCCAAACATGGACTATGTCTTAATTGACACCATAAAACATCAATATTCTGCAACCTTCTCTTTTTATTGTCACGATGAGAATCCTGATATCTGTGCAACACAGCCAGCTCAACAGAAAACTTCTTTGATACTTCAAAACATACATAAATGGATAACCAAACCCGAACAAAAATGATCCAACAACTTTGCAATCAGATGGCACAAACTAGTAGCTCCAATCAAAATCCAATCCATATGTTTTGCTTTTTATTAACTCAATTTTCAACATTTTTTCTATTAAGGAAAATAGTAAATAACGTCCAACCACTTTTTAAACAACAAATTGGTCTTGAATTAATTGGACACGGTGAAAACCATGTCCTAACTTCCCTGAGTTCATAAATTGTCCAGAGAACAGTGACTTACAAAACATACAATTGGGAAATGTGGTTTCAGTTGTAACCTTCATCACAGCCTAAAAACTCAACTTGTATATCCATGATGGCAAGGTCTTGCAAATTTTAATTTCTAAAAGTGTACCTCACCCCTCATAAAAACATAAAAGAAAAGTCTCTGTGCTACGCAATAACAAACAAAACGCTAAATTACCAAATTCATGAAACAACTATCAGGTTCAAAGGCAACAAATGGACATCAAAGCAATACCTCAGGGGCCATCCAGTATGGTGTTCCAACAACTGAATGTGTATTCACATCTGCTTCAGTTAGTTTTGTTGCAACCCCGAAGTCTGCAAGTTTCACAAGTCCCTGAAAGCAAACTTTAGTTCAGGGAAGCAAGCTCATATTTTTTCTTAAAAATACAGAAGACAAATCCAAGCAGCCAGACAAATTGAGAATGTTAACAATTAAACCCAACTGATGCATGATAAGTCAGAGTTAAATAAAAATATTACATAAAAATTACAATTATCCTCATATCAACTGCAGAGGTAAATCGTGATAAATATTTTTAGCTAAAATGAAATAAAAAATAGAAACAAAAAGAAAAACATAGTAGCAAAATTGATAAGTGTGCTTTACGCACTTATTTACTTCCAAAATTAGCATTTTAATTGACAAATCGAGCAAATTTCTACTTATAAATTGTGTTTATCTTGCACAATTAGGTACAACAGCAATTGGAATGAAAATGGACAAGATTGAAGAAGAACTGAGCTAAAAGAAAAGTAAATTTGATGTCCAAGGACCTAATTGAAAGAAATCAAAAGCTTGGAGACTCAATCGCAACATCTCCAAAAGTTGGAGGACTAGAGATGCAAATATTTTAGGGGCATATTTGTAATAAAAGTCAAAATTCGAGGACTAAATTGAAGAAGGCCAGAAGACGAGGGACTTGACTTGAAATGAAAAGGAAAAAGATAATATATATATATATATATATATTTGGCATGAGCTTAAAGCCCATGCTTTTGGGGAGCAGAAATTATTTCTGCTGCCCACGTGATCGCGTGGGCCAATTTCGGCTCAATCGGATTTTATTTTCTGTTTTTATTATTTTGATTTAAGGGCGTGTTTGGCTCGATTTGGACGGGTTTTTAGGACATTTTTAGGTCTAATTTTTGGGAGTATTTATAATCCCACTTCTTAACACCCAAAAATCACAATTTTTCACTCTCAAACCCTAGCCTCTTTATCTCTATTCTTTTCTTTTCTTTGTTTTTACTTTATTTTGCAATTTAGTTTGTAGTTTAGTTTTGTTTCCATGTTGCTAATCTCCATTGAAGTTATGAAGCAAAAAGTGAGGTAAAGATTCAAAGCATTGTTGAAGGAATTTTGGGGCAAAAAATCAAGGGAAGTAATTTATTTCATTATCTTGTATTTTTAATCTTTGATTTCTATATTTTGTGATATATTTTTGTAAACCTCAACTTTTGTGCAATATTTATACAATTGGCTAGTTATTTTATGTTGGGATGATTGATGTAGCTTAACTTAGTTTAAGTAATTTTAATGTTTGTTAATTAATTTTGAGCTTATTTCACGTGTGCTTGTTATTGAGATTATTCCATGTGTTTGATTGATCACCAAATATATGTTTTGTGAAGTGTATGATAATTGAGAGATATTGTGTATTTTAGACCAAATAACAAATACTCTAGATTCTTGTTAAGGATAGAAATATACATTAAACCCTAAATGATCCATTGAGCTATTTTCACAAAGAATTAATGCAATTGATTGGGCTTTAATCGACATAGAGATATAGTAGGTTAAACCAATTGATTATGGTTAATTTCAATCGAGAGAGGTAATTAGCTAAGCTTGAAAAATCGGGTCTAACATTGTAAATAAGTAATTTATTAATTTGCATATGTTGAGAAATTATTTAAGCAAGAGTTAAGTGAAATCATGAATCCCAACTATTTTATCTTCCATTTTCCTTATTTTAATTTGGTTTAAAGTTAGTTTCTTTAATTTAGAATTCACGAAACTCCATCTTTTAATTGTGTTTCATTTGTTAAGATTAAATTAACTAGAATATAATAGAGTATACATTCCTTGTGGAATCGACAATTCGGACTCAAAAAGTCCACTTTATTACTTGTACGTTACCCGTGCGCTTGCGGTACACACACTATTTTGAGCGAACACAAATAACCTTGGCACAAAATGATGCAAGAAAGCAGAAAAACACACTAAACAAAATTATGACAACATACCTCTTTTGTTATCAAAATATTTGCCCCTTTGATATCTCGATGAATAACACCTTGTTCGTGTAGATACACCAGACCTTCAAGTACCTGACAACAAGTACATTGCTGATAGTAACAATGCAAGCGAACATAATGGAGGTAATGAACATTTAGGTATTTTTGTCTGAGACCTGGGCTATGTATACGGCCACCAAGAACTCCGGAAAAGGCCCAAAATTATTTGGCTTGATAATATTAGCTAGTGATCCCTCCACGTACCTTTAAAAAAAATGTGAATAAAAATTGAAGAAGTTCTTGTGATTGCTGTAACAAGTAAATGAGTTAAAAAATGCCAAAGATCGTGTAAGCTTGACTCACTCGAGAATTATATGAAGATGAGTCTTTGTCTTCAAAGATCCAAGATATTTCACAATATTTTTGTGATTTAAATTCTGCAAGAGAAAGAGAACCATCCAGTGAGAGAAGATCAGAAACCAAATCATAATAGAACTCCAAGTGTCCAACTTTTGTAGAAAAAATACAAGGGAAGTGGTAAATACATATTAAGAGCTCATAACGATAGGTGCAAAACATAAAATAAAAATGTGACAAGAAATTAGTGCAATGCGGATGTTAGCTTCTCATACATTCAATCTCCTGAACAATCGTGACACTTCTAGAGAAAAGACCAATTTGGAAAGAAGAAGAGCAATTGAACCACGTGCATATGTCAAAGTTTTGAGGTGTGGTATGAATTTTGAAGTTCAACCAAAAGTATGCATTGTCACAATCACTTTTACAAGGAGCTCTTTACATTAGCCAGGCACTTGACTAACAAGTGTGCGTGCATGTGTTTCCACAGTCAAATAGAAGGCTCTCACAGGTTCAAGCCTTAAAGCTATGTTGGGATGCAGTTTTGTCTCCTCTAACCTCCAGGGATATAGTAGTAGTTTAGATATGGCCATACTTTATTTCCTTTACTCTAGGAGTGATGCAGGGACGAGAAATTAAGGGGGGTTTATTCAATTGGGATTTCGAAAGATATTTAAAGACTTTTTTTGATGGACTTTTTTTAATGGATTTTATTGAATTTGATTGACTTTTATGGATTTATATAGACTTTTAAAGACTTTCGTGGACATTTATTTAAAAGACTTTCATATACTTTCAAAGACTTTTATAGATTGATTTAAAAGACTTTCAAATACTTTTAAAGACTTTTACATACTTTTATTTTTTAATTGAAAAATATAAACGCTAATAGATTAATTTTCGTATGATGTGAATATGAATCGTTAATAATAATTATATGTAAAGTGAATTACAAAAAAAAAAAAAAAAAGCGTGAGAAATATAAATAGTTTTAAGACAGAGAAACATTTGTGATTAAAAAAATGGGGGGAAAATAAAATCGCATTTGATATCGACATAAAAATATTTCTAGAGAAAATTCTTGAATCACTTTACTTATTATTATTTGTTTTGACACAATTTATTTATTATTTTTCTATAAGATCTTATGGAATTTTAGTTAGATTTATTTTCATAAAAAAATCGAAAAAAACGATGAAAAAAAAGAGAGTCCAAATATAAAGAAAAAATATTTAAAATAAAAAAATACAAAAAGTTGAAGAGAAGAAAAATAATGATTTGTTTAGTCAAATATTTAAGGTTTCTAAAAATAATATGAAAGAAAAAAAATATAGAATAAATAAAATTACAATTTAAAAGAATTTTTTTTTTTTATAAAAGTCTTTCAAAATCTTGGAGGTTAATGAGAGACAAATAAAGAGATTTTGTGGTTGTACTTTATGTTTAGAAGTTAATACATAGAGGATTTCGTAGGAGTCTTTAAAAGTCATTGATAATTTGAATAACACTGGACTTTTAAAGACTTTTAAAAGTCTTTATACAATACACCATGATTTTAAAAGACATTTTAAGAGTCTATTAAAATCTAGATTGAATAACTCAAGATTTTAATGGATTTAAAAAAGTCTAGATTGAATACCCCTAAACTTTTAAATTCCATCAAAGTCTTTAAATTTCCTTCCAAATCCTAATTAAATAAACCGCCCTAAGCAATCAAGGGATGCAAGCGATCCAAATTCAACACAATTGGGAGACCCTAATAAAATATTTGTGCTTGTGTGAGCGTATCTACGCAAAAAATCTTTGTTTGTATGTAGCAGGATTGTTACCTTGAGCAAATCAATCTCTTGCTGCCAAGTTCAAGCATCCAAGTGACCAACAACAGCATTATTCAAAAGGAAAAACAACAAATTCAGTCAAGGCAAAAAGATCACATAAAATTATCAAAAAAAAAAAGGTCGGGAAAATGCTAAAAAGAGGAAAATTGAGATACCATAATAGTGTTTAAGTCCTCCTGAGCAATGTTCTCGAGAGAGACTTGCTTGATTGCAACAAAGTCCCCATTTTGCAAATCCAAGCCCTTGTATACTCTTCCATAAGCACCTTTCCCTATCTCTTCTCCAAGCATCTGTAATTTTTAATTTTTGTTCAAAATCAACAAGATTAGGGTACACTATATTGAATGCAGAAACATGAGACAGAGAAGATGTCCATACGTATTTATTGTCGAGTGTCTTGGAGTTGTGAAATGCGGAGGTCGTCATTTGGCGAGAAATTTTTCTACATTCCCAGGATGAACAAACCTTAAATTCCGAGCTGATCGGACGTTTAAGCTTCTAGTCCCTGACGCTCCAAGGTGGAGACAGTCAATATTTGATTTCATTCATACGATTACGGTTAAAACGCAAGGTCACTTGAGTTTCAGGCTATCAGCCAACTCATTCAAGTCTGTACTGTCCACATTGTCCAGAACTGGGATTTAAATTGATTTTAAAAATTCTAATAAATTTCGTGAATTTGAGTAGGTTACTACTTAATTCATAAAATCTCGCTAAAAATTCTAAAATTTCAAAATGATTATTGAATGTAATTTTTACGCTATCACAATCGTGAATTCAAAACTATTGGTTTATGTTAACATGGACCGTCAACATTCTGGTTTTAAATTGGATCTTACCCCTTGAAAATTGTTCGATCTAGGTTTTAATATTTTAAAATCATTTAAAATTAAATTGAACGGTTTACCTTATTTTATAAAAAGATAAAAATAAAAAATTTATATATATATAAATGGAGAATAGTGGATTAGTGTGAATGTAAAATCTGGATAAATATAAATGCATATATATATACACACACACATACATATACACACACTACTAATATTATTTTATAGTAAATACTAAACAATGGTTAATATAATTTTTAATTTTAATAATGTGTAAAGATTATATGATATAATAATTTCTTGATCTTCAATGTTGTTCAATTGTCGTATATTTAATGAATTAAGATTAAACACATGTTTATAGTTATTGTGATTTTTGAACGAAAATTGAGAAAAGGTTAAATATGTGAGACAAATGCAGAAATTATAATAAATATATATATATATATATATATATATATATATATATATATATATATATATATATATATATATCTTGAACAAGCATTAATATTTGTACTCATAATATACAATTAAAAAATTACAGAATTTGCATTTATCATTCAATGACGTTTTAAATATTTTGGATTATTTACGTTGTTTTTAAATTTTAATAATTGTTTGAATAAAAATTTATTTTTGTATTTTTTGTATTTGTGTTGATTATGTATAATCATTAAATTTTATGAATATTTATCTATATTGCGGATAGCAATTTCAGTTCATCACACTCGTGAAAATCCATACTATACATAAAAATATGATAGTTTGAAATAATTTAATTCTTAAATTCTTTATATTTTAGTATTATAGCGTCAGTTTGATTCTCATTTAAACCTCATTTTAATGAGAATTTGCATTTTGTACAGTGTTATTGTATTAAAATATTGTCTGGTGTGTTTCTTTTTTTGTCAGTCATGAGTAATGTACATAAGTTATTGAAAGCGAGTTTACCATGTTACCCTCCATCCAAAGTCTGCAAGTGGCCAAATTTGTATACAAGTTGATGAGGGCAATTTGGGAAAGTTCGCAAAATAAACAGGCTGCAAAATAATGTGTCAATTTAGCTGTAATGTTTTACGGAATTTTCCATCCATGGGACCCACAGATTTGACAAATTAGATTAGACAAAAAATTCATTAAAATTAAATTCAAACAGACGCATAGTAAATAATTAATATGGTGTTATTATTATTGATATATTTTGGTTATAATTATTATTATTTTTATTATTAACGTAAATATTGAATGAGTTCAATCAATATTTTTAATTATCAGTATTAAAATTATTATTCAATTATTGAATTTTTATTTATTTGTTGTTCTTAATATTATAAATTTTATGTATAGTCATCAATAATTAAATTTTGTTTTAATTATTAAAGGTCAAATCATTTGTTATCTTTAATTTTACAAATTACGTATGTACTAATATTATTTTATGGTAAATACTAAAAAATGGTTAATATTTTTTAATAATTTTTAATTTTAATAATTGTGTAGAGATTATATGATATAATAATTTTTTGATTTTCAATGTTGTTCCATTGTCGTATAGTTGATGAGTTAAGATTAAAAATATATTTATAGTTTATTGTGATTTTTGAAAGAAAATTGAAAAAAAAAGTTAAATATGTGAGGCAAATGCAAAAATTATAATAAATATATTTATATCTTGAACAAATATCAATATTTGTACTCATAATATTACACCTAACATGATATACAATTAAAACACCACATAATTTGCATTTATCATTCAATGAAGTTTTCGATAATTTGGATTATTTATATTTTTAAAAAATTTTAATAATTGTTGTAATAAAAAATTATTTTTATATCTTTTGTATGTGTTGATTATGTATAATCATTAACTTTTATGAATGCTTATCTATATTACAATTAGCAATTTCAGTTCATCACACTGGTGAAAATCTATACTTACTATATATAAAAGTAGGATAGTTTAACAGAATTTAATTCTTAAATTCTTTATGTTTTAGTATTATAGTAAATAATTAATATGATGTTATTATTATTATTATTATTATTATTATTATTATTATTATTATTATTGAATGAGTTCAATTAATATTTTTAGTTATTAGTATTAAAATTATTATTTTATTATTAATTTCTTATTTATTTGTTGTTCTTAATATTATAAATCCTATGTGTAGCCATCAATAATTAAATTGTGTTTTAATTATTAATGGTCAAATCATTTGTTATCTTTAATATATATATAATTAAATATTTTAATAAATTAAGCCTCTGTTCAGCAGCTATATTTTTGTTTCGAGGTAAAATGTGTAGTTGGAAATAGGTTTAAAAAATATGTGATTAAAAAGTTGATTGAAAAAATGTGCTGCTTATAAATAGTTTTTATAAAAAGTTATTGAACGAATGTTATATTGAAGAGTTAATGATTTAATTTTTTTATTTAATTATATTAAAAGAATGATTAAATTTTTTTAATCATTCTTAATTTTAATAAAATTTTAAAGATTATAGGGTATAATTTTCAGTATAATTTGGTAATCTCCGACTTTACTATGTTGTCGTATCATGATAATCGCTAAATGTTCAAAACTATTATTTTGACTACTTATTTTTGTAAGTAAAGTTTCATCGGTTAAATTCAAATATTTTGACTATTTCTTTTTTAATTATTGTGATTGATGTTTTTGAATGAAAATTAAAAAATACATTAAATACAATAGGCAAATGTAGAAATTTATTAGAAATATGAAAATGCATTTCACGTGCATCAATATTCGTGCTCATAATATTATATCAAATATGATATATCATTAAAAGACTATTAAATTTAAATTTTCAATGAAGTTATTAAGAATTCATAAAAATTTTTGAAATCAATAATAATTTATTATTTAAATATATAAATTGACATTTACTATTCAAAATTTTTTTTAATAATTTGAATTACTTATGTTATTTTTTAAATTATAATAATTATTGTAATAGAGAATTCTTTTTTATGCATTTATATATGTGTTGATTATGTATAAGTGCTAAAATTTTACGAATACTTATTGAAATTAATATTGTGAATAATAATTTTCGTGCGTCGCACGGGTGAAATACTAGTATATATATATAAGTAAGTAAGGAAGTGGTTAGGTTTGAACACGATGTGGTTTAACTATTTGCTTAATATTTAGTGGTTCAACGTGAACACAATTTGATAACTAATGTTTGATTGACTACAATATGATTAATTATTTGAAAAATATTTATTTGGTTAATGAATGCTTGGCTATTTAAGTTTGCATTTAGATTATTTTCAAATCATTACTATATTTACCTAAACTAGTGAATCATCCCGTGCGATGCACGGGAAGAAACGTCTAAATAAAAATAATCCTATTCGAAATTAAATGAATCCTTAAATAAAATAAATAATATTCACAAATAAGATATAAGTTCATCATTTATTAGTTTCATTTCTAAACATCAACCTTTTATGGAGAAGTCATATATGCGAAAAATGATTGTGTCTGGCTCTTATTGATAGTCATGGCATATGACACCATCAATGAAAAATGTTTTTTTTTTTTTTTGAAATATAATAAGTATCCTAAAATTTGAATTGTTCAATGATATCCTTGGAATAAAGAACTTGTATCCTACATTACTGTCAGATAGAATTTGACCTTATAGAATATGATCGTCAAGTTTTGTAACGATTATTCACTATCTCCTCGAACCAAAAATTCGCCTTGCAAAATAAACACTTAAATGTAGGATCTCCAGTATTCATATACTCTGAACATTCAAATAATAGATGAAAAATTTAATAATAGATATCATGCATATAAAAGATAAAATTCAATAATTTGATCATTGACAATGAAAAACAACATGTACAATAATAATAATAATAATAATTATTATTATTATTATTATTATTATTATAAATAATAAAAAAATTGCGAGGTTAACAAAGATATTGCATCAAATTTATGATATTTTAGGTTTTCAATATTTATACAACGTAATTATTTTCTGATTGAAATTATAATTTAGTATTGATCATCTCAATTTTTAGTTAAGTAAATTGGGAGACAATTTATATATTATTGTGAAAAAATATCATAAAATTTGAATTAAAATATAGCAAAGAATATCTTGGTATGGTTAATTACTTTTTGAAATTTTAAAATTAACAGTTATGACAAAAACCATTAATAACTATATCATTTCAAACAATATAGATAAATTTGTTAACCGTTAATGTTAAAAAATGTAATATGAGATTTTTTGGAATAAAAAGTTAATTAAGAATTAAATGTAATTGTCATTGAAATAATTTTGATAAATAATGCAATATAGGAAAGAACTTTAATATGTATATGTAATAAATAACTTAAAAATAGGATTTAGTTATAAAAATTTCAATACAACGTGATTTATAAAAATACGAATACGTATAAATTTTAAATATAATTTTAATTGAGAATTTGACATTTGATCTGTATGACTGAACCAAATATTTATCCATAAAATTAAGACCAATAAAATATCACAATTATTATAAGAAATTAATTACGTATTAAATGTAATTATCTATAAAAATATTTAATAATACGCTATAAAAAAGAGCTCCAATTTTTTGTTGTACTAAATAACTAAAAATAAAATTATTTATAAAAAAAACTATACATATGATGTGATTTATAATTTAGTACTCCCTCCATCCCATAAAGATAGTCATCTACTCATTTTCACACAGATTAAGGACAAAAAGGAATATAAAATATTAATTTCACTCTTAAAAAATAAAGTAGACTATCTTTTTGATACAGACAAAAAAGAAATAGTGGACTATCTTTGTCGGACGGAGAGAGTATTATCTAGTAATAAAATTTCGACATAATTTTTAACTGAAAATTTTACTTTGGATTTGTATAACTGAACACAAATATTTATTTGTAAGATTGAAAACTTTAGAAGAACACATTTTTTTATGAAAAGAGAGATTTTGACACAAAAAACTAAATATAAATAAGTAAAATCAAACAAATTATCGTTCTTCTATCATAAAAAATAAAAAACAACTTCTCGGTAAAAGCAAATTTTTTAAAAAAAATAATAATTCTAGTTTCTTGTTTTTATTATTTTTTATACAATGTGATATACAATTTCATTAAATATATATACTGACCCATGAATAATATATTTTTTCTTCACTCAACGGCCGAAACCATTAACATATCTATCCAACTCAAAGCTATTCTAAATAGCCCAACATTAGTTAACACATTGCAACCCCAACAGAAAAATCTAGAACATAATATAAATAGACTATTAACAAATTCTCTTATTAGTCTATATTGTTTTCGAAGCTTTCTCTACAATATTATTGTTTTAATATTTTTTCTTTTTTGTCAGAAACCCAAATCTATGTTCAACGACTCAAAATATCATAGGTCTTAAAGAAAAGAGTAGTGCCAATCCTTTTTACCTTTTCAAAAAATAATTTACGATTTTTTATTTTCAACTGGTTTGTAATATTAATAACTAATAAGCATTATCACCGCACAAGAAATTTTGAATCATAAAACGTGATAAATAGAAGGTAGAGTGGAGGGGTCATGTTAAACATACACATTTTTTCAAAGAAATAACCTTTTAATTGAATCCTTTATTATTGTGTATATCTTCATAATAATTATATATAACATAAATGAAAGAGGTTGTATATCGGGAAATAGAAAAAAAAAAGATATATATAAAAAAAAATGAATAAACAGATTTTGAAAAATGGGAAAAAATGAAACAAATTCTGAAAAAGCGAAAAAGGAAAAAAAAAATAATAACTGGCTTTCCAGTGTAATTTGGCGACGGGAAATAGAAGTCATACAAACACAATAAATATTAAAGAATGTAAGTAGACGTCAGCGATTTTAAAAATAATAAATAAATATTGAAGGCTCAACTATTTTTGAAGTTGATTATTGGATGAGAGATATGAGTAGTGTGAACACAACCCTACCCGAACCGACCAAATCTTTTTTGTAGAACCCAACCCAACTTGATTTTCATCAAAAATCGATCCAAACCGATCGGGTTGGGTTGGGTGGGCATTAACCCACCCCTAGATGAATTGTAGTGGTTTGAAAATGATCATTTGCGACAAAGATGGAAATAAAACAAATTCAACTACGAATGTAGTTTATATAGAAGTTTTTCAAAATTTATAGTGAAAACATTGCAATTCTATTAATTACAGTATCATTTTATTATTTTTTATCTATTTCATCATACAATAAATGTAAACACCTTTTTAATAGACATTTTGGAGGCAAAATATGTCATTCATAATATCATTGAAAAATACTTAATTATTATTACTTTTAATTATTTTTTTACATCTATACAAAAAGATTTAAATCTCAACTCAACCCACCTATAGACTCGAACTCAAGTGTTCTATCTAGTAATTGGGTGTCTCGGACTAACCACATTGGCCTTACTTTCAATCATTAATTATCATTCATTTTTTTTTCATGAAATTCAAAATTTAGTTAAACAGACAATTATTAAGTATTAAAATTAATCATCCTTAACAATTTCAATTTCATTTCCCATTGCACTAAAGGTGTTATCAAATGTAATTAACGCATCATCCATAATAGTAATGTAATTAACTATTTTATATGAGATTTTTAAAATATATTATGTTATTATTTTCTTAAAATCTTACAACATATATTTTAATTTAATAAGTTAAGAACGTATTAGAAAATGTAGAAAAAAATCATTTGACTCTTTCAACATTATAAAGACAAATATAAATTCTTATTTATTATATGCTAATTAATATATTTTTTCAATAAAAAAGATTAATATTAGTTAATAGATTTTTAGCTAAAATCTTTGTTAATTTTAAGTTGGGATCAAAATTGTAACTTAAAAAATTATCAAGAATGTACACATAATTTTTTTTCGGAGTGTTTTTCTTTATATATTTAAGGGATGAGAAAGACTTTATATATTCTTAATACACACACACACACACATATTTTGCATTCACACTTTTTAAATTAGTTTCATAAATTTTGCATTCACACTTACCAACTGTCCTCCCTTTATATATAGTATAGATAGATATAGATTTTCCATTACACTAAATGTGTCATCAAATGCAATCAACGCATCATCCATAATAGTAATGTACTTAACTATTTTATATGAGATTTACAAAATATATTATGTTATTTTCTTAAAATCTTACATGTATTTTAGTTTAATAAGTTAAGAACGTATTAGAAAATGTAGAAAAAATAAATCATTTGACTATTTCAACGTTATAAAGAAAAATATAAATTTATATTTATTATATGCTAATTAACATATTTTTCCAATAAAAAATCACATAAAATAAATTAATATTAGTTAATGGATTTTTAGTTAAAATCTTTGTTGATTTTAAGTTGGAATCGAAATTGTAACTTAAAAAATTGTAATAATGTACACATAATTTTTTCCGGAATATTTTTCTTTATATATTTAAGGGATGAGAAAAACTTTATATATTCGTAATAACACACACACACACACACACATTTTGCATTCACACTTGTCAACTATCCTTATTTGCATTCACGCTTGCCAAATCAGTTTCATAAATTTTGCATTCACACTTACCAACTATCCTCCCTTTATATGTAGTAAGTATAGATATAGATATGTATATGTGTGTGTGTGTCTAAAACACTTATGAAACTTGAGAGTTGTTCGTGATCAAAATGAACGCAAAAGTGAGAGCTTCAAAATGTTAGGAAGGTTATTGTGTGGGTATAGTTGTCTTGATTTACACCAACGGCTTGCAATTCAATGATAACCCGAAAATAACTAACAAAGATGGGGTGAATTGGTTTTTGAAATTTTTTCGATAAATCTATTATTATTTACACATATTAAAGTTGTTGAGTTAGCAACAGTTTCTAATGTCAATTTCTAGCCAAAACTCAGTCATTATTTATAAGTTTTATTTTCCTTTTAAACATCTATTACTACAAAATACAATGTTAATCTATATATCTATATAAAATTAGAAGTGACGAGAGAGAAGCATTTAATGTCATTTTCTCTCCAAAATACACTTACGATTTTGGGAAAAAATAACTAAAATTAAAATAAAATTAGAATATTAGAATATAGAATAGATGTAGAATACATACATATACATCTTTATCTTTATGTCTTTATTCTTTATTTTTATCTTTTTATATATAAAAGTGGAAGTCATGAGAGAGTGTCATTTTTTAGGAAAATTTACATTTAATGACCATCTCTCCTCACTTCTAAGTTTATATATATATATAAAGAAAAGAGTTATAATAAATGTACTATGTGTAAATATGTTACTTTTGAAATGAAAAAATCAGATTAATATATTTGTACATAAATAATGTGATATATATGTAAATGTGCTATGTAGAAAATGAAAAAAATTGGATTAATATGTTTGAACATAAATAAATGTGATACCTATGTAAATGTGTTATGTAGGAAATGAAAAAATAGTATTAATATATTTGAATATAAATAAATGTCATATTTATGTAAATGTGTTATATTGAAAATGAAAATTTTGGATTAATATATTTGAAAATAAATAAATATATGCTATATAAATTTATTAAGTTAAAAATGAAAATTTTGAATTAATATATGTTGAAAATAAATAAATAAAATCATTGAAATTTTACTTTCTAATATGTTAATAAATGAGTCGGTCCTTCAATAAGCATATTACAAAATAATTATTTATTTGCTATCAATTTTTTACCACCAATGATAAATCGGTAGGAAATTTAATCATTTTGACAAAAAATGGTATGTTTTATAAAGTTAATTAAAAATTATAACGTATTAAAAGGAAAATAGATGATAAGGTGGACAAAATTTCAAAGAAAAGCGTAAATAAAAGTCAAAAGAAATTTAATATAAAAAATTTAATTAAGTGTCAAACTTTGAGTGACGAGGTACATTGAATGTACATATAGAATTTTTTATTTTGATTAGTGATCTTTTTTAAAGTTTCAGACTTAATAACACGTAGTATGTCGGAAATGAAAAAATTGGATTAATATATTTGAACATAAATAGATGTCAACTCATATCTATGTAAATGTGTTATATTGAAAATGAGAATTTTGGATTAATATATTTTAAAATAAATAAATATATGTCATATAAATTTGTTAAGTTAGAAATGAAAAAAATAAATTAATATATTTCGAAAATAAATAAATAAAATAATTAAAATTTTACTTCCTAATATGTTAATTAATGAGTAGACTCTTCAATACGCATGTTACAAAAGTAATTAATTATTTTTTATCAACTTTTTAACCACACATATGTTCTCTCTCAAATTTTTAGTCACTATTTTTTACCTCAAAATCATAAATAAACAAGTTTATAAATCAAACAGTATTACCAAATGAGACTTAATCATTTCATCATTTTGACGAAAATTGGCATGTTCAAAAAATAAGGAAAAATAAAATATATTAATTAATATATTGAATTTCAAATAAAATATATATAAGTAACATATTAAAAAATATAGTTAATCAAAAATTATAACATATTAAAAGGAAAATAGGTGGACAAATTTTCAGAGATAAACGTAATTAAAAATCAAAAGAAATTTTATATAAAAAAATTTAATTAAGTGTCAAATTTTGAGTGGCGCAATATACATGTAGCATTTTTTATTTTGATTAGTTTTGTCTTTTTTAAAATTTCAAATTTAATAATATTTTGTATTGAAATTTTATTGAAATTATTTTTTTATTTGATATGATTGTATAATCAAGATATTTTCAAATTATGATTTAAAAATTATATATTCCGTGCATCGCACAGGTATATAACTAGTTCTTTATATAAAAGTATAAATCAGGAGAGATGGTCATTTTGGAGGGAAATTTGCATTTAATGTCTCTCTCTTTACTTCTACTTATATATATATACATACAGAAAAGATAAAGATTTTTGTATAAAAATTTATTATTTATTACATATTTTGATAAGAGTTGTAATAAATGTACTATATGTAAATATGTTACATTGGAAATGAAAAAATAGATTAATATATTTGAACATAAATAATGTGATATTTATGTAAATATGTTATGTAGGAAATGGAAAAAATTGAATTAATATATTTAAACATAAATAAATGTGTTATGTAGGAGATGAAATAATTGTATTAATATATTTGAATATAAATAAATGTCATATCTATGTAAATGTGTTATATTGAAAATGAAAAATTTGGATTAATATATTTTAAAATAAATAAATACATGCTATATAAATTTATTAAGTTAGAAATGAAAAAATTGAATTAGTATATTTTGAAAATAAATAAATAAAATCATTGAAATTTACTTCCTAATATGTCAATAAATGAGTAGCCTCTTCAATACACATGTTACAAAAATAATTAATTACTTGCTATCAACTTTTTACCATCAATGATAATTTGATAGAAAATTTAATCAGTTTGACAAAAAAATGGTATATTTAAAAAACAAGGAAAAATAAAATATATTAATTAATATATTTGATTTCGAATAAAATATATGTAAGCAACATATTAAAAAATAAAGTTAATTAAAAACTATGACAAATTAAAAGGAAAACAAAGGTGGACAAATTTTCAGAGAAAAACATAGATAAAAGTCAAAAGAAATTTAATTAGGTGTCAAACTTTGAGGGACGCGATACACGGATTGTACATGCAAATTTTTTTTTTATTTTGATTAGTTTTATCTTTCTTAGAGTTTCAAACTCAATAACATATATTATATAGGAAATGAAAAAATTGGATTAATATATTTGAACATAAATAAATGTCATATCATATCTATGTAAATGTGTTATATTGAAAATGAAAATTTTGGATTAATATATTTTAAAATAAATAAATATATGCTGTATAAATTTGTTAAGTTAAAAATGAAAAAAATTAAATTAATATATTTTGAAAATAAATAAATAAAATCATTGAAATTTTACTTTCTAATATGTCAATAAATGAGTAAGCTCTTCCATACGCATGTTATAAAAATAATTAATTATTTTCTATCAACTTTTTAACCACACATATTTTTTCTCTCCAATTTTCAGTCACTATTTTTTACCTCAAAATAATAAATAAACAAGTTTATAAACCAAACAGTATTACCAAACGGAAGTTTAATTATTTCATCATTTTGACAAAAATTGACATGTTTAAAAAATATGGAAAAATAAAATACATTAATTAATATATTGGATTTCAAATAAAATATATGTAAGCAACACATTAAAAAAATATAGTTAATCAAAAATTATAACATATTAAAAGGGAAATAGGTGATGAGGTGGACAAATTTTCAGAGAGAAACGTAATTAAAAGTCAAAAGAAATTTTATATAAAAAATTTAATTAAGTGCTAAATTTTGAGTGGCGCGGTATACTTAGTGTACATGTATCATTTTTTATTTTAATTAGTTTTATCTTTTTTAATGTTTCAAATTCAATAATATTTTGTACTGAAATTTTATTTGAATTATGTTTTTTATTTGATATGATTGTATAATCAAAATATTTTCAAAATTATGATTTAAAAATTATATATTCCATGCATCGCATAGGTAGACAACTAGTATATATAAAAGTAGAAGTGATGAGAGATAAGCATTTAATGTCATTTTCCCTCAAAAATGCACTTACAATTTTGGGAAAAAAGAACTAAAATAAAAATAAAATAAAATTTCGTATAGATAATATTTATCATTCTTTAAATAATAAATCATATTTTCTAAAATATATATTATATGTTGTAAAACTACCAATTTCTAGAAGAGAAGAAAGAGAGGTAGAGAGAATTGAGAGGATAATTCTTCTCATTAGCTATTTAAAATGAATTGTTTAGGCCCCTATTTATAGGAGTGAAGAATGACACAATATTAATAATATAAAGTTTACAGGGGTACAATGGTAATTGATCATTCACATGATATATTATTTATAACACTTTTCCTTGAATGACCTATTCCGCAATTGTTGCATCGTTAAAACCTTGCTAAGAAAACCCAGTGTGATAAAATTCGAGCGAAGGAAAAAGAGTACAGCTGCTCCCCCTGATGTTTGTCATCGCGAATCATTAAGTCTGATGTTTGAAAACACATCAATGATAAGTATAACAAATCGTGTATTGAATCTTGAAGTTCTGAAGTGCTGCCTTGTTAAAACCTTGTCAGTACAACCCAAATGGATAAAACCTGAACGAAGGAAAATGAGTACAGCTTGATTCTCTCCCTGAAGTGTGCAATCGGGTATTCGTAAACTTCTTGAACATTGATATCATCTTTCGCCTTGAATATGTACATATATGAAAGTCTCTTTGTGTGTAGCCGATGACATTACATTCTTCATAAGGTGGCTATGACTTTCTTCACTTATTGATATCATTCCAGTACAAAACACGTTGTTGAATTATAGCTCATAAATAGCTGTGATAATGCCTCAAAAACCTTGTTAGGAAAATCATGTGGGACAAAACCTTAACAAAGGGAAAAAGAGTTCATTATTCTCATTAATATGCCATAACTGTTGCCTTATTAAAAACCTTACTAGGAAAACCCAGTGGGACAAAACCCCAACTAAGGAAAAAAGAGTGTAACGCGTATTTATTCCTTTCATGGAATATCATAAATATATTGATGCAATCCCTAATCTTTTCATCAAACATATCATTTATGATGAACTTTATATAAATCGTTCATAGCTCATTTATGATGTCATAACATGCTATATCAAGCAATGTTTTCTTAATTTATCGATTGCATTTTTTCAAATTCAGAATTGATTCACTTCTAGTGAATAATCATATCTAGAATTCACTTATGGTGAATAGCTGTAACGCCCCGAATTCCGTGCGGAGCCCGGGACGCCACTTCGTCCTTCAAATCTGATTTTATTGCGGAAAATAAATTTAATTCAATACGTCACATTCATTATTTGAAACCTTTAGCGGAAATTTGATTAATTTAAAATATAGAACAATTCATAAAACTTGTATCTCAATTATTTAAAAGAAATTAACGATAAATAATTTAACGAGTAACATTCGTAAAATTGACTAAAAATTCTCATCATTTATTAAATTTGCCACAGCTGCCCTTTCATTCGCCGCCTTCTCCGAGATCTGCAAAAACTGTTAAAAATGGAATGAGTATTTCGAAAGAAATACTCAGTAGACTCATCGCCAATAATTAATTTACAGAATAATTGAACACGTAATTATGCAATCATACAATGACATCATTCTCATATTCTTGGGCTACTTTACTTTCAAAATCAAGGCTCTTTAAAAATCATAGGGTGTGGGTAGTCTCGTCTCGTGCACTTAAGGCACATAAGTTATGCATAACATCATCATTTCTCATTTATCTCATAAGAGATATTCTTTTCTCGTCTCATGCATCAAAGCATGTAAATCACGTAATTTCACATAAGACATGCAATTATAATTTAAACTAATTAGTGGGGGCGAGTCTACCTCAAATCACGAGTCTGAAAGTTGAGCAAGAAAATTCACGTTGTTCTTCTAAATGTCCAAGCGCCTCGTCTAGCATAACTTAAAATAATAAATCCAATTTAATACTTTAAAACTGATTTAAATGACTTTGAACTTTAGGGACTGAAATGAATACTTTGAAAGTTGAGGGACTAAAATGAATACTTTGAAAGTTGAGGGACTAAAATGAATACTTTGAAAGTTGAGGGACTAAAATGAATATTTTTGAAAGTTGAAACTCAAAACGAATATTAAACTATAGGGCTGAAATAATAGATTTTAAAAATGAAGTGGCTGATTAAAATCATTTAGAAACTTAAGGGGGGCTGAAATGATTAGTTTAAAATTACAAGGATTGATTTAAATCATTTTACAAACTTGGGGGCTAAGCTGCAATTTCCAAAAATCAAAAATATTAAAAACAATTTACACTCCTCTCTCTCATCGTTCGGTAAGCAGAGGAGAGAAAGAGAGAGAGAGAGTAGCGGCGATCCACGCCCGCTCCGGCCTGACTGATGCCGGCGCTGTCGCCGCCGTCACGTGGCGGCGGGGAAGGCGAGTGTGAGGGTTTGAGACAAAAAGGTTTTGGGCTGTTTTTGTGTGGTTTGGTGCGAAGAACCCGAGTTGACCGCGGCTTGGATCGTGATTTCTCCGGCGAAAAACCGGTGAATATGGTCATGAGGTCGAGGTAAAGTTCTATACTTCTTCTATTTCTGGGGTTTGAGTTTTATTTGTGGTTGATTTGGGGTGGGCTGCCGGTTATGGAGGGTTCGAAATTGGATTAGGTGATGTGGTGTTGAATTGGGGATTTTGGTTATGGCTTAAGCGGCTGATTTATGTGGAATATGAGAAGACAGTGGAGGTGGTTACAGTGGTGCGCGGACTTAGAGCTAGGCAGTAACGGTGGTGATGATTTGAGGTCTTGACAGTTGGTGGTGACTCTGTTGGTGTGGCTGATGGTGAAGAAGGTAGTGATGGCATTGGGTGTTGATTTGGGGCTGCAACGAATCTTGGGTGCAGCTTGTGGTTCTGTATTGATTCGGTAGTGGTGATTGGTTTTTTGGTAGAAATTATGGTTTAGGTGGTGTGGTTGAATTATGGTTGCAGACAATTGGTTTGAGGAAATCTGATGATGGTGGTGATAGTTGATCTGCAAATTTGGTTGATAAATCCAGTGTTGCAGTGAGGTTGGTTTGATAGTGATAAAACAGTGATGGCGTCTGTGGCTTAAATGGTTGGTTGGTGACTGATGAAACAGTGGTTCCGGCAGTGGTGGTATTGGGGATGAAGGTGGAAGTGGATGGCTGGTGATGCTGGTTGGTGCAGTGTGGTGAGGTTGGCCAGGCTAGTGGTGGTTTTGTGGTTGCGGTGAAGGAGGTGTATATACTGTGTATTGATTGTCTTCAAAATGGTAAGCTAGAGTGGGGGAAGAAGAATTGAGGGAGCTGGGGAGGGAATTAAGAAATTGAAAAGTGATCATGGGGGAAGAAAAAGGAAGCTGTAATTTCTCTTGAGAATATTGGGGAAGAAGCTAAAATTTCTCACGGTATAAATGTGTATTGAAGGGTGAGGGAATATACATTACGATTGATTTGGATTCAAATTTGGAAAGGAAAGAATGGATCGTAAATTGAGGGGACGGGAGTGATGATGGGAGAAAAAAATGTGTTGAATATGAAAATGGAAGTTGGGGAGAAATTTAGGCTGATTGTGGTGCCGAGTGTGGGATGGAAATAGCGTGAGTTGGGGAGTGAAATTCTTGATTGATTGAGAGGAAATGAATGAGGAAGGTGGCAAATGGGAATCTGCAAAAGAAACTGGGGAGACGTGTGGGAAAAGAATTGGGGAAATGATGCTAATTGAATTGAATGGAAATTAAAATGGAACAAGGTAATAAAGTTAAGAATTTTGAAAAAAAATGAATTGGATTCAAAATAAATAAAATTTGGCTTAAAGTAGTTTGAATCTAAATAATTGAAAATTTGACGTTAAAATAAATAATGGTCTTGGACATAAAATCAAATAGTTTGGATTAAAATACATAAATAAATAAATAATGAAAATAAGTTACTTTCATAAAAATTGAAATTGAACTACGATAAATTTAAATAATTTAAATTTTAACTTAATTGATTAGACGAAAATGTGTTTAAAATAAATAGGTAAAAATCGTAGCGACACGTTTTAAATAATATTTATTTAAATAATTCATGGAAAATTCTTGGTCGCTACAACACTACCACCTTAAATTAATTTCGTCCTCGAAATTTAAAAATTTTCTTGATCTAAAATACTTGGGTATTTCAAAATTTCTTCTTTCTTAAATTCTTAAAATAATTAATATGACTAGACGAGAGCGCTGGTTTTGGAATAATAATCGTTAAGGTTGGAGAGTCGTAGCGATAAGTTTGATAAAACAAGTCTTTTAAGTTTGAAAATTTCTCGATCGCTACAACCTTCTCCACTTAAAATAATTTCGTCCTCGAAATTTAAACTTTCTTGATCTAAGTATATCTGGGTATTAAACCAGACTTCTTTCTTCTTTCTTTTCTCAAGTAGTTTCAGCACTACCTTGTCTACCTCATTGGACTTTGACTAGAGAAATCTCTTTACTAATCTTTACTATTTCCTTAAGAAATCATATCGCACCATAATAATCAATCATTATGAAGTCTATCCTCATCTTCTCAAACCTCTAATAACCAAAATCAATTGTAACATTAGAAATCATATGAATATTCTTTCGTGTAATATACATAATAACATGTAGTACATTTATGAACCATCTTGTTCTCTAACGTCTTCCTATAAACGTCACCAAAATGTATCACAAAATTCGAATAATATTAATAAACAATTTGCTCCCAAGTAACTAAGATTCTGCTCCTGAATGCCACAACATTTTCTGCAAGATATAACTTGGTATTTCCTATCTATACCTCAAATGATCATATAAATCCACATATATATTAATGCTTAATCGATTGCACACTTCACCAATCAGAATGTTTATGAATAACAATCCCCAAAATTATCAAAACTTTAACTCCAAATTGATACTCCGTTCAAGACTTCACTCATGCTAACCTAAGCCGCAACGTAAATAAACAACCAATAACTCTCAACAATCCTATACTTGAAAAATTATATTTCCTCATTGTTCATGGGTCAACCCAAAATTTCCTTTTCATAATCTCGAAGTGTCTCCAACAAAATCCTCAAATGTTCCTCATATGATTTACTATCTCCAAAATATCGTCCATGAATACAATAAAAACATGTCCAATAAATGTTGGAAAACTCGGTTCATCAAATCCATAAATACTGTCGGTGGTTACTTATTCTAAACTTTAAATCCTTTTATCCAAATCTCAACCAAATGCTTAAGCAAGAAGACAAAACTTAACCCAGTTGCCTAGATATAATTTACAAAAAATGGTACACTCCAATTTCAATTTCAACATATTATATCATGTGGTCATTTGTATCATTCTATAGTGATACTATTCTGAGTATATTAAATCTTTTAGTGATTATACATTTATCACAATATGCATAAGTATAATCAATCATAGATATCAATTTCGACATATAATCTATAATCATTCTACTTGAAATCTCAACGTATCGCGATCAACTGGTAAATCAAAGAATACTCCCAAAGTACCGAGATGAGGATCATACATTTTGATCTCACTCATTGGTATATATAGTCTATCCACCATACGTCATGTCAATTTTATGGAAAAAAAATCGCGTACAATGAGTCGTCTTTTACGACCGTATAATATTTTTCATTTGAACAAGTAACTACTGGATTTACACATTTAAGTGTTTGGACTTCAGGTCCTTGAACAATAATCTCTACATTGAGATTTTTATATTTGATCAAAATATTATAATTTCATCAACCTCATTTTCATAAGAGATTTGTATATGTATTCGATATATTTATCGATTCTATTTCATCTCAATATAACATATAGAGATCTATTTATATTTTCTATAATCAAGTACATGAATTTCTTATCATTTAACTATGTCCCTTTTACTCAACATGAGTATTTAGCCTCAAAGTGATCATTTCAATTATTCAAGAGATATATGTTTTTGGAATCAATTGTCATTATGCATCAAGCATAATTGCACTTCAGGTGTGTTTTCCCCATAATGTTTACAAATCTTATATTATATCAATTGACTAAAAATGTCGCAATGCATGTCATTCATAGTTAGGGATATAATCTCAATCTTATATCTGAGTACATTTTGGTGGAGTGTATACATATTGCACTTCTTAGAAATCATAAAGCTTCTTCAGATAATCCATATTTCATTATATTGACATATATAGAATATTGTTATATGATAAGCAATTTCTAAACAAGTTATTCTCATATCAAGTAATTTGAAGCTTTTAATCAGGATTATCTAACCGTTCACTATAGAACTTCTGGTTCAATACGATTTTATCTCACTCCTATGTATGAATATTTGGTTCAATACAATATCGATGAACTTCAGGTTCAATACAATGTATATTTCACTTATGAACTTCTAGTTCGATATTATATACATATTTTACTTGTATGTATGAACTTCTAGTTCAATACAATATTCACTTGTTCGAATTTATAAATCAGTATACCTTGATTTATCATATCTAAAGGTGATTAGACCGAAATCTCAAAAATGATCATTGTCCCCATCCTTTTGATTACAAATCTTTTCCATTTTCCTGGTGGAATCAATGATACGCGGAGCCACAGCTCTTTTACGCGTTAAATAATGCATTTAAATAAATCATTTGAGAAGAAGATTAGATCCATCAAAATGGATGTTATATTATCGAATATTCATAAATGCTACTCAAATCTTCCGATAAATGTTTTGAAAAAAATTTAACGAATTCGACTCGAAATATTGAGGTTACTGATGGATCAAGGTATCCCAGGAGATGTTCGTTGGTTGATCGAAGCAAAAGTTCGATTAGCTAGTGAATTACCAGATTTATTTTCTAAGCACATGCCGACTTAGGTAAGAGTACTTTTGCAAAGAAGCGAAGAGCAAATAGATTAAATGATTGCTACAAATGTATTCGATGGACATGTGATACCTGTTGTAAATCAATAGGGTATTCATCTATAAATCGAGATGATAAGATAGATTTCATTAAGGGTGGACTGAGTAAGGAGTCTTTGGATGATATCCGATTGACTCTTGAGACGCACCCTTGTGGGTATGTGCAACGTGAGCTACTATCTTTATGGGCTCGATTCAACGAAGAGAAAGATCGTTATAGTCTCAACAATATAATATCAAAAGATCATGTTTGCCAATCAGTTATAACAATGATGTTTTGGTTACTCAACATTAATACAATATAAATCAGTATAGTGTATATATGTATACATGTATATATTTTAACAAAGTATTTTATATTTTCATTTTTCGCGTATGAACAAATCGTCTCTGAGAGATCACCGAAAGATTGTCCATCATGGAACATTAAATATGCTGTCAGAGATATGATCAAAAGTGGTGTCGTTTAGTCAAAAGTAAATAGTAACTTTTTCAATAGACAAGCAGTAAATAGTGAATATTTTTTAGTTTAAAAAGCCAGATAATTTCGCAGTTTAATGCATCCCAAAATAACAATTTCTTGTAAGTTTTCCTTCCTTATACTCTTAAAAGATGGAAGGATCAAAATTTCGACAGATCAAAACTATCTGTGTATTTGTGGATAAAAAATCGGGAAAGACTTTGAATATCTAGAAGTATCAGTGCTTCTAGGGAAGAAGTTGGGAGAGAGAGAGGTATCAATCTAGTATATGGACGGGGTAGCAGTGGATTCATGGGTTGTGCTTCACAATCCATTCAAACAGAGAAAGCGAGAGTGATAGGTGTTATACATGTTCCTTTAGTTGATATCACATGCAAAATACGAGGGCATGAAGTACGGACGTTATCTATCCATGAACTCATAACTTGCATGTTATATGGTTCTGATGCCTTCATTGCCATGCCTGGATGTTTTGGTACTTTAGAGGAAATCTTTAATATTACCTCATGGGTTCAGTTGTGTCTCCATAATAAGCCTATTGGGCTTTAAATGTTAACAACTTCTTCGATGATTTACTATAATTTCTTGATTATACTGTGAAATAGGGATTCATCTCTCCATTTTCTAGGAGGATCCTTATTTCTGCGCCCACTATCAATGAATTGCTGGGAAAGTTACAATCATATGTTTCAATACAAGATAAAGCAGAAGTTAAGAAATATTGGTTGTAAGGAAGGGGTACCAAGCGAAAATGGAGTCCGATTAATGTAAATTTATCCTTGTGAATCTCCAAAAATATTGTGGGTGGTAGAGTACAGAGTATTATTACTCTTGAGACATACCTCTACTTTTGAGGATCATAAATGTTTCTCCCCTTTCGCGTTTTGCACGTATCTCTTTTCTTGATATGTTTCAGTAGAGGTGGGCGTCGGTTGGGTTGAGTCGATTTTTTGCCCAACCCGAACCCAACCGAACCCACTATGGTCGGGTTGATAAAAAATCAACTCAATCCAACCTAATTACGAGTTTAAACCTAACCCACCAAATTTCGGTCGGGTTGGAAGGTTTTGACTTTGGCCCAATTAGTAAAAATTTTGAAAAAAAAAAAAAAAACTCAAGAATCAATCTTTAATTCAAATCAATTATATAAACTACAATAATCCCAAATACAATAAATTGAACACTTGCTAATAAAATTAAAATATGTTCAATCATTATTTAAATAAGTTAAGTTTTATTATTTAAAAAAAACATATTTTTTTATTTGGGTTGGGTCGGGTTATTCATCCAACCCGCAACCCGACCCAACTCGACTTAAATTTTTGAAAAAAACCCGAACCCAACCCAATTTTCTTGAAAAATCGACCCGAACTGATCTAGTTAGACCGGTTTGGGCGATTTTTGCCCACCTCTATGTTTCAGTATGACTCCTTTATACTTCTTCAGGAGTAATAATAATAATATCATTTCAGTATGTTTAGATGATAATCTTTACTTCTTTTGGAGCAAATATGTACTTCTTCTGGAGTATATAAGTGTTTGTGCAAGAACTTTGATCATATTTGTTTATCTCAATTATATAATATTTATCTCATAATACTGATGAGATTATTTTCACATTAGCCATGTTCATGCTATCATGTGATATTATCTTATCATACATCAACATTTTTCTTGTTGAATAATTTATTTTCATCTGTCCTTTCAATACAGATATTGGTAACTTTTGGTACCATTTGATAAAATATTTTCATTAAAATTCAACAATCTTTTGGTAATGGTAACTTCTGGTACCATTTGTTAAAATATCAAATAACAACAATATATCAAATTTATATGAGTAAAAATATTTAAAACCAGTAGAACCAACTATATATGTAGTAACGTAATATGCTTAAAACTGGTAGAACCAACTATATAGGTGGTAACATAATATACTTGAAACTTGTAGAATCAACCATATAGGTGGTAACATAATATGTATATTTAAAACTGATAAAACCAACCATATAGGTGGTAACAACATAATGAAATAATTACATTTCATAAATGAGCAAGTCATATATCCAAATCCAGTCAATGTATTCATAATAGTCAAATCCGTTACGATAATGAGTTATATTTAATTAATAACTAAATACATCATGACATGGTACCTATTATATTACTTGTACCTTGTTTTAAATCTTTTAATTTATCTTATTGATCATATAGTAGTGTTAAATGATTGAAAATATATATTTTATTAGTACTTATCATCATACCAGTACTCATGATTAATCAAATTCGTTAAATCACGATTAATATAATTTAATGTATCATCAAGGGAAAAATCGTCCGTATTTTACTCATATTTATCATATGAGTAAATCGAAACCGTCAATAGGTTTGAAATTTGATTTAGAACAAACTTACTTTTGGTCCAAATGTCAAAATCTCGTCGAAATTGCTTCAAAAATAGTTTTTATGAAGACGTCACGTTCGACCACCGAAAAAAGTCCAAAACTGCATCAAACAGAAAAGTAAGACCATAGAAAAATAAAACACGTCGATATGAACAAACTGCCTTTTGACACCGTTGCTGGAAAATGTTGCAAGAGCCCCTACGTGCTCAGTCGACGTCTGCTGTTGACGTCTGCTCGTGGGCCACGTGCCTCATGCTCCGCCGTTGACACGCGACGATGTTGGAGAATTGCCTCGTTGCCGTGATTTCAGATATGGTCTCTAATCATCGATTGGATGTATAGTTTTGCGTAGATCGACTTTGAAAGTTTCGGATTATACAATTTTTTTGTATAGACTTTGAATTGATTTTCAGATCTACAATTTATGAGTTATTTTCTAAAGTCAAAAGTGTTTGATTTAGGAAAGGAAAACACTGATTAATAATAATTAGGTTTCTGATACATAAATTCATCATTTAGATGCAACTGTAGAGTATACTCCCATTGTATTACTCAATCGGCTAAAGACTCATGCTGATAACGCATTGTAAAACTACAAATTTCTAGAAGAGAAGAAAGAGAGGAGAATTCTTCTCATTAGCTATTTAAAATGAATTGTTTAGGCCCCTATTTATATGGGTGGACAATGACACAATCGTAATAATGTAAAGTTTACAGGGTACAATGGTAATTTGTCATTCACACAATATATTATTTATATCATTATATATATTATTATTAACTATTTAATAAATTAAAACCCCCTTTCGAAATCTTTGTTTTTGTTAATAAACAAAAATATTCTTGTTTTCGAGATAAAATACATGGTTGAAAAATGATTTCAAAAAATGTTTATAGTTAAAAAGTAAGTGAAAAATATGTTGTCTGTAAATAAATTTAGAGACAAAGTTATCGAATAGATGCTAATATTTTTAATCGTTCTTAATTTTAATAATTGTGTAGAGATTATACGGTATATGGTTTTCGATATAAGATCTTGATCTCACACGTTGTCCGATTATTATAGAATGATAATTGAAAAAATTTCGTAACTATTATTTTAACTTTTATAAATAAAAGTATAATTTTATTTATTAAACATTTGCTTGGTTGAAAATAAACACACATTTGTAATTATTTTGATAATTTCTTTCGAATGAAAGTTGAAAAAAAATGTTAAATACAATAGGTAAATGCAGAAATCATGTAATTTGTATTTTTAATGAAGTTAACAATACTCATAAAAATTATTGAAACTTATGATCATTTATTATTTAAGTATATAAATTGACATTTATTATTTAAATATATAAATTAGCATTTATTGTCCAAATAAGTTTTAATAATTTGGATTAGTTATATTTCTTATGCTTGATAACTCTAAAAGTTTTGATTAAAATACAACCCAAAGTCAATAACTAATTTTAACACGCATTTATTAAATCATACAATTTTCAACCATACATTCCATCAATTTTTATCAAAACATACTAGAAACCTGATTTTATTCCCTACCAAATACAGGCATTGTTTTTTAAATTTTAATAATTGTTGTAATAGAATATTATTATTTTATGCATTTTTTTTGTATCTAAAAGTATTAAGATTTTACGAATACTTATCGAAATAGACGTTGCGAAAAAAACTTTCGTACATTGCATGTGGTAAATACTAGTTATCTCAAATAAAAGCAATACACAAAAGAATTAACACAAAATGTAATAAGTGATGTAAAGATAATCAATTACTAATTTAAAGTGCTATAAAGAAGTAAATTCAATAATTTGTATTAAGTATGTCACTTAAGGAAGTATTGCACAATGTAAATAAACAAATGAATGAAAGTGCACTAATGTAAAGAGAAAAGAGATAAAAAAAAATGAATATAACGTGGTTCAATCCACAATGTGTTTTACGTCCCCATTACCAAGCTTTTCGATACGAGCAATGTCAAATTCACTGTAGTGGTAACTCATAACAAGGAGTATCAATCCTTAAGTTATTAGAACAATAGGCACTTAACCTTAGGTGGATCTTAACAAGGAGCGCCTATTCTTATACAACAATCGAGTTTTCAAAGGACCTCGAAATCACCAAAATATAAAGAATAATTTTACAACTGAAAGAATTCTCTTAACAAATGATATATTCAAGTCAAGTATCAACACTTCAATAGATATTAATGAGTAAAGCTCAAGTCTTTAAGTTGTAAAACTTTGATGATTGAAAAGGAAATGATAAAAAAATGTGTATCTTTGTATTAAAACTTTCAACCAATAACCTCTTTTAACAAGTAATACAAGTTAAGTACGAAAGAGAAATTTACACTTCAAATAGGAACAAAATTTTATCAAAAGAAATGAGAATAAGTAAGAGGTTGTTCTCTTTGTATTTCGATTTTTAGTTTTGAGTTTTTTATTTTCGATGTTTATTTTCATATTGCTAAAAACATGTTCTTTTATGATTTTAAAAAAATGTTTTCCAAAATAGGAATAAAAAAAATGCATTTACTTTGAAATCTTGATAATCATTTTTTTGATATTTTATATGTAAAAATGGTTCATTTGTTGAACTTTACAATAATTTTTAATTTTAATATATCAATCAATATTATATTTAACTAATATTTTATTACTCTAGCAATGTTTCATGTGATGTCAGCTGCATTGCCATAACATTCTTCATGAACAACTTCAGTACTTATTAGAGCTTGTTTAGGAATGTGAAAATTTTCATTTCAATTTTTCAAAATTAATCTTAATCATCTATTCTTAGTTAAGCTAACAGTTTTTTACTTTTCAAACATTTTTAAACCACACAATCATTAAACAACCAAAAAAATTGCAAAAATTTCTAAAAATCACATTAGCAAACAGACTCTTAGTCCACATTTGGCCCCTTTTAAAATTTTTACACATTTTTCTCTCTTCCTTTCAACCACACATTTATCAATAAAAAATAATATTATATATAAATTTAAAAAAAAATCTCTATTTTTTAATCATAAAATTCCTAAAAATAACTATTTATTTCAAATAATTTTTTTTTAAACAACGTCAAACATGGACTTAATCTCACGATGTCCATTTTTAAAAAAGAAAATAATTCTTAAATTGTTATTTTTCTAAAATGTGTGATTACATACAAAATATATTATTAGGTAGATGTGTTGTTGAAAAAACGTATGATGAAAAATAAATTAAATGTTTAAAAAAGAGACAAACAAGGGTTTAGAGTTTAGACTGTTTGAGCCCCATTTTTCGGAATGTTAATTTTGTAACGGTAATTTTTTTTTAAAAGTGTGAGATCAAAGTAAGAATTTTTTAAAGTTTATGTATAAAATTAATTGAAATATTGCGATGAAATTTTAGAAATATGGCTAAAACGGTGGATTAAGGTCGATGGAGACATTACGATATCTTCTCCGATGCAATTATAGGTTGTATAGAGTTTTGTATTGCGTTAGCAAAATATATCGGTGTGTGGAAAAAAAAAAAATAGACATTGGTTCTGTTCGGTTGGATGGCGTGCCAAATTAAATTTTGTGTTAGATTTATTTGTGTTTTCTAGATAAGATGTGAGGTTAAAAATTGGTTTTGAAAATTGTGTGATTGGAGAGAGAAAATATGGATGGTTAAAAAGTGATTTGAAAAATTGTGTAAATTAAATTTATTGTCTTTTAACCAATTAATTTGACAAAATAAATCTAAACGAACGGACCCATTATTTAGTGTCTATTTGTTTTACGTTAAAAACTTAAAATGGGTTTTTAATGTATTTTCTAATTTTTAAACAATAGAACAACTATTAAAATAATGAGTGGACAGACTAGTGTCGGCGATAATTCTGTATGCATAGAGTCCTTGTAACATTGAAGACACAATCAGACTTGCTTATTATTCATCTGTATTATAAAATCACCTTACTGTAGCGAAGGTATAAAATTTAAAACCACAAGTTGCAAGGGCAATTCAGATATAGTGGACAAATTGGAGCCCTAGTAGATTGCGGCTGGAGGTTAGTTGCATTTTTGTTTTCTTTTCTTTGGCCAGTGAACCCATCCAAATAGTACATTGACAACGATTAAAATAAAATTGATTAAATTGCTATGACAAAGTGCAGGAGTGGACTCAGGTTTATGGTTGGGTGGAGGCGAAGTTGTACCAAGTAAAAATCATTTTGAAGAAAAAACAGTAATAATATTCAGAATAATCGTACTCTTTATATAATGGTTCCTCATGACTTCTCATTTAGTGATGAACCATTATTTTCATTTTCACTTAAATCAAGATTACCCACTTTATCAGGATTTTCATGAAAAGTGTTGACTTTAACTCCAAACAATAGAATTTTATTTGATGATGCTGTTTGATTTATAATTTGATTTATTTATTTATGATTTTGAGGTAAAAAATTGTTGAAATTTGGAAATAGAAAATGCCTATGGTTAAGAACTAATTTAGAAAAATATATAGTTTATAAAATAATTTATAATTCAATTTATATTGATTACCAAACTAGGCTTAAACAGATGTAATCCTAATTCTACTACCATACACACGGTCAACTCACCAGAGAAAGCTATACTTAATTACTACACTGCCTCTCTCTACCAACTGCTCTATTTCTCTCACTTCACATCACACATACATAAATACACACAATAAATATTATAGATGGCAATGTTCGATGACTTCTTCTTCTACATAGTTCTATCATATCGATTGTTCCTTCTTGATTTTTGTAGCATGGTGGTGGGCAAGGCAACCACTTTTGGAGAGTTCTTCAATGACGAGGGTGATTTCATTTGGGACCATGACTGGGGCTTGAAGGTGAAAAGAAAGCAGAAATAAAGTAAAAAAACCCATCTCCTAGATTTCCTCTAGTCCTCGTTTTTGTGTATTTTTGTGTTGGAATTGATAGGAATTATGAAGGATTGAAGAATCTATGGTGGTGCAAAGAAAAATGAAAGATGAAAGACTCGGCTTGGATTTATAGATTTATAAATGATTGGAGAATTTATGATTTCAGTGGGTGCAATGGCACCCACTCATCCCTCTGTAGGTCCGCCCGACAATGTGTCGTAGTTTGTTTTACTTAAAATTTGATTAGAATGTCTTTCGTGTCAAATTCAACTAGTCCAAAATCTAGTTTTAAACCAAGATAAAAATTTAAAATTCAAAAGGTGTATTTGTGTATTAAAACAATGTGTAACGTTAGTGTGTTTAATATTCTTTTGTTAACGAGGGTCATTGTTGATGATGGTGTGGTAATTATGATAATGGCGACGGTGAGACAGTGGTGTAACAATTTTTTTAAGAAATACATATTTTCTGACAAAAATAATAGATTGGGTAAATTAAATTTTATTTATCGTGAAATAATTTAATTAAGAAAAACGTTATATGTAAGTAAAAATTTAGATAGGGTTTCGACTTACGAGATGAACAAAATGAAGCAGAACAAAATATGGCCAAGGCAGGAGTTTGACTATTCTCCTTAAAAAGATAATGTTCAGCACTGGCGTTGAAGGTCTTCAGGCACTCGTATCTCAAAATGCAAGGATGTCGACTCGTAATAGTAGCCCTCCAAATTACAAGTCTCAACGAACCTACTAATATTTTGATCTCTCTACACCGGAAGAGGACTGAAGAATGCATAAAATAAATATTCGGGACTGAAATAGATATTTGGAATAGTGCAGGATACAATGAATATTATTTTCAAAGAGAAAATCTGAATAGATTTTGGAATTAATTAAAATTCAAACCTGAGCTTGATTTATAGGAGTTGAAAGATTGTGTCCAAGACACAACAACCGAAAAGTTGTGTCTTGAACAGACATATTCGTTTAGACAGTCACAACCTTCACTTTCTAAAAGGCGACGCCAAGTGTCTCGCCTAGGAATTTTGGGAGATAAAAAATATATATAATTAAATACATTCTTTGATAAAAATAATAAATATTTTTTTGTCCAGAAATATTAATACCAACTTAGTCCAAGTCAATTTCAATCCAAGCCAGGCCCATGCCCCCAACCTATGACCTATGACTCGTGTCGAGTCGAGCCAATCGATTGGTCGAACGGATGGCAACTATGACGCGCATGTGGACTTTGGCTCAACAAACTATGCATACGTTTATAGAGAGATCGATCGGAAAGTTATTTCGTCTCGATAGATACCTTATGTGTTTTAACTTTCCGTAGTATAATACTATTGGATTTACTTGGCTAGGATGTATTGGTTGTTGACATATGGTTGAATCTAAATTTATTATTTTGACTATAACGAACAAGATATTTATGGTTCTACAAGTTTTGATTTGAGTATTTCATATATAATCTTCATAAGTATTCAAATGCACAAATCATTATCGATTAAAAATGGTGTAATCAAAAGAGATTTAAAGAGAAAGATCAAGAATATGAAGATTGTATTTTTCAGAGTACTCGAATAAATCTTCAAAGTACTTGTAAATGTATCGACTCATCAATCTTTAGCAAATGCATAAGCTCAAATATTTTATATCAATCATCACTTGCATGATAATATTTTGTTTCAAAATAAGAAATAGATTTAAGCAAAAGACACATGTTAACATAATCAATATTTTCCAAAACTTAGATATTTTGGTCAACCGAAAATTACTAATCGACTGAAAGTTGATCAACCGAAATTGGTTTCGCTAGACCAAAATTTCAACGTTCGAATTCTTTCAACGATCATATTTCGGTCGATCGAAATTGATCAACCTAAAGTGCCTGTTAGTTAACATTCTTCTCTATAAATATACATATCTTGCTCATTCAATTCTACGACTTACAAGAGCATTTATGAAAGGAACTTATTGAGAAATTCATTGAGCCTACATTATATTGAATTATATTTCATTGATTACTAAATAATCTTTTTGATTGATCCAACTTTTTTCATTTACTTCATCAAAGATTCTATTGTGTAATAAAATTTAGCCTTTGTTTGTTAAATTCTTTTTGTTTAAAAACATATATTTTTTGTTTTTTAAGTAAAATGTGTGGTTGAAAAATGGAGAGAGAAAATATGTATGGTTAAAAAATGATTTAGGGAATTGTGTACGAAAAAACATGTTTTCCAAACTTAGACTTCGTTCTCTTTTTTGTTCTCTGGTCGTTTTTAGTTTTGCACTGAAAAAAGTGTTCACTTGCCCATACACACACACATACGTACATGAAGCCCGAAACACGGAAATCGAGTTTTGGGTTTTTGTGTCGAAAATCAACACAAAACAACCAAAAGGCGGAAAATACTCAGCTTGTTTAAGCTTAAGACCAGCGACGTGAAGGTCACCTGTTTGATCCACCGTTATTGCGATGTAAAATATTTTTTTTCTAATATCCAGGGTCTAATTACCAATGCAGCCGTTTATAGTTCTGTCATTGGCATGAGTTTCACCTTTCACTTCTTTCAACAGTATAATTTTGAGTAAGATCTAGATTTATTTGAGTCGCATTAATAATTCAATTTACTCGATGTATCTGGAGAGGGATTGAGCTTGACATTCAGGCGCTAGGCTACGAAAAAAGAAAGCCGGATACACAAAAAATGGACGTGATTCACTTTTGATATTTACAAAACTGTCAATTTGATTATCATTTAAAAATGGTAAAATGTTTGAGCTTGCTTTTTCCCCCAGATATTCTGATTTCATTGTAAATAAAGTGGGTTTGGATGGAAATATTGTGCATTTAAGCTTGTTAGAGGTTCCACCGGAGGTATGCTATTAAATTCTATTTTTTTTTTCTATAGTTATCAGAGCCATCTATTTATCGTTGATGGAGTTTTGGATTGAATGTGTTGGATTTTGGAGTTAAATTGTATGGGAATCTTGATGAATCAAGACGTTCCAGAACATGAAAAAGTTTGTGCTTATAATATGTTTGGTAAAATGTCCAAGTGAACTTAAATTCGAACCTTTTTTGAAATGGACTTAGATAGACCTTGCATATAGTTTGTATGTCATTTATGGTCAATTTGCATAGGAAGAATGTTCAAAACTATAAAGAAAATCGGAGCCTTGTTTACTTTATTTTTGTTTGTGTAAGGGTGTGTTTGATTACGAAGGTGGAAAATAGGTGAAAAAAAATAATTTTCAAGAAATTGATTTTGCATGAAAAATATTTTCGTGGAAAGTCAATTGAAAGTGCTTGATAATATTTTGATGGACATTGTTTTCCATGGAAAATAATATCAAATTTAGTTATTTTAATCAAAATTTTCTTTTTTCTTTTTATTTTTTTAACATATTTATACTTGATAATGATAATGTTATTTTTTGAAAAGAAAAACAAGTCAACTAACAACAAGAAAATTGATCAGACGTGACGAAAAACCATTTCCATGTAACATGGAAATGATTTTCTCAACCAAAAGTTAAGAAAACTTTTTCCAAGTTTTGAAGGAAAACAGGTGCGTGGCCAAGGATGGAGGAAAATTTTGCCAATCAAACACATGAAAATGGGAAAGGTGGAACTTTTTTCTTTTTCCATGGAAAAACAAAGACAATCAAACATAACCTAAATGTACAAGGAGAAAAATATAGAAAACAGACCCAAGTTATCTGGCATTTCACGAAGCATGAAAATTACATTGTCAAATCTGGATATTGGCTTGCTCATTTATTGAACCAACCAACCGAGGAGGAAGGATATAGTTTCAAGAAGGATGAAGATTGGTGGAAGTTCATTTGGAACCTCAATATCCCTCCGAAAGTAAAGGTGTTTATCTATCGAGCTTTTATCGAAATTATTCCAACGACGATCAATTTATATTCTCACCATATCCCGATCTCCACAAGATGCGGCCTTTGTAATATGGATAACGAGACTACGCTGCATGCTATCATCGATTGTACTCGAGCTTATGATACATGGATAAATTCTAAATTTTCTAACTTGGTCACGAATTGCAAGGTACATAACTTTGCGGATTGGATCCTATTGGCAAGAAAGAATCTGCAACGAAGCAACTTCGAACTTCTATTCTTGGTAGCATGGCAAATTTGGAAGGACATACACTATTTATCCCATGGCAAAAGAGTGAAACCCATCTTACAGATGCTCAAAGATATGAATTCTTATTTGGAAGAGTACCAAACAACTCAACGGACCCTCAGTCCTCCCACACAATCCGGTCCTAATGCAAAGGCATCTCAATGTACGATTTCAAGAAAAAAAATATTGGGTTGCCCCAGTTAAAGACTCTTTCCTTCTCAACACAGATGCGGCAGTGAACGGGAATGATGGAACAATATCAATTGGAGTTGTAATTCGAAATCATAAGGGAGAGGTGATGGGATCACTAGCCAGGTGCATTAATGGGAATTTCTCTCTACTGACAGCGGAATTACTAGTAATGAGAGAAGGACTCGAGTTCACTTTTGAGCTGGGACTGCAAGTTCAAAATGTTGAGACGGATTCACTTCACGCTGTCCAAGCTATCATCCCGGCACCCTTATTATCACCGTTGTTGAATATTATTTCAGATTGTCAAGTGCTTTTGGAATCAATGGGAAGTTGTAGTATTAATCACATCGCACGAGATGCAAATCAAGTCGCTCACGAGCTTGCGTCTCTTGCTATGAATACTAGAATTGAATACATGTACTGTGAAGATGTCCCACCTTCCATTGTTAAATTTACGGAGCTTGATTGTATTACGTGATCAATAAATTATTGGTTTCCGTCAAAAAAAAAAAAAAAAGATACGCAGGGGGACCTTAATGCTAAAAACAAAAAATGATGTGGGGTTTCCTACAAGGTGTATAGGTGAGTAACTAACTATGCAATTGTTCCTAATTTTGAACGTAAAGATAAAATACTCCCGATTCCCAAAAATCGATGAATGTATTCCTTCTCTAGTCAATCATCCAAACGTCGATGAGAAATTTGAATCTGGGTGTAGTGGTGTTGCCGGTGCTGTTCTCACTCGCTGTTTTCTCGTCAATCAATGGCGTCCTCGGTGGATCAGGGCTCCAGTGGCAGATTCTTACTAAATCAAACTACTCTTCTCAGATTCGTCTCCATCCTCGCCTTCTTCTAATTGTTACTGTTCCATGTAATTTCTCCCTTACCCCCTCCTCTACTACTTCACTTACATGTTGAATGAATTTGTAATCTTGACATTTCTGAGGTTCTAAGATGTTTGGATTGACACTGAAACACACTGAGACGAAAAGCTAGGGAGTGAATAGGATTAGATACCCCATTGGTCCTAGCTGAAAAAAGATTACGTTAATTGACACGTCGAATGAATATGCAATCTTAAGGTTCTGTGGTTCTAAGATGCTGGGCCGACAAATATTAGAGGAGCTAATGGGATTAGATACCCTCATAGCTGCAGCTGTAATCGGGTATACTTAAATTGGCATGTCGAATGAATTTGTGATCTTAACATTCCAAGAGCATGTTATGCATAATCTTTAAGTTTATACACTCCAACTATGCTTTATATTTTAGCTATTCATTTTGCCTTATTCAAGAAATATTTATTGATTTCTCCTTATCTTTTATTTGTTTGACATATTTTTTTATATGTCAATGCTCATTCAATTCAAATATAATTTGAATAATTTAAGAAGTACAGTAGTTTATTAAATACAATCATCTTAAGTAAGAGTAAAGAATGACTTGACTTTCTAAATTCGGAGAGCAAAGCTCCCTCTCTATTTTAAAAAGTTAACTAGACGGATTCTTGGATCTTCTTTTCAAGCCTGAACTCTCTAATTTAGAGAGTATCTTGTATTCAGACTTGAAAAGATGCTGGGCCCGACACTAACAAACGAAAGCTAGGGGAGTAAATAGGCCAGTAGTCCTTGCCTTCAGTCGTGAACTATAGATAAGATGTGTGCTTACCACTCTCCCTTTGCCTTTATTACTTTAATTGACACGTCGAATGAGTTTGTATTATTACATTTTTAAGGTTCTAAGATGTTGGGCCAACATTGATAGTGAGAGAAGAAATCTAGAGGAGCAAAAAGGAACATGATACCCAGTAGTCCTAGCCATAAAAATAGATATTAGGTGCTGATTGTACCTTCCTCCCTCTCTCTATTCTTTAATTAACATGGAGGTTTTAAAATGTTGTGCCGACTCTGTCACTGGAGACGAAAGCTAAAAAAGCGAATGGAACTAGATATTACAGTTGTCCTGGCCGAAAATGATAGATATTAAGGTGCCAGATGACAAAAAACACCTCTGGTTTTCTTAGTTTAACAAATAAAAATAAAATCAAAAATATTCCACGATCGTAACCCGCTAACCTTTTCTGTATTTGCAAGTGGAAATGATTATGCTGTGCCATAGTCTCAAGGAGTGGGGGAAGAAAAAAGACGAGAAAGAAAAAAAAGTTATTAAGAGAGCAAAGTATCAGTTTAAGAATTGAACAGGAAAGCAATAGCAATTTATCTGAAATTACCTTATTATTAGAGTTAAAAATGAAAAAAACCAAATATAACACAAGTCATCTTGAATTTTTAAGTGATTTTTTGCTGATTGAGGTGTGATGCAAATACTTTATATATGTTCCCTTTCTTCAGCTATTGCTCAGTTTTTCTCATTTTTCATTTGATGTTATTTTATATTTTTTACGTGTACAAGCTGTTTGGATTTGATCCTTTTGCAGGGTCTGGCGAATCGCGGACCCTTATGAAGGAATTAGCCCATGCAGTTGCAAGTGATCAAGACATATTTGCCAACTTGAAGCTTATGGTCTTGCATAGAAATACTGAAAGGATGCTTGCAGATGCCCTTGGTGCTACTGACAGAGTAACAATTCTTTACTACCACAGTTCCTTCTCTTACAAGTATTCAGGGAAACTTCGAGTTCAAAACATATTATCGTCGGTTCATTATGTAATGTCACTTCCGCCTGATGAACTACCACTCAAATCCTTAACAACGCCAGAGGAGTTGGGAGATTTCCTCGATTCAACTGACAAGGCTGTATTTCTCCTGGAATTTTGTGGATGGACTCCAAGATTGCTGACCAAGGGCAAGAATTCAACTCAAAATGGATTTGGTATTTTTCCTTTCTTATTTGCTTATTCCTTTTGCACAAAAATATACTAAGCAAAAAGGGTGAATTATTCAGTATTTTACACCTCACATGATATTGAGCAAATGTAATGATGTTAAATTTGTGCATTGTTTTATTTTAGTAATGTTGCTAGAATTAAAGTTTAGAATCTTATGAATAGAAGTAATCATATATTTTTCTTTTCATAGTCATTGGAAATGGTCAGTATTTACTTGTCTTTGAAGAGTTCTAGTGGGTCTCAAATGATCTTTAACATTTAAATATTTGAAAATTTTGAATTCCTCATTTGGTGTCGTAGTCCTTGATCTAGTAGGATAATTTTTTTTTGTGTGTATAATACCTGTATCATGTCTTTATTTCAATGGAGCGGGACTTTATGAGAATTTGATACTATGTTGTATATGAATTTACCCAACTCTTTTGAGCGCTCTTTTATACTCCTACTGTGTTTCCCTCCCTTTCTGTGGCTACTATTCTTATTTACAGCATTTCAGCACTCAATTTATTTCTTTTTGTCATACATATATTACATCCTGAAGCATATGAAATTAGTACCTTAGAGTCCTTACTTTCATAACATAAACTATCAAATGAACCTCCATTCCCTAAAACACTACTTTCCACAAAGTGCCTAACACTCGCTAAAAGCTCTTCCATTCTAGTATTCTACAAAAATCGTCTTCTCTGTTGCTAGACTCATTGGGTCTGGAATCCACATCAAAATCCTCAACAGAAATCATCAGAAGATGTTTTATGGGTGTTTTCAAGAGCTTCCCTAAATCAATATGATTATCAGAGCTTGAAGCTCCTAACTTCTATTTTAGCTTCGGTCTGTTCGTCCGTGCATATTGAAAACAGTAGGTATTTTGCAGGGACCATTGATGCAATGGAAGAATTGGTGTAATTTTTGAAGCATTAATTTGGTTGTCATAATTTCTCAATTGGTCAAAGAATTAGGATTGCAAGTTGAAATTTGTTGTAAGAGTACAATCATGGTGGTGCCAGTATCATCAATTACAACATTATATCGTCCAATGCAAAGTTAAATACAAATATTTTTTTGCAAGAATCTGAACTTTCAAGAAGTACTCAAGGTTGCAGCTTTTGGGTATTTGTTTGATTTCTGTTTGTCTTCCAGCTATTCAATAAGTCATTTTGCGCTGCTGCACCAACTTCAGAAATGGAGAAGGCTACTGTTTTCATAAAATTGTCTTCTGAATGAGTTTGTGTTGTTTGATGCTCTACCTCTTTTTAAATAGAATGTGAATTAATTAGCATATCTTTTGATGAAATGTAAGTGCTTCTTTGTTGAAATGGAAGTCTCCACTCTCCACGACTGATCATTGAAAAGGTGAAAACAATCTCTTAGATGGAATTTAAGATTGTCTAGCAATAAGAACAAAGCGCTTAAAGAATATAGAAGAAGAAAAAGAAAGAAAACTGTAAACACCAATGATATATGTTGTGAATCAGAATTTTATTTTACAAATATTCAAATTACAATGGGGATGCATATACAACTCTAGAAACCTGTTCTAGGATTGCCAAACTTGTCTGACCACTACCCTTGGAGAGTTTACAGCCTACATATTATCCCTACATATTTACTGCAATTATGTAATTAGGAATCATCATAACGGTAAATTAGAATTCCCTAAAACAAGAAGCAACTTCCATCACTCTCCCTTAGTAAATATTTTTCAGTCTCAGTTTGCTTTGAATGGACTGAAAAATAGGACTTGGTAAATCTTTGGTGAGAAATCTGCCTTTGAAGCAGCATAAGGAATATATCTCTTCTTCTCAATTATTTACTTGAAGAAGTGTCAATCTATTTCCACACGTTTAGTTTGTCATGATGGAAAATTCACTTTAGGTTAAAGATTTCTTTCATGAATATTCCACGAGAATTGATTTAAGAGATGTCGAATAAAGTCTTGTTTGGCGTTGGCAGTGATTGTTGATAATGAGATACCCAACACCCTAGAAAGAAGATTTTCGGAGATTTAAAATGAAGGGAAGACATTATAAATATTCCAATGGAGTTTTGAAGCCTATATCTTTGGATGATTATAAATAGCACTTTGTTTTTGGCAAAAAGAATTCATTATTTAAATATTGCTTGACATTATGTAAACGAAGATCGTGTACTTGCATCCCAAACTAATTGTAAACATCTTAATCTTAATATCTTAATTTTAATATATATAAAAGTAGATTAGCCGTCACAAAAATACATACATAGTTTCCTGCCAAAAAAACTTTATAAATTTGGATTTTTTTTTGCTAAAAAATTGTATATTAAATATATTAGCAATTATTATGGTACACATGTTATTAATTGCATTGACATCCGTGCTATGCCATTAATAACATCAAAATGTTATTTTTTCTATTTTATTATTATTCTTTTAATAATTATTGTATTATTTTGAAATTGAAAAATATGTACTATGGGTGTCAAATTGAAGATCACAATGAAAAATTTAATGCAAGCTAACAAGTGAGAGCAAATTGTAAATATTGTTCGTAAAATCATATAAAAAATTAAAGGTAAAGTTTTATTTTATATTTTATCCTTAAATCTAATTCATTTTAAATCATATCTTTTAAATCCTATAATATTATCTATAATTAGTTAACTAAATTCATTTTAGTCATAAATGATTAATTTCTATTCTGGTTTTTTCTCATCAAATTAAAATAAATAATAACTATACGAATTATCAAGGCAAATCCAATTAAGTTGGGTTAATTTTTACAAACTTATAATTTCTTCAATTCATTCATGATTTTCACATTTTTTATTTATTTATTGATTATGTTCATTTTTCTGTTTTTCATTATAAATTTAAATAACTAAAATATGTAAAAATATATTACAGATTTTAACAATTAGTTTATATAATTTTTATTAAACAATTGATCGGTCGGTAATTTTTATTAAAATAATAATGTAACAATATGAATAAAGAAATTATCAGTTTGAATAAAGAAGAATCATTTAATGTAACCATATTTATTAAAATCAATGATTATTTTTTTAGAAAAACACTTGAAATTAATAATTAATGCTTAAAAAAAATCAAATTATATCAAAAAAGTCTATCCTACACCTCTTTTGGGAAGATTATGATGAAGAACAATATATAAAAAGAAAAGCGTCAGGTTTAAGGAGAATATGTAAGTTGAGTTTTGTACATGTATTGTATGAGCCTAATTTTGTAGTTCAAAAGTTTTTTAAGAAAGAAAATCTCATTTATTGAATGTTAATTTCAGAAATGCAGTTGATATTTCACGATATAATATCTAAAATACTTAATTCATGGCATGTTTTCCCGTAAAGATGATAAAACAATTCAACGGTTTACAATTTTATTAAAATATTAAAAAATAATTATATGTCGTAAAAAATGGTAAAATTTTATTTCTTAATTTTATTAACATATATAGGCAAAAAGACTCACTATATATATATATATATATATATATATATATATATATATATATATATTATTTATATTTTCATTAATATTTTTTTATTGACATATAATTAAATATGCTTTTAATTATGTACAATTAAATGCATCGCATTTAAAAATTAAAAATTATTAATCATGCGAATGATTTCTTGAGTTGAATTTCACGTTCTTGAGGTTGATTTTCACTTTCGTGCATCGTTAATATTGCTTAATTTGTTACATTTATTTATATATAGGACCGCATATATTTAATTTGTCGCAATTACTTTATTTTATGTAAATTATAATATTTGCAGGGTTATTATTTCTATTTACGTTAGTAAAAAATATTTGGACAAAATTTATTTATTTATTCTATACAACATATATTTGAAAAATTACATTATTTAATTTAAATTTGAGCAATTGTTTAAATATATTTTGTCTATAGTAACTTTCGTGTATCACACGGGTGTGAGCAATAACAAACTGTACAAACAATGTATTCTTTAAAGAGGTTTTTCAAAATTGATGAGAATTGTAATTTATTTCTATTTTGAGCATTAATTGACAGTCTGTATCATTAATCAAAACAAATTATGTGTTCAAATTTTTTTCTATTTTGTAATGATATTTACAGTAAAATTATTTCATATTATATTCTTCCGTATAACGCATGAGTGTGATACTAGTTATGGCAAAGAAGGAGAAAAGTTGATTAACCTCCTATTTGTTTATCTTCCAAGTAAAACTATCAATAAGTTATATTAGGAATTATAGATTTTTTCCCAGTGACAATTTGAGATTAGAAGAAACATAGATCTTTCATTTGTCGACTTGAAAAATAGTTTGATGGTGCTTATCCATTTCACAAACTTTATGATGAAAAGTCATTTTTATTGAAATTAAATGGAGGAAACACTTTCTCAATTTATAATGATGGATGACCCAGCCTTTTGTGCCAAAGTAAGATTTCCATTTCTCTTGATGTTGATGAACAAGCCACACTAAAGATGTTGCCATTTCTATCACTGATTTCATGATATTAGAGCACACCCCTATAATCTTCTCCATTTCTCAGTCCTATACAATAGTGAGAGGGAAACAAGGACAACAAGCAATATTGACCTTTGGTAGGGAACAAGTTGATAGGATCCCCTTTTTTACGTCCCCATGTCCCCCCGTGTGGCGACATGGTTTGTGATTGAAACCATATTACGTCTCAACTTAGTAACCTTTTATATGAATTTGAAGGACACTTTTACCCAAGGGGATCAATCCATAAAGGGACTATCACCACCAAAAATGTAAAGTTCAGAAAATTTCTTTCTCCCAATGTAGTAAAGATTGAGAATATTTCATTAGGTTCCAAATTCTACCATGGCAATGGCCTAAAAAGACCTGGAAATTTAATAATTAGGAAACCCTACTCCATTAAGGATGTGAAAACACTTACTGTTCCATACATCATCCTAGCTAAACAAGGACTCTAACCTGCTGAGAAAACACAATATCTGGACAAGAAATATGACAGAAAAAAAAAAAAATTTAAATAAAAATTTAAAAAGGAAAAAAAAAAGAAAAAGAAGAAAAAAAGGAGGCCAGAAATCTATGAGTAATCCCAAACTTCTCATTCTTTTCTTTTTCTTGAGTCTTCTGTTGCCTGCATCATATGACAAACTCAGCATAGTTATATTTCAAGATTTTCTACCCAGATGATGCTGAAAAATTATTCATACTGCAGAAGGATATTTGGGATTAGACTTCCCTGGAGAGGACAATGGAACTCTTGCCGCCGGGGAGCAGAAATGGAAGGTGGATGGAGATTATTTTTCTTATCACAATGATACTTACTTTTGTACTGTAGAAAAAATAATCAATGTTAAGTATTTGTTTGTTTATTTTTGCCAGCAGGAGATGGGAGATGACAAACTGAAATCAGGTATTGACAATGGATTTAGTCAAATTGATTGGCCAAGTGAGTTTATCCCTGTAAATGACAGTGCTACGAGGGAGGCAAAAAATGCTTCACTTAGTGCTGGAGTCTCTTGCACTTCATTTGAGTTCCAGCATTTTCAATCTTTCTTAAACAAGTTCATGAAAGTTGCTCGACAGTTTTTCCTACCTCCAGAAAGGATAAGATTCGCCTTGATTCATGAGAGATCACTTCTTCCATTGCTAAATATAGAAGATTCTGGTTCATGGTTGACGATAGTTCACTTTGCTGGATGTCTCAGTTGTTCAAAGGTTATCAGAGACAGTGATGATCTGAGAACTGTTCTACAAACCCAAGTTTCACCCGTTGTAGAGGTAAGTTGTACTGTTATATTCTTATTAACACACGCGGACCTTATTTTTGAGATTTCTTGAACTCTAGCGTTTTAGTTGACATCTTGTGAAGTGAAATAGAGCATGATTTTCTCGTGAAGTGCATATTTTATATTTATATGTTGAAGGAAATGACTTTTTAGTTTTTAGGGAGACCATGCAAAGGGATGTGATAGTCTGTTTCAGGCATTTCATGTCTCAATAAATATGTTTTCTGCATTATGCAGCTTGAAGATGATCTTCATGAAGTTGAGCCAGCTTTACCTGCAAAAAGGCCAACAATATTTCTTTTCATAGATAGATCATCTGATTCAGTGGAAGTAAGAAGGCAGAGCAAGCAAGCTCTCAAAACTTTTAGAGAGTTAGCACAAAGCTATCAGATGTTGAATTGGACTGATGAAGAACCCACTATCAAGCAAGATAGGACCATAAGGGAAACTTATCAATCATCACCGGGTACATCCAAACACCCTAGACTCCAGCTTTTTCCAGCATCTCAAATAAAAGAAAAGATGTCTGTAATGATTATGAATGATGGACAACAATTTACGCTAGAAAAATTTGTTTCCGACCTTCAAGGTAGTTCTTTGAATGAGATCTTGACATATGCACTTCAGCAAAAGAAAGAATTAAAATTAAGTTCACTTGCAAAAGATGCAGGATTTCAACTTTTATCTGAAGATTTTGATATCAATGTCGCGGAGTCTTTACCAGTACAGAGTGAGGTGCAGTCTGATCAAGTTTTTGAAGAACCACTTGAAGGTGGTATTGAGGGACCTATTGATATAGATAAGAATCAGACGCCATCTGGAAGTTCCAGTGATGGGCACGAGGAGCTATTGAGTCCTACTGAAACAAAATATATTATGCTGGAAGATAAGGAAAGTTATTTGGACAAAAGCGCACAATCATCCGTTGAATTTGAATCTAGTTATCATCATATAAATATTGCAACTGATGGTGCTCAAGATTGGAAAGCTGAGGAGAAAAGACTGCCTGGGCTAGGTGAAAATAAACAACAGAAAGATTTTGGGGGCTCTTTTTTCTTTCTGGATGGTCATTACAGTTTCCTCGAAAGTTTAACTGCTGGATCAAAGATTCCGTCAGTTGTAATTCTTGATCCCAGTTTGCAGCAACATTATGTCCTGGATGAGCAGTCAGTTTTCAGCTATTCTTTGCTTTCTGATTTTGTTAATAGATACCTTAGTGGAAGTCTTCCCCCGTATCAACAATCTGCTCCTGGAGTTCCAAGCCTAAGGGAGGCTACAACTCCTCCATTTGTTAATCTGGATTTTCATGAGTCAGATTCTATTCCTCAAATTACATCTCGAACTTTTGCTGAACTTGTTGGTAATAAATCTGATTCCAAGAATGTTGGGCATTCTCGTGATAGGAACGTGTTGGTTCTTTTTAGCTATAGTTGGTGTGGCTTTTGCCATAGGATGGAAATGGTTGTTCGTGAAGTTTACCGAGCAATTAAGGGCTATGCAGAAATAGAGAGGAAGGGATTAAGGAAGGAGAAATTAATGCTGACTCGTGGTAAGAAGTGCATTACCTTACATCTATTTTATGATATGATAATTCCTTTTCTTTGCTGAAAGTCCTTATAAAAAAATTGTTTTATATTTTCATTTGTTTAATATGTATTATTTTCGTGTCTTAATTAGTGCTTGTTTGAGACCCATTATAATTAGATTATCTGAGATAATGTATTTTGAAATAGTGATTTTTGGAAGAATGTTTGGTTAAAAATTAAGAGAGAAATTTATTGGAAAATGTGTGATTGAAAGTAAGAGAGAGAAAAATGTATGAAATTATAATGGGGCTCAAACAAGGTATGAAATTATAATGGGGCTCAAACAAGGGCTTAATAAACTCATTTATCAATTAATCACCTATCATGGTGACAAGATGATAGTATGGACTGATTATGCATTGCGTTGTCGGCTGATTGGTGATTTAGATATTCGCAGAGTATATGGATGCTGTGTCGAAGCTCCCACTTATTTATTTGATGGATTGCATGCAAAATGACTGCAGCTTGATCCTGAAACCTACATTGCAGGTGCGAGTTATAGCGTAACACATGCCAAACTTGTTTTGTGTTACTAGTAGGTTTTGCTGACCTTTGTTAAATAGCAATGGATTAAGAATTTAAATCCTCAAAAAATATAGGCTTATTTATTGGCTTTGAGCCTTTGAATATGTCCCAGGTACAATTTTACTTGCATACATCTTCCTTTTTTTGGTCGATGTGAACTAATGACTACTTTAGCCTCTGTTTGGTAAAGTGAAACAACACTTCAATCACACACATTTCTCAAACTACTTTTCAACCACATATTTTACATCGAAATCAACAAATTATTTGTTTATAAACAAAAAAAACTTTTACTAACCAGAGGCTAAAAGTGCTATGACTTGATCTAAGTCGGGTCACATTCCCGAGTTTATGAAAACACAATCAATAATTCTCTTCATTTTCAATTAGGCCTTGCTTATAGATTTCTTCGAGCTACAAGTACCCCCCAGAGCGAAAAAACAACTTATGTAAACAGACATGCATGTTTGGCTAAGCTTAAAAAATAGCTTGTAACTTCTAATTAACCAAAGTTTTAGGAAAAATAATTTCTTTTAATAGTTAAAATTGAAAGTAAGTTATTTATTTTCATAGTACCGTAAGATTTCATTCAAAATAAGTAACTTTTTTCTACTAAAAAGTAAGAAATAAGTAACTTATCTAAACATATTTGGGAACAAGAAACTACCGAAATATTAATTTTTACCTACTTTTAAGCTTAGCCAAACAATGCTTGAAAGCTCAATCTAACGTGGAATCTACTAAGGGATTTTTTGGAATATTAAATATCTATGGAGGAATAAGATATTTAAGAAATTTTCTTGTTGTGCTCTCTTTGACTTGCCCATTTTATCATTTTCTGTGAAAAAAGAAAAGAATTGATCATCTTGTTGCTCGTGTTGATATATTAGGGCTTAAATAAACGACAATGATGACAGCAGACATCTATAACAATTTCCATATCCATCAACTATTCTGAAATTTAAATATCTAAATTATGTTTCCCTAATAACGAATTATGAAAATACAAATCGAGATGGAACTAATCAGCATTGACTTTTTCAATTTAAAAAAAATAAAAAATCCTTCTGAACCTAACTGCAGTGGTTCCAGCTTCCTTCAAATCGTAATGGAAAGAATTGCTTGATGAACTATATGTAATGGGCATAGCATATTTGGAAACTTTTTAACATAAACAATATGCCACAAGGCTTTACTGTATTAACTGCATCCATTTCTCTTTTTCCGAGACAATGAAATGTAAACTTTTAAATGCTTTTAAGATTGTTATTCATGTCCAATAAGTAACTGAAGTAGTAGCAGGTTTTGTGAATTAATATCAGTTCTCCTACCCAAACACTTAAAATTTCAATATAATTGATTATATATATATATATATATATATATATATATATATAATGCCGCGATTCCTCCTTTATCATATATGCAAATCCTTGAAAATTTATTTCAAGTTTCATTACTGGGTAGTTTATCAAATGTGCTCTCATGATATTTATGTGAGGTTTCATTACTTGGTAGTTTATCAAATGTGCTCTTATGCAGAGGGAACTTTATCCGCGTCTGGTATTGTTTCCACCAGAAAGGAAAAAGGCTGTGACTTATGATGGAGATATTACTGTAGCTGACATCATCAAATTTTTAGTTGCTCATGGGAGTCATTTACTTGATCTTGTCATGGATAAAGGCAAGTAATCTAGGTTGATTATATTTCTATTTTGTGCGCATAGAAGAATTGCGTAGATGAAATCTCCTTTTATTTTGACTGCTCAAACACCTTTGGCAAAATCAGGATTGGTTTTAGTATAAGGAGGCCCTGATCTGTATCCCATATCAACTTTGAATCCTCGACCTTGCATGTTTGAGATTTTCACCTTTCTGCATCATTCACTGTTGTTGGCTTTGACCACAATATGTTGCTATAGTTTTCATTTTTCAGAAACCTTGACTTCCTTGATTCTTGACCAGTTTTGAATTCTATATATTTTGCATTATTTATTCAATAGTATTCTCTCTGTTATGCTTAATTTACATTTGGATAAATTTCGTCTACGGTCATGAACTTTTAACGAAATCTCAATTTGGTTTCTAAACTTTAATTTGTCTCAATTGGGAACATAGCAATTTCAGCTTACTAATTCTTTTATATCGTCTACATTCATTTCCACCTCTTCCTCTCTTTAGGTTGGCTTCATTAGTTTCTTAGGTGTAAGGAAGAAAGAAAATCATTCAACTCTTTTTGTCTAAAGCTGCAATGATATTATCATTGCAAACCGGAGACGGGGGATAAATTTTGGTTACTTGGATGTTTATTCTCACTTGATTGTTTGTATTTTCCTATTCCTTGGTCAGATATTGGACAGGGTCAGAATTTAGACGAAGTGGGTTCTCAGACCACAAACTTGCAGCACGAAATTCTGCTGGGCGACAGGTTGCCGAAAGTGGGAGCTAAACACAAGAAGATTGGAGCACGTTTCCGTGTTAACTCAAATGAAAAGCTTCAAGTGGTTGTTGGTTGCATTTTAACTGCAACCGAGAATCTTTTGGGTGTCCATCCTTTCGACGAGTCTAAAATTCTTATCGTGAAGGTGGATGAAGGCTCTGGATTTCAAGGTCTGATTATCAATAAACATATTAGTTGGGATAGCATTGAAGAAGGTTCGGAACTGTTAAAAGAGGCACCCTTGTCCTTTGGTGGTCCTTTGGCCAGACAAGGAATGCCACTTGTTACTTTATCTCGAAAATTTAGAAAAGATGAGAGCGTTGAAGTCTTACCTGGCATTTATTTCCTTGATCAGTGGGCCACAGTTCACCTAATAAACGAAATCAGAGCAGGAAACCAAACTGTTCACGATTGTTGGTTCTTTTTAGGATACTCGAGTTGGGGTTTGGACCAACTATTTCACGAGATTGCACAAGGAGCTTGGAATGTAAGCAAAGGCAATTTGGAAGAATTGGAGTGGCTGCGGAGGTGATAAACAGCAAGAATCATACATTTGACGCATTACAATGCCTCAAAGGAACGATGTTTTTTCGATCATAGGAATGGCGATTTTGTTGTTAACTGATATATTACTGTGTTAAGCGGCATTTATATGGCACCTTTTCCTGCAATGTTTTGCTCCAGATATGATTTATTCCTAACATGAGTTTCCAGGTTGATGAATCAGCATTCTTTCCCTACACTTGGCCTATTTAGCATTTTCCGACTCAAATTGCAGCCACAAGACCCTAACAAGAAATGCTTTAGATTTCCATACACAACCAAGGGTTGGGCCAAGTGGTTAAGGAACCACCCTTATCAGGACTTGGTCTTGGGTTCGAGTCTCCCTCCCCACCCCTAAGTTCCCAACTTTGTATCAAAAGGAAAACAAAAAAATGCTTTAGATGTTTGTACACAACCTCCGAGCACCATTCTTCCCGTATCCAAAAAAGTTCTGCCCATCCTGTGCTATCAACAACAAAATTATGCTTCATATCGATTTTGAAGTGAATATCCTCTACCTATTTTCTGAGGTCAAGCTAGGCCTTGACCTGAAGCCCCTCTATTTGATTGTTCTTTCTCCCACGAAATAGGTGTAGGTGCAATCAGTCAAGACCAGTATCTGCAATCTCCCATTCCCCTTATCAGTTCCTTCATCCAGTATCGCACTCTCGAAGCCCTTGTGACCAGTATTTCCACACTTGTATATCCAAACTCAGCGAGGTGTACCATTGAAATTGATCTCCAGTTCATCAGTGCGTCGTTTAAGCGGTTTAGTAATGTTCATGCATACGTGAAACGTGCATGCGAGGATAGCTGCCTGTTATTAAGAGATGCTTATGTTTCAGTTCCATGCAAAGTTCGGAGAAATCCATGAGAGCAAGCAATAAAGGAGTGTTTGATAAATCAACTCTTTGGGGAAAAAAAATGGAAAATTGTGTGGTTAAAAAGTGGTTTGAAAAGTAAAAAATTGTAAACTTGACTTTTTTGGATGACAGAAATTGATTACTGTAAAATAAAATAGTAAATTTGATGAGAAGGTTTATCAAACAAGGACAAAATGTGGTTTGTACTGGGAGAAGAAAAGAAAATCGGCCTTCAACCACAGGAAGAGCCAGGGGCGGACTAAAGATTATGGCTGGAGAGGGCGAAACGGAATTACGTAAAAAATAATTTCGGCTCGATAATTCAGCCTCTCATAGACCCCTGATTTAGAGGACAAAACTGAAAATAACACTGTTGTATCCTAGGATGTTCTCGTTTAATAATTTTATATGGTAAAAAAATCACGTGTTAAAAACATGTAATAATAATAATAATCATCATCAATTGCTTGCAAAATGTAGACTATTCATTATAGAAACAAGCGAATAACCAAAATTGAAAATATATAACTTTCTGTAAAGTTATAGTTCATTGCTTCTATACAGAGATATTGGAAGCGTCAGTGGCAATGCCTTGAAAAAAATTGAAGGCAATTGCCAGACAAAGATTTAACTTTGTTCGGTTTGGACCTAATTTTTTAAAAAAAACTCAAGGTGGATTTTGAAAGTCATTGCACCCACTTGACCCTTAATAGGTCCCTGCCCAAAGGAAGAGCGGTATTGATAACCGGAAAATAACCTCCGACAGCAGCTAGGTTGAGGACGAAAAACTCTAGGGGCAAATTCAGAATTACTTAGTGTATCTCTAATGGACATTGTCCAAGTTGAAAAAAAGGGGCGCCATCTTACAATAATTAATTGAATTTTTAATGAATGTCTAATAAACAGATATTGAGGTAAAAAAATGATTTTTAATGCATTATGTGACTTCAACTCAATAATAATGCCTACGTGGCATTTATTTATTTATAAAATAAAATTACTGGTAAAATAAAATTGTACATTGACCTAGACAATATTTAACTTTATTTTTGCCATCTTAACATGACATGGGGTACATTGGAGAAGAAAATAATTAAACATTGTTTATTTTGATAATATGACACACTTTTTAAAGCTTAACAATATCCCATTAAAGATTCTCTTAACTGCTCATTGAGTTCATCATCGTCTTAATCAATGTGATCATGATATGTCTAGTTCAATGGTTAAACAATTAATACAACTTATAAAGATTCTGTAGTCATTCACGAGGCATGAAAATTAATGAACGATTCAAAACAAAGTGAACTATGTTGTGACTTGATTTATTTTACATTTTCTTAGGTTCTTCTCAGAAGTAACTAAAAAACAAAGTGAATTATCATTGAAGAGATTTACGTTCACAAACTCAAAATCCAGCCATCTTAACTCTATTTTCACTTTACAATTGTTGGGTTTCCCTCATATAACGATGATCCATGTATTTTCATCTATTTGAGCCCAAATAGATGAAAATGACTTACTTATCTCTTGTTGCAAGGTTTGAGTTATTTCACACTTTAGGTTTTTGAAAAAAGACAAGGGCAAGCCTCAAAACAAGAATAGAGAGAGTTGGAAAAGGTTTTAGACCAAAAACAGAGAAAAGAAAGGGAGCTGTTCATTCTCGAATTTGTACACAGCAGCTCAGAAATCAGTTTCATCTTGCAGTCATCTCTTCTCCGATTGGGCTGGCTGAAATTTTGTAGGCTGGTTGTAGACGTAAAGACCTACATTTTGGACGGTTGGATCGTCATTTGGAGGTCCCTACAACTAGTTATCGTTGACAGACTTCAGGCCCAGTTTTGGTGAATTTTTTCCAACTTTTATATTTGGTTTTCCACTTGTTTTTATGATGGTTTCTTTGTATTCTTGAGTTGTTATTGTGTTGTCCTATATTGACAGCCTCTATTTGATTAGGGAAGAACACTTGTTGTACCCACTTTGAAGTTATAGTGGAAGGTTTGGGATGGACTACGGTCTCGTGGTTTTTTTCCTTCGCATTGGAGGGTTTTTTCACGTAAAATAAATCGGTGTTCATATCTTTATTTACAAGTGTGTGTGAGTATGTTGATTGTGTGATTGATTGGATTTTATTCACATTGTGATTGTGATATTATTGTTTTATTTACTCTACTTGGTGTGGTTGGATTTGTGATCCTTGGTGCAACAACAATATGTAACCGTGAAGATTGCATCAATATAGCAAGGTAGATGCTCGACTTTTCTTTGAATTCCATATACAAAGTAGCGATCAGATGCAATACATTTCTTATGTACCTAGAGGAACTATATTGGATTTGAATAAGATTTTCTCCGTATCTACTTGTGATCAAATGAGTGCAGAATTTCGGCACAAAATGTTATGTTTTTGCATTCTTGAGTTCTAATAGTCTGTACCACCTCCTATCCATTGAGCCAGCGTTCCGTGAACCCAGATCTGAATCAAAAATTTCGTTAAATATACGTCGATTTTCACAACTAATCTACTATATATAATATAACGCGGTTCCTTACGCAGCAATTTAGGCTCGGACTTGTCACACGAATCCGAGCAAGTTTCCTGCAAGAATATGAGCAAAACACACGCGAATGAGATACAGTTTGACTGTATGGAAATAATGATAATGGCTACTTGTGTGCTGTTTTACTTTGACTGAGATAGCCAGCCTGATGGTGTCCTGTACTAGAGAATCAAGATCAGCCTCACATCCAGGTTTCACATAAATAACCTGCAAATAAAAGGCCTCTTAGTGTTGGAACTTTTTCTATTTTCTTGTGTTTGAGTTTGTGCAAGATATAGATATACTGATATAGTGTGAAGCCCTGTCCAGGCACTGAACTTGTATGAGTGCCGTTTTGAGTTTTTTTGGAGCATGGAACTTAATTTTGTTACGAATTTCTTATCTAGTTACTCACTATATTTAACTCCCAAAATTGACGTGTTGCCCACCAAACACGTGGCAACTCAACATTAGACGATGCCAGTTGTCCATGTACATGGGCAGCTCTACATTGAAATGTCACGTGTTCGGTGGGCAACACAAGAGTTGCTCATCGTGGATTTAGGTCTGATTCAACTCCATCTTTGGAATAAAAGTAGCACGTGGAAGAGAAAATTCTTACATTGAGTAATTTTAGACATTAAAGGCCAATTTCAGATGACTTTTGAGAAGTTAAAAGCTACTTTTGAGGCTCAAAAGCTGTCTTTGACCCGTTTGACATATTTTTTAAATGTAATTCCACCTATTAGAAGAGCTTTTAGAGTAAGTTGATTTAGCGTAGCTTCCTCCAAATGCACTTTCGGAATAGGAAGTGCTTACAGAAATTAGTTTTCAAACAAAAATTATGGTAACTTTTTTCGTGAAACAAAAGTCATGCCAAATATGGCCCAAGTCCCATTAGCTTGTCAGCACAGAGAAAATGCTACTCTTATAACCGAACCTGAATTTTACAAAATACAACCAAACTCGGATTTTGCTTTCAATTTGATATATAAGAGTAGGACACTTACAGAAGGATCATCCACGCCAATCTCAGGAAGTTGTTGATCAGTCGAGTCCCTCTGCCTGCTTGATCTTGATGGAAGAACCCAAGCTTTAAATGTTGAATCTATCTGATATAATGAACAAGAGATTATTGGTTTGTTAGTTTGTCACTCCACACAAAACGAATACCATCAAAGTCCAACAAGCTCAAACGAGCAAACCAATTTTAAGATTGACGTTCTTTGACGAACTACCATCAATCAATGGCATTTTAAAGGATGAATCCCTCGTTTTAACAAGGTTGACCTTTTAAGATGGAGCATCGAGTCCCATTATGTTGATAAAAATATTTAGAGTACCTGTCTTTGGAAGGGATTGCAACAGTTGCAACATTTTGTGGTGAAGCATGTCATGATCCTTCCTTCAACTGAGAGCCCAAATCCAGTGTGCTACAACAACATTTAGACACACATTACTAGAAAAGAAAACAGGCAAAAATCTTGTCGATTGTAACGTCACATTCATTTGAGTAGAAGATTGTAGCTGAAAAAATAGCGATTTTAGTCCTTATAAAAAGAAAACGGATTCTTGAACCCCTTTCACGCTCATGTCACTTCGAGGTACCGCAGAAGAAAAAATAGCAAAATTCAATCCAATTTATCATAATCGATTAGTTAACATGTTGCTTAACCGTATTGTGAAACACGGGAACTACATGCCCTCATAAAATCAACACAACAATGTAAAAAATAAAAAAAATCCACAAAATTTCAAATTTAAAGAAAAGAAGCACCTTTTGTATGCAAAGAGTGATGGAAACAGGAGTGTTTTTATGGGAATTATGATTGTATTCCTCCATTAGTAATAAATCTTGTAGCTGAAGCTGTTTCCAAGATAGATTATAGTGAGAGTTCCATTGACCATCCCATCTCCCTTCCGATGCTGATATTTTTATCAAACTCTGCTGTGTTTTTGAACTCTTTTTGCCTGTCTTCTGTATACATGCATTCAAAACCATCAAACTAAATAATTATTTACCCTCTATAATTCAATCGAAGGGTACTTCACATTGATTTACTCTCTGGTAAATAAAAGAATTTGGAAACCTTTTTTAAACGTTTTCGAGTGTTCTTGAAATAGAGATGCTGGCATTTCAGTGCAATATGTAAATAGAGGATAAGTAAGGTGCAGAGAGTTACCATTACTGGAAGTTCATTTTTCTTTGCATAATTTTTAGTTTTGGCCTCAAATGAATGAACATTTCTGTTGATGTTTCTGGGTGAAATCCAGTATCCAGCTCCAGCTCCAGCTATAGCCATCTTTTCTCTCTCTCATACACACAGGGGAGAGAGATAACCTTATCCTTGCCTTGTTTACATGAAACCTCAACCAGGGAACTTGTGTGCAGATTTTGCAGATGGTTAACCCAAATCCTATAGTATTCTTTCATTCTGGTCATCCAAAATTTTTCTTAGTCCAAATTAGTCACTTAACTTCTGAAAAGTATTTAAAAAAAATATGTGTGATTAAAAAGTGATTTAAAGACATGTTTAATTTATTAACAAAGGCTCATCGCCGACCCGTTCTCCCACACAGTCATACAAAAAATGGTATATCCGTATATCTTATTATCTGTCTTCATCCCAAATACCCATCTGATCGCATCCTCCATCACTCTTTCTAGTCGCTTCTATCATTCACGTTCAGTTTTCTCATCATTCTCTCACATCCACTCTCACGTAATGGCAAAATACAAACGTCGAAGAAGTATCCGTTTTCATATTTGCTGAAACAGATCTTACGGTCAGATCCATCGCGAAAAAGCGGTATACTAATTTGTATCTTACGTCAATCCTTTCGATTGCTTCATCTTGAATGGACCTGGGAAGAAATACCAAAGAACGACTGAAAGCTTGCTTCTTTAGTGTACAAAAATATTACTAAGCTTAACCATTCATGCTGTGAAAATAAGGCCACCTTTTCCTCTCTTTCAACTGAACAAACCAGTCAAGAACGCTGTCTTTCAAGTCAAAGCTAAGACTTTCAGATTTTCATTTTTGTTGCAGGCAATAAGCTTTTTCATAGATATGGACGCGTCTGGAGGCCGTGCAAACGAATGGATTTACAAGTAAAGCCATATTTTTAAATTTTTTTTGCTCTTTTTTCCCTGAAATTGTGCATATTTTTATAATAGTTACAGTTGTTTAGTGTAGTAATGTGGTGATTCTTACATACTGGCAACAGTGAGGATATTGAAATTGAGAAGCATTGAAAAACTTGCTATAGCTTGTAATCTTTTGTATATTTCTAATCTGAAAAATATGCCATATATTGTTATTATTACGTGCATTGGTACTTTTTTTTGTGGGGATTGTGAATGTTGCTGGCTGACCCAGTGACTCTCGTGCCTATGTGATTGGGGAGTTGTTGACGATGTGGTGAAAGAAAGACTGAACATGCGCATACATGATCGATTTTCCTTTTTAGATGGTGATTACAGAATCTGTTAAGCGAGGGCGACTCAAATCAAGTGGATTCGCTATCCAAACCTGGATCAAACTGTTGCGGAAATCCGCAACTCACTGGATCAAGCACATCAGAACAGCTACCCTGCTCTCTCTTTGAAGAGAAACTGAAGATCCACTTGCTCAAGATGGGTTAGTTGTGAATGTTCAGATTTTTTCATATTTCATTTCCAAGAAGATACTAAGATTTTGACAGACTTTTATTTGATATTTCATCAAACATCAACATTAGTGGCATAAAGATAATACACAAATACTCAAACTTACCAGTGAGAATGGGGAATGAGTTGAAATTTCAGCCTAAAACAAAACAAAACAATGCTGCTTCTTTGTGATGATCACAAATAATTCGTTCGAGTCAAGGACATCTCATATGAACAATGCATGAATTGACTAACATGGTACAAAATAGTAGATGCAACTAAAATGAGAATGTCCAATCAAACAAAAATCCTCGAAAAACATATATCGCATTACACCGATAGATTAAGATTAAATTTGTTGGAAAACCTTGTCAGCCGCTGCTATTGTCCGTTGAATGTCCTGAGGAGTATGTGCTAAGCTCGTAAAACCAGCCTCGAACTGAGAAGGTGCCAAATACACGCCTTCCTCCAGCATTCCTCTGTGAAACCTAGCAAACTTTGAAGTATCGCTCTTCTTTGCATCCTCAAAGTTATAAACAGGGCCATCTGTGAAAAAGAAACCAAACATCCCACTTATATACCCACCGCATATTGCATGTCCAGCCTTCTTTCCAGCATCCACAATGCCCTGAATAAGTTCACTCGTGATCGTGTTTAAGTAATCGTACGTCCCCGGTTGTTTGAGCCGATTAAGCGTGTGGATACCAGCTGTCATTGCCAATGGGTTTCCACTAAGGGTCCCGGCTTGATACATTGGTCCGGCTGGAGCAACCATCTCCATAATCTCCCGCTTTCCTCCATATGCACCAACTGGTAGACCACCACCAATAATCTTACCAAGCGTTGTCAAATCAGGAGTTATCCCAAAATACTCCTGAGCACCACCATATGACAAACGGAAACCAGTCATAACTTCATCGAAGACTAGGAGAGTACCGTTTTCTTTGGTGATCCTACGTAGGGCATTTAAAAAGTCAGGTGTCGGTGGAATAAAACCAGCGTTTCCTACGACAGGTTCGAGAATAACAGCAGCAATCTCTCCTTTGTTCGCTTCGAAGATGGTTTTGACAGTTGAAATGTCGTTGTATGGAGACGTCAATGTTTCATAGGTAGCTGCCTTGGGAACACCAGGCGAATCGGGGAGCCCCAAAGTAGCAACACCACTGCCTGCCTTAACAAGGAATGGATCTGCATGGCCGTGGTAGCAACCCTCAAACTTGATGATCTTTTCACGACCAGTGAATGCACGAGCCAGTCGTAATACGCCCATGCATGCTTCTGTACCGGAGTTGACAAATCGAACCATTTCTATGCTTGGAACAGCAGAGATTACCATTTCTGCCAGGATATTTTCTAGAAGACAAGGAGCACCAAAACTAGTTCCTTTCTTCATTGTTTCAGCCAACGCATCAAGTACCTGCAAGTTATCAATACACAGAAATAAATGATTGACTGCAATTTTTAACCTTTTACTTCTCTAACCTTCAAATTAATTAACCGCAGCTACTATTTATAAAGATCAATCAAAAACAAAATTACTTGTAGCTGGATTTCCCATTTGCATATCACTTCAAAAGTTACTTTTACTTAAAATTATAGTAAAACATAAAAAGGAACTGAAAAAACCTTGGCATCACCATATATTCGAAAATCTTATCAATGTAACTTCTCTATCCCGTACCCAAACTTCTCAATAGGTTCCTGAAACACATTACTATTGCTATATAGACATGCATGACAGGCAATCAAAGCCAATATTTATGTAACAATAGCTTATAAGCAGGGCTAGAAATGGACCTCGTCGTCTGCATGACCAATTATAGCCGGCCCCCACGATCCAACATAGTCGATGTACTCATTGCCATCAATATCCCACATGTGTGAGCCCTTCACAGAATCAATCACGATAGGCTGGCCACCAACTGATTTGAAAGCACGTACAGGAGAATTTACACCTCCTGGCATCAATTCCTGTAATCATTCATATGATATAGAACTCATTTTCGATGAACACGAGAATGTTTTATGGACTTATATCAGATACCCCCATAAAAAATAACATAATAGACGAGTATATGAATGAAGTCAACAACATATTCTAGGTTCGAAAACAAACTACAACAGAGTCGACAAGTACGATTGATGCCCAATTGAAACAATGCTACAGGTTTTAAATACATCATGAGATTTCACCCAAAAAGAAGAGTTTATGTAGTACAATCAAACCTATTGCTATATAGCATCATTAAAGATTCAAAGGAATTCAAATACATAATAATTCTAATTCTGAATCAATGGCATTCAATCCCATCTTATTGCAAAGCTACCAAATATCAAACAAAGCATCAGTCTTGCAATAGGTCAACTATTATCCTAATAGGGTTTACTTGAGAGCAATACCAAGCCATTACAAGAATGTTCGATAGAGTAAGTTTCAACAGAAACAAAAAAACACTTAGAATTGAATTATTGAATCAAATTCCATAAATTGGACTTTTCAGCCTGAAAAAAAAAATACAGAATTCAAATTGTAAGATCGACTACCTTGGCGGCATTGAAAGCCTCTTCGGATTTCTTGAGAGTGTAAGTTTTCTTGTTATCGTAAGAGACAGCATTCATTCGGATGATTGTACGAGGATGCTTGTGTAGATTTTGACCGAGACACGATAACCCACCTACTACACCACCTGTAATTGAAGCAGCCATAGTCGTACACCTCTCTCTCCCTCACACACGCGCGCGCGCGCAGTTGGGTTATGAACTTCCCCGAGTAGAGAGTCGTCAGACAAAGGGATAAGAAATTGAGATAAGAGTGTAATTCCGATCAATCCCAAACCACCATTGAAATGAGTCAAATGTCATCCGTACAATTTTAATTTTGACAGGGCTTGAGTCAAATAATTTTACTGGGCCTAGTTTGTCGGGTGGGCGTGAGTGGGTTGGGTCGATTTTTTACCAAACTCGAATTCAACCCACTATGGTCGGGTTGATAAAAAATCAACCCAATTCAAACATGAGTTCAAATCCAACCCAATTAAGTTTTGGTCGGGTCGGGTTAGGTGATTTGGGCTTTGGTCCAATTAACTAAAAATCTTAGAAAATTAAAAAAGTATGCCCATAAATCAACTATTAACTCAAATAAATTATGTACAATACAATAAATTCAAAATGAGCTTAAGATTCTTGAAATTTAAATTGTCTTATATTTTTAAAATTTTGATTAAATTGAGTCGGGTCGGGTCGGGTCGGGTTTGTCATCCAACCCACAACCCAACCCAAACAATTTTTTTTTTAGAACCCAACCCAATCCAATTTTCATCAAAACCCAACCCAAATCGATCGTGTTGGTTTGGGTTGGGCGGTTTTGACGGGTTAATGCCCACCCATACTAGTTTGTTTCAAAAGAATGGGATAGGGAGGAAAAGGGTTGGGAAGAAGACACATTTTCAAAATTAAGAAACTTAATATTTTATTTAAAAAAATTAGGCCATAATTAATTATATATTTTATTTTATATGATCACGAGTCACAATTTTTTAGGTCACAGATTATTGTGGTCATAAGTCACAATTTATTAGGTCATAAGTTCATGGTCACAGTCACAGTTTTTTAGGTTACAATTTATTTCTCGGTCACAATTTTCAATTTTGTAGGTCACGATTTTTTTCGGTTGCAAATCTCAAGTCAATTGATCACAACATAACAAATTATGAGTTACAATTTCTATATTGGTCACAAATCACAGATTTCATTGGTCACAATTTTTCTCAGATAGAAATCAAGAATTTTTTAGGTCATAATTTTTACAAATCACTAATTTTCTTGGTCACAGATCATAAATTTTATAGGTCACAATTTATAAAATTATTTGATTGACTCATTTTTTTTATCACAAGTCACGATCTATTTTTCGATCACAAACAGCAAATTTACTTCACAGTCATAATTTATCAAATTATTTGGTCACAACTCATTTGTTGGTCACAAATTGTAGATTTAATAGGTCACAATATAATTATTAGTCACAAACCACAAATTTTATAAGTCACAAATTTTTGTCACAATAATTAATTGGTCAAAACTTATTTTTGATCACAATTATCATTATGAGGTTATAATAATTGAATTAAATCCTTCATCACTCTCTCACAGCCCCTCAACCACTGGCGCCTAGTCACCGACAATGACTTTCGACCACCACAACCACCACTACTGTAACCTGTACTACGACCACCGTCATCACTACCACCTCCACCTCCAACGCCACTGCCAACACCATAGCAGTGAACACTACCACAACCCCCAAACACCCTGTCCCCGTCGCAGTCGATCTTCAACCCACACCACCTCCTCCAACGAATCACCACAACCACCACATCCGATGAATCGACAACCAGAGCACCACAATGGCCCACACCTCCGACAAATCGCCATCACCACCACCTAGACCACCATGACACAAGACCACCACACATCGCGAACCACACCCCCATCAACCAAAAGCCACATCACTACCAACCAGAAGATAGACCACCGCCGCTAGAAGCCATACCATCGCAAGAAACTACACCACCTGCACCACCAAAATCTCACTGCCGCTGCTGATGCCACAACCACCACAATCGATTACAATTTTTTATGACGAAATATTTCACAAGTTACTTAGATTGAAGGAATTTCATACTTTCTTTGAATTGAACGAGCAAAACGTGAAGAGCGGCGACATCATCTCTATTGAAGAGAGTGGCACATCATCATCGCTAAAGAGCAGCGCATCATCATTGCTGGGGCGACGGCGACAGGGACTCTGTAGAGATTGTCGCTAAAAATCGGACTTACAAAAGGTGTTGTCGTCGTCGGAGAGAGGTGGTGGTATCTTTGGAGGCGGTGGCGTAGATTGCAAATGGGGAGATAAACAGATGATTAGAAAGATAAACAAGAAACATACACAATAAAGTTTGGATTGGGAAAGTCCTAGCACTAGAATTTAAATCACAATTATAAATAAACAAGTAGAAAATGGTGATGATTTGATGATAGAGGAGTGTTGGGATTCTTGATTCCACTTGACCATTACCTAATTAAATTCTCAACAAGCAAAAAGACATGCAATTTATTAATCATGTTAGACCCGATTTTCCAAACTTAGCCAATTACCTCTCTCGAGTGAAATCAACCCTAATTAGTGAAATTAACCTACTATATCTCTATGTCGATTAAAAACACACCAATTGCATTAAACTTTTGTGAAAATAGCTCAATGGGTCATATAGGGTTTTAGGTATATCTCTATCCTAAACAAGAACCTAGAGCAAGTATTGTATTAATTTAGAATACACAACAATTTCTCAATAATTGCACATCCCATGAAATCTAAGCATAAATGTGGCCACAATAAATGCAAGTCAATAAATACAACAATAAATGCACAAGATAACAAGTAGCCTATATTCTTAATATAAGCATTAAAAACAACTAGGCTAGGTCAAGCTTCATCAATAATCCCAACACAAAATAGTTTAGCCCATGATGAAATAATAATGAAATTCAAGAATTAAATACATCATTTCAACAATAAACTAAAATATATGAAGAAATATGAAGATTAACAAGAAAACCTCCCTTCAACAATGGTTAGTGCTTCAAAACATCAATGTTCCTCCACAAAGTTGTAGGTATTTCTCCCCTAAATCAACATTCATCAACTAACCTAACTAATTACAAGAGAAATTACAAGGGAAATAGCAAGAAATATGAAGAACAAAAGAGGGAAAATGAGTTTTGTTGAGTGCGTTTCACATGCATATTTCATAAATCTTTAGTAATACTTTTTGAGTAATTTAGACAAATACCTACTTAATTGTGCATATTTTGTGGTTAAATAGGTTTAACAATCAACTTCATGGAGAAAGTACAAGAAAGAAGCTAAATGGATAAATACTTGAAGAAATTGAGGAGAAAAGAGTCAAATCCATCATAGAGTCAAAGTTTGGGGACTAAATTGTCATTTTCGGAAAGTTGTGGATCGCATGTGCAATTGATCGAAGGACTAAATTGCAAGTTTCCAAAGTTGACGGACTCAAATGCACTTTTGAAAGGGCTCAACTGAAAGAAATCAGAAACTTTGGGGACCAAGTTGATCTACACTGAAAGTTGGAGGACCCAATTGTTAATCATCAAATGAAGAAGCTGCCGGTCAACCACGCGATCACGTGGTTAAGCACAGGTCGCGTTCGCGAATCAAGCCTGAAATCCAACCTGAGAGTTTTCAAGTCAACCACGCGATCGCGTGGTCAAAATATCGAGCGATAATCTGGGCCGACCTAGTGCGACCCGGTTCGACCCAAAAGTTGTTATACGCGGATCAATACGATTTTGGGGGGTATTTTGAGTGATTCTGGCTATTTTTGAATCATTATTTCCCTCCTTTTGAAGTGAAGAAACCCTAGCTCTCTTTCTCTCTTTGATTTTTCTTGCTTTTGTCTTGTAATTTTCTCTTGTAATTAGTTAGGTTAGTGGATGAATGTTGATTTAGGGGAGAAATACCTACAACTTTGTGGAGGAACATTGATGTTTTGAAGCACTAACCATTGTTGAAGGGAAGTTTTCTTGTTAATCTTCATATTTCTTTATGTATTTTAGTCTATTGTTGAAATAATGTATTTAATTCTTGAATTTTATTGTTATTTCATCATGGGCTAAACTATTTTGTGTTGGGATTATTGATAAAGCTTGACCTAACTTAGTTGATTTTAATGCTTGTATTAAGAATTTAAGCTTTTTATTATCTTGTGAATTTACTATTGTATTTATTGACTAGCATTTATTATGGCCACATTTATGCTTAGGTTTCATGGGATGTGCAATTATTGAGAAATTAATGTGTATTCTAGATCAATACAATATTTGTTCTAGGTTCTTGTTTAGGATAGAGATATACCTAAAACCCTAGATGACCCATTGAGCTATTTTCACAAAGGTTTAATGCAATTGGTGTGTTTTTAATCGACATAGAGATATAGTATGTTAATTTCACTAATTATGGTTGATTTCACTCGAGAGAGGTAATTGGATAAGCTTGGAAAATCGGGTCTAACATGATTAATGAATCGCATTTCTATTTGCTTGTGATAATTCAATTAGGTAATGGTCAAGTGGAATCAAGAATCCCAACACTCCTTTATCATCTATTCATCACCATTTTTCTAGTTATTTATTTACAATTGCAACTTTAATTCCAGTACGTACGAGAACATTCCCAAACAAATCTTTATTGTGTGTGTTTCTTGTTAAAATTAATTATACTAAAGTGTAGTTGAAATAGACAATCCTTGTAGGATCGATAAATCAGACTCAATTAGTCCACTATCACTTGTATGCGACTCGTGCACTTGTGGTGTGTTTCTAGCGAACAAGTTTGGGGATGAAAAGTGAAGAAGAAAGTGTGAAACCCTAGCCAAAAACACCCAAAAATACCCAATTTTCGCGTAGATCCGCGTTCTCAGCGTTTGGGCCGAACTGGGTCGCACCAGGTCGACCCAGAAAATCAATTCAAATTTTTGACCACGCGATCGTGAGGCACTCCTCTACTTGGATTTTTGGCCTAGTTCGCGAACGCGATTTGTTGGAGCCACGCGATCGCGTGGTTCACCTGGTGGCTCCGTCCTTCAATGATTTGCAATTGGGTCCTTCAACTTTCAGTGTGGATCAACTTGGTCCCCAAACTTTCCAATTTCTTTCAATTGAGCCCTTCCAAAAGTGCATTTGAGTCCGTCAACTTTGGAAACTTGAAATTTAGTCCTTTGATCAATTGCACATGCGATCCACAACTTTCAAAATGACAATTTGGTCCCCAAACTTTGACTCTTTGATGGATTTGACAATTTGTGATTTATCCATGAAGTTGATTGTTAAACCTATTTAACAACAAAATATGCACAATTAAGTAGGTATTTGTCCAAATTACTCAAAAAGTATTACTAAAAATATATGAAATATGCATGTAAAATGCACTCAACATTGTTGTTCTCTAAAAGTGTGTACCGCAAGTGCACGGGTCACGTACAAGTAATAAAGTGAACTTTTTGAGTCCGAATTGTCGATTCCACGAGGAATGTTTACTTTAGATTACCCAAGTTTAATTAATTTAATTCTAACAATAAAAAGAAACACACAATTAAAAAATGAATTTTGAAAATTCTAAATTAAAGAAACTAGTTTTAAACTAAATTAAAATAAGTAAAATGAAAGATAAAATAGTTGGGATTCATGATTTCACTTAACTCTCTCTTAAGTAATTTCTCAACAAGTGTAAATTAATAAATTACTCATTTACAATGTTAGACCCGATTTTTCAAGTTTAACTAATTACCTCTATCGAGTGAAATTAACTCTAATCAATTGATTTAATTTACTATATCTCTATATCGATTAAAATCAAATTAATTGCATTAACTCTTTGTGAAAATAGCTCATTGGATCACCTAGGGATAGAAGTATATCTCTATCTCCTAAATTAATACCTAGGGCATTTGTTATTTTGTCTAAATGCACAATATCTCTTGATTATCATACACTTCACAAAACATATATTTGGTGATCAATCAAACACATGAAATAATCTCAATAACAAATACACAAATAAACAAATATTAAAATTACTTAAACTAAGTTAAGCTACATCAATCATCTCAACATAAAACAACTAGCCCATTGTATAAATATTGTACAAAAGTTGATGTTTATAAAAATACATCACAAAATATAGAAATCAAATATTAAAATATAAGATAATGAAATAAACCACTTCCCTTGATTTTTACTCCAAAATTTCTCCGACAATGCTTTGAATCTTCACCTCACTTCTTGATTCATAACTTCAATGGAGACTAGCAACTTGGAAACTAAACCAAACTACAAACTAAATTACAAACTAAAGCAAAAAAAAGAAAAGAGATAAAGAGACTAGGGTTTGGAGAGAAAAATTGTATTTTGGGTGTTAAGAAGTGGGGGTATAAATACTCCAAAAAATTAGACCTAAAAATGTCCCAAAAATACGTCCAAATAGAACCAAAATAAAATCTGATTGGGCCGAAATTGGCCCACGCGATCGCGTGGGTGATCCATTTTTGCTAGGCTCTCGCACATCCATTATATTGGCATGGGCCCATGCCATATATATGTGTGGGTTGGGAGGGGGGGGGGGATACACAAACAAGGTGATTATGTTACATCAATTCAAATTTAAAGAAAAAAGTTTTAAAACTTCCTAGATCAGGTGTTATATAAAATAATTAAATTATTATAAAAATTCACCCACTCCATCCCCATCCCCACCCCTACCCCTACCCTTACCCCTACCCCATCTTACATAACAGACAGCGCATCTTCAACATCGCCACCACCCACCACTTGTCGCCACCACCACCACCCGCCTCCCCCGCCACCACAATTCATAATACCAATTTCTCACCAATTCGGGCCACAATCACTGACATTCACCATCCCCCATTTTTACAGTCACTGATATACATCCACTACCAGCATCATCAACTTAGATAGTAGAGAGAGGGAGAAATATAGTGATCATTGAAGAACATCAACTGAGCATCGCCAACGACTAATCTGAGCAGTGCTGGTATAATTTAAATCTATTTTTTAAAATGAAAAATTGAAAAACATCATCTGGTGTAATTTATAGAGTTCACCACAATAAATAACTTCAATTCTTACCGTCAATGGCATGTGACCAGTTTTCCTGAATTTATATTGAGATGTTGCCTATGATATTGTTTGAAGGCTGTGATCAATTCTCGACATGTAAACATTGATCTGATACCGATGAAGGTGACCTGTGAATTATAACCTGTGAACATCTGGGACACATACTTTATGACATGTGATTCGTGAATGGTGACTTGTGACCTACGAACTATTACATGTGACTTATGAGTTATAACACGTGACCAATAAATATTGACCTGTGAACGATAACATGTGATCTGTGAATATATGTGACATACAAAATATGACCTGTGACTTAAACAAGTCACTTGTGACCTGAACATTTTTGAAGTGTGACCTTTGGCACATACGTGACCAGAACAAGTCACGTATAAAGCTTGACCTATGACTTAATGTATCAAATGTGACACGTGACCTGAACATTTGAAGTGTGACTTAAACATGTAACCTGTGACTTGAATATGTAACATGTGGCCCGTGACTTGAATATGTGACATGTGACTTGATTATGTGGCATGTGACTTGAATATGTGAACTGTGACTTGAATATGTGGCATGTGACCTGTAATGTAATTTGAACCTGTGACATGAATATATGAAATGTGACCTGCTATTTGAACATGTGACCTATGACTTATGCCTTTAACATGTGCTCTGTGATTTGCATATGTGACCTCACCACCAACAAACAATCGTCATCTCACCACAGCCACTGACCCACTAATGAAACCACTACATCTCACCTCACAACCAAAACCATCGAACCACCACCTCACATCGGAGCACCATCGACACTGCCCCACCACCACCACATCGCAAAACCATCATCACACACCACACCACCGCAAATTACAGCACTACCGCCATCACCACGTCACACAACTACCACACCGTTAAACTTTGCATATGTCTGTTTAGTTTTTAAGGCTAGGATAAATGTGTTCAGCATTTGGACTAGTTTTGTTCTTCTGTAATTCAAAACGAGTAAATACAAGCTGAGATTCGTGTTCAGTAGATGCAAAATCACACAGCAAAATGAGTTGTTTGGATCATGAAATAATAATGTTTCTTTAGGGTAAAACCCAGAATTTGCAGGAGAGCATTGTCCCGGAGATCTAGAGTAGTAGTTTTTCTTCTTTCCAAGGTAAGAAAGGGTAGCCCTAAGAGGAAGACCTAACCGGCTAACTGCACAAGGATACTAGAAAGCAACTAGATATCCTAGTTTTATGTATTCTTCACAAAATTGTGTAATGGTAAGAAGAGAATAGGGGTGGCACGTGGGGGTGGTGTCGCACGATATTGACTGGGAAATGATTTTTATTTTGTGAATTGGAGCTGAACAGGGAGTGAGTGTGAATGGTGATGGCGTGGCTTGGGATTGGGAGGTTGTTAATTAATATTTTATTTAAAACTGAATTAACACTTGATATATGAATAAATTACTTTATTTCTTGAATAGTGAATTTGTTGATACATAAACCTGTTCACATGTAATTACCACTATATATATTTTCTTTAAGTTATTTGCAATCCAAGTCCCTCATCTTCTGATCTTCTTCAATTTAGTCCTTGAATTTTGACTTTTATTACAAATATGTCCCTGAAATATTTGCATCTCTAGTCGTCCAACTTTCTTAGATGTTGCAATTGAGTCTCCAAACTTTTGATTTCTTTTAATTGGGTCCTTGGACATCAAATTTGATCTTCTTTTTGCTCGATTGAACTTCGATCTTGTCCATTTTGGTTCCAATTGAGGTTGTACCAATTTTACAAGATAAACACAATTTATATGTAGAAATCCGCTCAATTTGTCAATTAAAATGCTAATTTAGGAACTAAATAAGTGTGTAAAACAAACTTATCACACCCCCAAACTTGAGCTTTTGCTCGTCCCGAGCAAAATTATCTACTAGTGCAATCAAGTAACATAGAATATAGATCAACAATGTTAGATAACTTGCAAATTACTCATGAGTGTAAAATTGTATAATCAATTCAAAAGTGTGCTTCCAAATAATGCTATAAAAAAGAAGTTAGCTTATCCGATGTTCGATCGGTATGTGTTTGCATAGCCACTTTTAATCGTCAATTAAGTTTTGAGAATATTGATGAGTAAAGAGGTTTCAAGTCAAAACTAATCCACAATTAGTGGTCAATTCTTTCCTTCCCCGCTCGTGAAATTCACCCCCAATGGATATTTCTTTTCTCTCCCGAGATACAATTCTAGAGGGTACTCTCAAATCACTCTTTTCTTTTCTCACTCTAGTTTGGTTGTGTTTTACCAACAATTTCGACAATCTAGCAATTCACTGACTCTCAATGAGTTCTTTGACATTCAATCTTATACTAAGCAATTCAAATTCACTATTAATCTAAGCCCTTATGCAAGTACAAATGCATGATTTCTAAAAACTAACGTGATGAATGCTTGTGCCTTCTCCACTCCCTCGAGCTTTCTAATTGACCTATGTAGCGAGCTTTAGATCGGAAGCTCCCCGATTGTTTTAAGATCAAAGGGTACCAGGTTTCAAAATACCCTTACGGACTTAATAACTCAAGTAAAACAGGTTACGAAGTGAGGTAGACTTATTAAGAAAATGCAATGATGATGTGCTTTTCTTCTTCTTCTTCTTCTTTTTCCAAAGTGTGTGTATATGTGTACCATACTCATTTAGCTTTCTAATTGACCTATGTAGCGAGTTTTAAGTCGATGACTCCCAAGTTTCAAACTTAAGGCACGAAGTTTCAAGATACTCCTACGGGCTTAATCACTCGAGTAAAAAAGGCCTCGAGATAGGGCAATTCAATAATTAAAATGGGCTTAGATCTCTAGCATATGGTCATTACCTAGCTTATACTTAGCGGAAGACACTCCACACAAAAATTTTATTTTCAACCTGCATGGAATCACCACACGTCTAGACCATCTCCTTCACCGTGTTGACCACCCCGAAACTTATCTCACAATAGGATCAAGAGATTTTAGAGCATTAGGAAAAATTGAATAGGTTGATAAAAACTTAAATACAAGCTCACAACCTAGTTCTTTTACTCCTTTAACCTCTTCACCCTTCAACAATTCACAAACTTCACCAACAATCAATCATGACTATTGTGCTCGAGGTAAATATGTCGGCAAGGGTATCTAACATGTTAATACATAATAAGAAATCACCCCCAAACTTTACATGCCATTGTCCTCAATGTGTAAAATGTAATCAAAGTAAGAGGAAAGAAGTTACTATACATCCTAAGAAGTGGTGGGACACTCATAAGTAGTCTTGGTTATGTGAAAATCTCATTGCAAGCACCAACAATCCACCCCCAAACTTGTGTTGAAGCCTCAAATCGATTTAACACAAATTTCTCCAATGAGGCATTTCACCAAATACCTTGTGAGCATCTTATAAAAATACAAGAAAAGAGTAGAGGATTAAGTGGTGAATGACCCAAAAATTTAAATCACATTCAACATCTAAATTCTAACTCATAAATCCAATATAATTTGCCCATCTCCCTCAATATTAAATCACAATTGAAGATGAAATACATTATGCACCAAGTGATTTAAAAATGAGTTTTAAGCAAATATTTGACTTTGAAAGTTTGATATATGAGTATATGCTAGAATAAAATGAGAATGTATTGGAGCTATTTCACAATACCCAATTTGAGGAAAATAAATTTGGAAGATAGAGACTTGGGCATTACTAACTTATTTACAAGAAAGTATATAACGCCCCGAGTTCTAAAAGCACCCAGAACGTCACGTCATCTTTTCATCTAGCTTTTAAAATAACTATTTAAGCGGAAGAATAATAAAAAATTTCATACTTGACAACATTTAAATAAAAAAACCAAACGGTAAATAAAATTTAATAATTTGAAATTTCTTGAAATAACAATTCAAAATAAATCATTTAACAATGATATAAAAATTTGCTATCATTCTAAAATTAAACATGAATAAAATAAATTTTCTATTATTTAATTATTATTGCCACCACATCCATCACGCGCCTCCATCTCCGATATCTGCAAATGTTGTTAAAAAAAGGAATGAGCATTTCATAGAAATACTCATCGTCAATAATTAATTTACTGAATAATTAAACACATAATCATGCAACTTATACAGTGACATCGTCATCATCATCATAGGCTCTTTAAAAATATAGGGTGTGGGTAGTCTAGTATCATGCATTAAAGCATGTAAGTTATGCATAACAATATCATAATCTCGTCTCATGCATTAAATGCATATAAATCACATAAAATCACATAATACATGCAATTATAGTTTAAACTAATTAGTGGAGGCGAGTCTACCTTAATTCACACATTTGAAAGTTGAGCGGGAATAATCACTTTATTCGTCTAAATATCCGAACGCTTCGTCTAGCCAATAAGAAAATTTGATCTAAATTAGTATTTTGGAATTTTAAAGTTTTAAAGAAAAATTAAGAGCTTGGGGATTGAATTGAAAAATATAAAATAATCGATTTGGAAAAGTTTTGGGACTGAAATCACAAGTTTAAAAATAAAGGACTGAACTTTAAAATCTTTTAAGATCTCAGGACTGAAATAAAATACTTTGAAACTAAGGAATGAACTTTAAAAATTTTTAAAAGATAAGAGGGACTAAATTAAAAGATTTTAAAACTTGGGGTCTTGAGGGTAAAACTTAAAAATCAAATTTTGAAATAAAACAATTCCATCCCTCATTCTCTCTCTCAGTTGAAACCGAGAGAGAGAGAGAGAGAGAGAGAGAGAGGCGACGGAAGAGGCTTCGGCCTCATTCGTCACGGTCGGTCTCTAGCGCTGGGGATGTCGCCACCGTCGCGACACAGGAAGGGGAGGAGCGGTGTGGGTGTGTGACAAGAGGAGAAGCTGGGCATATATTCGGTTCAAGAAAACTGAGATTGAGGTCACGATTTCTCGGTGATAACTCGATCGAAGCTGTTTGGGGATGAGGTAAGATAATGGGTAAAGTTTATTCTAGGTTTTGGGTTTTGATTTGGGTGAGATTTGAGGCTTTAAGTTTGGACAGTGGCGGGTTAGGGTGGAGATACGGTGGTGTTCGTTTCTTGATGATGATTTGGATAGACAGAAGGTTTGATGAGGTTCGAGTTTTGGTTCTCTATGTGATTGAAGGCAGAAGATGGCCTAATTTGAGCAGTCGTTGATGGAGGTTTGATGGTGGGATCTTTGTTGCAAATTGGCAACCGATTTTGGTAGGGGCAGTAGGTTGGGTTCGACTTGGCGTGTGGTCGGATTTCAACAGATTGGGTGAGGCTGAGTTGGTTTCTGGTGATTGTGTGGAAATTTTAGAGGTTCGATTTGATGGAATTTTGATATTACAGGGGTTGAGTCATACCTGAATTTCTACTTGTTTATGTTGTGAATTGGACGGAAGAATATGTGTGTATATATAGATATCGATTGGCAGGACGTGATAGGTTTGTGGTATTCTATTGAGAATGGAATTGTGATAGATCTGGGTATGATAAGGATAAACTATGACGATTTCTAAAGGAATAAAAATTGTATTTAAAAAAAAACAATTTGAATAATAAATAATTGAAATTTGATTTAAAATAACTTTGGGAATAAAAATAATTAAATTCTGGAATTAAAAACGATTTTGGATTTATATAATTTTAGAAACTCGGAACTGGCTTAAAATCGAATTGGACTCAAATTATGTTTTATTGGCTCGAAATAATCAACATGACTAGACGAACACACTTTAAAATAGGTGAAATTATAGCTACATGTTTTTGAGAAATTAAATCTTTATTTTATAATCAATTGAAAAGTTCTCGGTCGCTACAAAGTAAATAAAATGCAAAAATAAAAATAAAGCAATTAAATGATAGAGAATGAGTTGCCTCCCATTAAGCGCTTATTTTAAAATCATTAGCTCGACTCTCTGCATAAAAACTTCATGGAACTTTAAATGAAGCTTTTGATACTTTGCCCATTTTTCTTCTTTTGGCCTTGTTCCACTCTTCATTGATTCGAAATACTTGCACTTTGCCCTTCAATGTCATGGGACTTTCCTATTCCATCCAATTCAAACTCAATCATGTAGACTTGCTCCTCCTCAAGTGGCTTAATCAAAAAATCAATTGTTGGACAATCAATGAAGTTGAGAGAATGCGATTTAATCTCTTCATCATTAATTTCCATTTCCCCTTGTGATTCTTTTGTGATTAACTTGTCATTCTCTTCAATAGTTGATATCTCCTCGGATTGAATGATCAATCCAATATTTGAATCCATGGGCAATTGCAAGTTTTTCCTATTAATCCCCAATAGTGGATTATACCACCACATTTGAAATCCTTCCCAATACATGTAATCTCCCATAGGCATATCATCTTCATCTAATTTGACAAGCTCATTGTAATATTTTCGAGTACATTCTCATTCAATAGTGGAGGACCATTTCCCACAAGAGTGATGTCCTCATCCCAATCATTTGGTACACAATCTCCCAAGAGCATGTAACTCACATCCGATGTGTCAATTGCTTGTTTTCGACATTTTAAATTTAAATATTGTCTAAACCCAATAAGTTTCAGCGTAAGCAGTTTATTGCCCGAACACAAACATTGTCCATTACGCATCTTGTAACAAATTTCACAACTTGAATATTCTTTAAGCATGTATTCATCACCCATGTTGAGATTGTTCATTGCAATTGCTTTCCTATTTTGCCAAAGTTAGAATAAAAAATGCATAGAAAGAAAACCAAACAAGAAAGATTAGAATTATGGTGGTTAACCAAAAGTAACAAAATAAAACATCAAATAAAAATAATTACAAATTGTTAAAACTAAAATTAACTAAAGTAATAATCAAAGTAAAAACATTCCCAGGCAACGACGCCAAAAAGTTGTTCGAAAGTGTGTACCGCAATCGCATGAGTCGCATACAAGTAATAAAGTGGACTTTTTGAGTCCGGATTGTCGATCTCACGATGAATGTTTACTTTAGATTACCCAACTTTAAATAATTTAATTCAAACAATAAAAAGAAACACACAATTAAAAGATGGATTTTGAAAATTCTAAATTAAAGAAACTGGTTTTAAACTAAATTAAAATAAGGAAAATGAAAGATAAAATAGTTGGGATTCATGATTTCACTTAACTCTCTTTTAAGTAATTTCTCAACACGTGCAAATTAATAAATTACTCATTTATAATGTTAGACCCGATTTTTCAAGTTTAGTTAATTATCTCTCTCGAGTGAAATTAACCATAATCAATTGGTTTAACCTACTATATCTCTATGTCGATTAAAACCTAATTAATTGCATTAAATCTTTGTGAAAATAGCTCAACGGATCACCTAGGGATAGAATTATATCTCTATCTCCTAAATTAATACCTAGGACATTTGTTATTTTGTCTAAAATGCAAAATATCTCTCGATTCTCATACACTTCACAAAATATATATTTGGTGATCAATCAAATACATGGAATAATCTAAAAAACAAATACACATGAAATTAAGCTAAAAAATTAATAAACAAATATTAAAATTACTTAAGCTAAGTTAAGCTACATCAATCATCCCAACATAAAACAACTAGTCAATTGTATAAATATTGTACAAAAGTTGAGGTTTATAAAAATACATCACAAAATATAGAAATCAAAGATTAAAATACAAGATAATGAAATAAATCACTTCCCTTGATTTTTACTCCAACAATGCTTTGAATCTTCACATCACTTCTTGCTTCATAGCTTTAATGAAGACTAGCAATTTGGAAACTAAACCAAACTACAAACTAAATTACAAACTAAAGCAAAACAAAGAAAAGAGATAAAGAGGCTGGGGTTTGAATAGAAAATTTGTGTTTTTGGTGTTAAGAAGTGGGAGTATAAATACTCTAAAAAACTAGACCTAAAAATGTCCCAAAAATGCGTCCAAATCGAACCAAACAAGCCTTTAATGTAAAATAATAAAAACAGAAAATAAAATTTGATTGGGCCGAAATTGGCCCACACAATTGCATGGGCGACAGATAAACAATCTGTCCATTTTTGCTGGGCGCCTAGCACATCCATTATATCATGCCATGTATATATATATATTCTTTTTCTTTGAGCTATTTGCAACACAAGTCCCTCATCTTCTGGTCTTCTTGAATTTAGTTCTCGAATTTTGACTTTAATTACAAATATGCCCCTGAAATATTTGCATTTCTAGACCTCCAACTTTCTTAGATGTTGCAATTGAGTCCCCAAACTTTTGATTTCTTTCAATTAGGTTATGGACATCAAATTCGATCTTCTTTTAGCTCGATTGCTCTTCGATCTTGTCCATTTTCATTCCAATTGAGGTTGTACCTAATTTTACAAGATAAACACAATTTATAAGTAGAATTTCACTTAATTTGTCAATTAAAATGCTAATTTAGGAACTAAATAAGTGTGTAAAGCACACTTATCAGCAGTAATTTCCACTTTAAAAGAACACTTATTTTTTGAACTATTTAGAAATGAATAATTAGACTACACACTACTTCTTAATTCCCATATTGAAAAATATGTGATATTAATACTATTTGTAACATTACGTAATTTTATTCCACATTTTTAGAAAAATATCGAATTTTAGAAGATAGAGAATGTATTTTATTTTTTTTATTAATTTGACTAATATGTGAACCTTATATTTAGGGATGTTGGAGAGAGAATGTAATTGATAATTAATTTAATTAATTGTGGTAACCTTAATTTTAGGATGTGATTTATATTTTAAAATAGACTAATAATTATGGATGTTACAATTGATAAAGAAAACATTATTACAGAAGACATTACAGATTTGACGTTATTACAAATCATTACATATGTGGTAATGATATGTATTCATTACTAAATGATATGTAATTGAAGTGATTACTGTTACAATGTGTAATAAAGTGCAATTTCTACATGATACTTAGTTACCGAGTATTAGAATCTATTAGGTTTAATTTAAATATTGGCAATTTCGTGGACAAAAATAATGTAGTTGTAATAGGAGTCAAAATAAAGTCGAAAAGTCAAAGTTGAGTAGTTATGTCAAAGTAGGTGATCATTCGAGCAAGGAGAAAAATTAGCCACAGAAATGCTTGATTCCCGCTCACCTCATGCTTGAATACTGCTCGATCGGTCCATGCCCAAAATCATCCCACTCGAATATCACTTGAGTCACGATCAAGTGGTCGACGCATAAATAAACCCTGTTTCACGGTTTGAATTGAATTTTTAACCCTAAAAGCCCATCTTTCACCCACTACTATAAATACAAAACTCTAGTTTGTTTTTAGACGCATTGGATATTATTTTTCAACTCGTGAGAACATGTTATTGAGATCTATATACATCCTACATCCTTTGTTCATTCAAAAATATTCAATCAAACTATTTCTTTGTTTATTGTGTCATGCCATCATCATAATTCACAATCCTAAAACACCATACCATATTTCCTTTAGCATAAAGCCTTTAGAGATCTGAAGTTGGGAAGGAGCAACTGGAGATCTAGTTGGTGAGGAATGAGTGCATTCTTGGGAATCCACATGGAGAGAAAATAGTCTAGAGTTGTCAGAAGGTGCGGGGAGCACAACTGAAGAAGGTCTTCGGTAATTTACAAAATTGGGGGTCACAGAGTCAACTAAGGGTTAGTGTGTCTAAACCAATTGTTTTAAGTAAAATGTTTTTTAATGGATTCATTACTGCCACGTTTTCTTGGATGTTATTTCTCTTGAATTGTTGTTCAAGAGTTTTTCCTTCGTTACCAATATTTATGTTATTTATCATTTTTGCATATTTACTTGTGTAGATTTTTATTGAATATTGAAAAAAAAAACATTTAGGGTTTAAAATTGGTAATTGAAATTGATTTCCATGTTTATTACCTATTCACCCCTCTCTAGGTATATTTTGGATCAACTTACGTCGGTATCAAAGTCTAATTTCAATCGTTGATCCAAAATAGTATAGATGAGTCAATCACTATTCCATACTTTGATGGTAGTAACTATCTGTAATGGAAGCTTAGGATGAGAGTTTTTTTAAACCCATAGATGAATAGGTTTGGCATAGTGTCTTGCAGGGCTGGTCAGAACCATCCAGTACAATAGAATGTGTTGTTACTCCGCTAGTATAGCAATTTGGTCTAGGATTGAAAGAAATGAATGCAACTGAAATAGCAAAGCTATTCACTTCATCTTTATGGCTATTTTTCTCGAAGAGTTTAAACGAGTGTCCATGTGTGAAAGTGCAAAAGATGCTTAAGTATTTTAGAAACTACACGTGAAGGAACTAGAACTGCTATGAACTTCAAATTGAAAATGCTAGCCACTAGGTTTGAACTAAAACTGTTAAATTAATTATTAATTACATTTCTCTCTCCACGTCCCTAAATAAAAGTTCTCATAATTAATGACATTGATCAAATAATACCTTATGCATCCTAAAATCCAGTATTTCTCTAAAACTAGGTAATGAAATTTTGTAATATTACGAATAATATTGAAATTACGTATTTTTCAATTACCACCTATTACAACCAGATAATTGCGAAAATTTTCCAAAGAAAAAGAGGATTGGACCAAAATTCCAATTGTGGAATGACATGATACAAGTCGAATCCTAGATGTAATTTATAAGAAGGCGGGCCCTCTCTCCATCAAAAGAAATGAGATTATTGTGGATACAACATTTTCAAAAATTAGCAAAATTTCCCCGATGTAGAGGCAATCAAGAAAGCTGCACAAGTAAATATATAAGAGGAAATTACACACACGTGCTTTTGAACTACACAATTCATAAACCAAATTTAAAACTTATTTGTATAAAAATCAGGTCCTAATTCAATATTTAAAATATTAATTAATAACATTATTAACCATATTCCATTCCCAAAACACACAACTTTTAAACCATAATAATTTCCATCCACCATATCCCTCTCTTCTCTCACACAACCGCCATTCTGACACCATCTCCAACAACCATCGCCAGATCTCTGCTATGACTTCACCTTCGTTGGACCTCCGCAGCGACGCTGCGACTTCTATGGAAGCAGGGCCTTTGCTGCTGCTTAGGCATTGCTTCGATCTAGCAACAGCAACGAAGGAGTTGCTTCCATCTCCTTTCTTCTTCTTCTTCTTTTTTTTTTTGGATTTTCGGTTGAATGGTGGTGATGGTGGTGTGCGGTGGTATGTGATGGTGGCATGGTGGTTGGGTAATATATTTTGGTGGTGGTGCTCAGTAATGGTAAGTTGTGGCGGTGGCGGTGGTGCTACTGGTGAGGTGTGGCAGTGATGATGGGGCGGTGGATCTGTTAATGGTGGTACTGGCTGTAGTGATGGTGGTGGACAATTTAGAGGTGGTGCGATGGTGCAGGTGATTGAAGATAACGATGGTGGGTTGCTGGGTAGCTGCGGTGGTGAGGTGATTATGGACTGGATGTGGTGGTGGTAGTTGGGGTGTCGCGCGGGTGGTGGTGGTGGCTGTGATGGTGGAGGAGTGTGGGTAGGGTAAGGTTGTTCATGTGTTTGTGGTTGTGGCGGGTGTGGTGGTGGAAGTGGTGGCGGTGGTTTTGGTGTTGGTGAGGTTAGGTGTGGTGTGGTGTGGTGGTGGTGTTTGCTCTGGTCAATAATGGTGTTGGCAGCGGTGGTCGATGGTGGTGGCGGTGTTAGTGGTCGGTGGTGGTGCTGATGTGATATGTGACCAATAATATGTAATTTTTGAATAGTAAATAGTATGTGACCTAAAAATTTTAATAATTTGAGACCTTTAATTGAATTGTTGTGACCTAATAATTGATAATTGTGACCAAAAAAATCATTTGTGATCAATTAATTATTGTGGCCATAATTGGTGACTTATAAGATTTGTGGTTTGTGATCGAGAAATAGATTGTGACCAATTAAATCGATAATTTGTGACCAAAAAATGAATCGTGACAAAAAATTTGATAAATTGTGATTGTGAAATAAACTGTGGCCTATAAAAATTGTGATATGTGATCGAGAAAATTTATGATTTGTGAAAATTGTGACCTAAAAAATCGTGATTTGTTACCCGAGAAAAAATTGTAACATATGAAATTTGTGATTTCTAACCAACGAAGAAATTGCAACTCATAATTTGGTAAGTTGTGACCAATTAATTTGAGATTTGCGACAAAGAAAAAATTGTGACCTACAAAATTTAAGATTTGTGACCGAGAAATAAAAATTACGGTCACAACTTCTAAAAATTAAGGTTAGGACTTAAAAAATTTGTGATCTGTGACCCAAAAAAATATTTGTGACCCTTATTTTCATAAATTATGATCGAAAATAAGTTGTTACCTATAGATTTGTAATTTGTGACCATGAATAAATCGTGACGTATAAATTTTTAATTTGTGATCGAAAAATAAGTCATAACCAAATATTTGTGACCAAGAAATTAGTTGTAAGTCATATTTATAACCGAGAAATAAGTTGCGACCTTTAATATTTGTGATTTGTGACCGAATTATAATTTGTGACTGATTAATTTGATAATTTGCGACTGAAAATAAGTCGTGACCTATAAATTTATTGTTTGTGACCGAAAATTAAGTCGTGACCAAACTATTTTATAATTTGTGACCAAGAAATTTCATAATTTGTAACCTATAAAATTTGTGGTTTGTGTATGTGATCGTAAATTGTATAATTGTGACATCGACCTATTTAATTGCCTATTTTTTTATATAAAAACCTGAGTTTTGTATTAAAATCACAAGTTTCTCAAATTTTAAATTCTATCTTTTAAACTTCTTATCCATGTATTTATCCCAATATATAACCTACAGAGAAGTTGGCTAATCCAACCAATCTTGCTTGGACAATGGAAAGAGCCACGTGTTTATCTCTTGGGATAATTAGACCATACACTAGTTTCACCCACCTAGTTTAGAAAAATACCGATTTTTCAAATCTTCTCTCTCTTTCTATCTCTCTCCATTTCCTTTCTGTCTCATTTAATCACTAGAAATCAGTCAAATCACAAAGCACGATGATTTTTCTCTCATCTCTAGCAATTCTAATTCATTCACGAAATCTCTCTCTCATCAAATCACAAAATATCAACTTTTTATTTTATTTTATTTTAATTGGTGAAAAATGGGTCTTACTAGATTAAAGTGCTAAATCAACCAAAATCTATCTTTAATTAGCACATACCTTGTAGATTTGCACTCTATTTTGATTATTCGGATTGGACACACTCAACAAAGGGGCGAAGTTTTTCCATAAATCACGAGTTATTGTTCTTCCGATTTTAAAGAAAAGCAGAGTCTTGAAAATCTAGGTAAATGTTGATTTTTTTGGTGATGGAGTCTCTTTTAATCTACCTAGACTCTACCTCCTACTTCTTAATTCTACTCCAGCTTGGCCCTTTTTTTGGCAGAGTATGGATAAAAAAGCATGACTTGGATGTAATGGGGTTTTATGAAATGATTTGGATGATGATATAAGGGAGGAGTTCGTATCCATCCCAGTTCTGATTTTTTTAAATATTACAGTACAATGTTGCCACTTCCATTCCACTAGCAGATGCTGGGTTTTTTTGGATGGTTGTTTTTATTGACTAGCTTTGCTAGTCGTGCTTGTATTTTCCATCGACTTTGTTGATGGTTTTGTATCTTCATCGACACATTTACATTTCGATAAATAAATAAATAAAAAATATATATATATATATATATATATATATATATATATATATATATATATCAATTTTCTACAACTGAGAAGAACCAAGAGTTGATTTGGTTCATAAAGTTACAGGTGCATCATGTCCGAAATTACAAAAAAATTACACATTACACAACTGTAATACGTAGCAAACTTCGATTACATACCTATTACTTTACATTACATGACCATAATTCGATAACTGTAACATAGAATTTGGTACAAAAGAAATTTAGCTTTCAATTAAGACATTACAAAAGAAATTTAGTTTACATTACATTACAAATTTACAGTTGTAACTTTGTGAAAAGAACCAAGAGTTGGTTTGGTTCATAAGATTACGGTGCATCATGTTCCGAATTTACAATAATAATACACAACATTACAATACTGTAATACGTAGCAAACTTTGAATACAAAGTCATTGCATTACACGTCCGTAATATCGATAACTATTACATAATGACTGTAATGTGTAACATTACATGACTGTGTTGCTATTTTTTATTTTATTTTATTTTATTTTATTTTTGGTTTAGCCTTTGCAATGCAATTACGGTACATAACATTACGGTTCATTACGGGTATAAAATTAGTCAAACATTATCTTACATTACGGATCATTACAGATATAAACTAGTCGAATATTACATTACAAAGTGTCTATTTTCAATTCCTGAATAATTAAAATAATAAGTAGCAATTTATATTATTTAGGAAGAAACCATGTGTGGAGTTTTTTAGGAAGATTAGAAAATGTCTATTTTAAATTCCTGAATAATTAAAATAATAGGTAACAACCTAATATTTAGGAGAAACCGTATGTGGGGGTTTTTTTTAGGAAGATTACCATATTTACATTACATTACAAAGTGCATATTTTAAATTTCCAAATAATTAAAATAATAGGTAACAACCTATTATTTAGGGGGAGAGTTTTTTAAAGAAGATTAGAAAGTGCCTATTTTAAATTCCTGAAAATTAAGTAATATACTCCTAAAAAAAGATTACCATAAATAATGATATTAATCAAATAATATATTCTCTCACATCAAATCCGGTATTTTTCTAAACATTGGAAACAAAATTGCATAATATTACGAATAATATGAAAAATCGGTATTTTTTTAATTACAATACATTACAACCAGGTATTTTGCGTAAATTTGCCTTATCTCTCCATCGAATCAAATTGGCCGAAATTTGCGTTCATGAGCCAAATAGATGGGGCTGTTTTTAAAATTGCATTTCATTTCAAATTATAAGGGCATTATTTCACAAATTAAGTTGTAATTGTTTATTTTAGTATTTATTAATAAATATTTTATGAATAACTGATCATTGATTACAATAATTGCGCACCATCCACCTTGTGCCCCAAATATTTTTTAATCGCAAACCCTAAAAATTTCATAACCATATTCAACTGCAAAATCTCATCGGATCCATGCCCACAACAGGAGATCTCATATCCTCGAATCCACACCCATAGCAATCGCAACGATGACGAAGTCGGCATCCCAGATCTCATCTTCGACTGTGTCTGACCGTGCAGTGGGGACCCGTGCCTGCCATCTCCTGCTTCTGGTCGATGTTTGTCAATTTGCGACCTAATAATTAATAAGTCGTGACGTAAAAATAAAATAATTGTGATCTAATATTTTGATAGCTACGACTTAAAAGATTCGTGACCTAATAATCTGATAAGTTGTGACCTGAAAATAAGTTGAGATCGACTAATTTTACATTTCCTAACCTACTAATTTGATAATCCATAGCCTTGAAACTAGTTCTTACTTAAAAAAATTGTGAGTGTGGCCTAGAAACAAGTGCGATAGATTAATTAATTTGATGATTATAACCTTATTTTTTAAATTTGAAAACTAATTTACCAGTTTTGAAATTTGCATTTCTAACCTCCCCTTATTTATGTATTGTTCCCTTGTAAAATTTCACATGAATACATATTTAAGGTATACTTAAGAGATACATTTGAAATTCAAGAAACTTAAAAATTTTATTTCAAAAATTAGATGTTAATACATAAAATAAATAATTAAATATTTTAAGTTACAATAATATACAATTTATTGTCATAATCACAAATCACAAATCAAAAATCTATACATCACAAATTATGAAAATTATTTGATTTTATTTCTCAATCACAAATCACGAATTTTACATGTTATAGTTTTATTTATTGGTCAAAGAGGTCGAGGCTTATTTCTTGGTCCAAATCACAAAATTTATAGGTGACGATTAATCTTTGAGTCACAGATCAACTAATTATCAAATTAGTTGGTTGCGACTCATTTTTCAATCACAAATCATTGATTTAATTGGTCATAAGTTATTTTTCGATCACAAACACAAATTTTATGGGTCACTAATTATCAAATTAATTTGTTACGAATTATTTCTCGATCACATAATATCATATTAATTGTTGTGACTTAGTTCTCGAGTAAATATAATCATCACAATTAACCCACTAAATGGTCACAAAGTTACCTTTCATTTTCCCCACCTCGCTCCATTTCCCACCAATACTGTCGCCCAAGAACACCATCGTCGCACAACCACGTACCACCACCTCTACCAACGAATCACCACAACCATAAAAAAATCATCGCTACCTAATCACAATCATCTCCGCAACAAAATCTCTTTACGTAAAAAAATAACTTTTCTTGATCAGAAATAAAATTGTGAATAATATAGAATTTGTGGTTGAAAATAACATTGAATAAAAAATGATTTTGAAGAAACCTTTGACAATAAGCCTTAAATCTAAAAGATGAGGATGATCTGTAAACAATTGAAGGTCGAGGACTCATTTGAACTTAACGTATATAATTTTCCTTAATTTTCAGTTAAAACTTAAAAAAAATCAACAAATGAAAAGCGAGGAGCGCAGGAAAACGCGTCGGGCAAACACACTCCACAAAAATTGGAATCTAAACAGCCAATTAGATACCGATTCAGGATCTACCGTTTCAAAAATGAGTTCTATCAATCGCTTTCACCACTTACCGATTCCACTTGGCCGGCCAAAACAAAATTGAATCGAATTCTCTTCTCCAGAAAAATTATAATTCGCTGATGCTCTTGTTCTGTTCTACCCAAATTATGAATATTGATAGGTAGTCATTCTTTCTGCTTACAGTTAGTCGATGGAAGCCTCGTACATTTTGTGTGGCGGCGTTTCCACCTTAGCATTGAAGTCTCCGGGTAGCCTGAGCCTACGTTTACGTCCCAATGAATTGTTATCTCTGTACAGCTACAGCCGCAATAATCGAGTACTCTTTGATTCCCGATTCCCACGTCCAATTTTGGCCAGCAGAAGCAGTGGTGCAGAGGTTTTAAGTACGAAGAGAAGAAGCCGCAAGAATAGAGAAGATAGTGATGCGGCCATCAAGAAAAACTTCAAGAGGATAGCAGATTCTTCCCACTTGGTCGATGCTGCAGAAACCGGTAGACAATTGGGTGCCCGGAAAAAAGGGCCGGCCAGCGTGCGTGCTCTGTATCAGAACGGAGACCCATTAGGGTGGAGGGATTTGGGTAAAGGAGTGGTGCAATGGATATGCCAGGGCATGAAAGCAATGGCTTCTGATTTTGCCACGTCTGAGATGCAGGGGGAATTTTCGGAGCTCAAACAGCAAATGGGCCCGGGCTTGACATTTGTGATTCAGGCTCAGCCTTACCTCAATGCCATCCCCATGCCCCTTGGCCTCGAGGCCATATGCCTCAAGGCTTGCACTCATTATCCTACCCTCTTTGACAATTTCCAGAGGGAGCTCAGAGACGTTCTCCAGGATCTCCAGCAGAAGTCGTTGATTTCGAATTGGCGTGAAACTGAGTCATGGAAGCTGCTCAAGGAACTTGCCAATTCGGGTATCCATTATCCTCTTTTCCTGCCAATCATGAGGAATTCTTTTGTTTAATTTTGAACTGATTTTGTGCATTTGCAGCTCAGCATAGAGCCATCGCAAGGAAGACTTCCCAATCGAAGTCTGTTCATGGCGTTCTTGGATTGGACCTGGAGAAAGTCAAAGCCATTCAGAACAAAATTGATGAATTTACCAAGGAGATGTCGGATCTGCTGCGTGTAGAAAGGGATTCAGAACTGGAATATACTCAGGAAGAGCTGAATGCTGTTCCTACACCTGACGAGAATTCCAATTCGGCAAAACCAATTGAATTTCTGGTTAGTCATCCCCAGACTGAGCAAGAACTCTGTGATACTATCTGTAATCTGACTGCAGTCAGCACATCAACAGGTGAATTGACTTTTTGGATTTATACTACCCCTCACATAGCTGTTGGATGACGATATGGTGAGTTATTCTTTTCCTAACAATTTTTAGCTCGTGCTCACACAGGGTTAGGAGGAATGCATTTGGTTTTGTTCAAAGTTGAGGGAAACCACAGATTGCCTCCCACTAACCTTTCTCCTGGAGACATGGTTTGCGTGAGAACGTGTGATACTAGGGGTGCTGGCACAACATCTTGCATGCAAGGGTTTGTTAATAATCTTGGGGAGGATGGATGTAGCATCAGCGTGGCTCTTGAATCCCGTCATGGTGATTCCACCTTTTCTAAGCTTTTTGGCAAGAATGTCCGAATAGACCGCATCCATGGATTGGCTGATACAATCACATATGAGGTACTGGATAGCAGCGACTCTCTCTCCCTTTTGCCCTCCTCCTTGTTAGTTGTCCTCTTCAGCAACCTCTTGTTTGAAACTAGAAATGTTTTGCAGAATAGAATAATTTATCTACATGCCGTGCACAATAGAATAATTTGTAATTTCTGGACCTTCTTTGATTTCTTCAAATGTGTCAACACTTTCCTCCCAAGCTGATGCTAGATATTGTACATTCCCAACTTTCCTAGGATCGTTGATGTAGAGCCCGTCACTTCTGTAGTTAACATATCTGCCAGATGATCTGATTAATATAAGGAGTATACATATCATCTTGATTATAGCTTCTCCTTAATAAAATGTCTATTAATCTCCACATGTTTGGTGCTATCATGTTAAATTGGATTGCAAAACAATACTTAATCCTCCTTGTACTATATAGTTTCATATGACTCTTGACGTTAATACATGTCAAAAAGATAGTTCCTATCCATAATAACGCACAAATACCCAGTGTTGAGACATTAATTCGAGAAGATCCTCTCTAGTTAAAGTAGTGTATACAACTCGTATACATTCTGTGAAATGCGAAATAATCCCTTGACCTTAATAGCAAGTTGCTTTGATTTTCTGCAGTGTCCATCTACTATTGAAACAATTATATTTCATTTTCTTGTATCTCTTCATGCAGCGCAATTGTGAAGCCTTAATGATGCTTCAGAAGAAAGGTTTGCGGAAGAAAAATCCTTCAATAACTGTTGTTGCCACAGTTTTTGGAGATAAAGAAGATGTTGCATGTATGGAAGGCAATAAATTGGTAGATTGGGCAGAAGAAGATTTGAACGGGTTGTTGGATACTGGATTTTATGACACCTCCCAGCGAAAAGCAATTGCGTTAGGTCTGAACAAGAAGCGACCAATATTGATAATTCAAGGGCCTCCTGGGACTGGAAAGACAGGTGTACTGAGGGAAATAATTTTGGCTGTCATTAGACAGGGTCAAAGGGTGCTTGTTACAGCACCTACAAATGCAGCAGTGGACAACATGGTCGAAAAACTATCTGACATTGGAGCTAATGTTGTGCGATTTGGTAACCCAGCCCGAATATCCCAAGCAGTATCTTCAAAATCTTTGGTTGAAATTGTAAACACCAGACTTGCAGATTTTAAATCAGAATTTGAGAGGAAGAAATCTAATTTAAGAAGAGATCTTAGTCATTGTCTGAAGGATGATTCTCTAGCTGCTGGCATACGTCAGCTTTTGAAACAATTGGGAAAGACAATGAAAAAGAAGGAGCGAGAAACAGTGAAAGAAATACTATCAAATGCTAAAGTTGTGCTTGCCACTAACATTGGAGCGGCTGACCCACTTATTAGATGTCTTAACTCTTTTGATTTGGTTGTTATCGATGAAGCAGGTCAAGCCATCGAACCTTCTTGCTGGATACCAATATTGCTGGGCAAGCGTTGTATTCTTGCTGGAGACCAGTTCCAGCTTGCCCCAGTCATCTTATCTAGAAAAGCCTTGGAAGGTGGTCTTGGAGAATCTCTCCTTGAGAGAGCAGCATCTATTCATGAAGGGATTCTTGCAACCAAGTTAATGACACAGTATAGGATGAACGATGCAATAGCCAGCTGGGCTTCAAAGGAGATGTATAATGGGTTACTGAAGTCCTCCTCGAGTGTTACATCTCATCTCCTTGCTGATTCTCCGTTTGTCAAGGTACAGTATGTTTGACAATTTTTCTATCTTTGGAGCTTATGTTGCCTCCAATCTTCATAGGTTTTATAAAGGGAGTTACCATATAAGCAAAATTGAACCCGTTCTCTTTGGGCTCCTAGAAAAATACTTTCATGGATTATGATTAGGGGGGATTAAGGTTTAGGATCCTTTTAAAATTGAGGGTTCACCCCTTGGGGTGCCAAGACTTAAGTTGTGTTGTGTTGCCATTATAGGCGTTGCAGATGAGCTTAAAGCTCTTCTCTTTTTATACAATGTTGCAAATTGGTGGTCCCCACTCACTCCAACCAAAAGAAAATAAAATATGTATAAAACTCGCAAAAATACCTTATTTTTATGTAGCCAAGAATATATGTAGACAATGTGAATTGACTCGAAACATTTTAACCTTTCTGATGGTCTCTTTATCTATTGGTCCTTGATTTATAAAGAAAGATCAAACAGATAATTTAGCTCTAGTAGTAATGAAAAAAAATTAATCTTTTGCACTCATTGACTTTAAAGAATTAAGATATTTGTTAATGTTATTGAAATCATATATCCAATGAAAAAATGTAATATTATTGAACTTGATGGGTTTTCAGTACAAAGACTTTAGTGTGTGATGAATAGAATTATGAGGCTGCTTGATCTTGTCTTAGCAGCAGACATCTTTTAGAGACTGTTTGACATATGGTTAACCATGTGATCTTTCATTAATTATATTATATCTGCAAAACATATCAATGTTCTCTATATTTATTGCAGCCAACGTGGATAACACAATGCCCATTGCTATTGCTCGATACAAGGATGCCATATGGAAGTTTGTCCATTGGCTGTGAAGAGCAGCTAGATCCAACTGGCACAGGCTCCTTTTACAATGAAGGGGAAGCAGACATTGTCATGCAACATGTCTTTTCTTTGATTTATGCTGGTAACAACGTTCACTAATTTACTTCAACGATAAATCTTTCTTGATTCTTGTATTTTAGCAGTCAACAGAAGAAGACGAAAATAAAGAATATCAATTATACCATGCATGCACTCTCAACTAATGTGTTCAAACAATCTAGAAAATGGCATTCTATGGATTCTACCTATTGAAAATCCAATATCCTATCATATTAACGCTACTGTCATAGAACTATTTCCTCTATGGGATGAAATTCAGTTGAGAAAGACATGGGTATATGATTCGAAGAGACAGGTCTAGTTATATAAAAGGCATACCTTCTGCAGGATAATATCATGCATGATTAAAGTATTGACTTCTTTTCAATTGGTGAGATTTGGTAATGGCTGCAGGACAGACCTTTTTAGTAAGAAATACCATGGACAGAAGATGTCGGTTCATATAGTATTCATTGGTCGGGCAATATTCCGAAGTGATAAGGCAGCACTATTTCTTTTAGAAGAATTTACTATATCAAAGGTATTGGGATTTGTTATTGTACTGGAATTTGAAGATACTAGAAACCCTCGTTGATAATAATCATTTCTTCAGCCTGCAATTGCTAATGATATCAATTTTTCATGTTCCCATCCTCATAAAAATGCCGTCTTTTGTTACAAGAAGCGTGTTCAAGGTTTCCCTTGGTTTTGGAAAAATATAGCTTTGACGCATGATGAAGTAAGCTTTCTTCTGTTTGCACTTCTTCAAATCACGGAGATCATAAATTATGTAGAAGTAAAAGTGAGTGACAGGAAGGAGAAGAGAAAGAAGGGGGAGTGTATCTCCGGTGAAAGGTTTGGGCAACAAAACAATGCTATGGACCTTTCAACTCTACTCTTCTGAAACAAGAAATTTTCCATGATAGTATAAGCTGTAAAGTTTTCTAAGCCAATAATTATTACAATATCTTTTATTCGAGTACTCTATCAACATTTTTTTGTGCAGTATTATTTCTTCCAATCTTTCTAAACAGTAGATATTGGGAGAAACTACATAACTTTGTCACAATTCAAAGGGAATGGCAGGAAAGTATGACTTCATCTACATGCACACTGTTCTTTATTTTAAAGTTCTGGATGCGTAGGATTAAAGTGAGTCTATTTGACTTAATGTTTGCTATGGATGTGCATGTCTCTGTTTTTGTTGGTTTGGGAAGAATCAAAATCATCAAATCCTGGTTAATGCAAACCATTTTATTCATTTTAAAGTAGGAAGTGAGCAGAAGCACTCATATACAGTTAAAGGATGGTTCATTTTTTTGGATGTGAACCACAATGATCTGCAATTAATATACATTCTCAATGCAAGTGAACCAACTGTTTATCATGACTGAGAAAGCAAAACGCAGCCAGAGAGTCACCAAATCGATTGGTGTTTTCAGGTGGTTCATGTAGAAGTTGGACACCTAGAGGAGCAGTTGTAGAGTAGTCCCATCAAAGTCAAATGGTGAGAAATCCAAAGAAAGTTCCGTGCTTACTATAAAAAAATAATTTTTCGGTTCAGCCTTGCAATTTGTCTTCTTTATCCTCAAACATCCTTTTAGTTGGCTAAAATATTTACTTTTATCCACCACTGGCCTGTGCTTGAGTCCTTTTCCTTTATTACCTCTTGGAAAGCCATGAGATAAATTAGATACAAGGAGATGAAGGGTTGATTTCTGATGGCACATTTCACAGTGAAAACTTGGAAATGTCCGGGATTGAGTTCAGATATAAATGAAAACAGAGCCAAGTTTGAGGCAGAGATCTGTAGCTTAGGGCTTATGTTCCCAACATGTAATATTTAAAAGAACTGATTGAGCTGCTCCTTCCAGTTAAAGAATCTATTTATAATACCATCTAAGAAAATTCTCCCGAGTTTTACCAATTTCATTTGAAGTCAACAGCAGAAATCTTTTCTTCCACTTCTATCTTTATAGCTCATCTTAATTATTTAGAAGAACGAACCACATTACAAGATTCTAAACCTAAATCAATAGATTTTAAAAGAAGTTATACTGATATAGGAACTTGCAAACATCATAGTCGTGGTAGTTCTTAAATTTTATTATTTGCAGGAGTTAGCCCTGCAGCCATTGTTGTGCAGTCTCCTTATGTTGCTCAAGTGCAACTCTTAAGAGACAGGATTGAAGAGTTTCCAGTAACTTCTGGCGTCGAGGTGACAACTATTGATAGCTTTCAAGGCCGTGAAGCAGATGCCATGATTATATCAATGGTAAGCTATTCAAATAGCATTGCAATTACATAAAAGATTAAGGGGCTGAATGCTGCATGTCTTATTTTTCTTGTTCTTTATATTGATGGAGCCACGTGTAGCAACCTACTTTTTTACATTTTATCAGCATCACTAAAAAATCCTAAAAAAGTTTCTATATTTTTTAATTTACTAGTATATTTCTCACATTTAGAAGTGCTCAAGTTTCTTATACTTCCCCTTACATGATTAGCCCTTTTCAAACACTGGAAAGACGTGATTGTTCCTGTGAAAACCCATCCTACATCTGATGTTTTCCTTTGTATCGAAAACTTCCCCCTGAAGATGCATATAAGCTTAACTTGATGATCTTATCCCAACTAATTTGGTTAGCTGCGATGCTCATCAACAACTCTATCCTTCCATTATTCTTGTTCTAATGTGATTTTTCTTATGGTTGACCTTTTTCACCAATTTGTCTAAACAATTGTTTTTTTAGTTATTTGGCAGTCTTAAATTGCCACTTTTTTTGCTTTCTATTTGGCTGACTGCTCTTCTTTGGTCCAAAAATAACCTACTAGTCCCTTTTCATTAAAATTATGATAATCACATCAATTCATTTAAGTCCTCTTAGCTGTGTAACTGTGCTTTTATACTATTGTGACCGCCAACAATACTATAACCTGAATTTACACTTTCCTTTACCTTGTATGTTTTGTATCATTAACATGTTTGGCTTTGGATTGAATATGTTTGTTATTTGTAGTCTTATTTCTATTTAATTTAGAATCAACAGAATTTTAAGCACAACTAGGACTATTAAGGATGAGGAATCCTATAATCTTTCAAACAAAATAAATTGAAGGATACAAACACATTTTTCCAACTAAGAGAAGGATGGCCCTTAAACAGCTTGTCCTAGAATCCATTTAAATTTGTCTCACCAGTTATTGCTCTTTTGCTTCAACGTCCATCAATTTCTATCCAGATCAACCCTGAAAATAGTTGAGAATCAATTTCCACCTGATCATGCCCATTTACCCTTTACCACATCCCTTCATATTTCCAATGAGAAATCCAATGGCCTCAGCTATGGAAGACCCTGCTAAAACTAACTTGTCAAATGAGTCTACACAAAAGCTTTCTCGCAACGTCACAGTGTAAAAATAAAGATAAGACTTTCTGAATTCTTTCTACACATCAAGCACCACATTGCAAGTTGTGAATTGGGAAAGAAAATAACCTCTTGAAATCTTTTGGAATCTCAATCATTCTAGCTGTAACCACTTTACCCCGACAAGGAAGATTGCTCCACTAGAAATCTGCAAAGTCATTTTCCCATCTGGGTCAACTGCCGGTCACAAGTCTGATTGGGCATGCCAGATGTGCATGCTGCTACAGAAGCTCTAAGTACACCCTAAGGTGTATACTTGCATTATCACAAGATATTCGAACCCAAAAAAATATATGAGACATGAATGAATTTGAATATCAACTCTGAATGGGCTTGCTAACTTTACTTTGAGTGGAAAACTGCAATCTTTTATTTCCTCTGAGCTGGATTTACCATTGAATTGAGATGACGTGATCCCCCTATTGTTCGAGATGTTCACTGCAAGAATTATGAGAATTGCCTAGTGCCATTGTAGAGTTTGCTTCACTAACTTTTCAACACCTCCACCAATGCTAGGCTTCAAGATCTGATTGAATGGCGTGTTTGATTGTCAGATTATTTGTTTTATTAGCATACTTCAAATAACAAGTGTGCTTTTTGTTAATTTGATTTTGTCTACCATCTTGTTTTAGGTTCGTTCAAACAACATGGGAGCTGTTGGGTTTTTAGGCGATAGCCGGCGAATGAATGTAGCCATAACAAGAGCACGTAAGCATGTTGCAGTTGTTTGTGATAGCTCAACAATATGCCATAATCCCTTTTTGGCCAGGTTGCTTCGCCATATTCGATATTTTGGTCGGGTGAAACACACTGATCCTGGCACTTTTGGTGGATCTGGCCTTAGCATGAATCCTATGTTGCCTTCGGTTAGTTAACTTCGTGGAGTCAAATCAATTATACCTGTCATTCTTCTATTTCATGTAGTGGTGGTGCCCATTTGCTTTAAATTCATTCCTACATTGTTATACCTCGGGTTTTCAGGGAAAAAGACCTGAGCTGATTGTTGCACATAAAAAATGTACTCTGTAAATGCAAAATTGGTTTCAGTTTGTACATAGGTAACAAAATAACCCGGTTTGAATCTATTTTATGTTCATTCAGTTGATGTGCTACTGCTATTAATTAAAATTTAAAAGCAAGATTCATTGACATTTTTATATAATCAGTTCTTGATAGTTCAAATCTAGGGACAGGTTTTAAGAGTTTCTTGCTATCAGAGAAACTTGACTAAATAGTAAATACTAATTGCACTTTGGTGTGCTCCAGATTGCCCGGCATAGATCACCTTTAGGTCCGACAGTGTACTAGACTATGCCTAATATCATTGAGTCACAATAACCTATAATTTTACTGTAACAATCACAAATCTAATTTTATACATCACAAATTATCAAATTAGTTAGTCACGTCTTATTTCTAGTCCTAGGTCATAAACAAATTTTACAAGTCACAAATTGACCGCTGCTTATTTGTACAAATCACAAATTTTGTAGGGCAAAACTTATTTTATGATCACAATTTATCAATTAATCTGTTACAACCTATTTTTCAATCACAAATCTCATGTCTTTTAAGTCAACCGATTTCACGATCACAAATTAACAAATTTTAGATCACAACTTATTTCACGATTACAATTTATCAAATTAATCACTTGGTCACAAATTATCAACTATTAGGTCACAATCATTCAATTAAAAGTCACAAATTATCATTTACCTTCACACCCCCACCAAGTCATCGGCGCTACCCAAAATGTTGTCACCTCATCTCCACCACCTTTGACACACCACAGCCATCACCACCTCTAACGCACCACCGCAACCTCCAACAAAGCTGTTAAGTACATTTTTATGCACGTTTCATGCCTTTAAATTAGCAATTTTGGAGTATTTAGAGTAAATATCTACTAATTTATACATATTTTATGTTTAAATAGGTTAATATTCAAGTTTGGGGCTAAAAATCACAAAAAGAGTGCAAACTACGCTGAAATCGAAACTTTGCGGACCAATCTGCGCCTTTTCAGAAGTTTGGGACTTGCTGGGCAATTAACGAAGGGACCAGATTGCAAAATCATAGAAGAAAAATGACCTAAAGTGCAATTTTTGAAGGATCTATTTGAAAGAAATCTGAAAATGTGGGGATCAAATTGATCGAAATTGAAAGATGAAGGACTTCACTGCAATTAAAATGGACTAAGTTGTAAGGCCACATATCGCTCGAACCACATGGCCATGGGCTCGAACCATACGTGGCCATGGCTAAAAGTCATTTTAACCAAATCGATCTTTAGTTTGCTGGTTGAAAGTATACCGCGTGGCCGAGCCATTATAAAACCCAAAAAAAATTCTGGGTCAAACGGGTCGACTCGATTCGGCTCATATCTTGTTGTACGTAGATCTTTGCAATTTTTGGAGATTTTGAGTTGATTTTTGGGTATTTAAGGGGAAATATAAATACCAAACAAAAGGGGGGCTAGGGTTCATGTTTTTTATGCCTCTTTTTAAGGTTTTTTTTTTATAATATTTTTCTCTCAAAAATTCACTTCTTTAATACAATTTTAATGTTAAAGTTAATGTATTTTTTACTAGTTTTCCTTCATACTAAGCTTATTGTGGTTGTTGAAAGTATTATTATTGTTATTTTCTCAAATTTTCACCTAAAATACAAAGCATTTATGGCACCATCTATCTATACATATATAATAATAGGATAACCGTCACCATTTTACGGACATATTTTCCCGCCCATTTTGTCTGCAATTTCGGAAATTTCTTATTTGTATCAATTTATTTTAATACATGAATTAATAAAGTTCAATTAATGCATACAGTAAATGGTTTATGGATTTGTGAAAAAAAAATATCTATAAAAAGTAAAATTGTAGATTTTTTTCTTGTGATAATTATTGCATTATTTTAAAGTAAAAAAATATGTAATATTGGTGTCAAATTTAAGATATCAACGAGAAATTTAATACAAGTTAAGAAATTAGAGAAAACTCTAAACATATTATTCGTAAAATCATCTTAAATACTAAATGATCGTCTTAAATATTAAATGTAAACGTTTTACTTATACTTTTTACTTATTCTAACATCCAATCCTTTTAATTTATTTCATTTAAGTTCTAAAATGATACCTATTATTTCTTACCTAAATTCCATTTGACCTAAATGATTAATTTTAAATCTTTTTCTTATCAAATTGAAAGAAATAATAGATATTCGATCCTTCTAAATAAATTCAATTAAGTCATTTAATTCTCTATAACTTTAGGTTTCGATAAACTCATTGATTCAATTTGTAAAATAGAAAGTGTTAGCAAAATAATCTATCTATCCTTATATTTATCTATCTATCCATATATAATAATAGGATAATCGTCACCATTTTACGCACATAATTTTCTGCTCATTTTCATCTGTCATTTTATGAAATTTCTTATTTTTGTCAATTTATTTTAATACGTGAATTAGGAATGTTCAATTAATGCATGTAGTAATGATTTATGGATTTGGGGAAAAAATATAGGACGACTTATAAGTTTATCACGTATAAATTTAACAAATTGCAACATTTAATTTTAATTTTAACATTTTTTTATTTTTTTAAATGTTTGGTAAAATTTGTTCGTAATGTATTTGCATTTTTACATGTAATGAAATGAATTATTTGTTTAGTATATTTAAATATCAATTATTGCATTAAGATAGTTAGTATGAATTCTTGTAGTGTTATAAGAGGAGTCGATAAATTAATTCTGTAAATGTCTATTAGCTTCTTTATCTCATTTTACGATTTGAAAATTGTAAATATTTCATCTTTTAGAAATCAAAAAATCGTAAGCTGGACTTCAGTCATCAAATTAAAATTATAAAGTACAGAATAAGTCACATGTCCATATCTTACTTCGCTTAAATATACTAAGAAAACTAGAGAATGAACAATTAGCCGTTAAAAAATATGCATGTCGGAATTTTATGTTTTACTTTTTTAAGTATTTTTCATTATATATGAATGTACAATTTATGTCGGACATTGTATTTTTACAACTTACTCAATAAATAACTGTCAATTATTTATTTCGTGCATCGCACATGTGCAATTACTAATTTAATATTTAGTGTTGGGTTATTGGAGAAATTAATGGATGAAGAAGAAGCTTGATGCAAAATGAAGAAGTATTGAAGCTTTTAATTCAAGAAGTCATCTTAAAGGGGGGTTCTCTTTATTATATTGTTCTTAATCCCTTATTTAGTTTGTTGTTGAAATTATTATGTTAGTTATTAAATGATGTTGTTATCTTATCATGGGTTAAATTTTATTTTGTTGGAATATTTGCTTAGTTTAACTTCATTTAATCATTTGATGTTTTTTATTGATTTTTGGGGTATTTATAGTATGTATTTGTGATTATGAATGTTGTTTCACATTTATATAGCCATCAAATGTGTATTAATACTAAGTGTTGTGATTGGAAGTTACTACCATATTAGGTTGAAGTTAGAATACCATTCGTGATTTGGTTAATTATTTAACTATCACTAATTGAATTTTGAAAGAAGAAATTAGTGTAGTTAAGAAAACCAAACTCGCCATGTTAGATGTTATGTAACTCAATTTATTTACTATGTTTACATTGTTATTACTTTACTTAGGTTAATTAGTTTTTATTCTTAGTTGTTATATTGTCATTTATTTACTTTGGTTAACTAGTCTTTAGATTATTACTAGGAATATGTACGTAAGATATAATTCACAATTATTTATTGAATGAGTTGTAAAAATACAATGCTCGGCAAAAATATTGTGAATAATTTATAATTCTCCCTATAAGATTTCTTACTTGATCTAATATCTTTATATGAATAACATAAATTTTCTTAGCACAAAATGAAATAAAAGAGTCGAGTGACTTACGTGCATAAATTGTACATTCATATATAATGAAAAATATCCGAAAAAGAAAAACATAAAGTTGCGACTTACATATTTATTTTAAAAGTTAATTATTCATTCTTTAATTTTCTTAATCTATCTAGGGGAGGTAAGATCCGGATATGTGACATGTTCTATACTTTATAATTTTGATTTGATGACTGAAGTTGATCTTATGGTTAATTGATTCTAAAAGTTAAAATGTTTACAATTTTTAAATTGTAAAATGAAATAAAGAGGCTAAACATCCATGAAATTAATATATCGACTCCCCGAATAGTACTATAAGAATTGATATTAACTATCTTAATGCAATATTTGATATTTAAATATATTAAACAAATATTTCATTTTATTACATTACATTACATGTAAAAAAGCAAATACATTACAATCAAAAAATTTCAAGCATTTTTAAAAAATAAAAAATTGTTCAAACTTAAATTAAATATGCAATTTATTAAACTTACATGTGACAAACTTATATACAGTTATATGTTTAAATGAATGTAACAAATAAGCAGTATGAAATATAAGATTTTAATTAAATTTTATTAAATGTATATTACAAATAAAATTAACTTTATGTACAAAAAATTAATAATAAAAAATAAAAAAATCATCTATACATCTCAATTTATAAAGAGGGCTTAACCCATAAGACATAAGACTTTATCACTTATTCGTATAAAATTGATTCTTCAAAATAAATTTTTAATGTTGATTCTCAACTACACGTTCTTTAAAAACTCCGTTTTTCACAATTGCACATACTACTTTTTAACCACGGGTCTTAAAAAGGAATCACTTTTCAAGTTTCATTTTCAACTACTCGATTGATTGATTTGACAATTTTTTTTTTAATATTACTTTCCTTCACTTTTAACCACATATTTAAAACTATTTTAATATATTGTCTCTATCAAACATACTCTTATTCAATGATTTACAACGCAATATGACTTTTTATTTTTCATAGATAGTCAAATGATCATGTTATCGAAGAAAAAAAATATTTTTGTCCATGTTAAATAAACATGTTGACCATATTCTATTTTTAAATAGAATGAGTTTGCTAACACCTTATGTTTTTATTTTTAATGGAATTCAATGAACTAATTGTTAAAGTCTGTAAAATTTATTTTACAAATTGAGGTTATTTTAAATTTATGAAATTAAAAATAGATAATTGAAATTTTTTACGAATGATATGTTTAGAGTTTGCTTTTATTTGTTAGCTTGTATTAAAATTTTCGTAGAGATCTAGGATTTGACAATCATTTTTCATAATTTTCAACTTCAAAATAATGTAATAATTATCAAAAGAATATAAATAATCTACAATTTGACTTTTTATAGATTTTTTTGCACAAATCCATAACTCATTTATTATAGTTCACACATAAATTGGTTTTGCATCAATTGAATTCTCCTAATTCATTTATTAAGATATTAAAATAAGTTGATAAAGTTAAGAAATTTCCAAAAATGGCATGTGAAAATGGGTAAGAAAATGTGTGTGTAAAATGGTGACGGTTATCTTATTATTATATATGTATAGATATAGATATAGGTTCAATAAACTAATTGTTAAAGTCTGTAAAAGATATTTTACAAATTGAGGTTATTTTAAATTTATGAAATTAAAAATAGATAATTGAACAAAATTAATAAATTAATAAAATTAATTTAAAAATGACCAATGAGTTTATATTCAAAATCTAAAGTTGTAGAAATTAAAAAGATTTAACTGTTCTAATCGGATATCTATTATTTCTTTTAATTAAAAATATTGGATACTGGAAAAAATAAAAAATATAACTAAAATTTTACATTTATTATTTGAGACAATTTTACGAATAATATGTTTAGAGTTTGCTTTCATTTGTTAGTATTAAATTTCTCGTTGAAATCTCTTGGATTTAACAATTACTAGTATCACACCCGAGCGTTGCACGGAAAAATAATATGAAATGATTTTACTGTAAATATCATTACAAAATAGGGGGAAAAAAGTTGAACATATAATTTGTTTTGATTAATGATACTGACTGTCAATGAATACTTAAAATAGAAATAAATTATAATTTTCATCAATTTTTAAAAACCTCTTTAAATAATACATTATTTGTGCAGTTTGTAATTACTCACACCCGTGTGATACACGAAAGTTGCTATGGACAAAACATATTTAAATAATTGTTATATTTAAATTAAATAATGCAATTTTTCAAATATATATTGTATAGAATAAATAAAAAATTCATATAGTTATTATTTATTTTAATTTGATGAGAATAAATCAGAACATAAATTAATCATTTATGACTAAAATAAATTTAGTTAACTAATTATAGATAATATTATAGGACTTAAATGATATAATTTAAAATGATTTAGATATTGAGGAAAAATAAAACTTTACCTTTAATTTTTTATATGATTTTACGGACAATATATTTACAGTTTGCTCTTATTTGTTAGCTTGAATTAAACTTCTCATTGTGATCTTTAATTTGACACTCATATTACATATTTTTTTATTTCAAAATAGTACAATAATTTTTAAAAGAATAATAATAAAATAGAATAAGTAGTAACATTTTCATGTTATTAATAGTATAGCACGGATGCCAATACAATGAACGACACATGTAAAATAATAATTGCTAAAATATTTAATATACTATTTTTTAGAAAAAAATTCCAAATTTAGAAAGTTTTTTTGGCGGAAAACTATGTGTGTATTTTGGTGACGACTATTCTACTTATATAGATACTAGTATGTACCCGTGCGATGCACGGATGACATTATCATTGTATTTGTTTGTAATTGAGAAGTGTCAATGAACAAAGTGACATAATAAAGTGATGAACACACAAAAATATAATTGGATATTGACAATTAAAAATGACATTATTTCAAGTTCTAAAGTAAGCAATAAATAAGGACAATATCATAATAATGTATCTTCTAATCAACTAGCACTCCTAAATGCTATTAACTATTTTGTTTCTTCAAGATAATTTTCACTCGACATGAATTTGGATTTTCTAAAGCAAAGAATGCTCTTTGTATGAGCGTGCAAATATGAAGTGGCAGAAGCAGTGATCTCATAAGCAACATACGCATTTATCTGCTTCCGATTAGGCTTCTCCACCTCACTTTCTGCCATTACATTTCCTTCTGCAATCCAAGCTTCATCAAATGTCTTCTCTTCTTTTTGTCGGTCTTCAACCGATGCCTTCTCTTATTCGCCTTTCAATTCTTGTTCTTTCTTTTCTATCAACGAAGTTACAAATTTTAGTCCATGAAATCTCAGAAGGTTCTTAGGCTATGTGCCACGAGATGAAAAAACAAAATGATAAGAAAATGTTCAAACTAAAAAAATAAAAAGCAAACAATTTCTAAGCATAGCTACTCAATTTAACACTATAATTCCCGTTAATCAGGACCAAAACAATTGAACTAAGCAAGAAACTTTCACAAAATCTCAGAAGAACAAAGCAAATTAGGTGGGCCAGGAGACCCAAATTGCAATCATATCAAGTTGCGTTCTTCATAATAACAATGTATCTAGCAACGGATCACGCCAACAATAGATGGCAGAGGTGTATCAATATTCACAATAAGGTCCAAGAAATTATACTAATTAATTAGCAAATGAGAATAGACAATTTTCAACAAAAAGATCTTCAACTTATAATCCCAGGGGAAAAATGTACTCAAAATAATCCGCTCGGCTCTACATATAGAACAAAACTAATACTCTACAGCTTGCCTTAAAATTTACCAACCACCAAAACTAAATAGGAACTATATCTTCTCTACAATTATAAAAGTTACAAAAGCCCGAAAGGAAGATAAAACACAAACTTACTTTCCAATGTTATGCTTAGCTTTACTATAGGACTCTAGAGCATTTTTAGAATTGAACGTCATGTAAGGAATGTGTGTTTTTTTTTTTTTTTTTTTTTTGAAAAAGTAAGTACTTTATTAATCCTGTAATTTATTTTCAAAATTTAGCTAACAATGGCTTCAAAACAATACATACCTGTTGCAGCTCTTGTAAGCATGTGATCCAACTTATTTTGGTGTGTGCTAGTTTTGTTTGTTGGCAGCAGCCTTTCCACCCTGTTTAGTGATATGAAGTGTGTCCACGTGACCACCATCCTTCTTGTTATCTAAGCAATGACACTAGTAAATTGAACATTATCAGCCAAAGAGATGAAGCAAAGGTAGAAATATTAAAGACGTCAATTTACAAATCTTGATAACAGTTATATTGAATATTGTGCAACTTCCATCAGACAAATTTGGGTTCATTTCAACAAAATATAGTTAGCACTTAGCACCAATGAATTAAAGAAGAATATTTTTAACAAAGAAGTGAATGACAAAAAGTTTTTTAACATCCTAATTCCCCAAATTACATTTCAACCACACATATTTTCTCTATCTACTTTTCAACTACACATTTTACCTAGAATATATAAAAAAATATGTTTTTAAACACAAAAAAGTTCAACAAACAGAGATATTTATCTTGATGCAAATATTGGACAATGTTAGGTGTCTAAGGTAGATACTTCAATGCACTTAAAACTAAGTATCCAAACATGTGTGGAGGAAAATTAGTCCATCCTTCCCTTCAGGATCCTCTCAGTAACTTCAGTGGGCGTGCTGCCATAATATAAAAAGTTCAGAGGAATTCTCATTGAAATTGCACTAAAAAAAACACACACACACACAAATTTCATCTTGCTTATATGGTGGATCACACCAGTATAATGCTTCTGAGAACTAAATTTCCGCATGAGAATACAAATTCACGGATAAATAGAATAGTCGCCAAATAGACTTACACGACATAGGCATGCCCTCCCCAGCCACTTAAACACTCACGGTCTACTGAGGACACGAGTGCTCGTGAGATGGTCTCAAACAATTCCTCAGCATACTGAAACTGTTAAAAGTTTAAAACTACACTATTGGCATCACAAAAATCACGTGCAAAATTAAAAATCAGTGAGGCTGGGATTTTATCATCTCATGGGAAGCAACTATTAGACAATGTACTAACCAATTTCGCATGAAAGTATAGTTGAAGGTAAATAAACCAAAATTTTCAACTTATTATTATACTAGCATAACATCTTAGGTTCAGTATAAAATGATCATATTAAAGGAAAATGAACATTGTATAATATGCAAGTTAATAAAAACTTCCTACTCCCACACTCGGAAAACATTTCTTAAAAGCACCAAAGCCCGAGCAGCAAATCAAAACGAATTAAGGTATATAATTTTCCTGAAGCATGATCAATTAATTAACTGTCGCAAAGTGCGAAAGAAACAAAATGATAAAGATTTTAAAAGTTTAAGGTTGAGAATAAGGGTGTCTTTTGCATGAATGTCCATTATTACTTGAGCCAGATCTACTCCATACCTGTAAACAACAATTAACTTTAAAACATGAAGATTTGTGTGCTTCTAATGTAATAAAATTCTCTGTCCAAGAATATGAGATGAGAAAAAATCACCCCAAAACATCACTCAATAGCAATTTCTCCCTTTGTATCGAACCAATTTGTCGCCAATCGAGCCCTCGTAAAATTTCATAACAATGCAAATCTAGAAGGAAACAAACATGAGCAGTTATTGCAATTAAAAAAGCTAGTTAACCAAGACTTAGATCGGAGAACTCACTCTCTTACTAATAATGGAAAGTCCATGCAGGCAAAAAATGTTTTCCAACTCTCTACACTTCGAAAGCAAATTATCCAACTTATAATAAGGTAATGGAATGATAACTTCCCTTTTTGTAGGGGGTGTGGATCTATCAAACCCGGCAATTACACAGGATGAAATTATGTGTTAACTAAGTAGCCAATAGTAAAAACTAAAAAATACCAACCTACTGCACTGCTGGCAGAGTTTTTACATCTGTAAATGAAGGGATGAAAGTATCAATTATTCATTTTGGGCATTTTATTCAATTGCTCCCATATAACACATTATTTCCAAAACCAGAATGTAACATAACCCTCCAGCAAAGAACACAAAATTGCAAAACAGAGAAATATAAGGTCGACCAGGCCAAATAAAGATAGCCAAACCAACCTGAAATGAGCAGCCAATTACAACAGAAGTCCAGAAAATGAAGGCCCAGCAAGGTAGATTCGTCTTCTTCAGCTCAAGCAACAATCCCAGAGAAGAAGAATACCGAACTGTAAACTTGGTTGAACAGTGACACTGGTGCAACTTCTTTAAGAAATCCACTCCAAAGTGTATAAAAGCTTGATAAAAAGATGAATCTAGGTAAACGAAACAGAGCCCAGTACCCAAATACCACTGAAACATAAAAATCCGTAAACAATAAGCTCTTTGCAGTTCATTGATGAACAGTACCAGAAACTTCAAAATCGTGATTTGCCCCCAAATATAGTGAAATAAATGCAGTGGAATTTGAAAAATGGTAGGTGAGTTTGCAGAGAGTGAGATTCTGATTTTGTCTACGAAAATGGTTGCCAAAATGAAAAAAAAATGGTGCTTGTACAGAAGCAGGAGGCGAGCTCACCGGAGCAGGTGTGTAAACAGTAGGAGGGGAACCTACAGAAGCCGGAGTGGAAACGGTGCAAAACTTACAGGGATGAAATGGCGAGAGAGTAGAGAGAGAACCTGGTTTGAATTTTGAAAATGAGACATAACTAGCGAATCACCCGTGCGATGCACGGGAAGAAACGTCTGAATAAAGATAATTCAATGTGAAATTAGATAAATCTTTTAAATAAAATAAATAAATTTCGCAAATAAGAAATAAGATCAACATTTATTGGTTTCATATGACTACAAATTTTGGAATACTTCTTTGTATACAACATTGTTTGTTGATTTTGTTGGTATTCCATTCCTACCACAAATCAACATCTTTTATCCAAAACGATTTGTCACAATAGAAATCATAACATAAGTTGTACATGTGTAAACACCAGTCATTTAAGAAGAAGTCCAACATGCGAGAGTGATTGTCCTTGACTCTTATTGATAGTCATGACATAGGACATCATCAATGAAAATTGTCTTCTTGGAAATATAATAAGTATCCTAGAATCAGAATGACTCAACGCGTCCTTAGAATAAAAGAACTTGTGTTATGCATTGCTGCTAGAAAGAATTTGACCTTCTAGATCATGGTCGCCAAATTTTGTAACTATCAACATTGTTCCATTGCACAATCCCTGTGTATGATTAATATTTCTCAGAAAAAGAAATGGATACTACAAAGGAAAATAAAGAGGATGCACTTCGCTTATCCACTGCAACGGTCCACCATGTGGAACACTAATGATATCCATGTGTCCAAGTTGTGTTCCAAAATCCACGACAATCAATCGGCAATTTCATCGACAAGATGCAAATCATATCATCTATCATCAGTCGCACACCGACTAATAACATTGAGTTTGTTTATTAATAAGTTTTTGTTTAAAAACATGTTTTTTTATATTTTCTACGTAAAATATGTGGTTGAAAAATGGAGAGAGAAAATGTGTGTGGTTAAAAAGTAATTTGAAAAATTGTGTAGAAAAAAACATGTTTGCCAAACAGAGGCTAAGTCTTACATTTGAAGTGTTTTCCTCAATCATCTTTTCTCTAACCGACCTAAACTGTCTTACCAATTTATTGTACTTGTCTAGCATATTCTTCAAATCAAAAACTATACAATCATGCAACATTGGATCGCATGATTCACTCTTATTGGGGGACATTAAAAGATATAAATTAAATTTTAGACTATCACAACAAAATTATTCGAAAACAATATAAATATATAAGCAATAAATACATAATATGTATCACACGACCTTTTTTCTGCTTTCAACCTCATTCGCATTGTCAATAATGTAAAGTTGAGTAAATTGCGGAGCTGAACCGTTATCAGGCAACAAACTCTCAACCTTATGACAATTTTGACTTTGTAATCTGAAGATGGGAAGTCCTCTACTATCATTCAGCCCATTATCTATTCCCCCCATAAAAGTGAACGAAAACATCAAATTATATGTCCAAATGTTCTCAACGAAATTCTTAATCTTGTCATCTCTGTCAAATAACAAATCTTTCAAAATAAGGGGATGATCTTCCATAAGAGGAATTTTCACTTTTCCTTGCATACAACAAAGTAGGGATGAACAAATAAGTTGCAAAACCGAACTAAACCTCAACAAATAAAGCACTCAATTAGAAACTGGATACAATTATTGAGTTAGTTTCAACTCGAAATTTTAGACAAATATGTGTCCTTGAGCTCCCTTTGGAATATACTAATTCATTCGTTGCAATTCGCGGTGTCAAACTGCACCAAGTCACAAAAAAGGGTTTGCTTTCGTTTTGTTTAGAAAATAAAATGGTTTAGTTTGGAAAAATTTCAAACCGTTTTAAATGGTTTGATTTCAAATATTACTATAAACTGCCCAAAATAAACTGTGTTCACCCCTACAACAAAGTGAGAACTTCGAATTACGACATGTTTTATAAAGCTTAACTACTCTCATCTCGAACCAAAAATTTTGTCTTGCAAAATGAACACTTAAATATAGGTTCTTCAATGTGAAAAAGTTAATAATGTAGATCATGAGTATAAAAGATAAGATTCAATATTTCGACTATTGACAATAGAAAATAATACGTATAAAAAACGAATTCGAAAATCATAAAAAGAAAAAAAGACTAAAATTGTGAGATTGACAAAAATGCATCAAATTCATGATATTATAAGTTTTTAATATTTATACAACGTAATTGTTTTTTTATGAAAATTATAATATTATATCAACTCATTTTTCAGTTAAGTAAATTGGGAGAATTTATTTATTGTTGTAGAAATTTAAGAATAATAAATATTGAATTAAAATATAACAATTAATATCAAGACATAGTTAATTATTTTTAAATTTTAGACTAACAGTTAGGACAAAAAACCATTAATAACTATATCATTTCAAAACAATATAAATAAATTTGTTAACCGTTAATTTTAAAAAATGTGATATGAGACTTTCTGAAATAAAAAATTAAATAATAATTAAATGTAATTGTAAATAAGATTACTTTGATAAATAATCTAATATATAAAAGAACGTTATTATGTATATGTAACAAATAATTTAAAATTATGATTATTTATAACAAAATCTAATACAACTTGATTATTCGATAAAAATGAAAATGAAAATTCGGCATTGGATTTGTATGACTGAACAAAATTATTTATCTATAAGATTAAAACCAATAAAATATCACAATCATTATAAAAAATTATTTAATTATTAAATGTAACTTTCTATAAAAATACTTATTATTAATTTAATAAAACGCAATACAAAGAAACTCGAATTTTAGATGTACTAAATAAAAAAAAAAGATTATTTATAAAAAAGTTTTATACGATAATGTTTATTTAGTATTAAATGTGTAACACAACTTCGATATAATTTTGAATTGAAAATTTTACATTGAATTTGTATGACTTAACAAAAATAATTATATGTAAGATTCAATCAAAACATTTAGAGTTCAGGATAATTTAATGAAAATATGGAGGTTTAAACACAAATAACAAAATATAAATAAGTAAAAAATTCTCCATAAAAATTCTTTATAATTAAGCATCATTCCATCATTGGTCAAAAGTAGCAACAATGTGAACACAATAAAAGTTAAGTTTTTCCGCCAAAACTCAGCTACTTTTATATATTATATAGATGTCGGTCAAAAGATAGGTGGTTGGTCCCAAGTTCTATACCTTGAGCGGCATCTTCTGGGACAATAATCTAATATAATTTTTTTCAATTATTGTCAAATGGGCAGGAATGTGTGAGCGGGAATATTATCCCCATATTCCTCCTATTTATTTATATATTAATAAATAGACTAGTTGTCTATCCGTGCGATGCACGAAATATATAATTTTTAAATCATAATTTTAAAAGTATCTTGATTCAATCATATCAAATAAAAAACATAATTTAGATAAAATTTCAATACAAAATGTTATTAAATTTGAAACTTTAAAAAGACAAAACTATTCAAAATAAAAAATGTTACATGTACACAAGTATACCATGCCACTCATTTAAATTTTTTATATAATTTTTTTTTTTTTACTTTTATTTACATTTTTCTCTGAAAATTTGTCCACCTCTTCACCTATTTCCTTTTAATATGTTATAATTTTTTATTAACTATATTTTTTAATGTGTTGCTTACATATATTTTATTTGAAGTCCAAGATATTAATTAATATATTTTATTTTTCCTTATTTTTTAAACATGCTAATTTTTGTCAAAGTGATGAAATGATTAAACCTTCGTTTGGTAATAATGTTTGTTTTATAAATTTGTTTATTTATGATTTTGAGGAGAAAAATAGTGGCTAAAAATTGGAGAGAGAAAATATGTGTGGTTAAAAAGTTGATAGAAAATAATTAATTATTTTTGTAACATGCGTATTGAAAAGTCTACTCATTTATTGATATATTAGGAAGTAAAGTTTCAATAATTTTATTTATTTATTTTTAAAATATATTAATTCAATTTTTTTCATTTATAACTTAACAAATTTATATACCACATATTTATTTATTTTGAAATATGTTAATCCAAAATTTTCATTTTCAATGTGACACATGTACATAGATTTGATATGACATTTATTTATGTTCAAATATATTAATCCAATATTTTAATTTCCTACATAACACATGTTATTGAATTTGAAACTAAAAAAAAAAAAAATACTAATCAAAATAAAAAATTCTGCATGTACACTCAGTGTATTGCGCCACATTATATTTTTTATATAAAATTTCTTTTCACTTTTATTTATGTTTTTCTCTAAAAATTTGCCCACATTATCACTTATTTTTCTTTTAATATGTTATAATTTTTAATTAACTTTATTTTTTAATGAATTATGCTACTTTACCTACTTTATTCTACCACACCGGGTGCCCTCTCTCACATAAGTTGGTGTGAGACCGGTCTCATAATGAACGCCCCCCCCCCTATGTGAAGGTGTGTCACAGAATGTGGTAGAATAGAGTTGGTAAAATAGCATGACTCTTTTTTAATATGTTGCTTACATATATTTTATTTTTCCTTATTTTTTAAACATGTCAATTTTTGTCAAAATGATGAAATGATTAAATTCTCTACCTATTTATCATTTGGTGGTAAAATGTTGATAGCAAATAATTAATTATTTTTGTAATATACTTATTGGAGAACCTACTCATTTATTGACATATTAGGAAGTAAAATCTCAATGATTTTATTTATTTATTTTCAAAATATATTGATTCAAAATCTTCATTTATTACTTTAAAAAAAATAAAAAGAATCTTCATCTATAACTTAAAAAATTTATATAGCATAAATTTTTTATTTTCAAATATATAAATCCAAAAATTTCATTTTCAATGTAACACATTTACATAGATATGACATTTATTTATATTCAAATATATTAATACAATTTTTCATTTCATACATAATACATTTACATAGATATCACATTTATTTATGTTCAAATATATTAATCCAATTTTTTCATTTCCTACATAACACATTTATATAGATTTCAAATTATTTATATTCAAATATATTAATCTAATTTTTTCATTTTCAATGTTCAAATTGAGGTTATTTTAAATTTGTAAAATTAAAAATAGATAATTGAACAAAACGAGTAAATTAATAAAATTAATTTAAAAATGACCAATGAGTTTATCAAAATCTAAAGTTGTAGAAATTAAAAAGATTTAACTGTTCTAATCGGATATCTATTATTTCTTTTAATTAAAAATATTGGATATTGAAAAAAGTAAAAGTATAAGTAAAATTTTACATTTATTATTTGCGACGATTTTACGAATGATATGTTTAGAGTTTGCTTTCATTTATTAGCTTGTATTAAACTTCTCGTTGACATCTTGGATTTGACAATCATATTTCATATTTTTCAACTTCAAGATAATGCAATAATTATCAAGAGAATATAAATAATCTACAATTCGACTTTTTATAGATTTTTTTTGCACAAATCCATAAATCATTTATTAAAAGTTCACGCATAAATTGGTTTTGCATTGATTGAACTTTCGTAATTCATTTATCTAATTGTTTCAATTTTTAAATATATACTTAAATTATTTATATTTACTTATATATTAAAGTAGAATAGCCGTTACCAAAATTCGTACATAGTTTTCCACCAAAATAATTTCCTAATATATTAGTTCAAACAAATTGTTTCAATTTTTAAATCTATACTTATATTTACTTATATATTAAAGTAGAATAGTCGTTACTAAAATTCACACATAGTTTCCCACCCAAATAGTTTTCTAATTTTGTAATTTTTGCCCAAAAAATAGTGTATTAAATATTTTTACAAATATTATGCTACACGTGTCATTAATGACATTAACATAGACATCCGTATTGTGCTATTAATGACATAAATATGTTATTTTTTTTAATGTGTAAACTATTTTTTATGATAAGAATTATTTTTTATAACTATTATATTATTTTGAAGTCAAAAAATATGTAATTTGGATGTCAAATCAAAGATCTCAATGAGAAGTTTAATACAAGCTAACAAGTGAGAGCGAACTGTAAATATATTGTCCGTAAAATTGACTCAAAGATCAAAGGTAAAAGTTTTATTTTATATTTTTTTTTTAACTTTTCCTCAATATCTTATTTACTATAAATTATATCATTTAAATCCTGTAATACTATAAATAATTTGTTAACTAAATTCAGTTTAATCATATATGATTAATTTTAGTTCGAGTTCTTTTCTCATCAAATTAAAACAAATAATAAATATACGAATTTTCGAAGTAAATTCAATTAAGTTGTGTTAATTTTTACAACTTAAGATTCTGATCAATTCATTCATCATTTTGACATTATTTTTATTTATTTACTGATTATGTTCATTATCTATTTTTTAGTATCATCTTAAGTAAATATAATATGTAGAATATATATTACAGATTTTAACAAGTGGTTCATATAATTTTTACTAAACAATTGGTCGATCAACAATATTTATTAAAATATTAAAATAATAATGTAATATTATGAATAAAGAAATTGTCAATTTGAAGAAACAAAAAAAAATTAATGTAACAATATTTTATTAAAACTAATGATTATTTTTTAGGAAAACACTTTAAATTAATAATTAATGCTTTTAAAATCTACCCTACATTTCTTTCTGGGAAGAATATGATGAAGAACAATATATAAAAAGAAAATCGTCAGTCATAAGAAGAATATGTAATTTGAGTCTTTCACATATATTCTATGAGCCTAATTTTGTAGTTCAAAAAATTTTTAAAATTGTTTTATTGAACGTTAAATCTAGAAATCGAGTTTATATATTTTTTGTACAATCGCTAGAGCCCCTTACAAATTTTTAACTTATTTTTTTCTTTTCAACCACACATTTATCAATAAAATAATATTACACATAAAATCAAAAAAGATTCACTACTTTTTAACCGCACATTCTCCTATAAATGACTATTCATTTTAAATAAACTCGTTTTAAAAAAATCATATAGGAGCATGACAAAAAGGCTCATTATATTTTTTTTTATTTAGATTTTCAGTAATAATTTTCTTTTTTATTTTATTTTATTGACATATAATTAAATATGCATTTAATTACATTCAATTAAATACATCGCATTTAAAAATTAAAATTTTTTTGTGCATCCCAAATTTTGAGTTGATTTTCACTTTTGTGTATCATCAATATTTCTTAATTTGTTATATTAATATAAATATATTACCGCATATATTTAATTTGTTGTAATTACTTTATTTTATGTAAATCGTAATATTTAGAGGGTTATTAATTATTTCCATTCATGGCAGTAAAAATATTTGGAGAAATTTCTTTATTTATTCTATGCAACATAGGTTTGAAAAATTATAAAATTTAATTTAAGTTTAAGCAATTGTTTAAAATATTTTGTCTATAACAACTTTCATATATCACACAGGTGTAGACAACCACAAACTGGAGAAAAAAAGGAAAATTGCATTATATAATTTAAGTTTGAACAACTGTTTAAATATATTTTGTTTATAATAACTTCCCTGCATCACACTGTTATGAACAACCACAAACTGTACAAACAATTTAGTATTTAAAGAAGATTTTCAAAATCTATGAGAATTCTAATTTATTTTTACTTTGAGCATTTGTTGATAGTTTTTTCATTAATCAAAGTAAATTATATGTTCCATTTTTTTATTTTGAAATTATATTTACAGTAAAATCATTTCATATTGTTTTCCCGTACAATACACGGGTGTAATACTAGTTAAAATATTAAAATAAGTTGATAAATTTAAGAAAATTTCAAAAATAGCAGGTGAAAATAGGCGGGAAACTGGTACGTAAAATGGTGACGGTTATCCAATTATTATATATGTATATGTATACTAATATCACATCCATGCGTTGCACAGAAGAATAATATGAAATTATTTTACTGTAAATATCATTACAAAATAGGAAAAAATTGAACACATAATTTGCTTTGATTAATGATACAGAACGTCAACGAATGCTAAAAATAAAAATAAATTACAATTCTCATCAATTTTGGAAAACCTCATTAAATAATACATTGTCTGTACAGTTTGTAATTGCTCATACCTGTGTGATACACGAGAGTTGCTATAGACAAAGCAATTTAAACAATTGCTCAAATTTGAATAAAATAATGCAATTTTTCAAATATATGCTGTATAGAATAAATAAAAATTTCTTCCAAATATTTTTGATTAACGTGAATAGAAATAATAACTGTCAAAATATTATAATTTACATAAAATAAAGTAATTGTAACAATTAAATATATGCGATCATATATATAAATAAATGTAACAAATTAAGCAATATTGACGATGCACAAAAGTGAAAATTAACCTCAAGATTTGTGGTACACGAACGTGGAATTCACCTCAAAAGATCATTCGCATGATTAATAATTTTTAAATTTTAAATGTGATGCATTTAGTTAAACGTAATTAAATGTATATTTAATTATTTAAATATAATTACCTTTAATTTTTTATATGATTTTACGGACAATATATTTACAATTTGTTCTCACTTGTTAGCTTGCATTAAACTTCTCAATGTGATCTTTAATTTGACACCCACATTACATATTTTTTTCGATTTCAAAATAATACAATAATTATTAAAAGAATAATAATAAAATAGAAAAATAATATTTTGATATTATTAAGAGCATAGCATGGATTCTAATGCAATTAATGACACATGTAAAGTAATAATTTCTAAAATATTTAAAATACTATTTTTTAGCAAAAAAATTCCAAATTTAGAAAGTTTTTGGGCAGGAAACTGTACGTGTATTTTGATGACGGTTATTCTACTTTTATATATACTAGTAATCGCACCCGTGCAAGACATGAAAGATGTGGTTAACAATTATTTATTAAATATAAGCTATAAAAATACAATGTCCGACATAAATTGTGCATTCATATATAATGAAAAATATCCATAAAAGTAAAACATAAAATTTCAACTTGCATATTTCTTTTAACAGCTAATTGTTCATTCTCTAGTTTTCTCAGTCTATTTAGGCGAAGTCAGATATGAACATGTGACTTATTTTATACTTTACAATTTTAATGTGATGAGTGAAGTCGAGCTTACAATTATTTGATTTATAGAAGTTGAAATGTTTACAATTTTCAAATCGTAAAATGAAATAAAGAGGCTAATAGACATTTGCAGAATTAATTTATCGACTCTCCGTATAGCACTATAAGAATTTGTACTAACTATCTTAATGCAATAATTGATATTTAATATATTAAACAAGTATTTTATTTTATTAAATGTAAAAAAATAAATTCCATTACAATCAAAATTTACCTAACATTTTAAAGAATAAAAAATTGCTTAAACTTAAATTAAATGTTGCAATTTGTTAAACTTATACTTGACAAACTTATACTCGGTCCTATATTTAAATGAATGTAATAAATAAGTAATATAAAATACAAGTTTTAATTAAGTTTTATTGAATGAATATAACAAATACAATTAACTTTATATACAAAAAACCATTTATACATCTCAATTTATTAATGGGGGTTTATCCGACAATACATAAGACTTTATCACTTATTTGTATAGAACTGATTATTCAAAAAAAAAAAAAAAATCAATGTTCATTTTTAAACACACATTCTTTAAAACTCATTTTTCACAATTGCACATACTATTTTTGTGCATGTTAAATAAACATAGTGACCATATTCTAGTTTTAAATTGAATGATTTTGCTAACATCTTCTATTTTATAAATTGAACCAATGAATTAATGAGAACCTAAAGCTGTAGAAAGTTAAATTATTTAATTTAGTTTATTTAGAAACATCGAATATATATTATTTCTATCAATATGATAAGAAAAAATTCAAAATTGATCATTTAGTCGAATTGAATTTATGTGAGAAATGATATGTATCATTTTAGGACTTAAATGAGATAAATTAAAAAGACTGGATGTTAGAAAAAGTAAAAAGTATACGCAGAACTTTTACATTTAATATTTAAGACGATTTTAGGAATGATGTGTTTAAAGTTTGCTATCATTCGTTAGCTTGTATTAAACTTTTCGTTGAGATCTTGGATTTGACACCCATATTGCATATTTTTTACTTCAAAATAATGCAATTATTATAAATAAATAAAAAAAAGAAAATCTATAATTTGACTTTTTATAGATTTTTTTTTTTTTTTGCACAAATCCAAAAATCAATTACTACATGCATTAATTGAACTTTCATAATTCATGTATTAAAATAAATTGATTAAAACAATAAATTTCCTAAAATGACATGTGAAAATAGGCGGAAAACTATGTATATAAAATAGTGACGGTTATCCTATTATTATATATGTATAGAATAAGATTAAGATTTTAATAAAATTACAAACCGTTGAATTGTTTTATCATCTTTACGGGAAAACAAATCATGAATTAAGTATTTTAGAGATTCTACCGTGAACATATCAACTCCATTTCTGGAATTAACATTCAATAAATGAAACTTTCCTTTTTTTAAAAAAAAAAAATTGAACTACAAAATTAGGCTCATACAATACATGTGCAAAACTCAACTTACATATTCTCCTTAAGATCGACACTATTGTTCTTCATCATACTCTTCCCAAAAAGAGGTGTATGATAGACATTTTTTTGTATAATTTGATTTTTTAAGCATTAATCATTAATTTAATGTGTTTTTCTAAAAAAATAATCATTAATTTTAATAAATATTGTTACATTAATTGATTCTTCTTTCTTTATACTGACAATTTCTTTATTCATATTGTTACATTATTATTTTAATAAAAATTACTAATCAATCAATTGTTTAATAGAAATTATATGAACTAATTGTTAAAATCTGTAATATATTTGTGTATATTTTAGTTATTTAAATTTATAATGAAAAATAGAAAAATGAATAGAATCAGTAAATAAATAAAAATGATGTGAAAATGATGAATGAATTGATGAAATCTTAAGTTTGTAAAATTAACCAAACTTAATTGGATTTGCCTTAAAAACTCGTATAATTATTATATATTTTAATTTGGTAAGAAAAATAAGAACATAAATTAATCATCAATGACTAAAATGAATTTAGTTAACTAATTATAGATAATATTATAAGACTTAAATGATATAATTTTAAATGAATTAGATATTAAGGAAAAATAAAAAATAAAACTTCACCTTTATTTTTTTATATGATTTTACGGATAATGTATTTACAATTTGTTCTCACTTGTTAGATTGTGTTAAATTTCTCACCGCGATCTTTAATTTGACACCCATATTATATAATTTTCGATTTCAAAATAATACAATAATTATAAAAAAATAATAAATTAGAAAAAAATAACACTTTGATGTTATTAATAGCGTAGTACGGATGTCAATGCAATTAATGACATATGTAAAATAATAATTGCTAATATATTTAATATACTATTTTTTAGCAAAAAAAATTCCAAATTTATAAAAAAAAAAAATTGCAGACAACTATTTGTGTATTTTGATGATGACTATTCTACTTTTATATATATTAAGATTAAGATTAAGAATTAAGATTAAGGTTAAAGTTAAGATTAGGATATGTATAGATGTCTTTAATCATATTATTCAGTTAAGAATTCAGAACCAACCAAATATTTTGTGTTACTTGACTTTTATTTTAAAATGAAATCAACAGATTTAGTTACAATTCAATCAATCCTCGTGGATACGACAACCTCTTATCACTTTACTATTTGAACGTGAACCCTGCACTTACGGTATACGATTTTAGCAAACAAATTTTTACCCCAACCTACATCACAGCCACCGCACTTCCATCGCCAAAATTGTCAATACACCACCATTGTCGCCTACAACCCCCCACTGCCAACTAGAGATGGCAATGGGGTGGGTACCCCGCGCCCCGCCCCATGAATAGATTATCAAAATCATACCAGGCCCATTACCCGTTAAATTAAAACGGGGCGGGTATCAAAACAGGGCATCTCCGACCAGCCCCAACCATAATTTTTTTTCCTTTTTTTTTTAAACATAATTTTCTTCAAGTTTCTAACTTTTTTTTCACTCAAAAAAAGTAAAAGTCAAAACAATCAAGTATCCAATTCATCACAGAATCAAAAATGTTATCATAATCAAGAAATTGCATCTTGAAAATGTGTTATTTGCATTTTTTGCATTAATTTTTTTTTTTAATATAAATAAGTTAGCGGGGCGGGTCAACCAAAACCCGCCCTGTGACGATCAAGTTTCGTAAAACCCGGGTCGCCACTTCATCTCTTTAAAACTAACCCTTTAACGAAAAATATTGCGGAATTAAACTAAATTTTTCAACATCACATTCATTTGGAAAATTTGCGATGGTAGCTCAAATTTAAATACATCTACTTGAAAACATTCCATAAAATTTCAAATCTCAACAATTTAACTCAACAAAGTTCAATAAACTAGACTTTCAAAATAATTTAAAATAAATGTTTCCAAATTGCCCATCATTCGCCTCCGCCTCCGCCTCCGAACTCTGCAAATGTTGTAAAAACGTAGTGAATATTTCAAAAGAAATACTCAGTAGACTCATCGCCAATAATTAATTTACAAGATAATTGAACAAGTAATTATGCAAATATTATAGTGACATTCTCTTCTTAGTCATAAGCATCATGAAATGAGTGCAATATGAACATACTCTTGTCTTGTCTTATGCAAATAAAGCATATAAGTTCTGACATGCATAACATAAATTTCTCTTCTTATCTCATAAGAGATTCTCTTTTCTTGTCTCATGCAATTAAGCATATAAGTCACATAAATCCACATAACACATGCAATTATAATATAAATAAATTAGTGGGAGCGAGTCTACCTTAATTTATCTTGAGTCACGTAAAAAGTGGAGCGGGAAGTAGCCTCAATCTCTCAATCGTCCACACGTTTCGTCTAGCCAAAATGTGAAATAAAGCTTTGAATTAGTAATTGGAAATTTTAAGGTTTTAAAATGATAAAATAAAATTTGGGGACTCAATTGAAATTTTATTAAAACTGAAATTTAAGTCTAGGGACTGAAATAGACTTTTTTGAAATTTATGGGGCTAAATAGAAAGATTTTAAATTTGCAGGGGCAAAAAAAATTTAAAAAAACTGAAGGGATAAAACAAGCATGCTTTTCAAAATATAGGGACTAAAATAAGAGCTTTATAAAATTTGGGGACAAAAACAGGCATTTAATATATATATACACAAAACATCTCTCCCCCCCCCCCATTTTGAAAATCAGAGAAATACAGAGGGAGCGAGAGGCTGGCGAGGGGAAGAAGGAAGGGGCGCTTCGACTCAGGCTGACGGCTTCACAGCCGGTGATATCGCCACCATCTCGTGGTGGCGTTGGTGCATGGGAGGGGGTGGCGTTGGACAGATTTGGGTGCGAAAGACAAGATTAAACGATGCTGGGATTGGGTTTTCGAGTGTGGTTAGGGGTGGACAAAATAACCGAACCAGACCAGACCAAACCAGAACCAAACCAAACCAAGCGGTTTGGTTCGGTTCTACATGAAAAAAATTATGGTTTGGTTCTTAGAATCAAGAACCATTCGGTTTTGGTTCTGGTTCCGGTTCTCAGAACCAGAACCAAGAACCAAACTATATATATATATATATTACAAATTAGTAGATATTCATCTCATCAAAAAATTAAAATCTAAAATTATAAATGTGAAATGTACAAAAATGTTATTTAACATACATTTTATCTCATTTCATATTAGACAAAGATTTTAAATCATAAATCTAAATTCTAATTCTAATTTGTTTTTCTTCTTTTTAATTATAAATACGCATTCACACTGCTTTACTTGCACTCCTATAACACAACAATCGTTGCACTACTTAGTTACCATCGACGACAATGATGTTTATTTTTTAAAATTTATGTATATATAAACCTCGACCCAATTCATCAATTCTCAAGAGTTAACCTAAACTCAAATTGCAAATTCCATCCCTAACTCACACGGCACCACAGTAGAATGGGACTCAGAACTTCATCGTAACCTGTAACTATAAGTCTAAACTGTCTTTATGTTCGATTCTCTAAATTTCAACAGGTCGACGAGCTTCCTTCAGGCTAGTTTCTTCTTCTTTGACTTAGAATAACATGTTACTTTTTCTAAATCTTTGTTTTGTTAACTAAAAATTCCATTTTCTATTTAGTAATGATGTAGATGGATTCTAATGAAGAAGCGGATATAAACAGGTTTTAATTTACATTTATTATTTAAAAATTCAAGTAATGGTCTCAGAACCAAGCCAGACCAAACCAGAACCGAGCAGTTTGGTTCCATATCTTTGAAAAAACCAATTGGTTCCATTAGTAAAAAAAACCATCGATTTACGGTTTGGTTTGGTTATTCTAGAACTAGAACCAAACCGAATCACGTCCACCCCTAAGTGTGGTTTCCTGCCAACAATTAGGTCGAATATTGAGGTAGGTGTGAGTTTTGTCTATTTCTTGGGTTTTGGGTTTGATTTGGGGAAATTTTTGGAGAAGGGCTGTTGATGATTCTTGGAGGTGACGGTTGGTGGTGGTTTGGTGGTGACTGTTGGTCCAGCTGTGAGTGGCAGGTGGCAGCTGCAGTGGTAGTGACGGTGTTGGAAGGTTATGGGAGTGGCGGTGTTATGGCGGTTTGGAGTTGAGGTGGTGGTGGTTCTGATTTTTTTTGGTGCTGAGTGTTCGATTGGGTTGGTGCCCTTTTTTGAAGGTAGCGGTCGCAGTGGTGGTTGAGGTGGCTTGGAGCGGCTGGAGTTGGTTGCCGGTGATTGTGTGGTGGTGTTGGTTCGACATTTTGGTGGCGTGCTGCGGTGGTGGTGCTTTGAGGTAGTGGTGAGCGGCTGGACTGTGGAATGGGGCGTTGTGAGCCTGCTTGCAGATAGTGTGTGTGTTTTCCAATGGTGATGGTGGTTCGAGGTTGGGTTAGAGGCTTAAGATTTTCTGAAATCGTCACGCTGTTGGTGCTAGAAGTTGAGGTTCTAGCATCAACCTAAGTCTTCCAGTGTAAAGGCTGAATTGAAGAAATTTGAGGGAGATGGAGATTTTCTTACCCAAACTTGTTGGCTGGCTGCGTGAAATGAGGAGGGAGGAACGAGAGTGATTTGAACAGTAGTGTTTAGGGCACAACTTTCTAGGTGGATAAGTGGGTCAAGATTTGGGCTGCAAAGAAAAATCTTAGTTGGACTTAATTGGGTTAGTTTAAAATGATCAAGAATTTAGACAACATAATTTTAGCCCCAAAATATTAAAATATTGGACTAATTAAATTGGACTCAATATTATAACAATTTGGATTCTAAAAGTAATAAGGAATTTGATACCACTAGTACAAAAAGGCATAAAAAAAATGAGGAACATACGTCGGTTTTTCAAAAAAAATGACGCATAAAATAGGATGGTGGCATTTTCGTAATTAAAATTTAGGAATAGGCGTCGGTTTCTATTTTAAACCGACGCGCAAAGTCGGACCGTCCGGCTTTGCGCGTCGGTTTACCTTGAACCGACGTGAGAAACCGGCGTTTCTCGCGTCGGTTTTAAAGGAAAAACCGACGTCCAATCTAATAAATTATTCCCGGTATATTTTCATAACTCTCGCGCCTCTTTCTCTCTTTCAGTACACTTCTCTCTAGCTATACACTCACGCCTCTCTTTCTCTCACAATTTCTCTCTACTCTCACGCCGGCTCTCCCTCTCTTGTGAACGTCGCCGCCTCCACCGCCCTCACTCTTCTACCGCCGCCGCCTCCACCGACATTGTAAGACCCGATTCTCATTTTTGTTTATAAAAGTATGTATATGTATTTGTGTATATATATTTATGTGTATATATATGTGTCTGCGTGTATATATATATATGACTGTGGATATATTTGTGTGTGTATGTATGTGTGTATATATATATAGATATGTATGTATGTGTGTCTATATATATATATATATATAGGGGAATGTGTGTGTCTATATATATATATATATATATATAATCTATATAGATATGTATATAATTAGTCTCTGTGTATGTATATATCTATATATATATTTGTTATTATATTAATATGATAATTACATGTTAATTAATATGTATAAATGTGTTAATTAAATTTTAATATATATAAATTTGGGTGTTAAATTTATATTGTTGATTTTAAGTTAGTAGATAGATAAATTTTAATATTTTAATTATTGGAGTTGAAATTATGAGATATTAAGTCATGAAATCTTAGCTTCACTTTTTAGGAATTGAGAATGGATTTCGAATTAAACTTGGAGTAGTTGATGATGTATGTATTAGATTTTTGAATATGTCGAGGATGAACATTTTGGTTTATTGTGATATGTTGATTATTCCTATAGGTTGGTTAAGTCCAATTTTTAGGGGAGGTTGTGTCAAAAGTTTTGTAAAATTTTGTAAATAAAAAATGAGAATTATAGTTTAAAGTGATTTTCACTATTACAGAATTGACCATACTAAATAAATATTTACTCAAAACTAATAAAAATTTTTAATTATATCTTCACATATAGGTCATTGATATGGATCGGGGTTGGATGTATGGCAGACGTAATAGACATGAATATGTAAAAGGTGTTGAAGAGTTTATGAAATGTGCGGATGAAAACAAGAGAAAGAAAGTTGAAACAATGATTTTGTGTCCTTGTTACGATTGTAAGAATTTGAGAAAGTTTCGTAGTTTTGATCAAGTGAAGAGTCATTTGATTCGTCGTGGGTTTAAAGAAGGTTATACACGATGGATATGGCATGGTGAGAGTATGCTTCCCAGGACGAGCACTGGTGACGATGTTGGTGATCAGCAGCAGAATAATTCAAGCAATATTTGTGAGAATGATTTGGAAAATGATGAGAATGATATGATAGACGATATGATGCGTGATATACAAGGGGAATACATTGAAAAACCTCATGTATTAGATAACTTGTTCAATGAGTCTGAGAAGCCTTTGTTTTCTGGTTGTAATAAATTCACTAAATTGTCTGCGGTACTAAAATTGTATAACTTGAAAGCAAGCAATAGGTGGAGTGATAAAAGTTTCACGGCATTATTGGGACTGTTACGAGAGATGCTTCCGGAAGATTACGAACTTCCTAGTTCAATTTACGAGGCAAAGAAATTGTTGTGCCCGATGGGTATGGAGATTGAGAGGATACATGCATGTCCAAATGATTGTATACTGTATCGAAATGATTACAAGGACTTGTGTCTATGTCCAAAGTGTGGGGTATCACGATATAAACGGAAGAACGTGAATGATAACTGTGGTGATAAGAAAAGCCCTCCGGCAAAGGTGTTATGGTATTTACCTGTAATACCAAGATTTAAACGTTTGTTTTCCAATGCAAAGGATGCAAAGAACTTGCGGTGGCATGCCGACGGGAGAAAAGAAGATGGAAAACTAAGACACGTGGCTGATTCTCCTCAATGGAGGAATATTAATAGGTTGTTTCCCGAGTTTGGGGGCGAAGATAGAAATCTTAGGCTGGGACTATGTACAGATGGGATGAACCCACACGGTAATATGAGTAGTCGACATAGCACTTGGCCGGTTCTTTTGACTATTTACAATCTTCCTCCTTGGTTATGTATGAAGCGCAAGTATATCATGTTATCTTTGTTAATATCAGGGCCCAAACAACCGGGTAATGACATAGATGTTTATCTAGCCCCACTAATTGAAGATTTAAAAGTATTGTGGGATGAAGGCGTGTCTGTGTTTGATGCATATACCCAGATGAATTTCACCTTACGTGCTATGATATTTTGCACCGTAAATGATTTTCCAGCTTATGGTAACTTGTCAGGTTATACTAACAAAGGACCTAAAGCATGTCCCATTTGTGAAGAAGACATGATTGATCTTTGGTTGAAAAACTGCAAGAAAAATGTCTTCATGAGTCATAGAAGATTTCTCCCTATTGACCACCCTTATCGCAAGAAGAAAAAGCCATTCAATGGAAAAATCGAGGCTCGAACAGCTCGCTTACCATTAACAGGAGGTGAGGTATATGAACGAGTTAAAAATTTTGATGTTTCATTTGGAAAAACTTTTAAGCCTCCTCAGAAGAGTCTTTGGAAGAAAAGGTCCATATTCTGGGATCTACCTTATTGGCAACACTTATCTGTAAGGCATTGTCTTGATGTAATGCACGTGGAGAAAAATGTTTGTGATAGCATCATTGGGACATTGTTGAACATTCCAGGAAAGACAAAAGATGGTATTAAAGTCAGGAAGGACATGGTAGAAATGGGGATAAGGGATCAATTAGCACCGCAAGAGTCTGAAAAGCGTACTTATTTACCCCCAGCTTGCTATACTTTGTCGAGAAAAGAGAAAACAAGTTTTTGTGAGTGCCTGCATACTATTAAGGTTCCTTCTGGGTACTCATCAAACATTAAAAGTCTTGTCTCGATGAAGGACTTAAAATTGGTTGGTATGAAGTCTCATGATTGTCATGTCGTAATGCAACAATTGTTACCAGTTGCAATTCGAGGCATTCTCCCAAAACATGTTAGACAAGTCATTATAAAACTTTGTTTTTTCTTCAGTGCAATTTGCAGCAAAGTTATTGATCCGGAGGAGTTGGATGATTTGCAGGCCGATATTGTTATCACTCTATGTCAATTTGAAATGTATTTTCCGCCATCATTTTTTGACGTTATGGTGCACTTACTTGTTCACTTGGTGAGAGAAATTAAGATTTGTGGTCCAGTATTCTTGAGGTATATGTATCCATTTGAGAGATACATGGGTATATTGAAAGGATATGTAAGAAATCGATTTCGACCTGAAGGTAGTATCATTGAAGGTTATGCTGCTGAGGAGGCTATTGAATTTTGTACTGATTACTTGGATGACGTTGAGACTATTGGTGTTCCTAAATCTCGACATGATGGAAGACTTGAAGGTAAAGGTACTATTGGATGCAAGTCAATCGTCCCCAATGTTGAATTGCAATACAAAGCACACCTCCTTGTATTACAACACCTTCCTGAAGTTCATCCATATTTGGACGAGCATATGTCCATCATAAGGCAGCAGAATCCTTCAAAAGTTGAAAGGTGGGTAACTAATGAACATAATCGTTCATTTGCAAAATGGTTCAAAGATAAAGTCATGAAAGAATTGTCACAAACACCGAATACCATTGTCGAAACGGTAAAGTGGTTAGCTTACGGTCCTACCACGATTGTGAGGTCATATGAAGCATATGACATTAATGGGTATACGTTTTACACTAAACGTCAAGATGATAAGAGTGCCGTGCAAAACAGTGGAGTGACACAAGTAGCACTATCAAGAGATTTTTCAAATGCTAAAGATACCATGCCAGTAGATGCCTCGATGTCCTATTATGGTATTATTGAAGATATTTGGGAACTTGATTATAGGGAGTTCAAGTTTCCTCTCTTCCAATGTAAATGGGTTGATAACCGACGGGGTGTTCGGGTGGATGAATTAGGATTCACTATGGTGGATTTCGGCCGGTTGGGTTATCTAGACGAGCCATTCATACTTGCATCACAAGCCAAACAGGTATTTTATGTTCTTGATCCTGCCGATACTAAGTGGTCAGTCGTCCTTCAAGGAAAGAGACGCATTGTTGGGATTGGTGATGTAGTAGATGAAGAAGATTATGATCACTTTGATGAAACCCCTCCATTTTCTATCGGTATACAACAGAGTGCAACTTTAGGGGAAGATAACATTGAATCAAATTATAAGCGTTGGGATCATGAAGAAGGATTATGTCAATATTAATTTCTTTTAAATTTTTATAACTGAAGATGATAAATGTTATCTAAATCTGTACAAACATTTAGTTATATAAAAAATTCTGTCAATGTTAATTTCTTTTAAATTTGTATAACTGAAGATGATAAATGTTATCTTGTTGCAGGAAGAGGCACCACAACAGGCAAAAAAATTTAATGAAGGAAAAACACCCCAGAGTTTCGAAATGTCATCCACTCAGCGACCTGCGATTGTTGACGATGAGACGTTGCAACGTCTGGGTGGTGATTGTAAAATGTTACACACTCTGGTCATTCAATTGCCTGTTGGTGATGACTTCTACCAGGTACCCGTTGATGCCGCCGTGTTCAACTTTGCATTCGATGATGGTTTTTACGTTACAGTCGGAGACATCACCGACTTGCTTACGATGCAATGGTTGGATACATCAATCTTACAAGTGTTTTCATTGTAAGACTTCTGATCAAAAAGAAAAACTTCAATTTAAATCATTAATTTATTTCTATTTATTGAAATTATTATTTTTTAGGTACCTCCATGAGCTGTGTCAGGAATACGGTATTGAATCGATTGGATTCATGTCTCCGACACACATTGCATCGATTTCAGCAAGAACAAATGCAAATGGTGTTATAAATTACTTGGCCAACACCATGAAGGCAATGAAAACTAAGAAATTCATTCTAGCACCGTATTTTCAGGAGTAAGACCGTTGATATTCTCTAATTTTTAACCTAATTTGAATGATATGATATTTAAAGTTGTATTTACACGTTCATAATACGTAGGAATCACTGGATGTTGCTAGTTATTTCTCCTGAGAAGAATACGGTGTACTTCTTAGATTCAGCTGCTGCATCTAAGCGTGACTTGGATATCAAGCCGATATTGAACACGTAAGTTAGGAAACTTTTAATGAAATAATTGTGGAGTTGTGGTGAAATTGATTGTGGAGTTGTGATTGTTGAGAAGTTGTTAGTTTTGAATAGCAGGGTCCCCCTACAGGTTGGATAAGTTCAATTTATAGGGGAAACTCTGCCAAATTTTTTGTAGGATGTTTGAGTCTTAATTTTTTTGTAACTTGTTGATATAATTTATTGAAATTTTAGGGCTTTCAAAACGTATTGGACAGTTGGAGGCATGAGGACAAAATCCAATACAACGTGGAAAAACGTAAAAGTATGAAAACACGGATTTAAACTATTTTAAAAATCTTTGAATTATTTCTATATTTTATTTAGTTTGATTATTAATATTGTTATTTTTCAATGTGAATATTTCAGTGTCCTCAACAACCTGGAGGGTCTGAGTGTGGCTACTACGTTATGAGAAATATGTATGAGATAGTCACAGAACACTTTCAACTTACTTCGTTAGAAAATGTATAAGTCATTGAAAATGAGAATTTTAATAATGACTTTATATTTTATGAAAAAATAACTAATAATTCATTTTGATTGTTTGTAGGCATTTAAAGAATATTATTCAACGGAGGAAGTAATCGAGATTCAAAACTTATGGGCAAAATACTTCGTTCATAGGTTTGTGTAAATTGAAGCGTAATCAAAACTTGCACTTACATATATATTTAATTTGTATCATAAATTAACAATTTGTAAGTATAATTGTTGTTAATTTAATTTTATTACGTATATATCGATTATATATATTTATTTGGTGATGCGCATGTTCAGGTTATCGCAGACCACGTCCTGGTCACTGCAGGTCACGACCTGTAGTGGCCTGGGTCATTACAAGTCACGTCCAGGTGATTGCAGGCCACGACGTGCAGTGACTTGGGTCATTGCAGGTCACGACGTGCAGTGGCTTGAGTCATTGCAGGTCACGACATGCAGTGGCCTGGGTCATTGCAGGCTACGTCCAGGTCACTGCAGGCCACGACGTGCAGTGACCTGGTCATTGCAGGCTACGTCCAGGTCACTGCAGGCCACGTCCAGGTCATGTAATATATATTCAAAAAAAAAAAAAAAGTTTAGGCGTCAGTTCTAAAGATAAAACCGACACCTAAATCTGTTTTGGGCGTCGGTTCAAAAATTAAAACCGACGTCCAAAACCGACTTTGGGCGTCGGTTTTATCCAGAAACCGACGCCCAAAGTGTTTTTTTTTTTTGACTTTAGGCGTCGGTTTTAAACTAGAACCGACGCCCAAAGCTGACTTTGCGCGTCGGTTTACAACCGACGCCTAAAGTCGAGACTTTACGCGTCTGTGTCATATGCGTCGCCGCTACAACCGACGCGTATTCCGTTTTCCAACCGACGCGAATTCCTATTTCTGTACTGGTGTACTTTAAAATATGTGGAAATTACGCCCCAGCCTACTTTTAAATTGCACATTTCACACATCAGGAAATAAGTTTAATAGTTCATAAATCAGGTATTAATTCATTTTTTAATATTTACCAATAAAAACTAAAACCACGCCCAGACCTCAGTCTCCTGACTCTCCTCTCCGACTTTCTCTCTCTCTAGAAACATTACAGAGACCACAAGAGGTGCCCCTAAATTCCAGCAGCATCCACTACTTGACGGAGGCACCTACGAATTGCCACTGCTTGAATGGGAAAGGTAGGGGAGTTCCTCCCCGGTACCGGCACTCCATCACCACCTTCCCCCACCGCCACGCCTCTGATATCGCCGCAGTTAGATGAAATCATCAGCACCACTGCTTCGATCTAGCAGCGCCCATCTAGCAACGGTGCGGTGCGGTTCACTTCGATAGAAGCAATGAAGTTATGGTGAGGGAAGCGGTGGTGTGGTTTCAGTGACGGTGGTGGGCTAAAAAAAGTGATGATTGTGCGGTGATGTGGTAGCTTTGGTTTGCAGTTGTGGGGATTGATATGGGGGGGGTTGTTCGATAGATCTATTTTATGGAGTAGTGATCACTTTGATTTTTTTTTAATGCAACCATCGTGTGGTGGGTCTGTGAATCTGTGATGGCTATGCAGTGTGGGGGACGTGGTTGCAGATGTGTGGTGTTTGCTGTAACCTTGGTTTGAAGATGAAATGTCACCGGCGAACAATTCCAACTGCCTTGCTGACAGCCAAGATTTTGTTGAGATTGTGGTCTCAGGTTACATTCAGGTCACATGTTCAGTTTTGTTCAATTCTTGATTTCCCTGTTTGTGTTGGTGTCTGTTGTTTTGGTGGGTGTTGGAGCTGGTCGTGATTACTATGGTGGGCTACATTGGTTTGGTTTGGTTGATGTTGTGGTGGCGGAGGTGGTGGTGGGTTGGTTCGGTCAATGTTGTGGTGATGTGTTGTGTTGTGGTGGTGCAATAAAGGTGTTAAATTGTCTCAGGTCATATGTATGTCTAAGGTCACATGTTGACAATCCTCTCAGGTCACACTATACATGTTGAGTCACATTTGATGCATTAAGTCACATATTACAATTGATGCATTTGATGAATTAGGTCACATGTCAAAATTTGGTGCATTAACCACGGGTCACACTTCAATTGTTCAGGTCACATATAACAGTTGATGCATTGAGTCACAAGTAACACACACATGTCAAGTCACATTTTATGCATTAGGTCACATGTCACATATGATGTCTTAGGTCACAAGTCACATATGGTGCATTAGGTCACATGTCATAAGGTCACACTTCAAAATGTTCAAGTCACATGTCACATTTGATGCACTAAGTCACATGTTACACTATACATGCTGAGTCACATTTGATGCATTAGGTCACATATTACAATTGATGCATTTAATGAATTAGGTCACATGTCAAAATTTGATTCATTAACCACAAGTCACACTTCAAATATTCAGGTCACATATAACAGTTGATGCATTGAGTCTCAAGTCACACACGCATGTTCAAGTCACATTTGATGCATTAAATCACAGGTCACATATAACACCTTAGGTCACGGGTCACATATGACGCATTAGGTCACATTTTCAAAAATGTTTCAGTCTTCTTCTTCTTCTGGATTCTGGCAGCGAGGGCGGGTGGTAGTGGCAGCGACGGTGGGTGGTCGTGGTCATGGTGGCGGCGAAGGTGGGTGGTGGTGGCTATAGCGAAGATGCGATGTCTGTTAATTCAAAATTTGAATGTAAGTTACAGGTTTTATATTTTTTTTATTAATTTCACAGTTCATCAATTTTGTGGTTATGGTGGTGGTGGAGATGAGTCGAATGTCACGTTGGAGGTGGTGATGGTGATGACGACAGTGGTTGGTGGTGGTGACGATGGCTGTGGCGATGGTTGGTTGGTTGTGGTGGTGACAACGGTGGTTGGTGGCGGTGGCGGTTGGTGGTGGTGGTGATGGTTGGTGGTGGTGGAGCTGCAAATAGTTTATTGATTTGAAGTGAAGCGAGGTGGGTGGGTGATTTATATAATATATTAATATTAATTATTTTATTTTCAACCTGATTTGTGAAGTTTTAAACTTATTCCTTTAAGTTTGAAATGTGGTATTATAACCACATTATTTGTGTATTATTCCCTTAAAATATTGTCAGATTTGAGCTTGATTTGGAACAGATTTAAATTCGTTTAATAATGGTTAGACGAACACGTTTCACATTTAAAAGTAAAAATTCGGGATTAATTCTTAGCAACAGTTTTTCGAGAAACACGATTTTTACATTATTTAAAATTTTTCGGTCGCTACACGCCCGCCCCAAACCCGTTTCGGGTAATTGATATCAAACTCAAACCCGCCCCCATCGACCCGCGGGGCGGTTTCTTTCCGCCTCATTAGGGTCGGGGCCCCATCGGGTTCAAGTCGAAACATATTTTTTTTGCCATCCCTACTGTCAACATCACCGCACAACCACCAACTTCGATCAATATTACCCTTAATGTTTAATTTAATTTCATAATATAAATTTATTATTAGTTATTAATATTAATCTGCTATATATTTTTCTGTTTTGTCAAAAAAACTCCCTTAAGTTCTTATTAAACTATTAATTAATTCAAATAAAAAGAAAGTTAATTTTTTAACTATATTCTATTTAAGGATATAAAATAAATAATGTCAAAACTCTTTTGAAAACACAAAAATCAAAGCTGAGCATTTTGTTTAAAGTTACGTAATATCAAACTTTTTCTTCGTTCTGTCAAATTTGACCGAATCTTTAATTTTTAACCGAATTTGAATTTGAATTTGAATTTAAATTTAAATTTTTAGTTTGATTTTGATTTTGATTTTTGACATTTACATTTACATTTGTGGAAGTTATTGAGTGGGTTTTAAAATTAGTGGGGTTATTAGTTGTGTTATTGTAAGTCACTAGTAATTGCACTCGTGCGATGTACAAAAGATATAATTAACAATTATTTATTAAATAAATTGTAAAAGTACCAAATTCAACATAAATTGTGCATTTATATATAATAAAAAATAATCAAAAAAGTAAAACATAAAATTGAAACTTGCATAATATTTCTTTTAACATTTAATTGTTCATTCTCCAATTTTCTTTGTTTATTTAGGCGAAGTAAAATATGGACATGTGACTTATTCTGTACTTTACAATTTCGATTTGATGACTGAAGTTGAGTTTATGATTTTTTTTATTTCTGAAAATTGAAATGTTTACAACTTTCAAATCGTAAAATGAAATAAGGAGTCTAATAGACATTTACAGAATTAATTTATCGACTCCCCGTATAGCACTATAAGAATTTGTACTAACTATTTTAATGCAATAATTGATATTTAAATATATTAAACAAATATTTCATTACATTACATTTAAAAAAGCAAATACATTACGAACAAAATTTACCAAAAAATTTTCCAAAATTAAATTAAATGTTGCAATTTGTTAAACTTACATGTGACAAACTTATAAGCAATCTTATATTTAAATGAAAGTAACAAATAAATAATATGAAATGCAAATTTAATTAAATTTTATTGAATAAATATTACAGATATAATTAACTTTATATACAAAAAATCATCTATACATCTGAGGGTTTAACTCACAAGATATAAGACTTTATCAATTATTCGTATAGAGTTGATTCTTCGAAAATAATTTTTTTCAATGTTCATTCTCAACCACCCATTCTTTAAACCTCATTTTCCACAATTGTATATGCTATTTTTGTGCATACTAAATAAATGTGTTGATCATATTCTATTTTTAAATAGAATGAGATTACTAACATCTTTTGTTTTACAAGTTGAACCAATTAGTTTATTGTAACCTAAAGTTATAGAGAATTAAATGATTTAATTGAATTTATTTAGAAAGATTTAATATCTATTATTTCTTTCAATTTTATAAGAAAAAGATTCAAAATCATTTAGGTCAAATTGAATTTAGGTAAGAAATTATAGGTATCATTTTAGGGCTTAAATGAGATAAATTAAAAAGATTGAAAGTTGGAAAAATTAAAAAGTATAAATAAAACTTTTATATTTAATATTTAAAACGATTTTACGAATGATATATTTAGAATTTACTCTCATTTCTTATTTTGTATTAAACTTCTCGTTGAGATCTTGGATTTTACACATATATTGCATATTTTTCGACTTCAAAATAATGTAATAATTATTAAAAGAAAAAAATAATCTATAATTTGACTTTTATAGATATTCTTTTCACAAATCCATAAATCATTTATTACATGCATTAATTGAATTTTCCTAATTCATGTATTAAAATAACCTGATAAAAAAATAAATTTTCTAAAATAGCAGGTAAAAATGGGTGAGAAATTATGTGCGTAAAATGATGATGGTTATCATATTATTATATATGTGTAGATTAAATTAGATAAATTAAAAAGATTGGATGTTGGAAAAAGTAAAAAGTAAAAGAAAAACTTTTACATTTAGTATTTAAAACGATTTTACGAATGATATGTTTAGAGTTACTCTCATTTCTTAATTTGTAATAAACTTCTCGTTGATATCTTGAATTTGACACCATATTGCATATTTTTCAATTCCAAAAAAATGCTATAATTATCAAAAGAAAAAAACCTATAATTTGACTTTTTATAGTTATTTTTTTTCATAAATCATTTATTACATTGATTAATTGAACTTTCCTGATTCATGCATTAAAATAAATTGATAAAAATAAGAAAATTTTCTAAAATGGCAGGTGAAAATGGGCGGGAAACAATGTGCGTAAAATGAGGACGGTTATCCTATTATTATTATATATATGTATAGATATCATAAATCTATTTTTTTCTTTCTTTTTAAAAATATCTCTTTTTTCAACATTTTGTACCAAAGAGAAATCTCTCTCCCCCAATCGAACTCGAGATCCTCCAGTGTAGTGATACACCCTCCAAGAAAAAACTAGCCAACAATATTTCTGGTGGTTTAGAAGCTGCACCGACTTCTCGTGACATTGCTTTTATGTAATGCTGCGTCAATGGAGACTCTTGGCTTCCAGAAGATGGATACAATCACCTCAAAAATGACTTCAAAATTGACATCTCTCTCACATGGGATGTGAGGCCCACGTGGAATGTCAAATGTAAGGTACATTTTTAAGGGGAAAATATAAGAGCAGCACTTGTTGTACCGCAGGGGCGGTACCGCCTGGGGTACCGCCCCTCACATACATGGGGGTGGGGCCCTTTTTTGGGCCCCACCACCTTTTTTTTTCTCTCTGGTCGGTACCCCCTGCAGTACAGCAGGGGGTACAACCAGTATTATTCAAAATATAATTTGGCTTCCAATATACCTTGATAAGCTTTTCAATTAGTATGTTGCAATTATACTATCTGTGACTTTTGTTCTTGAATTTGGAGAGCTTATTAATCGTCAAGCAATATGTACTAGATATGGCCTTGTTGTAGGTGCAAATTTTGTTTGGCTGGTCCGCCCTCTAATGATCATTTGCTTTCCAATTGCTTATCCTATCGGGAAGATTCTGGACTGGGTACTGGGACACAATAATGCACTGTTTAGACGAGCATAGCTGAAGGATTTTTTCTCTATCCACGGTCAGGAGGCTGGTAAAGGAGGTGAGCTTACGCATGATGACATAACAATTATTAGTAGAGCACTAGATTTGACTAAGAAGACTGCTGAGGAGGCCATGACGCCAATTGAATAAACTTTTTCCTTGGATGTAAATTCAAAGTTGGACTGGAAGGCAATGGGAAAGATTCTGGCAACCCTAAGAATGTTATTGGACTTTTACTTGTAGAGTCTTCTTACTGTAAGAGCAGAAACAGAGAACCCAGTGAGTGTTGTTTCTATACGAAGAATTCCACGTGTTCCTGCAGATATGCCGCTATATGACATACATACTCAATGAGTTTCAGAAAGATAGCAGTCGTATTGCAGCTGTTATGAAGCCATAAGTCTCCACCTATCGAAGACAAGTCTGAAGTGACAAATGGGAATTCAAACTTAAATACTCCATTGCTATCGAGGCAACAAGAGAAGGTGGAAACTGGAAAGCGTTGTTGTTGACATTGAAAGGTTCCCCAGGCAAGCATCTTACCATATAATGATGCAATAACTGATGGATTGGCCCCTTCATCAGATGATACTGAAGTCGGTGAAGTTATTGGCATATTACCTTGGAATACGTATTTGAAGAACTTCATGTAAACAAAGGATACGTATGGCAGCAGCTGTAGTTGCTTCATCAGTTGCGCGTGTGGTGCCCATCATGTCAGAGGTTAACTGGCCACAAAAGAGCTGGATGTAACGGCCCGGTTTTTCCCCTATTAATGTGGCAAGGCAAGGATCATACATCGTCAGATTATTTAGGATTTGCACTGACATGACCTATGCAATTGCAGATAAAATCAATAAGTCCCTTCCCAGAGTTCTGTTTTACATGCATCGTAACCTGCTGGCCCGTGTGTTGAGAGAGGTTGACCCGTATGCCTGCGAACATCTCAGGTGCCGAACCGCAGGGTCTGTTTCATGGAGGCCAAATTAAGCAAGGGCAGACTCCCAAGAAATCGGGTGAGTAGAGAACTCGACCTCTACAAGATTGCAAAGGGATATTGGTGAGTCACTTCCTGGTAACAAAAGATAAATGTGTGCTTCAATTGTTTGTGCAGAACACCTTGCTCTTAATGAAGATTACTGTAATAGTAGTAAATGATGAAGAAAGACTAGAAATAGTATCATATTACTTTGAGAGTACATTCACTTTATATGTTGACCTAAAAATTTTGCATTTTACTTGATATGACTAAAGATTATCCTAAAAAAAAAAAAAAAATCTCTCTCCCTTTTGTCAAATCACACAAGATAGCAGACGCCAAATTTTGAAGAAGTAGCCTCCGATTTCAAGCAAGTAATTTTCAGTTTTTTCCATAATCCACAAAATGTAAGTTCGAAATTTTCACTTTACAAAATCCCTCACCCATACACTACACCAAGCAACTGTAGCAGACAGTAATTATCAACTTAATCACGGGTTATCAAAACGATCCTTACCGAGATGAAGATGGCGAGCCGTTGAAGAATGGAAATTGCTGAGACTCCACATAGCAAGAAGATAGCAAAGGGGTTCTTCATTTTGGTAAATATAATATCCCGTGGGGGATCAATTCCCCTCTCTATATTTACAACATTACAAAATCTCATACAAGATATGGAAAAAAAAAAAAAAGGAGAAAGAGAAAGAGAAAGAAGGAATTACAAATTAGCTTTGTTTGCAATTTGCACAGCAGCCCGAACAATAAAAATTAGAATATCTCAACAAATTACGTTGAGGTTTTGCATACTGTATTAGAATGTCACATATTTTTTTCTTTTTCGATAAATGGTGGTTATATTGTCACCACAAATTTTATTCACCACACCACATTATAGGTACACCACAATTAAAATAGGATAATGCTACTTTCCCAATTTGTTTCACAATTTGATTGACAATTCAGCCCATCTCACGAGACATTGAAAGAGGCTTCTTCTCACGATAAATTCGGAATTGCTAAAAAATTTCTCTGTAGACCAAAAACAAAACAATGGCCCTAAATTCCAAATCATCCCTAAATTCCAAACCATTTGACTTTCCCCATTACCCACACTAACTACTAGTCTGCTGCTCATCCATTAACGACGACGCCCACCCTCCATTAGAAGAAGTTGATGTCGGATACGGGTAAGCATTATTGTTCCGGCATTATTTTTTCTTTTACACTTTAAGACAAACTCGATCCTTGTTATGAAGCTGGTATCTCCACTTTGCTATTATCATCTTCCATTATCAGTTTTGTATTTGAAAATGCATAACATTTGCACCCTTGTTCATTGTATAATTTTGTTCTGCATATTTTTTCTCTTGTTGTCGTTTTTGAACAGAATAAATAAAAAAAATACAGCTACTTTCACCAAATGGGTATCTCGATTTTGCATTTGTATAAGCTATTTTATATGAGTTTGGTGGTGAAAATGCATTTTATTTTTGCAAATGGAGTGTAGTTGGGTAACTGATCATTGTTTCAATAAATATTTTCTTTTTTTATTTGCATAAATTGTATAATAAACTGTGAGCAATGGGCAGGAAATCAAACCTCACCTATTGATGATAATCTAGTATTGGAGGATGAAGATTGTGTAGAGATTAATGAGCTAATACAGAGTAATTGGGCTGGATTAAATGACAAAATTACAGAAGAAGATATTGGGATTACCCCAAAACTTGGGATGAAGTTTACTAGTTATGATGAGGCATTTGAATTCTACAGCAATATGCTTTTAAGGTGGGGTTCCCTGTGCGTAAAAGAAATTAAAAAAAAAGCGCAAATGGGATCTTGACGAATGCCACATTCGCTTGTAGTCGATAAGGGAGGAAGGCTAGTACAAGCAATTCCATGCAACCGCATCCGACAATGCAAACGGGGTGTAAGGCGAAGATGACAATGTTGCGAAATGCTCTTTTGCTCCTTTTTATTTTTATTTTTTATGGTTTAGCTCTAGTGATGTAATGTTAGTTGCCCCATTTCTTCAATTGCATTTTTATTGATGATATGGGAATTCAGGGCTTTAGTCAAATTGCTACATTTGGTGATTTTGCATGTGAATTTGATCATGTATAAATCTTTATTTATGGGTTTTTTTTGAATTCCTCATTTACAAACCGATTGCTTGTTATTTTTCTAATTTCAGATGCGCTAAAGGCAAGCTGAAGCTAGGGAAAAGGGAATAGTTAAAAGAGTGATAGCGCATGACCTATGCATCTCCAATGAGCATTGTGCCATTGGTGAAATCCCAGTGGCTACTCTTTTCTTCTTATCCAAGAATCAATTTAGATAACCACAAACTAAGAATTATTTGAGTAAAAAAATATTTTGGATGATATATTTATGATTTTTGGAATTCAAGATGTCGGTGCTGTGTCTCCTACATTGTTGGAGAATGTCATACACTTGTCTATAAAGTTCCATGTCTATGCTTAAGTTCCCTTTTCAAAGTGAATAGTTATTCTTATATTCTTTTGCTTTGCCTTGTATCAAAACAACTTGATCACATTACCAAGTTGAAATAACTATTTAAATTTCTGTTTTAATGTACCTAAACACCACCACAATCAAAAGAGCACGTTAGCAAAGCCTGAAGTGAATTATTTGGAGATCCTTGTTTTTTATTTAGAGATACCACCTCAATCAAGATTTTTACTAAACTTATATGGAAGAGTAATCTGTAGTTCCATTCAAATTACATCACTCATTATGTAGGTTATATCTGTTAATATAATCTGAATAATTACAATTTATTATACAACCTAAAAGTTTGCTGTTTCAGAAGCTTACATCATGGTTTCAACTTCCTGATGGTAACTGGGAGTTGGGTACGATCCTTCCAACTTCTGGGAATGAAACATTGATATCATTTGCTGAGGGAAAAGTGAGTAAAATTTCCTATTTTCTGAACATAATTCTATAGGGTTGCTCAAGGTGCAATCTGATAGTCGATTTACATAAATGTTTAATACTACAGTCACAATCACAACATAGGGAAAGGGAACTTCTACCACAATTTCAAAACACTACATTGTTTTGGCTGGACTTTGGTTAACACTAGACAAAACATTAATAGCTATAATAAGATGAAAAATACTTCCAGTGGCAACACATTACAGAATGTCAGGTTACAAACATTCCTAACATAATTTGGCTCATTCTTGCACCTTCTCCTTGCCTCGATCAGTCGAGCTTCGTTTACTCGGGTGAAAGGTCACGACGCTCACTTCGACTTTGTCTTCGTCTGATATACGTGCACACGTCTTCAGTAGATGAGATAAATTATATGTTTCTTCTTTAGGAAAGTTCTTCACTCGGCTGGGGCTGCTTGAAACCTCATCATACCAAACAAAATATCGAAAACCGGGTTGAGTGCAAGAGTAGAACAACTTCCCCAAGTATCTAGAAGTCTTTTTTTCAACCTCAAGCAATCTGAGGAATCCCTCTCCGCAACGAGGGCATAGCATCTTTGTCGGACATTCATCCAACCAATGTCCCACTTCTCGACAACCATGATAGATTCCATAATTCTTTCCCTTCATTATTTGTTCCTATCAACTCAACTAAAAATGTCAAATATGATAAAATTTACACTCTGTAGCAATGTTCTTAAGCAAAAAATATGTATCTCAGTTCTATAATTATGTGAAATGCTAATACTTCTTTTTTCGGTGAACTCACAAGATTTTCCAAAAAATAAACAAGAAATTACTTCTGTGCCAGTGAAAAAAATTTTAAAAAAAAGAAACGTACCTAAACTCTTATCCAAAATCATCCCATATTATGCAAAATGCATTTTTTGTCTGAATGCATTCCAAGTGCCTCAAAAGTGTACATGTGATTCAAATTAATGCATTTGGAACATACAAAAGCCAATCAAATTAAAGCCTTCAATTAAAAAAATGTGGCTTACAATAATGAATAATAGGAATTACAATATACATTACACAACCAACCAACACTGCAAAAAAAAAATAATAATTAAAAAAAAATTAAATTAAACTAAAACTTCTTCACGTGAATCATAGCCAACATAATCAAAGAATATGAAGTCAGGGTTTCAAAAATTAGGACCGTTTATCACTCAAATTGTTTAGAAATGCAAGGGTTCTTACCAGTCGATGTCAGACGAAATTTTTGATGACGATTACCACTACTTCGGTCGACCTTCGTCCTCACTCGTCGGAAACTTCAATACTTCGACGGGTTCCTTCACGGTGGATTCCACAAACTTCGAGTTAACAGCCTTCGTAGGACTACAAAATGAACAAGTTCAACCTTCGAGCTCAAATTACTGCAATAACACTTTAAATTTCCATGAGAAATCAAATCGAGAAAATGGGGTCGAAAAATCTGCAAAAATACAACTTCAGGTACTAATTTGGGGCACACAATCGACTTATTCAGATCTAAGCATTTCCATTTCTTTTGTAGACATAGATTATTCAGAGATGGGCGGATGATATGGAGTGTTGAAATCGGCTTGGAGATGAGAGGATTTTCTGAATTTTTTTTGAAATGTATGGATGTGGACTGTGGGTGTATCAGAAGTAAGATGCGGTTTTCTTGTTTTCATTAGACCGAGGGGTAGTTCGGTAATTGTATATTAACATTGTCATGCTGATTGTGAAACGGATGGGGAACGTAGCATTATCCATATAGTTAATTATGTCCTTTCATTTATAGTTATTTTGATAAATAGAAAACTATTTAAAATGTGGTGTACCAATAAAAATTTGTAGTGGCAATATATTTGTTAAATATTGATCCCCGACATGGGATATCCGTATTTTCTAAAGATCTTGAAGTGGGTTTTGATTTTTGTTAATATCTCCATAGGTTAGAATGTCAAGTCAAAAATCTCAAATGGATGACTAAATTTTTGGACTTCCATGTTTTTTTTTTGTTTTTTTAAATTTTTTGTTTTGTTTAGAAAATTTTCCTTTTCTTTTTCCTTATAAAGATTTTATCTGTGTTGAAAGAATTAAAAGGAGATTCTTTCTCTTTTTTTTTTTTTTTTTTTTGGGGGGGGGGGGGAGGCTAAGAATATCTATTAATTTTTTTGGATGACATTGCTTTTGTTCTAAATTTGCTTATTTTAGGGATTTCAGTCATTTTGCATTACCACCATTCCTATAGATTCTGGGTATTGTTTTCTTCTCCATCTAATTAAAATATTTAAGGATTTTTCGTCACCAGCATGCAACGACTGTCCATGCACATGATGATCATTGTATCTGATATTGTCTTCTTTTAGATGAGGATTGTTGATTTGCAGGAACACTAATGCGATGCAGTATGCATACTTAATTTATGTTCTTCTTTCCCGTTTCTTAATTAGAAAATAATGTCAATCAAATAAAAAAATTAAAAATTTCTCACTTTTTCACCTAAAAATTAATCAAATCAAATTTAAATATTTTGTAAGAAAATAATTTTCATACAATTTAATTCCGTGAAAATTATTTTATTTTCATCCTTTCAATCAAACCAGCCTTAGTAGAACGTGTAGGTTCATTGTGATACCTTTTCCAGATACAATATACCCAATAATTATAGAAAAACCTGATTCAACATTTCATCAATTGATGGCACTAATTCAACAGTTCTATGTTTTTTTTTGATCGGAAATGTAAAAATTAATAGATCAAAAATGATTACAAAATCGCCAGGCATTCCTGGGATAGACCGTGGCCAACATGCCAAATCAGCCTTCTGCTAGCACGGGCATACCCGGCAAAACAAAAGAAGTATCTATTAGTTACAAAATACACCGGGCATACCCGGGCAAATGATGGATAACTACAACTCATTCAGTGGCAAAAGATTCGTAAAGATTCAAAACACGAGGATACAAATCAAAAATAGCTTTGTATACATGTGTTTTGATTCTACGGACAATGCTATCCTCGCTCGGCTTAAGATCCTCAAACCGCAATCGATTGCGAGCAATCCAAATGTGGTAGATAGTGGCCGCCAAAGCAAAATGTTTGGCTCTCGATAACAAACTGGTGCCCCTTGCTTCCTTCTTTAACCACTTGACCGCACTTGGTGCCGTGGTCATGGCACGTGTAATTCCAATCCATCTTCTGATTCTGTCCCAAATACCTGCAGTAAACGTGCACTGAAAATAGATATGCTGCTGTGTTTCCATCGGATGATCACAAAACTCACACTTAAGATCAATATCAAGAAAGGTTAGTTTGTCCTTGGTGTGGATTTTCCCCAAGACAACTAACCAAAGGTGGAACGCCATTTTGGGCATAATTCCAGTTCTCCAAACTGTTTTCGCCCAAACTTTATCACTGCCCTTTTCTCTGAAATAATTATATGCTGCATCATTCTGGAATTTATCCCCAACTTTCCAACTATTATGTTTACGGACAGCAGCATCCTTATTACCCTCAAGGCGAATAATAGTGTCTCGAATACCAAGGATTCTCTTAAAGAGTGTTGAATCGTCCTTTCGGGCTTGAACTTCCCAGATGGAAGAGCCCCGTAAGTAAACTTGGTGAATCCAACGAATCCACAGAGAGTCTTTCTCGGCATGAAAATTCCAAAGGACTTTTGCCAATAATGACGCGTTCCAACCTTTAAGATCCTTGAAATCCAACCCCCCCCCCCCCTCAGATTTGGGCGAACAAATATTCTTCCAGGCTACCAGCGGCTTACCTCCATTCCACAGGAAATTTCTGCAGAGCTTAATAATCTTGTCGAAAACTGTGGAAGGAATAGGGAGGATAGAGAGCCAAAAGCTTTCAATTCCTTGAACAACGCTCCGAATCAATTCAGCTCTGCCAGCATGAGTAAGAGAATTCTTTGGCCACGCTTTAATAGAATCCGCAACTTTATCAACGAAAGGAGCATAATGGGTGACTCGAAGCCTTTCGGCTATAAGAGGAATACCAAGGTACCTAAAAGGCATAGTACCTTTCGGAATACACGTCAGAGAGAGGATGTCAGTCAAAGTATCCTCATCTATTCCTACTGTGAAAACAGAGGACTTCAAAACATTCATCTTAAGCCCCGAGATATCCCCAAAATCCTGTAAGCAATCAAGAAGAATCTGAATAGAAGAGGTGTCACCACTTGCAAGAAGTAGTAGATCATCCGCGAAAGCTAGATGGGTGATCCGAAGGGGACCACATTTTGGATGATAATTGAAATCGCTGCCTGCCGTAGCCAAATTCAAAGACCTTGAAAGATATTCAAGGCAAAGAACAAACAAAAATGGAGAAAGAGGGTCTCCCTGCCTGATGCCCCGCTCGCCTCTGAAGAAACCATGTAACTGCCCATTCAAACGTATAGAATATGTTGGGGAGGTAACACATTCCATAATCCATCCAATAAAAGTGGGGGGGTAACCGAACCCCGTGAGGACATCCCTCAAGAAATCCCAACTGATGGTGTCAAAAGCTTTTTTAAGATCAATTTTGAAAATGCATCTCGGTGAAATTCTCTTTCTATTATACTGCTTGAGAAGCTCTTGTGCCAAATGTATGTTTTCTGTCATACTTCTTCCTTCAACAAATGCTGACTGGGCTTTATCAACAATGGAACATAATGTGGGAGCAAGCCGAGAAGCTAGAATTTTCTAGATTACCTTATACACCACATTGCAGCAAGAGATCGGTCTGAAATCGCTGACTGAGGGAGAGTGATTTGATTTTGGCACCAGCGCAATGACCGAATGGTTAAGTTGCTTAAGCAGCGAGCCAGACTCGAAAAACTCCATGATTGCTCTGCAAAAATCATCCCCAATCACGTGCCAAGCCTTCTTGAAGAAACAAGAAGAAAAACCATCTGGCCCAGGGGACCGATCATCCCCGATATCAAAGACAGCAACCCTGATTTCCTCGGCAGAAACTGGCTTCATTACTCCATCCGACTGCTCAACTGAAATGACCGAGCCACGCTGGAGGACTGAGATGTCCAGTTGCCGGCAGCACACTTTTGTGCCCAGCAAGTTTCGGTAGAATGAAAGGAACTCAGCCGCAACTTTTTCCTGCGAGCAAGTATTGCTTCCATCAGATTTCACAACTGTTGCAATGTAGTTTCGTTTCATGTTCTGCTTGACAATAGAGTAAAAGAATTTAGTCCCCTTGTCACAATTCTTTAAGTATGCACATTTAGCTTGCTGGAAATAGAAACTCCTTTCAGATTCACTTAAACTTGATGCTTCCTTTTTTAGTTCGGCCGTACGAACTTGAAGTTCAATATTGCCAGGGTCATCATGGAGGCGCAGCTGGGCTGCCTTCAGGTTTTCTCTGGCCGTTTCTGCCCTAGAGGAGATATGGGAGAAGTGCTTCTTATTGAGGCTTCGAAGAGGTCGTTTCAGTTCCTTCAGTTTCTTACAAAGCCTAAACTGGGCTGTTCCATAGTGCTGTGAAATCCAAGACTGCTGTACAACATTAATGAATTCTTCATGAGAGGCCCACATGTTGAAGAACTTAAACGGTTTTCGCTTATTCTCATCAGGTTGGAACAAAGTAACAATGAAAGGGGAGTGGTCCGAGAGGCATCCCGGATGCAAGAAGTTAGCAAGCCCAAATAGACCACAGTCTGCCCAAGAGTTGTTAACCATGGCTCTATCAAGTTTAGTCCAGACTCCATTTTTATACCATGTATATTGGCATCCAATAGAGTTTAAATCCGAAAGTCCCGAGTAAACACAACATTCCCAAAAATCGTTGAGTTCATATGTGGTGCAGTTCGAGACCCCATTCTGTCTTTCCTCCTCTCGAAGAATGCTATTAAAATCACCCATCAATAACCAAGGGGAGGAGTGGGCTTGACTGAAATCCATAATGCTATTCCAAAGGGGCCTTCAACTAACAATTGAATGGAGTCCATAAGCAAAACTCAAATGAAAAACAAAATTTGAAATTTTGCAAGTGACTTTCAAATGAATAACTTGTTCACTGATGCCCAAGCTCTCCACATCAACTTTGGAAGGTTTCCAAAGGACAAGGATTCTCCCAGCCTTGTGAATATCAAAATTGTGAATGCATTCTCAATCCTGAAATTTATTATTCATGATCCGGGTGAGTTTCCAATCACAAAGCTTCGTCTCCAAAATACCAAAAATATCAATCGAATTACTAAGCATCAAACTCTTAATCCCATTTTGTTTAAGGGCCAAATGGAAGCCCCTAATATTCCAACAGGCAACCTTCATGTAAAAGGCTTGCCTAGGGGTGCTTGCCCCTTAACTGCTTTAGGAACCCGCGGCTTCTTGGGTGCTGGCCTTGGCTTTTCTTTCGAATTAGTGCCCCCCAATGTTGGCTTTGGAAAACTCTCTTTGGGACCCCCACTTTGAGCGTCCCCTTCTACAACTTTATACTTTCCCCTTCGCCCAACAACAACGAAAAGCTGCTCTGGACTTTCCTCATTAGCAGGTTTCAATAGAGGCTGCGTAGCAGGATTCATTTTATCTTGAGCTGCGTCCGACTGCATGGTATTCACGCCTGAAAGGCCTGCAGTCTGACTGCTAGAGGGATCACAGACAATATCACCCGCCTCTTGACCAACTGCTCGCATAGTAGGAATGCTTGAGTCTGGCCGTTCTTTTGTATTTGATTCATGATTGCACTCGGAGCTAAAGCTAGAAGTTCAGAAAAAAAACACACACACATATATTGAATCAAGGAAGATTCCACCGAGACAGAACTATCAAACTCATTTGTTGCTCGAATGCAAAAATCCCGACGATTATTCTCGATAGGGATGGCAAAAAAAGTGGAAATTACACCAGCCCAACTTTCAATTGCAAACTTAAGATTTAGAAGTTTGTTTTACAAAAATCAGGTTTTAAATCAATTTTTAATATCACCATCCCATAACCCTCATCCCCATTTTAGTTCTAGCCCTAGCTCATTTCTCATTCTCACTCTCTCTATATCTCACGAGTCCATGACCATCGGAGGTTGGAGCTCGCCGGCCCAAAAGTAGCGGTCGACGCTCACAGCGCAATCGTCGCTGCGAGCGGTGTTGTGCGTCATAACGAGTCGCCGCTGTGAGCGGCGCCGCTACTACAGCGCTGTGCTTCACAGCGCAGTCATCGCTGTTGCAGTGAGCGTCGCTCACGACGCCTTCACTGCGCCGCTGTTGCCGCGGGCGATGACAGCACTGTGTGCGTTGCCGCGTAGCAGCGGTGAACTCTGCTATTTATGTCGCTGTCACCGCCATTGCTGTTTCTTTGTGCTGCCCCTGATGTTGCAGTGACGATAGTCATTGTCAAGCAAGTGGTGTGCTGTGGTGGCGATGTGCGGTGTTGTGTATGTGCACACAATGGGTGGCGGTTGTGCGGTGTTGTGTATGTGCACACAGTGGGTGGCGGTTTGTGCGGTGTTCAGTGGTGTGTATGTGCGCACAGTGGGTGGTGGTTGTGCGGTTTTTGTGCGATTTGTGGTGGTGCAGGTCTGCGTTTGTGGAGGTTGTGTGGTGCACGGTTGTTGTGCGGTTGTGCGTGGTGGTGGTGGTGGCGGCGAGGTGAGGTTGGGTGGTGCATGTGTTAGCTGTCGATTGGTTATGCGTCTTGGTGGTGGTGGTGGTGGTGGTGGTTGTGGCTGTGAGGTGAGGTGAGGTTGGGTGGTGCGGGTGTTAGCGTTCCTTCGATGGAGGCGGTGGCCGTGGTGTAGGTGGAGGCGGTTACGGTGGCTATGAGGTTGGGTGACGGTTGGTGGTTAGTGGTGGTGGTGGTGGTGGTGGTGGTAAGTTGTGATGGTATTGATTGGCAATCAATGATCGATAAATAAGTTGTGACCTATAAACTTTTAGTTTGTGACCAAAAAATAAGTTGTGATCAAATATTTTTATATTTTGTGACGAGAAATTAATCGTGACATATAAGTTTTTTTATTTGTTACCAAAAAATAAGTCTTGACATTTAATATTTGTGATTTATGACCAAATAAGAAATTGTGACCCATTAATTTGATCATTTGTGACCGAAAAATAAATTATGACATGTTAATTTTTGATTTGTGACTTAAGAAATTTGTAAATTGTGACAAAAAAAATAAGTTGTGATCATAAATTGTAAAAATTGTGACTCATAAAATCGAGATTTGTCGAGAAAAAGTTGTGACCGATAAATAAGTTGTGACTTTTGAGATTTGTAAATTGTGACCCCCAAAAAATAAGTTGTATAGCGACCCAGAATTTTTACGCAATTTTATAATTATTTTAATATTTAGAAAATTGTGTCGCTACTATTTCACTCATTGTTTTGAAATTAACGCCGCGACGAATTCGTCTAGCCAAGTCAAGAAATATCGAATTTGTTCGATTTTAAATTAAAATTCGAATTTCTAAAATTATGTTATTTTAATTATTTATTCAAAGTATTATTTTCAAAATCATTTTGAATTCCTAATTTATTAAAATATCTCAATTTTCCTTATTCAAATTATTTTAAGTCCAAATACGTAATTCAATTTTTATATCAATATTTTTTTATTTTCAAATTCATTTTCAGTCCAAAATGTATCTGTTTTAAATACGTTTCATAATCAAAGTTAGTCCAATATTTATCATAATCAAAAAATTTATCCAACCTACATTTCCACCCACGATTTTTCCTCTATTCTAATGATTCCCATGTTCCCTATTAACCATTTTCTTTTCTTTCTTTTTCTTTTCAAGTCATATGCCTCCTCTCTTTATACATCACCCCACAACCCTGAATGATTGTGAATCTTTATCATCATCACTGACCAACCCCACAACCCTGCACCTTTTTCCTTTATCGCCGAAAGTCATCTTCCTCCTCCCCTTTTATAGTCCAGCCCACACTTCTCCCCTGCCTCTCCAATTCAACATCCATTTCACAACCCATCTTCATCATCTCATCACCAGCACCAGCGAACCACCAGCAGCTCCATTACCAACCTCCAATATCGATCACACAATAGCCACCATCACAGTTCACTACCCTCAATCACCATCACACAACTCAGTCACACCTCCAAGAAATCAATTCACAGCCAATTCATAAAGCCACGGTCAACCAGCACTCCTCAATCCAGCCATCGCCAACCATCTGCAGCAGCAACTACAACTCATAACCATTACTCAAACAAAGAAGCACCAATGGCAGTTTCACCGTATTCACCTAAGGACATCACAACAGTTATCAATTCAAAACCCACCACTGCCAAATTTGCAACTAACCGAAACAGCAAGCCATCACTGTTTCATCACTGCAAAATCAACATCACCAGTCACCATCTACACTGCATCATCATCAACAATCCATCACCACAGTTTATCACCGAACAACTAATTTGGACCACCAGTCACCAACCTCCACAGTCACGACCTGCAACCCATAGCCGAATACACAAACCACAGGAAATCAATCATTTTCATCACGGCGGCCACCCAGCTTCATCACAACACCACCGCACAATTCCATCGCCTCCACTGCCTAGTCCATTTCCCAACTCCAAATCTCCAACAATCAAACCCAAAACAAGAAATAAGTGAACTCAGTTACTTACCTCACCTCAGGCCACCTCTTCGCCGGAAAATCACGACCTAAACCGCGAACCCTAGCTTCGGTTTCACACGGTTTTCGCACCTAAACTCGTACCAAACCTCTCAAAAAATTGGAACCCCCATCCTTGCCGTCGCTCACCGTAACCTACGCCTGCCTTTCGCCGGTGTTTTCGCCGTCGCAGCCTTCGTCTTCTTCGATCGCGTTTTGAGAGAAACGGGTAGAGAGAGAGAGTATGGATTTTGAGAGAGAGAGAAGAGTAAAGTTTTAATATTATATTTTTTTAATTTCAGAAATTTGCACTTTGGTCCCTACGTTTTCTAAATGATTTAAATCAGTCCCTACAGCTTTGAATAGTTTATTTCAGCCCTTTTAAAGTTTTAAAGTTATCCATTTCAGTCCCAAAGTTTTAAATGATTTTAATCAGCCCTTTTATTTTCAAAATCTATTATTTCAGTCCCTACTGATTTACTTTATTTGATTTTAATCCCAAGTTTCAAAAGTATTCATTTTAGTCCCTCAACTTTCAAAACATCAATTTTAGTCTTCAAATTATAATTTATCATTTTGAACTATATATTCGATAGACTAAAGTGACTTATTGGCTAATACGAAGCGTACGGAGAATTCAAAGAAATTGAAGTCATTCCCGCTCAACTTTGCACTCGTCGGATTTGAGGTAGACTCGCACTTATTAATTAATTTAAATTATGATTTCATATGAATGTCATGTGACTTGTGAAAGTCAATTTTTAAGAAAAGCAAGTATGTTTTTATGAAAGGTAAATATACCTTATGTTGTTATGAAAAGTAAGTATGTTTTTATGAAAAGAAAATATACTTTATGTTTTTACGAAAAGTAAGTATACCCTATGCTTCACGAAAATGTTTTTTGGATCATTGCTATGAAATCAATCTACCAAGATTGTTTTGGGTCCCATATGATAAGTTATGATATGTTAAGGGGACCGGAGTTTTAGTAGCGCTACACATAAGAATTCTTGCCACCTAAGTTCGGTAACATTCTTGTGTCTCCTATGTTTATAAGGATTTGCCACGAAGTTCGGTAAAATTCCTATGTTTCCATATGTTTATGAGGATTTGCCACCTAAGTTCGGTAAAATTCCTGTCGCATATGTTTATGAGGATTTCGATCCTATCTTATGTTATGATGCAATTGATCCCTATGAATTTCAGAAAATTATGCTTGGTATACTTACTACATAAGAATTCTTACCACCTAAGTTCGGTAAAATTCTTATGTTTATGAGGATTTTGATTTTATCCTATGTTATGATGAAAACTTACTGTTATTATGATTTTACTGTATAAGAATTCTTGCCACCTAAGTTCGGTAAAGTTCTTGTGTCTATTTATGTTTATGAGGATTTCAATCCTATCTTATGTTATGCTTTCAAAAGAAATTATGCTTGGCATAATTAAAATGTTTTTATAAGTATATGGTTTTCAAAGAGCTGTTTTCAAAGAGCTATTTTCAAAGAGCCTATGATTTGTAAAAAATGTCCCGTGCTGTAATGCACAATATGAGTTTTATCAAGAGCTGTTTTATAAAGAAGCTCTATCAATGCCCGTTTTATAAAGAGCCGGGATTTATGTGTTTAATCATCTTATAAATTAAATTAATTTGCGATGAGTCTACTGAGTATTTCCCCCATGAAATACTCACCCTACTTTTTAACAGTTTTGCAGATTTCGGAGATGGTGGCGAGCGATGAATGATGGTGGCAATAATCGTTAAACGGTTGAAAGTTTGACGTTAATGATTTCCGTATTTTTTCCAAACAATCGAATAATTTAGAGAAGTTCATTTATTTGAGAAATTATGACATTGTCAATTTCTTTACAAAATTAATGGTTCGATTTACTATTTCAAATGGTTTCATAAATGTTTTCAATTTTATCGGCCATTACAGTTTATTTAATGTTGCCAAAAATGAATTTCAACTATTTCTTCCGCAAAAATATTATTCGAAAAATTTAGACAGAAAATGACGTAGTGAATCGGGTATACGGAACTCGGGGCGCTACAAGTTGTGACCTAAATTTTCAGAATTTGTGATCTAGAAAGATATCGTGATCTATAAAATTTGTGACTTGTGACCGATAAGAGAGTCTTTATAGGTTAATTTGATAATTTGTGACCGAAAATAAGTTGTGACCTATAAAATTTGTAATTTGTGACCCATAAATAATTTGTGACTAATTAATTTGATAATTTGTGACCTTTAAAAGTTGTGACTTATGACCTGTGACCATAAATTGCATAATTGTGACCTTAATTATTTAATTATCAATTTAATTATATATTTTTTAACGAAAACCTGATTTTTGAAATAAAATAACAATTTTCTTAAATATGAAATCTTATCTTTAAAATTCCTTACTTATGTATTTTGCCCGCAAAAAAACCCGAAAAACCCGAAACAACCCACCCCGTCGGGTCCACGGGGTGGGTTCGGGGGGAACTCGCCCCGCCCCGCCACCCGAGATTATTTTTTTTTTTTTTAAAATGAGAAACTAAAAATAATTTTAATGAGGTCTAGAAGAATTGAACCTGTTGACCACAAAATCCGACCGGACCTTGGACCAACACGTCTCAACTCCTCCTTCTTGAACACGTGGATCTCCTGCGCACTGTGACAAACAATCAGCTTGCAAAGGGGGCCGAGGTGGCTCCCGTTTGCACTCTGATGCCAAAGTCAGTGCTCATTTGAAGCAAATATAAATTGGGTGCGAGAAATATAAGTGTGTAAAAGAGAGAAAGGGGAGTGAGAATAAAATATTCAGTTAAGAGAGTGAAAATGCTAACCCTTTACAAGGCGGGAGGAGTGCTCTATTTATAGGGGAATTTATAATCTTGGATGGCGACACGTGGTAGATTTTACACGTGTATTTACACTAGCGGTTGGGGAGGAAAATCTTACTTTTTGACAGTAATCATTGCTACGTTTGGTAGGGGATGGGCGCCTGTCACTTTTGGTAAAGTCGGTGTCACATCTCTGACTTCATCCGTTGTCCCATCACTCATCTGTGGCGTCAATGTAAAGCACATCGGCTAAACGTAAAGGACCTCGTCTGAACGTAAAGCACATCGGCTAAATGTAAATCAGTTCGGCCAAAGAAGTTCACGTGCTATTCTACCTCGGCAGTTGGCCCAAGGTGATGCCCTAGACTTTAATCGTGGGCAAAAGTCCATTGGGCCCCTATTGGGCCTTCACTGGTGGTTCAACGTACTATGTTTTTTGGGCACGATCTCAACACTAGTCCCTTAAATCCGATGTGGTCATTCATGGGCGGATCGAATTTGTCATAGTTTCGCAGCAATAATTTTGTTCAAGTTTCATCATTTGTTATATCCAATATTTTATAATTATTCCACCATCCGCTTGCTGGGAGTCACTATGTAGCGCGGCGATTTTAAGGTCAAGAATGGCATTCCTTATGGAAAGTTTGGATTCAAAGTATAGCCAACCTCCTACTTCGACTTTTCCCTCCTAAACGAAGGTTGGGATCGCACTAGCACGTTTCTTAGGCGGCGTATTTAATAAAAAGGGGTTACTGATATTGGTTCCCAAGAAATATAAAAGGTGATGGGAGTGACATTTTTACCGCGCGTGGCACTCACTGTCGTAGCTGAACGGTTTCATCCCTTCCTCCGACAGCTGGCGCTTTGATTAGTCCATTCCCCAAGAGGCGTGGGTTACCCGCATCAATCATGCGGCTCAAAGACCAAGGTTTCTAGATCATTAGGTTCCCTATAAATCCTCCTTCGTCTCATTATCTTCCCTTTACCATTTTCTCAGAATTTTTGCAGTAACACTCTCGCAAAAAGTTGTATTGCTTTTTCCTTTCTTGCAAGTCTCGCATCTTCTCTTCAAGGGTCTTCTACCTAGCAAACAGTCCTTACCGTTCAATAGCTTTTATTGGCGTGTTCATCATTTCAAGTGTACAATCACGAACATTCGTTCTTTGAAGGTAAATTTCTTTTCCTTTGTATGTGCAAAACTTTTTTTATTTCTAATCTTCGAGCGTGTTTTTGAAAATTTCATTTTGCATTTTGTTTTCCTTTTGATGAGTCTGATCCATCTTTAAGAACGAAAAAAAATGGAAAGAGTTGGGGGAACGGGTTTACAGGAACTATTGGCAATGGAGATTCCTGTCAGAGGTTTCTGCCCATTGTCTTTATCGGTTTTTAGTTCCCGCTTCTTTAGGAAACAGATTAGGAGGAGGAATAGGAAATGCAGTGGTATAATTTATTTGTATGATTCTGACAACGAAGAAGAGAAGAACCAGAACTACATGGCTCATCTGTCATCCGACGAAGAGGCCTCCTTGCGGGAACTTCGAAGCAAGAGGGATAGGGACTTGGAAAGATGAGAGGCGATGGGCACTTCTTCTGGTCATCAGGACCTCGGCTTAAGCATCAGGGTCCCATTTAGGGCACATAGGGAAGAGTTAGGGCTATCTGAAGAGGAAATAGCCCAGGTTGAAGGTTGGGTGGACCTGGTGAATAAGGTATCAGGGTATCATGTGGACCCTGATCCGAACCTAGAGTCTTGGGAAAGCAGTGAGATTCCCACGGAAATCCGAGGAGTGGATTTGGTGGGAGCATCAGCGAAATTCAGAATGCCAGAAGGAGTTCGACTAGTGCACCCTACGCCTTCTTGCCGACCCTGTAGCCCTCCCCCAGAACATGTGGCCGTGTGTTACGATGCTTTATCCTGCGAGATGAGGTTTCCCTTGCACCCCTTTTTCAGGGCCCTACTTAGGAGTTACAACTTATGCCCCTACTAGTTGGCCCCTAATTTCTAGATGCAGGCCGTGGGTACTTGGCTGGTGTGGCAAGAGGTTAATCCTCGCTACCCCATCTCGTTGCACATTATTCACACCTTATATACCCTGAAGAAGTCTGTTAGAAGGGATAAGGATGTGAGGTCGAATGTCAATGACTGGTACTACTTGTCCCCCAAAGGCTCATATCCTCATGTTATCACTGGTCACCCCACTTCAATAAAGAACTGGAGGAATCAGTAGTTCTGGGTTGCGGGGGATTGGCAGAGCTCGCCTGTGGACCCTAGTCCAGAAATCACCGTTCCCCGAACTCTTTCCTCGCATAATGAGTCTTGTATTTGCTTTCGCGTCTTTAGGTGTTATGTGCCTTTCATTTATTATTTTCTGTTCATCTTTCTTTATCTGTTTTCATACGTTATTGGTTTGTGGCAGGGGACACTTTTGCTTTCCTCCTCTCCAACGCAGATTTAGCGGCAGTGCAGCGAGTGTTTGCTTACCTTGGTACTTTCCAGGAGGTCATTCAACAGAACAAGCTTTTTGTTAAGCACAACCTTATGCGAGCTATGGGTGAGTTCGTTATCTTACTGCCTCCATTGCTTAAGTCTCAATCACTCATAGCTTTATTTGTTTTTCTTTCTTGCCAGGTTCCAAGGACTTCTCGAAGATCTCTTTGAAGGACCTTATGACCAAGAAGGTTCTGCCTGCTCTTCGCCATGGCAGCGAGATTGAAAGAAGGCAAAAAGCCGTGCTGGCTAATCTACAAGTAGGGGTGGTGAAGGAGGCATCCGAAGCATCCACCGCCCAACTTAAAGGTCCTCTTCCTGCACTGCTGCCGCTACCCAGTCTATTGCCGTGGGCCCCCAACAGCCCATCTTGGAAGAAGGGATTGAACCCAAGAGGGTCAGGGCAACGGGGAAAGGAAAAAAGATCATATAGGGATGGCTCAAAGAGGGAAAGGGAGTCTAAGAGTGCCTTGGTACCATCTCCCGTGTCCGAGGATATTTCTGAGTCGCTATCCGAGGAGGAGCCCGCCCCTTTAAAGAGGCTCATGAGGGGAAAGGATACCACCTCTATTCCTCCGCCCCCGGAGACCCAGGACTTGGAGGATGAGCCTTCCGTGTCTATCCCAGACTTGGCTTACGAAATGACACCTGCGGGAGCAGAGGAACTCAAACAAATTAAAGCCAGTGTTCTTCCCTGGGACGTCACCTTCAGTCCTACTTTATTTGATTCCCCCAGTTCTCCTCCTGCCAGGGCTGCCTTGATCACTGAGCAATTTTGGACAAAGGGCTAGTCTGCCTCTCTTCCAGCGCCACTCCATCTCGGAAGCTACTTGCTGTCAAAGCTATGAATGCTAGGGCACTAGCCCTTATTGATGAGGTGGAGTCTTCAGTGGAGGAGGCACAGCGGGACAAAAAAGATGCTGAGACTGCACTCCGTCACGCGGACAACATGCTGAAGGAGACTAATGATCTCAAAACTCAGCTGTCCATAGCCCGCAAATCTTCCTCAGAGGAGAGGGCTCACGCGAAGCGCCTCCAGGAAGATAATGAGAAACTGAAGCACGACCTCCAGGCCTCTGAGTCAGATATGGCGGCTCTGTGCAAGAAGCTTGACGACTCCAATCGTGCGCAGTCCATTACATCTGAAGCCTTAGCAGAAGCAAACTCCACAAAGGCCAAGCTAGCATTTTGAGGTGGCAGAAATCACCTATAAACTACAGGGCGAGGTAGAGGCTAGGAAGAAGGCGGAGGATGATTATGCCTCCCTGGAGAAACATATTGACTCCAAAATTACTGAGGCCTTGGAGTGTATCATTGCAGCCAGGGTGAAGGAGGTTTTGGGGGCCGAAGTTTCGAAGGCAGTTCAAAACTTTAAGGATACTTTCGAAGAGACCCCTGAATATGAAGCCATGCAGAAGGTTTTTGGGAACATTGGGGCTAGGATGGCCTTGGAAGATGTGAAAGAGACTTTCCCAGATTTGGACATTTCCCAGATCGAGGCCTTATATTTAGAGCCGCAAGATTTAAGGGAAGATCCTCCTACAGACGTTCCCTCTGACTCCTGCCAGATTGTACCAGGCGGAGATTCTGCCAAAGATCCCCCCTAGTGAATATGGAAATAGTGTGATTGTAGCTAGTTAGTTTTTTTTTTTTTTAGTTTAGTTTAGTTTATGTTTTTGAATTTTAAAGCGTAAATGTAATGGTACTTTGAATTGTAAATACCTTTGAATTTGTAAATGTGATGATTTAGTTAGCTCGCTGTTTTGATCATTTTGCGAAATTTGACAGTTGTGTACATAAGTTTTTGACAACGTAATTCGTTTGGGTGTGAATTTTCTAAACACTTCTAAATGCAAACATCTTTTAGACTCATTGTTACCAGACGCCTTGTACCAAGATAGTCCCTCAGATCTAAGTAACTCAAGGCATTCATGTTTACTAGTTAGATCTGATTTTGACAAATATTTGAACATGTTTGAATTATATTTTGTTACAGCTGCGATCCTTCCTTCTTACAATTAATAGTTCAGACAAGTTCTTACTGATGGTGTCAACTCGTTCAACTAATACGCAGTGATCGTAGTGCAGGCTTATAAGAGTCCCTTGTTTTAGCAAAGTTTAAGTATAATGGAGTTGTAATCTCTCATAAACAAAATAATTTAGGCATTTTTAACATCTTCAATGTTTACCGATCAGTAGTTGATGCAATCCTTAACATAACTCACTTCAAATTTCCATTTAAAATTTCATGGAGACATTGTAATCGTCGAAGATGAATTTGATTTTATTGGAAATAGCGACGAAGGTGATCCATGTTCCAATGATTACACAAAGGTACCCCCGACAGGTCTTCGATCATGTACGTACCAGGTACCACCTCGGCGGTGACTTTTTAAGGGCCTTCCCAATTAGGACCTAAAGTCCCTACTCCTGGTTCTTAAGTAGAGGGAAGAACCTTTTTGAGGACTAAATCCCTGATGTTAAAGTGCCGACCCTTTACCCTTTTATTGTAGTAGCGGGCCATTTTTTCATGGTACTTTGTCATTACTATCTGAGATTTACTCCGTTTTTCCAGGAGGAAATCCAAGCTAGCCCTCTGTGCTTCTTCGTTTCCCACTTCGTCATAATGGATTTGACGAAGAGAAGGAACCCCAATCTCAACTGGGCATACCGCCTCGGATCCATACACTAAGGAGAAAGGTGTTTCACCAGTGGCAGTGTGCGAGGTGGTCCGAAGTGCCCATAATACTTATGGGAGTTCATATACCCATGCGCCTTTTTTGGATTCTAGCATCCTCTTTAGGGTGTTTTTTACGGTCTTATTCACAGCTTCAACCTGCCCATTAACTTGTGGATGATGCAGAGACGAAAATAATTTCTTAATTCCCAAATCGTCGCACAATTCATCTATACTTCTGTTTTTGAACTGTTTTGCATTATCACTAACCAACGAGTGCGGTATTCCGGATCTGCATATAACATTCTTCCAGATGAACTTGGTGGTGTTGGTCTTGGTAATCATCATCAGGGGTTCCGCCTCGACCCACTTGGTGAAGTAGTCAATTGCCATTATTGCAAAGAAATTGCTACTAGCACCCCTAGGCATAGGGCCAATAATATCAACCCCCACTTCGCAAAGGGCAAAGGGCTAGTTACCACAGTCAACTTATGATGTGGCTGATGCGGTATGGTTGCATGCCTTTGACATTTATCGCACTTGTGGACGAAGTCATGGGAATCCTTTCGCATAGTCGGCCAAAAAAATTCCAGTTTAAGGGCTTTCCGAGCCAGCGACAACGCCCCGGTGTGGTTTTCGCATATGCCCTCATGGATTTCTTTCATCACATACCGTCCTTCCTCCGGCCCAACACATCTCAACAAAGGAGAGGAGTAACTCCGTTTATAAAGTAGATCATCCAAGAGTACGAAATTTGCGGCATATCTTTGCAATTTTCAAGCTGCTTCCGGCTCGTCTGGTACTGTCTGATGCTTCAAGTAGGCTAGTATAGGACTCATCCAAGATCCTTCTTTTTCTATTTCCAAAATCTCCATTCCTGGCTCAATAGAAGAGGTCATCAAATGCTCAATTGGAATTAGATTGTGGAGCTCGGAATCATTACTGCTTGCTAGTTTGGATAAAGCATCTGCAATAGAATTCTCATTTCTGGGAATATGCTGTAACTCCATTTTTCCAAAGTTCACGGCCAAATCTTTCACTTTTTTCAAGTAAGTAACCATGGTTGGTTCTTTAGCAGCGAATTGTCCGTTAAATTGGCTTACGACAAGCTGTGAGTCACTATTTGCCACCACGGACCTAATCTTTAAAGTTTTCGTAAGTCTTAGCCCAGCTAAGAGTGCCTCGTATTCTACATCGTTGTTTGAGGCTTTAAAGCCAAAGCGGATGGCACTGTGTAGTTTGTACCCTTCTGGACTCATTAGTAGTATGCCTGCCTCAGATCTTCCATCAGTCGAGGACCCGTCAACGAACAACTTCCACTGACGGCTATCCTCCGCGTTATCAATCATCTCCACCTCTGGCGGATGGGTGAACTCAACTATGAAATTTGCTAATGCTTGACCCTTTATAGCAGTCCGAGGTTCATAATGCAGGTCGTACAGGCTAATTTCTATTGCCCATTTCATTAACCTCCCAGATACATCTGGTTTCTGTAACACCTGCCTCATGGGAAAATTGGTGAGAACATGTATGGAGTGCGATTGAAAGTAGGGGCGGAGTTTGTGAGCTGCTGTGATCAACGAGAGAGCAAGTTTCTTCATATCTGGGTAACGTGTTTCTGCATCCAGCATGGCTTTGCTTACATAATACACTGGGAATTGATTCCCCTCTTCCTCTCTGATCAGTATTGAGCTAACAGCCTCTTTCGATACGACTAAATATAGAGAAAGTGGTTCGCCAACTCTTGGTTTTGATAACAATGGGGCCTTCCCCAAGAATGCTTTCAGGTCAGCAAAAGCTTGCTCACATTTTGGCGTCCACAGGTATCGCTTCCCTACCTTCAAGATATTAAAAAATGGCAAGCCTTTGTCAGTGGACTTAGAAACGAACCGATTTAAAGCTGCAATCCTTCCCGTCAAGCTTTGCACTTCTTTTGGGCTCCGAGGAGATCGCATGTTCATCAAAGCTCTGATTTTATCGGGATTGGCTTCAATCCCTGTTCTGTTTACCATGAATCCCAGAAATTTTCCTGATGCTACTCCAAAAGCGCATTTCGCTGGGTTTAGCTTCATTCGATATTTCCTCAAAACATCGAAGGCCTCTGACAAATGGCGGATATATTCTGTGGCGACCATACTTTTGACCAGCATGTCATCAACATATACTTCCATGGTGTTTCCTAATTGTTCTGAAAACATACGATTTACTAACCTTTGATTGGTGGCTCCAGCATTTTTTAGGCCAAATGGCATAGCTTTGTAACAATAGAGTCCCCTATCCGTAATAAACGAGGTGTGCTCCTCATCCAATTCGTGCATGGGGATTTGATTGTATCCGGAGTATGCATCCATAAAGCTTAGCATCTCATGTCCCGCTGTGGAGTCAACTAACTGATCAATCCGAGGCAGTGGAAAACTGTCTTTAGGGCATGCCTGGTTCAAATTCGAAAAATCAATACATACTCTCAGCTTCCCATTCTGTTTTGGTACCAAAACAGGGTTTGATACCCACTTCGGATACCGGGATTCTCTGATGAAGCCATTTTTCAATAGCTTCGTTACCTCTTCTTTCAAGGCCTCGTATTTGTCAGAACTCATCGATCTTCTCTTCTACCTATGCCCAGGACTTTTGGGATCGAGGTGGAGTCTGTGACAGGCCACTTTAGGATCAATTCCAACCATGTCATCATGTTTTCATGCAAATACATCGAGGTTCTCAAGTAAGAAGCTTTTCAGCTGATATTTGTATTCAACCGGTGAATCTAATCCAATCTGCAACTCCTTGATTGGGTCAAGTGGATCTACACTGAAACATTCCAGCCTTTCAGCTGGGGTAGAGCAATTGTTTCCAGCCATTATTGGGTTTAGATCAGCCAGATCTTCTTCTGGCATCATGTAACATCCTCATTTTCTGAGGGCCCTCCACCCAGTCTTTTAGGGTCCAGAGCTGCCTCGGACATTGCCACATCGCTAATCATGTTCAAGCTCCGGTCTTGAAATTTTCGGATAGCGTTCGTGTAACAGGCCCGTGATTCAGTTTGGCTCCCCCTAACAGTTGTAACACCATACTCTGTGGGGAACTTCATGAAAATATATTTCGTATGTGTTGCAGCCCCCAAGTCGATGAGACCTGGCCTTCCAATTGAGCCATGATAAGAGGAGATCTTGTCCACAACCAAGAATTCCAGGGGGATTCTGGATATAGTTGGTGCTTGTCCTACCTCAATCATAAGGGTTATGGATCCTCTGAGAGTTATGCTGTCCCCCGTGAATCCATATATTGGATCTAGAACTGGAATGAGTGGGGTGTTAATCCCCATCTTATCGAAAGTTACTCCGTAAATTACGTTTATCGAGGCACCATCATTCGTGACAATCCATTCCGAGCCACCAATACCCTGATAACCAATGTATCATTATACGGGAAGTGTACCCCAATAGCGTCGTCTTGGGTAAAGGTGATAGATTCTGTCCGAAACATCCTAACAGGATGTGAATGGATGTGGTAATTCACGTTGGCGGGCTATTTGGCTTCTTTGATATATCTCTTCTGGGAGTTATTCGTGCTTCCACCTGGATGGGGGCCTCCCAATATTGTGTCGATTTCACTGATCGGCCGATCATTTGCAGGCATAGGTGGCTCTCTCATATCTTTAGCATATGCCGAGGAGTTATCCTGACCTTTGCTCCTGTCTCTTTGACGACTGTCAACCCTTTCTTTGGTTGGGTTCTTCCATGGAGCTCGCCTGTATGCTCGGTTGAACTTTTGACTACCTAATTTTTGTGTTTTTCCCTTGTCAGGAGAGAAATCACTTCCCCTTCTCTCGTGTGCCTTTTGGTCCGCTAACATGTGGATTTCTCTACAATCCTCCGTTGCGTGGCCATAATACCTGTGGTAGGCGCAGTAAGCCCCAATCATGGGTTGTTTTCCACTTCGACTACTTTCCATTCCTCCTTGAGCCGATGAGGGATTCTGAGGGGGAGCGTTAGAGTGCAAGTTAGGGATAGCTTCCGTGATCTCTGCTGCATAGCTGGACCCGGTTCCTGGAAATGGGCATGGCGCTCCACTTCGGTTACTGCCGAACCTATCCTTATTACCTCCTTTCTTGAGGTTCGCTTCATTAGGATACCCAAAATTGTATCTCCCTTGAGGATGATTGTCTCTGGCCCTAGCCATTTCTTCTGAGACGATCTGTTCCTTCATTAGATCTACCAGGGCATTGTAATCCCTCGACTTTCTGCTTCGGACATCCCTCCAAAACATGTTCGTCATGTCTAGCCCCCCTTTTAACGCGGAAAATATTTCCGCCTCGGTGATGTTCTCACAAATGTGCATCTCTTCAGTGAACCGGGCTAGGTAACGTTTCAGAGATTCCTCCCTTCATTCCCTTAAGTCCTGAAGGCATTGGAGTGGGAGCTGGCCAGGCCTGGAGGAAATAAAGCCATTTTTTAATGCTGCCTTCAAATCTCTCCAACTGTGGATGCTATTAGGAGGGAGTTTTTTGTACCATCGTATCGCACTTCCCTCAAGGGTTAAAGCAAAGGCTTTGCATTTCAGTGCCGGAGTGGCTCCGACTATTTTCCATGCTAGCGCAGTAGTTTAACAGGTAATCGTCAGGGTCACCTCGGCCAGAATACTTTGCTATTTCTGGCATTTCAAAGTCATGAGGCACTGGGAACCTACGGATGCCCTTCGTGAAAGGGCTTATTTCCTCTTCGTCATCCAGCTCGTATGACGGTAATTGACTGTTCTCGTCATGATCAGAATATATCGGGTCATGGTGTTGGCCGTAGGGTGGTGGAGCGTACTCCTGTCTTTGTGGTGACAAAACTCGCCCGTAGTTTGGCCTTTCGAAGGTTGGAAGATCATTACGAGATCTCGTCCGAGCTGCTTCTGCTCTCCTTTCCTGCCTATTCCTAGGCTCATGTGTGGGGGCTAATTTTTCTGCCCATGTGTTATGCCGGTCTCCATGCATTTGGCTCCTCGACAGGGCTTCTTCAACGCGTCGCTCCCGCCTATTTCTAGGCTCAGATGCATGGTGTTGTCCTTGGTCAGTCCGGCCCCCTCGTCTGCCCCGAAATAATCCCCCTATTCGGCTAAAAACGCTACCAGACTTCGAAGGCGAAGCCTCCCTACGGCTAATAGGGGTTGATCTTGTGCTTCATGCTCCGGGCCTTCTTCGTAGAGAGGCACGGATTCCACCTCGGCATATGCCTGCGGATCTTGATAATAATAGGAGGCAGTAGCCGCATCAGATGGTGAGTAATGTGGCTGTGAATATTGCGGGGGCATCACGGGCTCGTTCATAACATACCCTCTAACCATGTAAGCATTCATCGCAACAGTTTGTTCTATCTGCTGTTTCTGCATTTCCAGCATTTGGGCTACCATGTGAGTCCTGTCTCGCAGCATGCGGCGATTTCGGTGCCGGCACGGAGGGTTAGGTTGGGCCACCCCCTCGTTTGTGTTCTCGTGAGGCCTCTGAGGAGCCTCCTCCTCGCTGAGCTGGTCATATCTACTCCTACGAGGGTTAATATCATCGTCACTTTCATTCATGTTCAGAGCAATTTTTTGGTTTTATCTTCTCTTTCAAAGATATGTGAACTTTTATTTCAAGGCTCTAAGCCTTTTTCAAGGTTATTAAACTTGTATTTTAAAGTTCTTGCCTTTTTCAAGGTTAACAAACTTATGTTTCAAAGTTTTTGCCTTTTTCAAGGTTAACGAACTTATGTTTCAAAGTTCCACGCCTTTTTCAAGATTAACAAACTTATGCTTCAAAGTTCTTGTAGCTCTTCACTCTTTTGCAAGAGGTTATTCGCCCATTTTTCAAGGTTTCCTTTCCGTGAGTGGCTTTTTATCATGCATTTTCGTGGTTAGCAGTATGACTTCCCACAGACGAAGACAAAATGTTGACCACAAAATCCGGCTGGACCTTGGACCAACACGTCTCAGCTCCTCCCTCTTGAACACGTGGATCTCCTGCGCACTGTGACAAACAATCAGCTTGCAAAGGGGGCGGAGGTGGCTCTCGTTTGCACTCCGATGCCAAAGTCAGTGCTCATTTGAAGCAAATATAAATTGGGTGCGGGAAATATAAGTGTGTAAAAGAGAGAAAGGGGAGTGAGAGTAAAATATTCAGTTAAAAGAATGAAAATGCTAACCCTTTACCTGGCGGGAGGAGTGCTCTATTTATAGGGGAATTTATAATCTTGGATGGCGACACGTGATAGATTTTACACATGTATTTACCCTAGAAGTTGGGGAGGAAAATCTTACTTTTTGACAGTAATCATTGCTACGTTTGGTAGGGGATGGGCGTCTGTCACTTTTAGTAAAGGCGGTGTCACATCTCTGACTTCACCATTGTCCCATCACTTATCTGTGGCGTCAACGTAAAGCACATTAGCTAAACGTAAAGGACCTCGGCTGAGTGTAAAGCACATCGGCTAAACGTAAATCAGTTCGGCCAAAGAAGTTCACGTGCTATTCTACCTCGGGAGTTGGTCCAAGGTGATGCCCTAGACTTTAATCGTGGGCAAAAGTCCATTGGGCCCCTATTGGGCCTTCACTGGTGGTTCAACATACTATGTTATTTGGGCACGGTCTCAACAGAACCTTTGTGAGATTTAAGGGTATGAGAATACACAACCACTATACCATTATATTGTTTATTGATTTTTTTCCACTCAAATAAATACATATTATTTTTAAAGTTCAAACTTAAAAGCTCTAACTAGTTCGACGCCTAAGTTTTCACCTAAAAATTTATTTCCAATTTATATTTAAAAAAAATTAATTTCGGGTCATTGGCGGGGCGGGTAGTCGCCCCGACCTGCCCTGTCCCGCGAACAGTAGCGGGGCGGGTCGACTCCGACCCACCCCGAACCCGACCCATTGCCATTCCTAATTCACGATTGGAGAAGCCTCTGCCACTAATGCGATGAGAAGAAGCAACAAGCGAGAACTTGAAAGATTGTAGCTCCTCCTTAACGTCGTTGATCCTTGAAGAGATGTAAGGACACGGATGCCCCCACAGTCCAAAAGCTGCCATGTTTGGCCTCATCAGCAGTGCCCTCGCGATGGATAATTGGTTTTCGAATGTAGGTTCGTTTGTGGATATCTTCAATGCACTATGTGAATTGGGATTGAGCAATGAAATTGATAGACTTCTAAAAAATGTGGATAAATTGATGGAGAAGTATTAAATTTCTTCTCCAATGATTCCACTTAGGAATCAGTATTATTTTTCAAAACCGGTGGAACAGGATCGAAACCGATTAGAATCGGCCGATCTTGATCGAGTTTGACCAAGGACCAAATCAGTTTTGCGACTTCTTGGGCAGAACAGAACGGTTCCCAGTCCTTGTATTTTAGAACCGTTGTTAATTCGGTTCTTCAGTTAAACTGACTTTTCTTTTTGGGTAAATTATTGACACATTACGTGAAGGTTGAAGCTTCCCATTTAGTTTATAATTGGTTTAGCACACACCGTGAGGGCCCCAACCGACCCTGTCTTGAGCCATTGGTTGAGGAGGTAAATCACAGGTTATGCCTCCCAGAGTCAGGGTGGAGGACTTGATGGTAAGCCCAAAGTTTGGATAACTCCCGCTTGCAACAAGGTACAAATCCAATATTTTAGGATTCGAACTCTGTACACTGCTGCACCGAGTCTTACCAATCCTCCCGCTTCCATATTTCTTTCCACAAAAGATGGAAGTCATAATTGAACCTTCCTTATTTCTTAATTCTTTCCATAGAAATCCTCCATGACTCCATCTTCTCAATTTCTTTTGATTATTTCCTATAAATGATAAATCTATAATCAGTCGGCTATATCTAAATTCATCTTGAATTCAATTGGCTATATCTAAACAATTGTATAAAGTGAAAATCTAAAAATTATAAAAGTTCATTTCGAAGATGCGAAATTGCAACATTGTTAAAAATATAATTTTCTTGTTTCTATATGCAAAGTAACATATATTATTTGGATATTAGTTTTTAACTTGTATGCAAGGTTTCTTGTTTTTTCTTTATATTTTTTTAATCTTTAGCACTAATGAACATTTTATTTTAATATTTTCAATGTTAAGAACCGAACCGAACCGGATCGAACTGGAACCGCTGGAACCAATTGATTCGGTTCCATTGTCAAATATGGAACCAATGATTTCATTACTAAGATTCTCATTGGTACTCGGTTCGGTTTGGTTCCTTTTAGAATCGGATCGAACTAGACCGCGCCCACTCCTAGTTTCGTTTACATTTAAATATTGTTGATTAAATGACAATTTTTTAAATTTAAAAATAATAACTTATTCACAAAATTAATTAATATAATATTAATTTTTTCGTTATTATAAACTATAAATGTTATTTTCTTGGACTTTATTTCGTTTTTATATTTTATTTTGGTAGTTAAATTTCTCATGAGATTTTTTTTAATTATTGCTGTAAAAAAATTATTTTTTAATCTTAAATTATTATTTTTTATTATTATTTTGTTAAGATATTTTAATGACTAATATCTTTATATAACCTTATTTAGCGATAATTTTTATTGATAAATTAAATTTATTAAAATGCATATTTTTTCAAAAATTATTAATCTTACATTTAATATAATCATGAACACTTTGAATGAAAGTAATAAAAAAAGTGCTTGATTAGAGATAATTTTCAACGAAAATTTTCATGCAATGACGCCTACATACCTTTTTAATATCATTAAAATAGTTATAAAATAAATTAATGCTAATTCATCCTGTCAGAATGAGCGTCAACATGTCGAACAGCACTCGACATTGTCAATTTTTTGTCCAGCCGCGTCGCTTAACATTGTGTATTAAAGAGACATTTTTAACCCATTTCGTCAATTTGATTACATGTCAAGTCTTTTTCCCAAATTGACGGAGTGCATTGGAGATGATCTGATTTCATTTCTAGACCGTGTTTGGGTTAGCTTAAGCCTTGTTTGAGTTCCATTTTTAGGATTTGTAAAAAGTGATTATTTTTAGAACGTATAGTTAGAAAGTAGAAAATAATTATAAAAAAGTGCTTGATTAGAGATAATTTTCAACGAAAATTTTCATGCAATGACGCCTACGTACCTTTTTAATATCGTTAAAATAATTATAAAATAAATTAATGCTAACTCATCTAGTCAGAAGGAGCGTCAACATGTAGACGAAGTACTCGACTTTGTCAATTTTTTGTCCAGCCCCGTCAACTTAACATTGTGTATTAAAGATACAATTTTAACCCATTTCGTCAATTTGATAACGTGTCAAGTCTTTTTTCCAAATTGACGGTGTGCATTGGAGATGATCTGATTTCATTTCTAGACCGTGTTTGGGTTAGCTTAAGCCTTGTCTGAGTTCCATTTTTAGGATTTGTAAAAAGTGATTATTTTTAGAACGTATAGTTAGAAAGTAGAAAATAATTATTTTATACACAAGGTTATTTTATTCAAATAATATATGCATGAAAATAAATTTGAAGAATGTGGCTCGAATCGAGTGGCAAAAACAGGTCGAAGCCGCTCGTCGACTCGTGAAACACTTGGCTCGCCAAAATGACGAGCCAGAGCACAAGCCAATCAACCGAATTGGAAAACGAGCTGAACTCGACTCTACTGGTAATGTAATGAGCGGCTTGTAGCAACGAGCCCCAAGCTGGCTCATCAGCTCGTGGAAACAAGCTTTGCGAGTGGCTCGCCAGCTCGGAATTCAATTTTATTTTGAAAAAAAAAAAAAAAACTTTGTGATAGTTGCAAAATGGTGACAAAGTTAAAAAATGACCGTTGGGGGACCCCTTTAACGTCTTTTTTTTTTCACATGTAAATACTATCTCACTTCATTCCAATTTCACCAAAATACTCTACAATTGTACTCTATACTCACTTCATACAATCTCATTCAAATATTCAATCTTTATCTACATTATTTATATTTCAATTTCTCAATTCATTCTACATTATAATTTATACATTATACACATTTCATTTTCAACATTTTTATCAACTATATATTTAAATTATCGTATTAAAAAATAATACTCTAGAGTCTACTTACCACATCTTCTATTTCTTCAAGTTTAATTCAATTTCAACATAAAAAAAAGAATGGATACTAGGCGAAAATTTGTTGAAGAATTGTTCGATAGGGTACTTGGATTTGGGAGGGCTCAACCCCATAATCTCACTTCAATGAAAAATTTGCTGATCTGAACGACATTCCAATTTCAGAAAACATTGATGAAACCGGTGGTCAAAGTATTGATTTGGATGATACTGAAGAAGATGTTGAAATTTTAGAACATAAGGTGATCGATATTCCCGACGTAAGAGGAAAGCGAAAAGTCGGAAAAGGTAAGAAAACTTCAAAATGGAACATTTTAAATTGGCCTCATCTTGGCGTACAACTAATGAAAATCAAGAGTTTAAAACAATGTGCAAATATTGTACAAAATAGTTGACATAACAGAATGGTATATGTACTACACACCTTAACCTTTACCATCGCAAGTGTGTGATCAAACATGGGTACGTCGACACAAATCAAAGTCAATTGCAAATTGGTTCGTCTACTACTGATTCTACATCTACACTTACAACGTGGATATATTCTAAATAAGAAAATCAAATTGGAATATTTTAACTACACATTTCATCAATTTTATCAAAATCTACTAAAAATTTGATTTTCATATCTACTAAACGAGGACTTAGTCAAACTTACTTTTAGCCTATGTTTGGTAAGAATTAAAATTCGATTTTAGTCTGAATCAAAATCTAATCTCAACCACATATTTTATGAGATTTACAACTTTTTAATCACACATCTCATCAATTTTTATCAAAATCTAGTAAAAATTTGATTCTGTTTGGCAAATACAAAAAAAAAAAAAAAAAAAAAAACATAGTTTTAAACAACACAATTCCCCAAATCATTTTTTTAACCATACATATTTTCTTTCTCCACTTTTTAATCGCACATCTTATCTCGAAAATATAAAAAACATGTTTTTAAATACCGAAATTTTAACAAACAGAAAATATCCACCAATCAAGGGTTTAGAGCAACTCCAATCGTGGTACAATTTATACCCTCAAAAATTACTTTTACATTCCAATATACATCTCGGTGGATCTATATCAAAGTTTTGCTCCAATGGATATATGTAAATTATAATTATAAAATTTAAATTTAGTTTTTGCACAATTTTTTTTAGCTAGTAAATTTTATGTTAATCTGTTTTTTTTTTTTTAATTTGCGTATACATGTAAATATTACAAATAAATCGATCTAAAAAATTCAAAATTTAGTCAGGAAAATATTTAAAAAAGTTAAAAATGTGCAAATTAATATAAAAATTCAAAATGTAATGTAAATTAATATAATAGATTAAAATTATATATCTCACATCAAAATTTTATGAATTGTTGAAAGCTAAATTTAGATGAAATTACTCTATGTGCGGTGTAAAATAAGATGTAAATGTGGATCAATTTTTACATCTTTTTGCCAAAATTTCGATTTGAGCCCCCTTTTATACCCCCAATTGAAAATCAATATAGCGACTTCGAAAATTTAAATCACTAATTGAATATATATTATACATCGCGATTGGAAATGCCCTTAAATTGAGCTCAGTGGCACTGCTTGGTCAAGTTGTTGGTGCTAAAAAGTAACAATATTCTAATTTATCCATTCTATGACGTCGATCGAATTTCCGTAAGTCATAATGGTTGAAAACAATTTTGGAAATTCCATAAGTAAATTGTACAATTGATTCTGATTTCTAAGTTTATGAACGAAATTTTAAATTACTTTTCAAAGCATGTTTTTTAAACCGTAGAGCTTCTTTGATTTAGATTTTTAAGAATAAATTTTGCGAAAATGATTTTTTTGAAAAAAGTGTAATTAAAAGCAAAAAAAAAAAAAAAAAAGTTACGAAACCATGTATAAAATTATTTTATATAAAAAATATGTGTTGAAATCCAGTTTGAAAAAATAAAAATAAAAAATTTAAGTCAAACTCGAGCTTTGTCAATAAGTTTCATTCATATACAACACATGAACTTTTAAGTTTTACAGACAACATGTTTTGATATGATTTTTAACATATCCCGATAAAAGTTGATGTTACGTGTAATTGAAAAATTAATAAACATTTTGAATTTCATGAATATTTGGTTAAATTATAATTTGAGCAGTTGAAAAGTTGAAAAAATCTTAGCAAACTTTACCTTCTTGCTTTATTTTTCAATAAGGTTCGCATAGGGTCGCTCATCTGACTCCTTCTTGCCTCGAAAGTTCGTATCTAGTGACTAGCTCAACTATCACTTAGGACTGGGATGGAAGCAAGCTAATCGTCCCTTTAAAGAATCATAAAAAAGCTATTCTCGACAATGGAATCAACCAATGCTACTCACTTTTAAAAACAAGCACTTCTCGTGACTCCATTGTTGTAAGGTACAATTTATTCATTATCCTTCCAAATTCATGACGTTTTTATTCTTTGTAAGTCTCTAAATTTATGATTTAGTCCTCAAAAGTTAGACCTTCTAATTGTCAAATTCTACCTATCTAAGCTCATGAATTTCATGCAATTGTTCAACCAATTCTTCTAATTAAATAATTAATTGATTGTAAGCCCTAGTAATTTTTAAATGCCTGAATCAATCTTTACTTTAAACTCAAAATCAGTAATCAAAATTGAAATATCAATTGAACTTTAGTGACCAAAATTGGTACATTTAGCCACTCTCTGACTTTTTCATTATTTCAAAAAATCACTTTTCTCTTCTACTCAACTACACATTTATAAAATATTCCATTCGTCACATAATGATATGTTAGTTTCTATTTTCTTATAGATTAAGAAAATATAATTAATATATATATATATATATATATATTAACATTTTATCTAATATACACCGTACCTCTACATTGGTTATTGGATAGTTTACCCTCAATTCGGTAACTCATTTAAAACAAAAATTTAATGGGGCACAATTTTTCATACCACTTTTTAACCACACATTTTCCCTCTTCAATTTTTAATCACCCATTTTACCTAAAAAAAATCGAAATAAATCACATTATAAATCAAATTCCTTGATTTGACAGTAGTCAAATGAAGATTTGTTGACAACAGTGCATATTAAATATGAGCATATTAGAAATTAAAACACTAATATACTCTTAATAAAGAAAATGATCTATAATTTGGGACAACCAAAAAAGAAAAACGAGTATATCAATGTGGAACTGGAGGAAGTAGTATTACACATAAATCCAAAAAAAAAAAATTCATATTTTTTAATTACACATTTCCTAAAAATCATTATTTAAAATCACACAAAGTCTTTTTTAAATAACATAAAACACACCTTTATTTATTTAAATAAATAAATGTAAAATAATTCTACTTAGCAAGCCCTTTTTTAGTATTGATAAAAATTATATTTTTAGTAGATTTTAATAAAAGTCGATAAATTGTTTGATTAAAAAATTATAAATCTTATAAATGTGTGATTAAGATTTCCATAAAAATTAATGAAACTTATTGAAAAGTTATATCACGTATTTTGAAATTGATTAAATCCAAAATTATATTGCTACAAGGAGGGGCTGAAGCTGATTTACAGCATTTCCTTTAAAATTATTATTGTTATTACTATTAAATTAACTCGTAAAAGATGAAAAAAAAATCTGAAATCCCCTTCTCGAAGAAGCGACAGTGGCTGTTGAAATCTCTGTTTTTCTCTCACATTTTCAATCTCCGTTTATCGATTTCTGATTAGTTAGCAACTGGGATTGTGATACTGAGCCATTGCCATATTCTGAATTTGACCTTTGTCTTCTTCTTTTCTCCGTATCTTTTTGCCTGTTTTCCATATTTTTTTAATTGTTCGGATTGAAGAGGAGATAATCTGTTGCTTTAAACGGCGGTTTTGTGTGGGAAAGACTCGAAGTTATCCTTTTGAAGGATCTGATTATGTCAAAGTTCGTTTCTTTTTTGTGAGTTGTGAGTGGCTAAGGAGGATGGGACTGCAATCTTCTGGTAAATTCGTTGAATTTGCCGGAGGATTATACCATCTCAGTCACTGGCAGTCCGATTTCTGAATATTGTCCCTTTGAGCTCTGAGTTTTTTTTTTTTTTTTTGGCACATTTAGCACACGTAGAGCAGTGGTGGGTGGGGGGTTTATTGGGGAAGGAGGGGGATGATGGATAAGGTTAATAGTAGTAGCAAGGAAGGTGAATCTCAGCCACTGGAATCGGCAGTAGATGAGAGTTCAACATCTTTTTCATCAGCATCGGAGTTGATGCCATGGCGTCCTAGGCAGCTTGCATTCGGTCCTTATTCACCTTCTGTGAACACTGATACAAAGCCCCAGTCTCTGAGAGTTGTTGTTAGAAGGCCTGTAAGTGATCTCCTTTTTCCCCCTCTCCATACTCAAATTATTTATAGTTATTTTTAGCTTAAGAATGTCGACATTAGCACTATAAATGAATAACAGGCAACAATTAATTTGATTTTTTTAACTAGTTTTAAGAGCTATTATGTTCATATCGCATGGTCTGTGTTTGTATACATTGATTAATTTTTTTTTTTTCCTTCTTTCTTTTTAAATGAGATTTTGATTTACTAAAAATAATTTATGGGGCCTTAAAATGTGTACCGCTTTGAACTATTTTTTGGTTCTTATTCGATCAGCATTTTCTTTCTTTTTACCCAATCGAGAATGTTAGGTTCAAGCTGGTTCATTTGGGAAAAAAAAAAGATTGTGAACTTGAGATTCCTTGTATATCTATTTTGTAATGCATATTTCATATGTATAGATTTTCCTTTATCTCTAGTACTATCATTTTTCTTTGAATAACTTGCATTCCTTACAAAATGAAGGTGTTTCTGGTTTCTCATGAAAAGAACAATACTAGTGTTCAGAGCAGTTATCTCTACCTTTTCCATTCCTTCATGCTATCTGATGTGTAGGAATAAAATATTGTATTCCTAACAGAATTAAGATATTTCATTGGCTGGTATACCATATATCACAGAGAGATTAATACTTGGTATCTAAAGGAGATATCATTACTTTTACTTTTCCCTTTCCCTTTCCCTTCACGGTAGATGTTTTGATCAATTTGTTTCACAATACGATGTTGCAAGATGGTTACAGTTTAAGCTGGTATTAAAAGTGGTTTTGATTGGTTAACAGAAGGAGCTGTGATGTATTTTTTATTGAAAATCTGATTATGTTGGTCTGGGTAAGATGGGGTGTTGGTGCAAAAATGGTTGATTTCGCTTTCTTCGGGTCATTTGGGCATAAAGAAATTGGACTTCCCTAGGGAAAGATCAAAGTAGTTAATTTATGGGACGACTTTTTTTCCCAGGATTTATATGGGTTTCTATTGTTAAGGAGTTCAAGGGTTTTCCTTTTACTTTTATCGTTCTAGATTGAAAAGATGTGTTTTATTCTTGGGTTCTCTTTATCTTTTTGTCGTTAAAGGATTGTCCTCTTGATGCAATGTAATTCCGTACTTGAATAATCAACAAATAATTTTTCTTGTAAAAAATGATGGTTCTTATTCACTAACAATTACAGCCTTCACCAAGGTTAAGTTTGCGGCAATTGAACCATTGCAATTTGAATATTGTCAAAGACACTCAAATATGAAAAAGGGTAGGTAGAGCTAGTATATTTTTCGAAGTTCACTTGAGTTTTCCAGGTTTATCATGATCGGTGCAGGAAATTAGCAATGCAAAGTAGAATCTCAAGCTTATCTATTCCTTTTAGAATAAACCTTCTATTCACTCTCTATTTAAGGAAACATATCCCAAAATTGATTTGCCTCCGCATCATTTTGCTTCTGAGTAGACGTTTGGGTGTTAAAGAAACTGACGTTTGGTGAAATGAAGAACTTTTGAAATATGGGATTCACATACGATAGTTGAGCTGTCCTTTATTTAGTAGAGTTGATCATTAGGAAATTCGAGATTGTGTAGTGTAATTTTTATAACCCTGCGAGGAAAAAATGTTCCACTTCTCCTTCTTGTCTTCCTATTTTCTTCAACTTCTTGTTAGTTATACATTCCTTTTGGAATTTCAAAGTTTCTACATTTTTCCTACCTTTTCTTTTTTATGAATAACAAATAGCCCTAAAGTTGTCCTACACATTAGAGTAAGTTGATTGACCGTGATCTTAATGAGTAAGCTAGTCTAACGAGATTTTAATACTTTTATTAGTTAATGAAGACTTGTTCAGTTGGAGATGGCAGCTGATAAAGTGGAATGAAAAAAGAGAATCTATTTAGGTATGTAGCGGACCCTAGTAAGATTGAATAAGAGTGAACAAAGATTTAGCTCTGAACAAGTATGCCATGATAGTCTGGCATTAGCTGTGGTCTTGAGTCTCTTGACCTTAATTAACTGTTGAAGCTTTGAGTGGATAAAGATATATGTTTTTATTAATTTCACAGGACAAGATGGCATTTACATATTGGCGTATTGTTCAACAAATGAAAATAAAGTTTTGTTATAATCTTTAGTGACTTGCGTAATCCGTAATTGTAAAACGTGATTTTATGGACCCACTAGAGTTTGAAATCTCACAGGTCTTAGTTTCAGCTGTTTTAATTATAATTTTTATTTTTATTATGCCGCATTCTTTTTATAAATCCCCTTTGGTTTATTTCCTCTATTAACTTGCTGTGCTCCAACTCAAATTCACTATCTTCTAACAGCAGCACAGGTTTTAGGTGGATCAAATTCTCAGCCACAAGTGTTTATATTGTACAAGAATGGAAAAATTATTCATGTCATAAAATAAAATTATTCCTTAAAAATTTGGTAACTTTCCGATTTTATGGCATCTGATTTGTATCTGAATTCTTTTTCTGATTTTATTCATCTATTTTTTCCCCCATTTGTTCGAAAGAACGCTTACATAAATCTGGTTCTACTCTTATTCTGCGTTTGTGCCATTGTTTATGCATGGTAATTAGGAAAGTAACTCGGTAGATTTGACATGGAGAACAAGCGATGGTATCAACAAATTTAGTGGAGTCACTGAAGTCTATTTAGTAATTATCTTTTCATTTGGGTTGAAAAGATATTCGATTGTTGTGAGTGATGAGTGATTGAATTGCTGAATGAATGTAATTTGGTAAATATATAATATGGTCTTACATAAGGTATAGTCTCAGATACTTGGCACATTCAGGTTTCTTTTTGCTTTTTTGTTTGCATCTAGCGATTCTAGCGTGTAGAAGTATTTGATAGCCATTAGAACATTAGATGGTATAACTTACAGTTATCTGGCTTGCCTCTTTTCTGAACTGGGATACTCTGTGAAAATGAAAAATTTGAACTAGTAGGTCCCCACCTTGACATGTTTCTTTTAATATTGCAGTTGGTGGCACGACTGACAAAAGACATTGTTGAGATATATCAAATATGCAACCCTCAATTCCGTTATTCAGAAGAATTGAATCCAAAGAGGTTCCTGACATCTCCATCCACTGGGGTGTTGAATGATGGCTGTGATAATGCGAAATCAGACTTGATCCTTACTGTAAATTTACCGTTGGTTAATTTGGATATGCAGCGAAGGTTGATTTTGTTTAATTACTGCCTTTTTATTGATTATAACATACTTCAAATCTCCTTCATATTAGAATTTGACAGGAAGGTTTTTCTTCTTTCTGTGGTGATAATGAGAGTATGATGAGGGCTCTGTCATTGTCATCAATGGCCAGTTGGGGGTGGGAAATGCATATTTAGTGGTTACTAATTATAGATGTAATAATTATAAATAGAGGCAGAGCTGCTCCTAAATACAGGCTCCTTTCCATGCTCTTTATCTTTTGCGTTTTAGCTTGGAAAAACCGAAATTTTGCTTAGACTCCGGTGCCAGTGTCAAAAACACTTGTCTTAATTTTGGGCACTTGGATTATTATTAATCATAGAATGATCTAGAGGATCTTCTATATGATTGACAAAAAATAGCGCATTTTGACAAAAAATAGCGCATTTCATTTTCGAGGTATTGTAAATATTGTACCATGAAAAAGTTTTACGTGTATTGTTATTTCCTCCGTAAATTGTACTTGTGCAGCTGCTTCAGTATTGTAATATATGTAGGACAGTGACATCTGACTCGGAAAGTTCACGTCTAGGTTTGTGTTGTAGACAGGTAAAACATGGTGACAGAAGAGTAGGAGCAACCTAGGTTATTTGTTTATGCACGTGCAGGATGGGAATACTTTTACATTTGCTTCCTTAATGAATGCAATTCCCTTCAACGGAAATATCTGTAACCACTGCCTTTTTGCCATGGAATAGCGACTATATGAAATGAACTATTGCCTTCTAAGTAAGGACCAAGTATGATTGAGTCAAGATAGGAAGGTGAGAAATATTTTGCTATCACAAATCTAATAAGCTGTAGGTTTTGGCTGCTCTGGGTTTGAACTTCTTATGTGTGTTACTGTCTCTTCTTGAGGGTAGGCTGATATATTGTTGTTGAACTGGGGAAGTGGACTGGCTATTTGTCTAGAAACTTCAGGGCCTAAGTTTTGGTGGCCCAAACTGAATGATTATTTGACTGATTAGTGTAACTGAATAATTGGATTGAGTTTTGAATGCACAAAAAAGTTGCTGATATAAGAGGTTAGCGGGCCTCAAATGAGAGGCTAACTGGCCTGAATGAAGATTTACAATAACTATGAGGCAGCAATTATCATGCTACTCAAAGAATTATAAGGAATGTGTTCTTGGATTTGTTCTGTTGTGGAAATTCTGGAAATTTTCTTTTACTTCATTGGCATTGTCTTTTGGTGAACTATAAACGTGGGAATGGAGGGCTTCTTTTTGGATGATAATGACCCTTGACAAATTCGGTTTGCCGAATGTGGTATTGTGTTGTGGGGGGGGGGGGGGGGGGGGTTGGATTTTTTTAAAAAAAAAAAAAAAAAAAAAAGGAAATATAAGGATTCAAAATTGTTGATCTCGTTTGAGTATGAAATAAACGAGTTCAGATAATTGCTGAAGGGTATATCTTCTAACACGCTCTAGTAATACAAGTTATTTCTCTGATTTTCTCAAGTTGCACACTGTAAGTTTCATTAGATCTGATATTTTGTTATTATGCTCAATGGAATAAATATTCTAAAAGGAATTTTGAGGTTGTAGATGATAAACAAACTGGGAGCTTCTACTGTAAGCTAATCTTTGTTTAAAATACTTGCAAGGACAAATCTCTCACAGATAGATAATGGCTTAAGGTCCTACTAGTGTACAAGGTGTAAGGGAACTAGAAAGACTTCTAATCAATTTGCCTTTTTTACATTAATAGATATTTAAAGAGAGTTTCTCCTCTCATTTGCTTCTCCGCTTCACATACATCTGTTGTGGGTCTTAGAGCTTCGGGAGAGACTTGCTTTAGAGAGTCTTGGCATGGCACCATTCTTGTTTCTTTAATGGAGACTGCGAAAGAATTAATGTAATATTTTTTGGTGCCCTATATAACTATTTTTTGGAGCTTATAGAATCCTAGTTTTTCTTATTTTTCCTAATTCAAGTTTTTGGAATCAATGCAATTGTTTGCTGGTTGGGCAATTATATATATTTATTTAATGCTTTACAACATTAATTTTTCATGCTACTAGTACTATGAGTTGTTATCATTTTTGGGTAGAGAGAAATGAGGAAAGATGAAAGAAGTTGGAAATCTAAACATGCTTATTTCCGCTACGTTCATGTTAAAGACATTGTGTTCTTTAACTGCTCAACACAACAAATCAGGTCTTACAACTATTCTATAAAATTGACCTTCTAACCATGTATGATCTTCTTATCATAAGAGGTGTTGTGAAATTTCCATTTCGTCCAACCCATTCAATCATATACATTGCATTCTTATAAAGTCTTCCTTCCTCTCTTTACACCTAAAATATTGAAGGAAAAAGATAGTATTTCCTACACTGTAGTATTTCTTCTTAAAATGCTACTTTCTTTTCTCTTCCTTCCCTATGAAAAGTTTACGACACCTCCGTTTAATGCATTGTTATTTGCTTTTTTGCAGATACATTGTCAAAGATATGCTTGGCCACGGAACGTTTGGGCAGGTTGCTAAGTGCTGGGTTGCTGAGACAAATAGCTTTGTTGCTGTTAAGATAATTAAGAATCTACCGGCTTACTATCAGCAAGCACTCGTTGAAGTTTCAATTTTAACAACAGTAAGGGCTCTTTGCGCGGGATTGTCATGTTTATTTGATTTAAATCTCTTCTGCGTTTTTTCAGTTATTTGTTTTTTTCCCTAGTTGAATAAGAAGTTTGATCCTGAAGATAAGAACCATATTGTTCGGATATATGATTATTTTGTGCATCAACGACACCTGTGCATCGTTTTTGAGCTGCTTGACACGAATCTGTAAGTTAATTAAGTAGTAACTAACTTCGCACTTTTCTATTTTTATTTTTTGGGTTACATATTGTAACTGTCCCTGCATTACTTGATATTTTCTCATTAGGTATGAGCTTATCAAGTTGAACCATTTTAGGGGATTGTCATTGAGCATTGTGCAGCTATTCTCAAAACAGGTCATTCACTGTTTTTTGCTTCAGATTAATGTTGTTTTAAGAAAGGTATTTCCTTCAATTGTCATGCATTTTTGTAACAGTGTTATAAAAATAATTTCTCTCCGTATTCTAGATATTGCGTGGACTGGCTCTGATGAAAGATGCTGGCATAATTCATTGTGATTTAAAACCGGAAAACATTCTTTTATGCACAAGGTTGGCTACTCCTTTGATGACCTTGGACAGTTGGACCTGGTATTTTGCGTCTTGTTCTCTTCATTTTATTACTTATTCCATGAAATTTACAGTGTAAAGCCAGCAGAAATCAAAATTATAGACTTTGGATCAGCATGTATGGAAGATCGTACAGTTTATTCTTATATTCAGGTAAAATTCTGGATTGAATGAGACTTCAATTTTGCAGAGTCGGTAATATTGTTAATATGTTATCAAGGATTATATTTCTTTGCAGAGTCGGTACTACAGATCTCCCGAAGTTCTTCTTGGATATCAGTATCCTTAAAATATGCAGTCAAGTATTTATTTCCCTCTTTAAGCCCTTCATATTCCTGGATCGTTTCCACTCTGTGGGGTTGAACTAGACGCGTCCAGAAACTTTACTTCTGCACTCCCTTTATTTTTTTCTGGTGCAGGGGCTCTAATTACTCAAAACTTGTTCAATGTTTTTTATCATGCTTTGAGACTTTAACATAGCCCAGATACACTACGGCTATTGACATGTGGTCATTTGGGTGCATAGTTGCTGAATTGTTTCTAGGGCTTCCATTGTTCCCAGGAGCTTCGGAGTTTGATCTTCTGAGGAGAATGATCAAAATATTAGGGTAATGCTTCTCTGTTTACCTTTGAAATTTAATAACTCCTACTCCTAGCTATCTAAGTTTTTCTGATCTAGTGATACATCATGCTTCTTTTTTCTTCGGACTCCTAGTCTGAATTCTCTTTTTGCAAGCAAGAGGCAAAAGCTAAATAATCTCATTTCGAAGTTGGGGTTAAGAGTTTCTTGAAACCTTTGTTCTACTATGAATAAGTCAAGAAATGATGGAAAAGAAGGGATTTGAAGGTCAAGGGAGCTGATGGAGAAAACAGATGTTCTGTAGTTGACATTTTCATTTGTTCTATATGATTCTCTTGTTTGTACTTTGATTCTTTGGAGATGCATGAATTTAATGATCACTTTGATGGATGCTTATGGGTTGTTTGGTGGTAAACAATCGATATGCATGGGGTCCCTCCCCTTTCTACGCTAAAATGTATAAAATACTCATGCATAAAAGCAGTCAGTTAATATCTGGGGCTTATTGCATCTGGCTTGTGGCACTTTTCATGGATGTAAATATGTTAAATATCCAATGAGGAATAATTTAGTTCGAGAATTTCCTGTTATTTATCTAGTAATATGCAAAGATGTAATGTGAAAATAATTGGCGTTTGGGATGGAATGTGGAAGGCTATTACTTGGCTGCAATGTTTTGAAGTCATGCAACTTCTTATCTTAAGATAAAAGGAGTCAAAATATTTTGATGTTAGTATTGTATTGTATTCTGGAGCTAAATTAGCCTGACCTTCATTTCAATGGCATCAAAGACATTTCCTCCCTTATTGCCATGTAAACATGCTACTAATTATTATGCTCAACTTCCGATCCATTCATGGATTTTTAAGCTTCACATAATTGCAGAATGTTATATGGATTACAAATTGGAGATTAGTGTTAATGCCTCTATACACAACTATATTATTGTACACACAACGTGCGCTGTTCCACATACTTCTCTATATTGTTGTTACTAGTCCTGTTTAATGGCTTAGTCATACACATTTTGATATTTGTAGGGGTCAACCCCCTGACAGTATACTACGAAAGGGAAAACACACCAGCAAGTTCTTTAAATTCGTAGGGAGCTTCAAGCATGAAGAGTGTGGCCAAATTCCTACCAGTAGTAGCATGTACCAACTTTTGGCAGAAGAAGAATATGAAGCTGTGAGTACTTCTCTTAAACTTTGAATTGAAGTGCTTTTGTGTAATTGAGTACATGGACAAGGCATCGTAGATAGGGATATTTTGATGTTTTCTCTCCATATTCATGCAGTTCAGTAACTTAATCTTAAATCACATGTATCAATTTTTTTGTTTATTCAGTTTTTTGTATATAATCAAGTTTCTACCTTCGGTTTTAATCATTTCCTCATAAATATGGTGGTATACCACTTGTGTGCAAAAGAGGATTTTTCTATTGCTTGAACAACTCAGGATGATCTTCATTGACAGAAAGGCTGTTCCTGCGAAAAGTGCACATGTGTCTTCCCTCAGAATCCAAATATTAAAAATAAGGCATCCTGAAAATTCCCTAATCTTTCCTTTTCACCCTTCTATATATACTCCATTGAACAAGTATTCAATCATATCGGACCACAATCTTGAATACTGCCCCATGTACACAGCAACTTCCCTGCGCGGGGAATTCAGTTGATTGTTCTTCTCTCTGCACAGGTTGAATTCCTTACGTTTTCATAAAGTCGTCATCACCAACTTTATACTTAATTCTAATACTGAAAGTTGTTATTTCTCGACTGCTGCATTAGGGTCTATATAGTTGTTTTTTTTAATCTTGTCTTCTGTTTATTTCAGAGGGAGTCAAGAAAACCATCAATTGGGAAGGAGTACTTTAATCACATGAACCTTGAAGCTATTGTCACAAAGTACCCTTATAGGAAGAATTTGGCAGAGGAAGATATTTTTAAAGGTCAGATTTCATATTTCTTGAAGAAAAGAAGATGCTCAAGACCATAATGCTACTGTGTTGAAAATGTTAGTTCATTTTTTTTCTTTTTCTTTTTTGAAAAAAGGGACTACTGACAATATAGTTTATGATAAATTTTTCAGAAAGTCAAATACGATTAGCTCTGCTTGATTTCTTAAGGGGGCTCGTTGAGTTTGATCCAGCAAAACGGTGGTCACCATTGCAGGTTATTAAACACTCTACACCTGTCGAAGTAATTAAATTAATATTGGATTATGATACATCAGTTGATTAATAGTATTCAATATCTTGATTAGTCCATAAATCTTCTTGTAATGAAGTTTTTAGTATCAAGTACCCCATTTCTATGTATGAGGAATCTTTCTTAGAATTGATAGAACATGTGAAAGATTGAAGACAGAGCACTAGAGCTCATTTTAATATATCGTGTACTGTAAAGAAGGTTTGTGACGCAAGATATACAATGGACAAACAGAAGTTAAGGCTTCACACGCGCGTGTAATTGTTCGTGTGCATGTGACTGAGAAAATACAAACAACAATTAAGAAAACCTCGTTGGATGTAACACAGAAGTTACATCCACTCCCCCAACATATAGAACACTGTTGGAAAATAAGACTTTTCTTGTTATCGAATCCTACTTGAGGTTCTATATATATATATTTTCCTTATTTATGAGATTTAATCAAGTTTCCTTTTCTTTGTATTGGACAAATTACGATAAGTCTTTATAGGTCAACTATAGTAGGTATTAGGTAGATTCAGCTTTCATATATTGCTTAGTCGTTCGAAAGATAGAAGAGTATACATGGTGTGCTTACCTTTTTAATATCGTTACTCTATTAACAAAATTTTCGTGCATATATGTTGGTTTAAGTTTGTGCGGTGCTCAGGATGAATTTATATGCTCCACGAGGATAATGAACTAGCTCCCTTCTCTACTCCAGAAAATTAAATTTCCAAGACAGAAGTAAATTTCACACATTACGAATAGACATGTTTGCTTTAGTTCCCTTCCAGGATTGTTAGGCTGGGTCAATTTTAGACGAGCCCAGTTGCCACATCTATTTTGTTAAAAAAACTTACCATAGCAAAACTGTCAATTCTTTTAGGGAGGTTGTACAGTTGCTTATCTCGTTTTTTATATTTTTCTGGCTTGTTAGCCAGGCTTGTGCAATTCATAACCTTCAAAATGTGAAATGTGATGTTTGTTTAACTTCTGATATTTTTATATATTTGGTTGAAAACCTAACTTCGGTAAAGGTTTCTAGCTTTTAACAGGTTTCTCCTTAGAAGCGTTTTTTTTTTTTTAATAAAAAAAGGGAAGTTTGGTAGAGGCTTACTCAGTTTGAAGTGGAACTGATTTTACATTTAAAGTGACTAATGATCTTGATGGCTGCATAAGATTTGATTATTCTAGTTTTTTCTCTGCAGGCTTCAAAACATCCTTTCGTGACTGGAGAGCCTTTTACAAGTCCTTATAAACCTGCTCCAGAGACTCCTCGTGTGGTGAGTAATATTTATTTTGATTGACTTATCATGTAGTTACTTTACGACACTGCTATTCTACCCTTCCTTTTTAGTTCCTAATTTGTCTTGTAACCTTGTGGTCGTGAGAGAGTGTTGATGAAATTGTAAATTTTCCTTTACTCATCTTATACCTGCAGAAGGTTAAATTTCGACTTCTATTGGTTCCATTTGATAATACTCAATGGCGTGTTAATGCACTAAAAACATATTCATGAATAATTTCAGAAATATGTGCTTTTGACCTTCCTTTGCATTGTTTCCATTGCATGTTTCCTTATTTGTACTTCCTCTTTTAAGCCCGTCTCTCAAAATGTCAATGTGGACCATCATCCAGCTGGTGGACATTGGTTTGCTGCTGGTCTCTCCCCCAATGTGAGCGAGCTACTTTCTTGATATTCTTCATTTTCATCGTTGTTGATAGCACTTGAATAATCATCTTGCTATACCTTATTATGTAGATTTCAGGCAGGAAACAAGTTATGATGCCAAACAGCCCGCGTTATCAGGTCATGTCATATGTGCATGCAGGTAGCTATGGTAGTCTGGGAAGCCATGGTAGCTACAATGATGGCATGGGGCTAGGAAGCAGTTACGGGAGCTATGGTGATAATAGTGATTTCCCGGCATTTTATTCTCCAGTGGGTCCATCAGGAATGAATATCTATGCACAAAGTGGCGCTTCAATTCTTGGAAGTAGTCCTGATGCGAGGCGGATCATGCATTTATCACATGGGAATGGCGTTGGTTTCAGCCCTGGAAATTTTGTTCCCATGTCCCTTGGCTCTAGTCCTTCACAATTTACTCCTCCTAGCTCATATTGTCAGATTCCTGCTGGGTCACCTGGACATTATGGTCCTACTTCCCCTGTAAGAGGCAATTGTCATGGATCTCCTTTGAGAAAAGTTGCAGCAGGCAGTCATTATAACAGAAGAAAGAGCTGGGCATATCCTGGGAGTGTACAATCTCAAGATATATCATCTTCTAGCTGCCAAGGGCGCATATCAGATACTACAGCCTCTAGCCATGCTGAGGGGAACTCTCATGCCTTCAGTGTTCCATCACATTTACAGCCTAATTCCAATACAGCAACCTGGAGGCTACAACAAGGAGGCAGTAGTATAACCCCTGTTTACTCTTCTCACAATACTGTGAATTCATCAGCACCTGGTGCCCATATGCCACCTGCCAAAGGGTGTGGAAATGACAGGTCTGAAGCAAGTACGTCATTACCTGATCCAGGAGATTGGGATCCCAATTACAGGTAAAAGTCTAGGTTTGCAGTTGTTATATAAGTTTGTGAATAATTTTAATCTAACTAGATTTCTTCAGAACTTCTGTTAGACATCAATACATCTATTTAGTAGACACTGGTGGTGTTTAGGTATTAATCTCAAGATATATTTCTATGTTATACTGGCTTTTATTGACTTAATACGTCTAAACAATTATTGAGCATAATTTATAATATCTGATAAAATACCAAACTCACATTAAATACTATGAGATGAATGCTGTAGGTTAATGCTAATACATCTTATTAAGATGGAGTGAGGTTAATTTCACGTGGAACTTATATATCTGGTCCTTGATTATGAAGGTGCAGTGCTATGGTCTTCAGGGTAAAAAATGATGGAGGCATGCTGGTAGTGTAGGCTGAAAAATATTCTTGCAAATCAGTTCGCTTATTTTCTCTCCCCTTTCTGGTGGGTGCTATTTAACTCGTTAGAGATAGGAGGTGTGCCTTTCAACAGGGAATTTATTTCCATTTAGTTGTCACTAGTGTCGGAGATAACATATTTATCGCTGTATAATGCACAGTTCTGATTTTGTTCTCTTTCACTTCATGCATCCGTAAAAAGACCAGTCAATAGCATTTTCTTTAAGAACTTCTTGTAATGCTAGGGTCAACATTCATGATGCAAGAATTACATGTAAAGCTAGAGTCCTCAATTCTATGGAGAGAATAAGCTCTTCTTCCTAAATGACCTTTTGCCATAGATCTTAAGAGGGTCATACCTCAAAAGCTAGCTGTTGAAGTAGGAAAGCTCAAGTATAATTATCCCGCATCCAAAGTCCACTCTTTCTACATGGGATCCAAATATCATAACCTTGCAATAGGAACCATGACAATTGTTATATATCTTAGGAGAGTAGTACTTAAAAAATTAGTAGTTGCAGTTAGAAAACTCAAATCTATATAATACCCACTCCCAAAGCCTATCTTTCGATGTGGGATCTAAGATCCACATACCATGCAATGGAACCATTACAATCCACCATACTCCGTATTCCCCAGTCTAAGATGACAGACTTTGCACTGGCCACTGCACGAACATTGCTATGTCACATCACCTCCATCTCCAGAAGTTGCAACCAGGCGAGGTTACCTGCTCTAATATCATTGTTAAAGATCTTGAATAGCTACCTTAAAACCTAGTTTTTCAAGTTGGAGAGAGCCCAAGTTGAATTTCACATATTTATGTGGAATTTAAGTCTATACATTGCAATGAGAACCATGACACCTTTATCCTTAGTTTTGATGAACGGCATTCGCAGAAGCATTAAGGGAATTCTAAACTCTTTAAGAATTTCTACTTTTTTATGTGCATTAAACTAGAACTTCTGAATCACCATGACATTCTCGCCCTCTAATACCATCATCTAAGGCCCCTATTTGATATTGATAAAAATTAGATTTTGATAAAAATTGATGAGATGTGTGGTTGAGAAGTTTTGGGTCCCATAAAAAGTGTGGTTAAAATTAATTGTTGACTTTGAATTAGATTAAAATCTAAAAAAGTGTACCAAAAGGGCATTATTAAATTGGTCACCTCTCTGACAACTTAAGCTTTTAGATTTAGACGATATGGTTTAACATGGATTTGAACTGTCAAAGGTATCGGGATCAAGCCTTGGCATCACATATTTACGAAAAGTATGCACGTTTTAGACCTTCAATGGAAGATTGGATTTGAGCTACACGTGATGGGCTGTGTTGAAATCAGACTTAAAAATAAATTTGTCTCATCTCTAGTAGTTTAAGCTTTTTGGTGGAGATGGTTTAACATATCATAATCCAACAATAATAAGCACCAATCAACATATTCTACACTTTCTCTGTACTCTGCAGGATTTCACTGCCACCAACATTTTCTCTCCTTGCTGCCCATCTGTCTCTTCCCTTGCAAACCAGTTAGGAAGCTACTGCATTGACCCTTGCTGATATCAAGACCAAAAACAAGTTTTGAATATCTCATTCTGTAAAAACTAAAACCAAATCAATCCATCACAGTAGAGGTGGGAACATTTGGCACGTACTCTAACATTGCAGTACTATCTAGCATCTGAACTGTCTACTACTATCCTTTGGTTCTGTTATAAAATGGTTCTCTATGGGTTGAGCCTCCTATTTACACTTAATAATAGTATTGAGAATTATAACCATGTTTGCATCTTTATATTTACATGTTTTCATCTTCTTTATATTTACATTTTCTACTACTAGTATTTTTCAACATAGAATGTTTCTTTGGTAAATAAAAGATTTGGTTCCTTCTAGAGAATCTAGCCCATTTGTCATGTTGCACTCTGCTTGCTTTGCAAGGGCTTGATATTGACTATAACCCTTTGAGCATTTGTTTTATGTTGATTTGTTTTTATTCAGTGAAGAACTACTTTTGCAAGAGGATAGCTCGGATGTGAATGGCATGGCGGCAGAATTCAAGGGGATGCATCTTGGTCAGCCTCTGGTTTCTACAGAACCACAAGTCGGAGTCTCAAGATTCAACCGCATCACAGATGCAAGTGTTTCGATGCAAAGGTGAGTTTTATAGATTTCCGAGTTTCTGTATTACTACACGCAGTCTTTGCAATTCTACCCCTGCACACGCATTTAGTCAATCCTTTCCACTCCACGGTTAGCTTACTGTAATCTGTTAAGTTGGTGCACTTCAAAGTTTTCTCATACCCCTTGTACAACCCAAACTGAAGCAGCTGGTTTTTTCATTCACCTGCATATCCAAAATAATAATTTGTCGTAATGTTTGTTGCATAATTCAGGCCAAATGGGCCGAGTGTGCAGGCATTTTCACTTGGCAACGTAGGTAGCACTTCTGAAAACCACGATATGCATGGTGGTTATCCTCACCACGTGACGAAGCAATCCCATTTTATTCCACAAAATTCTCCTAGCCGTTTGGGCCAGCTACCTAATCAGCGACACAACCAAGGTAGATCCACTGCCTTCCGCGGCACTGAATGGAATCATTTCAACGTCCAGCCACCTCAACCAAGCTATAATTCTGGGGCTCCTCATTCTCCTCGTGGCAGTGGCTTGCAATGGGGTATTTAAGCGAACCTCTCTCTCTCTCTCTCTCTCTTCACACACACGTATATGTATATGTATGTGCTTGTTGGATTTCACATTGGATGTCAATTGTGTTCTGTTGTAGGACGTAGAGGCAATTACCCAGTCTCCAATATTCCGTCAGCTTCCCATTCTCATGGAAGAAAAGAATATGGAAGAACTACTTAAAAGTCGAAGAGTTGCTTCTTTCAAATTGCAAGGGATTAGTAGTTTGTGCTTGTCTGAGTGCGCGTGTTGAGAATCGATAACCTACATATACTCGATAGGTTTCAAATCTCGTATGGGCTCGGGAACCATGTTCATTTATTTTGCCTCAAAGACAGTATTATAATATTTATAATTTATAATAATGCTCTCGACACCTCATTTTCATTGTTAGCATATCAAATTGATGGAAAAATTGCTTCTTTCTTGATAGATTCTTTCTTTTTCTTTGGAAATTGTTGGCAACCTTTTTAGTTGATGTCTTTGTGAACTTATCGTGTTCACTTGTTTGTACATCATCTATATTGAAGCCATATTATTTGTGCATTTTTCTTTCGGGACTCACTAACAACTTCTAAATATGCATCTCATCAAAATTTATTATAAATTTAATTTTAATCTCTATCAAATATGGGGCAATGAGCTAAATAGCGTTGCACATAATTCAAAATTTTTAGTACTTTTTAATCGTATTGTAAAATAGGGTCACGTTAATTAGATAGCATTATGATAAAATAAAATAAAAATTCAGATCCTAGTATTATACTTTTGAGAGGTCCAAGAGGTATTTGATACTCATTTTTTTAAATAATGTGATTTGTAATAATAAATTTTTTAAAAAAAGATGGTTAAAAAGCAAGTATTTTTTTTTTTTTTTTAAAAACACTACGTATAGATTATTTTATTGTTAAAATGTAATTGAAAATGAGTTTTGAAAGAAATGAAACTTTGAATAATAGCAATAGGTATCAAATAAGGGTTCAGCTTCAGTACGAGTAACATAATAATATACATTAAATTAAATTCATCAAAATTCCAACATGTGCAATTTGCAAGTAACCCATTTAATTTTTTACTTCATGTTAGATTTTTAACGTATCGACGCATGAGTTCTAGTTCGCAAATCTTATTAAAATGTGTCAATTTTCAAAGTAATGTCACTTATGGTATATATATATCGTATTGACATTTTTGTTGAATATATATATAGATATATAGATAAATAGAAACCTCGTCTTATGTAATAGGGAAAATTTGTTTAAGTAAAAATGGGTAGAAAGTTGACATGAGATAAATTCTATCGGGAAACATGGAAGTGCGTGCACCACAAGAAGTAACACACAATATCTATAATTAACCAATCACTATGGCTTCTGTGTCCCTCCCATATCTTCACTGCTCAACTATATTTTCCTCCACTTGTTTTTTTAAATTTCTTCTACTCAAATTATATGACTCAATCAAACAAAAATAAATTGGAATAATAAGATCAAGAAAATACAAAGAAAAACTGGTTGATTGATTTCAGCTGTGCCGGTGACGTAAACCCAACAAACCCAACTGCATTTTTGAAGAAGAGAGGTAAGCAGCAGCATGTCCCATTTTTCTTCTTCCGACTCCCTTTTCTTTGATTAGAAACATATATAATATAATATAATATACTATATATAGTGTATGATGACCTGGTTTTGTTATAGTTGATCGTCGATTGTTTCGAGACAGAATTTTTCTTGATTTCATTGTAAGCATCGCCCAGTTTTTCTGGGTTTCAAGCTTATGAATCCAATTCGTTTGTAACATTTGATTTGTTTTTATGAATGTGAACTGTGGACAGAATTGTAGCGCTGAGTTATCAAGAAGGGAGAAACCGAAACAATTGAATCCAATTTATATGATATAAACATTGTGATTTGATCAGGGAAAGGGAAGGGACGGAAAGGGAAGCCTGATGATGTCCACTACTGCAGTAATTGGACTTAGCACTGGTAAAAGGCTCCTCAGTTCTAACTTCTACTACTCTGATTTAGTTGAAAAGCTATCCGGCACCAGTTATCAGCATCAGGTTGTTCCTTCAACTAAGATTACTGCTAAGAAGTCATCAAATTATGGCCCAACTTTTCTTTCGAATCGACATCCACAATCTATCAGGGCTGTTAAAGAGCATGTAGACACTGCCTCCGATCCTTATAGTGTGGAGGAGCCACGGCCTCAGGGAGAAGAAACCTCTGACCCTGATTACTTGGTGGATGCTCTCCTTTTACTGCAGAAGTCTATGCTTGAAAAGCAATGGAATCTTTCGCCTGAAGTGGATGTAATAACTGGTATGCCGAGAGAGAAAGGCCGGAAGAAAGTGCAAGTTACTGGTTCGGGGACATCTGCTAGACGGAGGAGAATTGATTCTCGAAAAAAAATTATCATCAGGAAAAGTTCGACTACTGCACAAATTGGTAAAAGCAAGCAGTTGAGGTCGGTTATCGGTCCAGAGCTTCATCAGAGTCGTTCGAAAGGTTATGTAAAGGGTGTTGTAAGTGAAGAATTACTCACCCATGTGGAAGTAGTTCAATTGTCAAAAAAAATCAAAGCTGGTCAGTTATTGGAAGAACACAAATCAAGGTAATGGAAGAATAGAATTCCTCAATTAGATGGTACTTGAATGTTGAATTAGTTCTTTAGTTTACTGCGAATGTGTTTCACTTGGTTTTATTGATATTGAAATTGCAGACTGAAAGAGAGATTGGGATGTGATCCCTCAGATGAGCAACTCGCGACTTCCCTGAGGATTAGTCGGGCTGAATTACAGTCAGAATTCATGGAGTGCTCATTGGCAAGAGAGAAGCTGACAATGAGCAACATTCGTCTTGTCATGTCTGTTGCCCAAAGATATGATAACATGGGTACTGAAATGGCTGACCTTATTCAGGTGAATTAATGTTCTCCTCCATTTTCTTACCAATAAAAGTCACGTCCATTTGCATTTGTAAGCAGCACAAATGTGGGGTTTCTTTGATTTTTTGCAGGGCGGTTTGATTGGATTACTCCGAGGAATTGAGAAATTCGATTCTTCAAAGGGATATAAGATCTCAACTTATGTTTATTGGTGGATTCGACAGGTGAGGGCAATAAATGAGTATGCTGTAGTGTTTGTCTCTTGTAATTTTGCCTAATTTATATCTTGAGGTAAGAGTTACTTTAACTCTTTCCAATTTCCATTAACGAGCATACAAAAACTAAACAGATAGGTGTTTGAATAATGAAAGAAAATCTCATCATACAATCTTACTAGATGAATCTACTAGTTTCTTGCAATAAAAACAAGTCAATCTTTACTTCAGATATATTTTGTTCAGTACACAAATCGTTCTTAGCCACTCCATTCGATTTACACATACTGAATGTCTAAAGAAATCGAATCTTTTGCAACCACGCTGGACCCTTTTAAATATTGGTTATATCTCCCTTGTCTCGCATGTTTTTCCAGGAAGCAACGACTTTCTAAAAGAGAAAATTTTATGGTTACGCAAGATATGTTGCAACAATCTGGGTTATCCTCACCTTCTTATGGCTTCATCCTACCTCAATTAATGGCTTCTGGTTTTTGCTACTTTACACTAGTCAAAATCTTCTGTCTTTCATATACCAAGATTACAATAAAGTTTATGGAGATGTCTAATTATCTAATTTCAATTGTGTTTTGGAAGAACTTTAGGTTATACAGAAAATGCTATTTAAGTAGGTTAGGATGAGGCTCAAGCCTGTTGAGCACATAGTTTCCCAATGGTGATGTAAATATTCGGTTTATTTGGCCTCTTACACGAGAAAAAAATGATATATGTAAACTTGCAAGGGCCTGACAGTACCATTTCTATCACTAATTCCCAGGGTGTTTCAAGAGCTTTAGCGAGGAACTCAAGAACCTTAAGATTGCCTACCCATCTACATGAAAGACTAAGTTCAATTAGAAGTGCAAAGGCCAAACTGGAAGAGAAAGGAATTACTCCATCAGTTGATGCAAGTCTATTTACTCTCTTATACTTAAGATTGATTCGTCGCTTTTCCTTGATTTATATTCGACTTCTCATGTTCTATTTGATGCTCCAGAGAATTGCTGAATGTCTAAACATGTCACAGAAAAAAGTCAGGAATGCCACTGAGGTACTGAATATCTTTCAGAATATCTATTAGTTCAATAGGTAATGCTTTCCATCTAATGATTATTGACCATTTATATTTACAGGCTATCAGCAAGGTGTTCTCGCTCGACAGGGAAGCATTCCCCTCGTTAAATGGTCTTCCGGGAGACACACTTCATAGTGTAAGGAAACATAGTTATTAGAGATGAATCAAGTATACCTTCTTATTATCTTTTATTTTGGTAATAATCGAAAATGTTTCTTTTCTTACTTGACAGTACATAGCGGATACTCACATAGAGAATAACCCATGGCATGGAGTTGAGGAATGGGCTCTTAAGGTACTTCATTAAAACTGATTTTGGGTAATAGAATATGCGACCGGAGTATCAGCTATATTTTAATGTTTTAATTTTCTAATATACCCCAATTAATATGCCATGTTATCAACAAATATGAACCGATCATTATTCAATATAGGGGTATATTAGGTAAAATATCAATAAAGTTATAATTTCAACGTATATTAATTATGTTTTCTTAATCTGTGAGAAAATTCAAAAGAACCTATCTTTATGGGACGGAGGGAGTGTTATATATCTTAATGCATTTTAGTGATTATCTATAGCCTTTCCAACTATTTGATTGCTGGTTATGTTATTTCATTATGTTTACAAAGTAAATCGCCTGAGATTATACATAATACATATATATATCGTTTTGCAGGATGAAGTAGACAGGCTCCTTAGTTCAACTCTAAGGGAGCGAGAGCAAGATATAATCCGTCTTTACTATGGTCTAGACAACGAATGTCTCACATGGGAAGATATCAGCAGAAGGTGAGGAAGCCTACTGTTTTCGAATGACATTTGATCCATCAATACCTGATAATGAAGTTTGTATAATACTATAATTATGTAGTTAATATATTTTTTATTTTCATGTAATTCAGGATGGGTTTGTCGAGGGAGAGAGTTCGGCAGGTGGGGTTGGTTGCTCTTGAGAAATTAAAACATACTGCAAGGAAGAAAAGATTAGATGCCATGCTGCTTAAATTTTGATTCTGAGGACTGTCTTATGTCTCATTCTAAACATCATACCAATTTCATTGTGTATATATTACTTTAAAATTTAAAGAAAGGGAAGTAGCAATCTCACAGTATGTATTTTTTGTGATGAGTAATGAAATAGGTACTCAAGGATCCCATAAATTTACATCGAGATTACTCTGTATATGTGTAACGCTATTCAGGGGTACCTTTTTGGTGAGATTTTTAACGAGTGCTGATTTCAGTATGAGGCAACAATATTTATTCAGAAGGCCAGTGACTAGAAATAGGATTTTATTTTTATTTTCGACGCAGGAATGATTTTCTTTTTTGTTAAATCAAAGCACATATATAGAATAAATGTTCAGCACTAATTTTAGAAGTACAGATACTCCAAAATAATTAGGAAGCAGGGTACAGACATTCTTTGGCTCAACTGATTTCTTAAATTTCACAATAACAATGTCACAGTCGAGTATGGAAACACGCGTCACGTCGTTATATGGTTCGACGCACGGAAGATGGTACATATTCGCGCAAGAGTGAATGTCTAAAAAGCTTTACAACATTGATAACTGAGTGAAACATCAAAGTGAAAAAACTCCGACTTCTTCGATCGCAGTTAGGGGAGTTTTCGGACTCCATCTTAGTCGAGTGGAAACCATCTTTGTTATTCTTGAGCACATCAACCTTGAATTCTCTTCTTTCCCTTCTCTGCTGACTTTTAAGTACAATAAGCTATTAAACCAGAGTAGAGCAGCACATAGAACAATATTATACACATCTGCTGGAATTAATTCCAAGTTTTGTGTGATGTAAGGAATAAAACCCCAACAAACTTCAAGAGCAGATATCAATTTTCAGAAGGGGAAAATATATTATGATCAAAACATCAGGAAACATTCATTCATGGGAAAAATACGTAGATAGCCTTTATACAGAGGCTCTAGATCCAAACATTATTCCATAAATGGACAGATCCCAGTTTTTTTTTTGGATTCTGAAAGTGAAAATACACCAACACGAACCTGAAGATGGAGCTCAACTCTAACACCATTTGATGACCGGATAATCCATAGACATCTCTCTCCCTCCCTCCCCAAAAGAACTACCCCAGCCGCCAGCCGGAGGCCCAGTGGCAGTACATACACGTCCGACCATTGGTGGACGTGGTCAATAATCATAAATGTCAAGTAAAGATATTATTTCTTAGGCCCTGTATGCTAATGGTATTTTTTTTTTAAAATTTTTCCTCAAACTCATTTTCAACCACATATTTTTATGAGACTCACCACTTTTCACAATTTTCAACTACATCCCAAAAAATCATTTTTTTATTCTATTACCAAACAAGCTCTTAGATCCATAATATCATCTGATAAATTGGGAAAAAAAAAACACCAAATACCACCACAGGAAACCCATAATTATCTCGTTTGGTAATTACTGTTAATTTCAAACAAGAAATCGTCTTTTACATTAACTATATCTAATTTAACAACATGCTTAGACAATCCTTCCATATAAATATCACACTATTCACAACACTAATTTGTCAAGTTGAGAGGTACGTGTTGAAACTACAAAGAAAAAGAAAAATCCCAAACTTCCTTATGCCCCTGTTTGTGTCTACTACTTTTTTTTAGATTTTAATTTAATTCAAAGTCAACATCTAATCTTAACCACACTTTTTTTTATGGGAGCTGACTGACAAATTTTCAACTACACATCTCATCAATTTTCATCAAAATCTACTAAAAACCTGATTTTTATCAATACCAAAATGGGGCTATATTTAGTACTTCATAAACAATTCTACATATTACTATATTAGAAAGAATGTTGTTCACTTTTATAGTCCTCAACCTCGTATAACCATGTTATATGTTGAGCTATAGAGTAAATACCAAGTATGATAATAATATCATAATACATACATGAGACTTTGCATGAATTCTCTTTAGAAGTTCGCAAGGAAATAACGAGTTAGATCTCTCCTGGATCATCTTAAAAACTTGATGTGCAGCATCTTGAATGACAGGATCATAAGCTATCTAGAACAACAAATGTGTTAAAAAAGTTTTTTTTTTAAAAAAAATGAATAAATTGGTTAAATTTTACTTTATTTGGCATGAAAAATAATGTCAATCAAACAACAAAATTTGAAAAATTCTCAACTTTTTTTTCACCTAGAAAATTAAACCAATCAAACACTTCTAATTGATATTTTTCACGAAAATAATTTCCGGACAAATCAATTTCTTGAAAAATATTTTCATTCCACCAATTTTCTACCCTTGCAATCAAACACACTCACATTATTCTATTATAAATTTAAGAAATTCTAAATTATGATAATTATTCTTAATATTGAACATACTAGAATCATAAAATCTTTATTCTAAATGAGCATATATAAAGTATAAGGAATATAGGTAATCTGATATCAATAAAAGTCATAACTATACTATAAGCTGAAATCCTAAATTCAACTCATTTCTCAAATAAAGAGATTCTTGCTTATCTCTTCAGAAAACTAAGGATGAAACTCAAGTTTGGCAAATAGTGATAAAATTGCCCATTAAAAAATCTCCTCAATTCAAATTGGACCATAATTTACTTTGAATTAGTCAAATAAAATGTTGACTTTGACTAATTAAAAGTGGGTTGTAACAGGTACGAAATGAAAAGCTATATCATTTGATCAGAATGTACTTAAGCTTATCGTGGAGATCAGATCACGTACGGTTCATTTAGTCTCATGAATCCCGAGAATTATACTTTGAGGTGGCAATAGATTCTATTGAGATGTGAAAGACAACAAACAGTTGGCTAAATACCCTTTTTGACACCCAGATTTGAGGAGGTAAAAGAAGCAACATTTTTTACATGCTTGAAATTCTGTAGTTCCTTAAAGTTCATCCATGACTTTACCCAAACATTCACTTCAGAAGGTTACTTCCACCAGGAATCAATGACCTCAAGTATAAGATGATGCATAGTACGAGTAACCACTTGTTCCTGCGCTTTTACTACCCTAGCCAACTCAAGCAAAGCATTTTGAAAGGACACTAGCATTCAAACCACGAAGAAGAGTCAAGAAAAGATACCTAATCTTGACTAAGAGCATGTTGGCTAATACCATTTTGCTCATAATAGCATTTTTGCAGGCAGATTAATATTTTTGTCCTGCACATTACAAATATGCTCATAATAACACCCAGGTAAAAAAAAAAAAAAATTTAACAAGATATAAGATTTCCCGTAAAGAGGCCCTATATGATCATCGACAATAGAAATGAACCTTTCGGTTAATCCTTACTGGAGCTAAAAGTAAACGCACGTCGCTGACTATCCAATCGATGATATATATATATAGGTCGAACAGGATTTTCCGATTTCAGAGTAACAATTTCATCCTTGAGTATACAAACAAAAGAAATCCATAACCACCAAAATAGCAGCTAAATGGAAAAATAATATCCTAGGTTCAGATGACATGCATTGGTGCAAAAGATCTACATAATCAAGAACCCTGTACCTAACAAACTTATGTTAGCTCCTATTTCCTTTCATTGCCAAAATTACTCTCAATAACTTGGAGGCTCAGTGTCGTTTCAAAATAGAACGATTGTGCAACTCCAGCAGCTGCTCAAGGGATACCAGAGACCATTTGTCATCACTTTGTGCAAATACCTTCTGATTGATGGAGTCGACTATTATGCTTATGTTACCAAAGCCATAAATTTGATGCCCATCTTGTGTTCTGCCAGGTTTAGGCTTGAACAGTAAACCATTTTGCTGAGCATGAACTTCAATAACTTCTTTCAAGCTCATTTCAAGTCCACCGCCCATACCCTCTGTTTGAATTCCACTACCCATGTTTGTATAGGCTCGTTGTTGAGCTTGAGCAGCTACTTTTTCCTGAGTCTCAAATTGCCTTTGTTCACGGACCCTGAGATAACTCATGTTCTCTTTTAAACCAGGTTGTGACACCTCCATGCCTTCAACAGCCTGGTTCATCATGTCCAGACCAAGATTAAGTCTATATCGAACAAGCTCATTCGCCTGAAGTTCGGTTGGAAGAAGTTCCTTCCAACCTAAATACCATTTAGTAACTTCTTCGAAGTTTGGGTTTGCACATAGCCAATGGTACAAGACTTCTTGCCATTTGTTGAAGAAAATATTGATTAATTGCAGCATGTGATGACTAGGAATGACAGTTGCCCAGTTCAGAACCCAGTAGAACTGATCAAGGTTCTGATTCACAGGGTTTATTTGAAACTCATGCATGACAGCCAATAACTTGGGAATTATGTATCGTACCATCAATTGCTCCCAGCTGGTTGGATCGAACACAGACTTCCAAGGGGACAATATATAATATGCCGACTTATCACTCAGGTGCCAAGCATGAAGAACACTAGCCAACCTGCTTTTTATGGTGTGATAACAATTCTCCAGTTTCTGCCCCAATAAAGGTAACCATGGATGAATCCAAGAATGGATTGGGATGGTTTCTCTGCGTGGATCCCATGAATCCACAGCAGCTGACAATTTTGGCATGACAATGTTTTCCAATATTGTTTGTAGGACAGGAGGAGTTAGTAGTTCTTCCCAAGACTTCAAAAACCTAAGCATGGGCTCCGGGTCCCTTGCTTGCCAAGTGTTGGTGCCAGATATCCTCACAGCAGGGAATACGACTTCTGTGAGAAACTGTTGAAATCTTTTCCTTGCAACAAGTTTTTCCACAGAGATACCACCTCAACTCCATGTGTCGGATTTTGAAGGGGATCCCATCCCAGAAATATTCTAATAAACAAACATAAGAGCAAGCAATGCAAGATAAGTTGCACAATGTATAATCAGCAGCAAATTTCCTCTGCAAGTTCGCAAATGATTTAGCCAGGGAATCTAATGTCAGTGTTCCAGATGAGCTCTTGTCGCCTATTCGGTCTAATACACACACTACATCTTCCATGCTATCAAGTTGTTTCCTTTGGTGATCCACCTCCGTTTGCAGTTTCTCTTTTTCCTTCTGCAAAGCAACCACAGTCTCCCTCTCATTCCTCAGATCTCTATCTAACTTCTGTATGTCAAGCTCAGCTAAATCAACAATCAATCTGACATTATGCTGAAGCTCAGGCATGGGAACATCATTTTCCCCAGATTTTTCTTCAACATTCAAATGCTCCAAATTTGTCACTATACGAACCTGTGGTCCTCTCATGTCAAAAACCTTCTGAACAACTTCAAGACCCTGCTCTTGCTTCTTGGCCAGTAATTCTTCAGCTGTCACATAAACCTTCTTCTTCAACTGCGCTTGCTTTAACCAAAGCATCCCATTTGCAGCATCCTCTGTAGGTTGAGTGGAATGAGGCAAGGATTTTTGCTCTGGATCCTGCAAAGCTGGCAGACTAGCCTCTTTATAGTCATTGAAACCCATCCCCATATTCTTAGGATGCAACTTCGCCTCAACAGGAGCCACAATTCCCTGCTCATTTTTACCAAGGCCACCTCCTTTATAGCCCATCTTTTCAAGCAATCTCATCCCAATTCCCTTGGTATGCTTTTAAAATGAACCTACATCTCCTGGCTCCTATTCTTTCCTTCCTGCTAGAGAAGACTTCTTGGCTAGCCTGGACTTATCTCTTTCTTTTTCTCGTCGCAGCTGAGCACCCTCCATGATCTTCTTTCCAAAAGCAGTTGGCAGGAAATCAGCTCCTTCATCCCAGTCTGCCTGAGTATATCCCACATCATCCACAGCATTCTTCGAAGAGGCAGAGTCAAATCCCTGGCCAGCAGAAGATCCAAGACCCAAACCTGCAGGTCTCACGACATCTTCCTCGACCAATTTATTCTCCTCCATGGAATTGTGATCGATCTCCTGATTGGGCAAGAAGGTGCCAGTGGAAACGAAATTGACAGGCTTGGTGAAGTTGGGCTTCTTGGACAGATCTTTCCTCCGCTTCTTTGAACCTGGCCCTTCATAGGAGTCAGAATCGCTGTCGCCGGAAGCAAATACACCGTAGAGGATGTCGTCTGTGGTCTGAGTAGCTTTGTGTTTGCGCTTGCCATAAAATTCACCGCCAATCCACTGACCATCATCGTAATCGTTCTCAATACCGAATCTTTCCATTTCCTGATAGTCCCCCATCTTTCAAACTTGTACTACCTGCATAACATAGGAATGATAAGGTTAAAATCAACAATGACTTGCACAAAAATATTTCGCAAACAGGCTGATTCAACTGAAAAACTAAAACTGCAATTGGAGCTTACCAGCAGGAACATATTGATTAGATAGTTCTTTATTGCTACCAGTCAAGGATATATATGTATTATTGTGATAGTGCAAAACAATTAAATCAAGTGGACAGAAAATTAATTGAACCTATAAAATTGGAACTAGTAAAGGGAATATTTTTCAAAGATATCTATAGCCCGCCTGACTTGAAGAAACTATATCATGTTACTTTTGGAAGAAAAATTATTTGACATGAATTATAAGCATTACAATGCTGTACAAACTTTAATTCAGCCGTAACCCAGAATTATTTTTTGACATTAATCTCGTTTCTTTCAAACAATAGTTAATCAAAATATTCCAGCAAAAGATTAGAAAAGTTAATGACGGAAATTTTCAAAATCAGACAATTGGTTATCCAATAAATTTAACACTAAACGACTATATAGAAGTCTTTTAACCGATCTATTTCGATGCTAGAACAGAAAAATAAAAATAAATGTGTTTTATTTCATCAAAAAATGACAAACAACTTACCTGAGATAGATTTGTCCGGAGGAAAAGCGAAACAATTAGCCAAAACAGAGTGAAGCGACTAGTTCGTAGGTAATGTATGGGGTTAATTTTAAAATCGATACGGTATCCGATCCGCATACTCGATAATTTCCTTAAAAAATTACAGAATTTAAAATAAAAGTGATTGTGTAAAAAAAATAATGAATAAATTAAAAATAGAACTCAAATATTTATTGAGATTGTTAACGTTTAAATTTTAATATGTTTAAACTATTGACTTTGTTAACGTCTAAAAAAAATGTTCAAATTCGCTTGTTTAATTTCAACATATAACAAGCTTTTTTCAAGTCAAATTCAAGTGAAGCCCAACATTTAACGTATTCAAGTTAATTCGAAGCACATATAACTTATTTACAGCCTTAAAAAAATAAAAAAATAAAAAATTAGTAATAAGTTTTAAATGCGTATAGAAGCAAATTTGTCTCCGACCCGCAGCCGATCCATAATTCTTAAATGAATATATGAGTAGAATATGGAGGTTAAAACTTTTAATGAACAGAATATGAATTCGGCAAATCATATCCGACCCATTGGCATCTTAAGCCGGACCGAGCAGGCATGTCCCTGTAGAATCAGATCCTCGACATTCATTCTACTTCTTTACCATCGATCCACCATAGTATAAACTCAATTACAGAGAACATGGACGAGGCCAAGGCTGCGGCAATGGCGCAGCAGTTCCTTCTATTGCAACAGCATCAGCGCAATAAACAGCAGCAGGACGCAATTTCTCGATTCCCGTCCAACATCGATGCCCATTTGCGCCCACCTCAGCACCATCTCCTTCACCACCGTCCCCATGCTTCTCCTCAGCCACAACTTCTGCATGCTGCTTCATCTCAGATCCCTAATGCTAATTCGATCCCTAATTTGCCTCACCCACAAAACCCTAATTCCAGTACCCCTAATAATAATACTGCCCAAAATCCCCAGCAACAGCAGCACAAGGCCTCTTTGCATCTGGCTTACCAGGACGCCTGGCGGGTTTGTCATCCTGACTTCAAGCGCCCTTTCTCTTCCCTCGATGATGCTTGCGAGAGGTTTTTGCCCCCCTTTATTGTCTATTGCTGGTTACAATTGGAATAAGTTGCATGGTAGATTTTAATGTTGAATTACAATATATACCCTTTATTTTATGCTACCATTGCTTTATTTTTGCATAAGTTTTCTGCACGAATTTTTATGTGCGGATGTTAGTTGAATTTCTTTTCTTGGTAATTCTATAATTATTATTTTTACAACGTGAATGAGTTCTTAGCACATGGTGCCGGATTGTCCCTGTCCATATTCAAGTATGTTTTCTTGAAATTTTGAGAATTGAATCTAGCTGTAATGAATCGGTTATAATTCTCAAGAGGATAAGTGCTTGAGCACTTTTCTTTGATTCTAAACAGATCCATTCTGTGGAAAATTGAAAGAAAAAAATAGGGTAGAGACTATAGAGATAACTCACAAGCATCTCTACATATTCATTTAAAAATAAATAAATAAATAAATAAATAAAAATAAAAATAGAGAGGCCAATTGAAGTGCTGTGTATTAAATATTGTTTTGAGGGCTCAAGGGTGAGTGATTCCTGTCCTTTACTGGTAAGACCTATCTTGATTTTGGCTCAAAACTGGGCCAGGGAAGAACCGATTAAAATTTAGGAGGCTTAGTTTACAGCTTCCATTGCATCCATGCAGTGCTGACTGCAAATCTATAATGAATTCCGGTTAGGAAAAAGGGGGGAGGACAGAACGGGGAGATACTAAATTCCTTGTTCCAGATGACAATACTTCTTTCATTGTTTATTTGCCTCAAATTTCCTCTCTCTTAAACATACTCTCTATTTCCCCTCAAAGAGCCCATATAGTAACATATTTCTTCTGTCTCCCAAACTTAATTCTCTTGATTTCTTTAACCGCTCTTTATTTATGTAAATTTTGATTCTATCTTATGCTTACGGAGACTCACCTGATTATAAGTGCCATTACTAATTTTTTTCTTTTTCAAAATTTGGCTTATCTTATTAGTTGATTCGAAAGGGTTGTAACCATATAATTTTCTCATATCTTTCATTTCATATTTGTACACTGTTTTTGAATATTATCTTGAATTTATGGGTTCTTGTCGCTCTTATAAATTGAACTTGTTCTCACTGAATCTATAAGGTATAGCTCTTGCACTTCGCTAAGAAGATTAATCATTTATCACCTTGGTCTTCAAATCACATTGTACTCTTTTCTGACGTTAGAAAAAGAAAAGAAAATCCAAATTTAATATTTTCAGACATGAAAATTGGATTGTTGGTTGGCTTACAACACGTGAATTGTTCATGTTATTGGAATCAGGTTGGTAAAGTTTTCACAGAACATATAGCATTCGGCAATTTACCAACTATTACTGACAACGAATTCGTCTGTCTGGTATATTGTGATTTTGCTTTTCATCATCAGTCAACTGTGTTCATTTTGTCTTGTTTCGTAGCTTTAATCATGTTACAAATTTCGTAGGGTTTAAATATTGATCACAGTTCTTCTAATTTGGCAAGTCATCTGATAAGCAAGCAAACCTAAAAAAAAAATAGAATTTTGTTGTCCTCTTGATCATCAGTCAACTGTGTGTTGATTTTGTCTTGTTTCGTAGCTTTAATCATGTTACAAATTTTGGAGGGTTTAAATATTGATCACAGTTCTTCTAATTTGATCAGTCATCTGATAAGCGAGCAAACCTAAAAAAAAAGGGATTTTGTTGTCCTTTTGATTATTAGGGTGGAAGCAACACTAATGCTTGTTAATAGTCTTTTTAGTGGTGGCATGTATCTGAATGTATTATTTATTGCTAAGAATTCCTTGGTGAAGTACAGAGGCATTATTATTCCTGATTTCATATGTTCTAATTTTGATGTTGATTGTGGCTGTGTCTGCTCTCCTCCCCGGGTGTGATACTGTGCATGCAGTTAATAGGGGTTCAATTACTAGTCTTTCGTGGATTATTATCAGCTAGATAAACACTCAGTTTATTGACCTGAATTCTAAATGAACATTTTTCTAATGAGAGGATTTACTATGTTGATGTGATAGTTTTGTTTATTTACTATGTCAACTTTCACATGAATTAAATTTGTCTAACTAAAGAATCTTAGATTAGAAAAGCTGCTTAGCACGCTCAAGCTTGTACTCTACCTGTGCAGCTAATTTTAATGTAAATTTTGTGTAGGCTTTTGCCTTACCATGTGGTAGCCGACTATGAAGCAGAGGAGGATGACAAGATCCTTGATTCTGACACGACGGGTCAAATGCTTTCTCGCTCTCAGCAGTGGGACAACAACATTGCTGCCAAAGTCGCAGAGTTTACTGCCACATTTGAGAAGCAAGTCCTTGCATTTAATATAATTTCCCGCAAGCGTGGCCTCGGTGAGTTTCGGACGGAGGAGAAACTGATGATGGAGCAATTACTGTTGCAAGAGGAGAAACGAGCACTTCTTGAATTGAGAGCTGAAATGGACTCAAGGCAGAAAACGAATCAAGAAGCCAACATGCGAATGGCTGCTCATGCTGAGATGATGGCTCGAGCACCCCCAATAAGACCAAATGCACATGGCTCTCAAGGCAGTAATATTTCAATTGGTCATGAGATGGGAGAGCAGGATCAGCATGCCAACCATGATGAGACGATGAATGGATGGAGTAACAATGCACACAAGGATGATAAGGAGCCGTCTGATGATTTCTTGAATGACGATGAAACCGAAAATGGAGATACAGCCATGCAGACTGATTGGCACGGAAGCGGTGAGTTTGATTTGAATGCAAGATAAAAGTGATCTTACCTCAGTGGAGGAATCGAATGCTTGATCCTCGTTAACCAAAATTTGTAAATTTTTTTTACTACGAACGCAAATATGGACGTGGTGAACTTGAAAAATGGATTTTGGTATAATCTCAGCTCGTAATCTGTCGATTCCAATGCATTTTATAAATGCCGATAGTTCTTCACCGTCCTACGTTAGCTCTCAAATTCCGTGACCCTGGACAAAAATCTGGCAGGGTGATCCCTAAAAGTCTAAAACCCGTTGGAAAATTATTATATTTTAATATTATTTTAATTATTGGATCCTGACCCTTATGGCCTTATCTGGTCTAGCCGAAGTTTGAAAGATTTAATCTACTTGCACAATTGGTTTGACAATGAAGATGACAATTAAGTGATGTGAAATTGTTGTTGATTTTAAAGATGATGTGACGTGTAAAAAAAATGATTGTGCCAGTAAGTTAATTGTCATCCTCATTGTCATACTCATTGGGAGTGTAGCAAAGTTGAGTCTTAAAATATTTGTTAAAACTCTTTTAGAGATGTTAACTTATAGGTTCGACACAAGTGTCATTGCTCCTGATTATCGTATTCCATATATTTCAAAAAGTACTCGGAGATTGTGTTATGCTTTTCAGTTTCAAAAAGAAGTTATTCCAATATTGAGTACATCTGTACATTAATCACACTAATCATGTTATAATAAGTGTTATATTAACGTTTATTTTATGAACTTATATCCTTGAATTAGCAATAATGTGATTTTATCTAAGTATTATTAATGCATCTTACATTTTATGTGGTATAGGATCATAAAGGAAGAGAAAAGAAGGAAAAAGGACCAAAATGCACTCAAAACTAAAGATTGAGAACCTTAGGTGCAAAACTATTTACGGCCGTAAGGTAAGGCATTTACGGCCGTAAGAGTTTTAACCGCGTTAAGAGAAATCAACAAAATGTGAGTTACGGCCGTAAAGGAAGAGTCGCGGCCATAACCTCCAATGGTGAAAATTAGGCAGAGACACATTTACGGCCGTAAATGGGTACGTTACGGCCATAACTCCAAATTAAGAAAAAAAGGCAGAACCCGTGTTACGGCCGTAAAAGGAAATTCACGGCCGTAACTTCCCAGTCAAAAATTTCCATATTTTAATTCTTTCCATAATTTTGGGATTTCTTGAGCCCAAAGTTAGGGCACAAAATTGAGACTATAAAAAGGGAATGTCATGACAAGAAAATAATAAAAATAATTATTGAAGGAGGAGCGGCTTGCTTGAAGAATTGAAAGAGGAATTAATCAATTTGAGAAGGTGAACCAAGAAAGAAAATTCCAGAATTCTTCATGGCTTTAAGCGGCTAAGTTCTCTACCTAGTTCGAAGGGGAAGTTGTATTTCATATCAATTTGTTTATTACTTTTCCAAACTAGTAACGTAATTCTAATTTCTTTACTTTGATTTGTTGGATTCTTATGCGTTTTTAATTCAATCAATGCAATTCCTTATTTGATTAAGACCTTATCATTTAATTTGTTGTATTGAGATTTGCTATTTTGAATGATTGGATCCGTAATCGTCTTGTTGTTCAAATCATAGTAGCAAGTGGAAATTTAATATTTCCATAGAGAATTTCAACTTAAGTTAATTGTCACGAACTTGTGTGATTGATAATCTAATTCACCATAATTCTTCTTAACCACTATATAGTTGTTGTCTTAAATCTAAAGAACTTGTTTTAGGTTATTCAATGGCTAATTTTTAATTAGAGAGCTTATTCTAATTAAATGCAACTAAGGGAGAATAGGAATAGTTAGAGCTTATTAACTATTTACGGGTGATAAATCAAAGAAGAAATTGAACTCGCGTTACTTGGAAAGTGATAACATTGTGATAGAATACAACTGATCCTGAGAACTAGGACTCGTCAACATTTGATATTTATTCCAACCATTTTAATTACTTTATTTTATTAGTTAAATCATCTACAAACAACTCAAAACAAAACCCTCCATTACGATTCTAATTGACATGACACTAAATTAGTCTCGTTCCTTGTGGGATCGACCCTTGCTTCCATTGCTACATTTTTAGTAATAGTGAACAAGAAATTTATTTATTATTTTGGTGCATTGCGACACGCATCAAATTTTTGACGTCGTTGTCGGGGAACGGTTAACCAATTTAGTGTTTAATCAATTATAATTTTATTTTTCTGCATTTATTTTATTTTCACTTTATTTATATAATTTTTCAAAAAAAAAATATCATATAATAATTATTTATGCTTCTTTGCTTATATGCTTAAAACTCGGTCAACTAATTGCGAAATTTTTGATCTTGACCCAGAAATCGAGATGACTTTTCGACAGCAAAGGAGAGCAGCGAGACAAATGACAGCTAACAACAGAACTCTTAAACAACTGGCTACCCTCGATGTGGCTCAGCAGCCCTTATGTATTACGTTTCCAAAGGAGGAAGAAGGAAAAACTTTCGAGCTTAAATCTGGGCTCATCTACTTATTACCAACTTTTCGAGGGAAACCCGGCGAAGATCCATATAGGCACCTAAAGGAGTTCCATGTGGTTTGCGATAGTATGAGGCCCACGGGCATTACCGAGGAACAAATAAAAATGAGAGCTTTCCCATTTTCATTGAAGGGTGCCGCCACCAACTGGCTCTATTGCCTACCATCGGGAACAGTTACTACTTGGAACGACATGAAAATGCTCTTCTTGGAAAAATACTTCCCTGCATCGAGAGCTGGTACCATCCGAAAAGAAATATGTGGGGTGCGCCAGAACAACAATGAAACATTATATGAATATTGGGAGCGTTTCAAAAAGCTCATCTCCAGCTGCCCCCATTATCAGATTAGCGAGCAACTTTTGGTGCAATACTTCTACGAAGGTCTAGCGCCAATGGACAGAAGTATGATAGACGCCGCAAGCGGAGGTGCGCTAATGGACAAGACACCGAAGCAAGCACAGGCTTTAATCTCCAACATGGCAGAAAACACTCAGCAATTCAACTCAAGTAGGGATTCCCAAGTCCGCCGAGTAAACGAGGTAAGTAGTTCCAATATTGAAGGTCAATTATATGAACTAACGAATCTTGTTAAGCAACTTGCTGTCGGGAATTCAAAACAAGCCAAGGCCTGTGGAATCTGTTCGAACTTTGGACATCCAACAGATACCTGTCCGGTATTGCAAGAAGAAAACAATGAACAGGTAAATGCTGCTGGAGGTTTCCCTTTCCAAGGGCAATAGTACAACCCATATTCAAACACGTACAACCCCGGGTGGAGAGATCACCCCAACATGAGTTACGGAAATAACAAGCCCTCGGGTTTCCCTTCCAACAAATCTCAAGGGCATTTCCAACAATAAGGAAATTTCCATTCACAGGGACAATATCAACAAAGGCCCCAGAACTCAGGTATCTCTCTAGAAGACATGGTTAAAACTTTGGCTTCTAACACAATTCAATTTCAACAGGATGCCAAATCCAGTATTCAGAATTTGGAGAATCGGATGAGCCAAATGGCTACTGCCATCAACAGACTTGAGGCACAATCTAGAGGGAAGCTACCTTCTCAACTCGAGGTGAACCCCAAAAACGTGAGTGCCATAACCCTGAGGAGTGGAAAAGAGGTTGAAGGACAAAGCAAACAAATCTTCGAGAATAAAGGGGAAGAAGAGAAAGAAGATGAAAAGGAAGATACAACTTTGCAAAACCCGCAGGTAAAATCCAACTCTAACTCAATTTTTAAACTAACTCCACTTCCCTTTCCCAGCAGGTTAGCAAAAGTGACTGAGGAGGGCAAGGAAAAGGATATACTGGAGATATTCAGGAAGGTGGAGATCAGCATCCCACTATTGGATGTTATCAAGCAAGTACCCCGGTATGCAAAGTTTTTGAAGGAGTTGTGCACCAACAAACGAAAACTGATGGGAAATGAAAAGGTAAGAATGGGAGAGAATGTGTCGACGCTCTTTCAGAGGAAACTACCTTCCAAGTGCAAAGACCCAGGTATGTTTACCATACCTTGTCAAATAGGTAATAAGAAAATAGATCATGTAATGATATACTTAGGAGCATCCATAAATGTAATGCATAGATCCACTTACACTGCACTAAAACTTGCCAAAATGACTGAAACTGGTGTTATCATTCAGCTAGCCGACCGTTCCAATGCTTATCCGAATGGGGTAATTAAGGATGTGCTAGTGCAAGTAGGTGGATTGGTGTTTCCAGCGGACTTTTATGTGTTAGATATGAATGATGATCATTCACCCAGCTCCACTCCTATTTTGCTAGGCAGACCATTTTTGAAAACATCTAAGACTAAGATAGATGTTAGTAGTGGCACACTTTCCATGGAATTTGATAATGAAATTGTTCAATTCAATATTTATGATTCTGTGAAAAATTTTGATGATGATCCTGTTTATTCTGTTAATGTGAATGATTCTCTAGTACAGGAAAATTTCAAACTTAGTGGAAAGGACGGTCCACAAGACACTGTGGATATAATTACCGATTTTCCAGGGCCATCACAACCAGGTAAGAACTTTTGTACCACCCTACCAGTTGCTGATGAGAAGTTTCTCCCTATTTTGCAGATCTTAATGAAGAATATGAAGAGAAAGTTGAGCTTAGGGAATCCACCTAATCCCGGTTGAATGAGAAAGGACTAGGTCGAGCCAATGACAATAAACAAAGGCCCTGATCGGGAGGCAACCCGAGAAGGGAGTTTCTTTACCCCCTCAACCCTTTATTTTCGTATTTTCATTTTTGGTTAATTTTATTTAGTCATTTCTTTCTCACACACACACACACACACACACACTTTTGTGTACGTTATGCTTTTCATGCCAACATTGTTCTCGGATATAAGCCTTGACAATTACGCACTACTTGCTCGAGTACATTTTCTTTAGGTTACTATCATAATCCACTAATTTACTCATTTCTCTTACAGGATTTTCTATTGCTCCAACCCTTTTGAACTGCAGATGCTGAAAATGATGCAAGCCTTCCAGAATCAACTGAATGATGCAAGAGGATCAACAACTCATTCTGGAAGAGCAGAGAGCCCTTCGGGAGGAGATTCGACGATTGCGGGGACCCCGGGACGATCCACCGCCACATTAGACCCGAGGGAGTTTCTTTTTCTTTCCCCTTCTACTGTTTAGCCTTATTTTTCAATGAGGACATTGTTTTGTATAAGTGTGGGGGGGAATTGATTGTAAGCTTAATGTCTTTATCTTCCTTCTGTAGTTGAAACGTTAAATTCATGTTGAGTCAGCATCCATTTTAATCTTGTTCTCTACTTTTGTTACCTATCTATGTTACTTAGGTCTTAAACCATACTTTGATAGGAAGCAGCCTCACTTTTGGTTCAAGTTTTTTGAAAAATCATTGCATAATTGGATATAAATTGAGCACATAGAGATGATCCCGTCCAGAAAAGCGCTGATAGGTTGAAGATGAAAAGTAAAATTGTCAAATGTCTACAAACCTAACCAACCCAAATAGGAATAGACACATACCCCGTCATATATAACCCTGAGCGTCCCAATTCCAACAGAAATTATTATACTTTTGTGAGTAGTCATGGTTTGAATACTTTTAACCACTATCCTCGACCAATGGATTTATATTTGGAATGAAGATCAAGTAATGACCTATAACTCATAATTGGATGGGAGAAACACATGAAAATCCTAATTTGTGAGCTTTTGAGCCTAAGAGATGTTTTTAATACTTATGAGCTCGTAATTCTTTGATGTGTGTCCTGCATGGTTGGGTTATACTTGGATGTGCTTTTCTGTGCAAACTGTGTGGCTTCTTAACTTAAGTGCAAATTATAGCAAAGGCAATAGGTTAAGCTAAATTTGACTTGCTAAAAGAGCCTACCTTGCTACATGGACCAATAGAAGCCCTTTGAGCCTTAGCATTTCTTTGAATTTTTTTGCCACGCTACAAGCCACGAATACCCTTTCTTTCGCATTATCTTTGTTTTGAACCCATAGAGAAGGGATTCGCAAGCTTTTGTTGATTGAGGATTGCGCTATGGTCTAAGTCTAAAAAGTTGAAATGGTTATCTAGTGTTGGGCGATGGTTGTGTAACGGACTGAATTCAGGGGAATGTAATTCTATCTTATGCCAATTGGTGATTGCGTAAGGATTTGAAGAAGAAAAAAAACAGAGAAAAAGTTGCAGTCTATACTCGAAAAAAATCGAAAGAGAAAAATCAATGAAAATGAAGTTTAGTCATGAAAATTAGTAGTTGAGGATGTCAAACACTCAACTTGTGAAAAAAAAAAGATTCGAGTGTGAATAAAGTTGGGTAGCGTCAAACAATGAAGTTCATATTAAGAGAGTGAAGGAAGTAATGTCATTTTGAATTGACTTAGCTTGCAAAATTCCTTCTCGACTCAGCCTAAATATATCCTTTTATCCTACCTGACCCGAAGCCCCGTTACAACCAAATAAAGACCTTCGCTTTGCACTTGTATTATTGTTGGCTCCGGTTATGACAGTTAGGCAATCTGTGGTACTGACTTATCCATGCAGAGAGCTGAGCGAAAATTCTAACCCTTATACACTTTGTGCAAAGAGAGAAATATCTTGTTAGGGTGTTAAAACACATTACATATACTTATGAGTGGTTTGAATTGCTTGGTCTAGGGTTTGTGCTATAAATGTGGTCGGGGATACTATGTTGGCTGAATTCACATCATGAACAACTCGGGTTACGCGACTGATTTCTTCCGGGATTGGGCGAAACTGTTTCCCTTGTAATCACTCATAAATGGTTGGGAGGTGAATGAACACGAGAGGTGCAAGGAAATAAACCATATCGAGCCATGATTGGGATGGGAAATAAAGGGCGTTGCATCTCTAGCACACACTAACACAATCCGATCATGCAATGGAACATTTTTGTTAAAGAAAAGTGGGTTGCAACCTCAAGTCTCTAAATTGTAATATGCGGTTTGAGTCCTATTCTTTTCTTTGTAAATCTTTGTTCGAGGGCGAACAAGTGTGGGGGGATTTGATAAGTGTTATATTAACGTTTATTTTATGCACTTATATCCTTGAATTAGCAATAATGTGATTTTATCTAAGTATTATTAATGCATCTTATATTTTATGTGGTATATGATCATAAAGGAAGAGAAAAGAAGGAAAAAGGACCAAAATACACTCAAAACTGAATATTGGGGACCTTAGGTGCAAATTTATTTACGGCCGTAAGGTAAGGCATTTACGACTAGGGCTGGGCAAAAACCGACCCAACCCGCCGAACCCGCCCAAACCGACCCAACCCGATCGGTTTGGGTCGGTTTTTTTTTTAAAAAAAAATTCGGGTTGCGGGTTGGGTGAATAACCCGACCCGACCCAACCAAAAAAAAAAAATACAGTTTTTTTTTTTAATGAAACTTGACTTATTTAAATATTGATTGAATATATTTTAATTTTATTAGAAAGTGTTCAATTTATTGAATTTTTGGTTATTGTAGTGTACATAATTGATTTGAATTAAAGATAGATTCATGAGTTTTTTTTTTTTTTTTCAAAAATTTTACTAATTGGGCCAAAGCCCAAACCGACCAACCCGACCGAAATTTGGTGGGTTGGGTTGGGTTGGGTTTGAATTCGTAATTGGGTTGAGTTGGGTTGGGTTGATTTTTTATCAACCCGACCGTGGTGGGTTGGGTTCGGGTTGGGCAAAAAACCGACCCAACCCAACCCATGTCCACCCCTGTTTACGACCGTAAGAGTGTTAGACGCGTTAAGAGAAATCAACAGAATGTGAGTTACGACCGTAAAGGAAGAGTCACGGCCGTAACCTCCAATGGTGAAAATTAGGCAGAGACACATTTACGGCCGTAACTTCAAATTAAGAAAAAAAAGGCAGAACCCATGTTACGGCCGTAAAAGAAAATTCACGGCCGTAACTTCCCAGTCAAAAATTTCTATATTTTAATTCTTTCCATAATTTTGGGATTTTTTTAGCCCAAAGCTAGGGCACGAAATTGAGGCTCTAAAAAGGAAATGTCGTGACAAGAAAAGAATAAAAATAATTATTGAAGGAGGAGCGGCTTGCTTGAAGAATTGAAAGAGGAATTAATCAATTCGAGAAGGTGAATCAAGAAAGAAAATTCCAGAATTCTTCATGGCTTTGAGCGGCTAAGTTCTCTACCTAGTTCAAAGGGGAAGTTGTATTTCATATCAATTTGTTTATTACTTTTCCAAACTAGTAACGTAGTTCTAATTTCTTTACTTTGATTTGTTGGATTCTTATGCGTTTTTAATTCAATCAATGCAATTCCTTATTTGATTAAGGCCTTATCATTTAATTTGTTGTATTGAGATTTGTCATTTTGAATGATTGGATCCGTAATCGTCTTTTTGTTCAAATCATAGTAGCAAGTGGAAATTTAATATTTCCATAGAGAATTTCAACTTAGGTTAATTGTCCCGAGCTTGTGTGATTGATAATCTAATTCACCATAATTCTTCTTAACCACTATATAGTTGTTGTCTTAAATCTAAAGAGCTTGTTTTAGGTTATTCAATGGTTAATGTTTTATTAGAGAGCTTATTCTAATTAAATGCAACTAAGGGAGAATATGAATAGTTAGAGCTTATTAACTATTTACGGGTGATAAATCAAAGAAGAAATTGAACTCGCGTTCTTGGAAAGTGATAACATTGTGATAGAATACAACTGAACCTGAGAACTAGGATTCGTCAACATTTGATATTTATTCCAACCATTTTAATTACTTTATTTTATTAGTTAAATCATTTACAAACAACTCAAAACAAAACCCTCCATTACAATTTTAATTGACATGACACTAAGTTAGTTCCCGTTCCTTGTGGGATCGGCCCTTGTTTCCATTGCTACATTCTTAGTAATAGTGAACAATGAATTTATTTATTATTTTGGTGCATCGCAACACGCATCATACTACAAGCACTCCATACATTATTTCAAACATGACTCCCCATTCACATGAGTTGGGAGCCGCTCATCATTGGGTGAGCAGACTCTACCACCAATGTGAGTGGAGTGTCATACTATAGATTAAGTTTGAGGGGCAAATAGACTAATTCTTAACCACATTATAAATGTTTGCAATTTAGAATCTTGGAATGAACTTTTCGGCTACCACTTCATGAAAAATGGTGAGATGAATTGTCATGGACATGGAAATAGGGATGATAATGGGTTAGGTTCGGAGCCGGGAAGATTTGCAAGTGGCCAGTGAGTCTGGGCAGCAAGGACAACCCTCCAGCCCGTTATTTGTCCGTTTATATTATTTTTTTTATAATTTCTTCTTTTTCTAAATAGGAAAAAAGGGGAAAAAAAATTAAAAACATTTCAAGGGTCAGCAGGGCAGGTCCAAGGCGTACGACCCGTACCCGGTTGTTCGACGCCTCTAATGGGATGAATCCTCGCAAGTCTTGAGTCCGTCGAATTTTCTTTGCCATCCCTACATGAAAATTGCCTTTCAACTTGGCCTAATCAAATTTATCGAGCTTATATCCTCCCACGTTATATCGGTTAGCTCATGCAATTTTTTCTGGCATGAATATTCTTAACCTGTCTTACCGCTCATATTTATTTATAAACAAGGAATTTGAATTTTATAAGATAAAATGTAAGTTTGAAAGTGGTTTAAAAAAATGTTCATTATTAAAAAGTGATTTGAGAAAATATGATAGGTACCAAACACATAAATAAAACATTTAGAGTTCCATTTGTACCGAGATTCACATGTTCAGATATCAGAATACGTAAAATGTAAAGCAGACATCAAACAGTGTTACTCGTTGAAATGGATTCAGAAATCCACAATATAAAATTGAGAATCATTCGGCAAAGCAATTCTTTTCATTTTTCCTGTAACTGCAGAAAGAAATAAGTGCTACATCACGAGCGTAGTACGTTTGAGCTGGTACACATGCTATAAAATTCATTGCAAGTTTTGTATAAATCAGAAGTATAGAATTGTGTTCTATGTGAAAGATCTTTATCAAGTCAACTTCATTGCTGCAAATGATTCTGCCACATCCATTGCAGTCGGGATGCGAGATACATCACTTCCCTGAAAGATGGGAGAGAAAATCTTAGATGCCCTTGACAATGAACCTGACAAAAGCTCTCCCATATAGTGTGTAGAATTCACATGTCACGTGTGGACCCCACACAACATGTGAGAGCTTTTGTGTAAATCATTTTCAAGGGCATTGTTCAAATAGAATAATTCTTTAAATAATGATTACACCCACTCAACACCTCAGAGAAGGAGAAAAATGTGCTCTGAAAAATGAAACTAAGCTAATTGTATTGCTTTAAGTACAGAGTAATTATTTTAGACAAAATTCAGCAACTTCAAGTCTTCAAAATGCTGACTGAAATATCGAAAAGATCATAATAAGATTGTTACCTGGCCTTGAGCAAGACCACCTTTTCCCCCGCCACCCTTTCCTTTAATGGGGTCTAAAGCTTGCTTCAACCAGTCTCTCACATTTAACTGGCTGTACTTGCCGCCTTGCTCTGGTACCCCAGCACAGACCAAAGCCTTGTTCACATTTTCATCTTTGCTGAAGACCATAATTGCCATTCCCTGCTCGCCAAAGCAAAGCAATCACAAATTGTATTTTGAAGAAAATCTAGCATCTAAACACTGACTAAAAATTTTACGAGTAGAGAGAATTCAATAACCTTCTTCTCCATGACGTCAACAACTGACTCACGGAGTGCAGAAGTATCTGCACCAACATTGACATGTGCAATGCAGTATGCCTTCCCATTTGATGAAGCAACTTCTGCCATTTCAGTGGCAACCTTAATGGCTTTCTGTATATTCTCTTCCGCTATCTTCTTTTTGGCTTTTATCACTTGATTCTGTCAAACACAAAATTCTTTTAGTTTGTCATTTTTTTAGTTCCTTTAATTTACCCATTCTCTCCACTTTGGGCACTAATGCCATGCACATCTCAAGGAGACGTAAAATCAATATGCTCAATTTACTTATGACCCAGTGCAAGTGTACGTTACCAACACTTAATACAAATGAGGATGCAGCGAACACAGCATCCTTAATACATTTGAAAAATCAAACCCACACCACACACTATCCTCGTGCCAAATATGAGTGAAATGGGTGTTAAATACAACATTATGTGTGCAGAAAACACATTCATACCTGAAGCACAGAGAGTTTTCCCTTGAGATCAGCTTTCTTGGCAGATGGAATAGATGCTCCTTCCACTCGGCTATTTAAAGAAGTTACTTTCTAGAATCAGGGAAAGGAGATTAGGCTTATTATATCAGCATGTAATAAATTTTCTATTCTGAAAATCTTTGAAAAGATGAGTTTGCAACAGATTCTACTAGAAAATTAACAGCCCATCTGATGCTGGTGAAGAAATTATTGTTAAGTTATGATATGTTTGCAATCACAATGGCTTGTAGGATATAAATATGGACATGGCAAAACAGACGAACACAACCCATATACATATTATATATCAAACTTGAAAAATAAAATGGAAGATGAATGATTATATTGGTAGAGGAAGTGTATACAACCCCATGCCAAAAGAAAATTCTAGCATAAGACTGGATATGGAGGTAAAACATATTTTTAAGCCCAAAATTGTAACAAAAAATGAGTTTCCATCAACAACTCTAAATATTTACCCTGATAAAAATTTGTTGCTTAAAATAGTTGACATGTAAATGGAATAACCTGCTCCAGAACGCTTCCTTCGGTCTTGGATGCTTCATTTACTTCTTGCTCAAGTGAGGATGCCAATTCCATTGCTTTAAAAGCATAATCCGTGGTAACTGCAGTAACTCTACGGATTCCTTTAGCAATTCCTTCCTCAGACAAGAGAGCAAACGCCTTAGCTTCTCTTGTATTTGAGATATGGGTCCCTGCACAGGTGCATTATAGCTTCACAAATCCTATATAAAGGCACTGACAGAGAGCAACCGATTTACAAACTGATACGTACCCCCACAGAGCTCTGCAGAGATAGATAACCATTCTTCATTCTCCGGATTAGCAAGGAGATCCTCCACTTTTCGACCAATTGAGACAACTCTAACAGGATCGGGATATACCTATATAAATAAAAAGAAACCCATGGTGAACAACGCGTAGCACAATCGTGTGAAATGCTCCCATATCTAAAAAAAACTACACAGCAATAGAAAAGGATAATCACCTCTCCAAAAACAGCTCTTAGACCATTGACCCGCTTTGCATCAGCGAGCTTAGTATCCTTTGAGAAAACATCCAATTCATCCTTAATTTGTTCATTCACAATCGTCTCAATTTTCCTCAGATCCTCAGGCTTTACAGGCTTCCCTGTAAAATTAAAGAGCATTGGAATAGCCTTCTAAAATCTATTCAAACAAACACCGCATAAACTTACCATGAGAAAAATCAAATCTCAATTTCTCAGGAAGAACAATGGAACCTTTCTGGTCAACGTGATTACCAAGTACTTCCTGCACTTATATCAAAGCATTCAAATATTTAAACCAGAGAAATAAATAAATAATGTCAAGATTGGGTGCTAGCAAGTTTGCAGAAAAATCTTGTATACGAATATTACCCTCAAAGCAAAATTTAACATGTGTGTACAAGTATGATTCGGAGCTATCTGTTTGCGCCTCTCATAGTTGACCTTTTGAGTACAGAAGAAAACCAAATCAGTGATAGGCAAAATGCAACCAGTATGCATATTAACAGGTATTTGTAAGAATGAGTTTAGTGCAAAATAAAAGTCACCTTACAAATTACTTTATCACCAACAGATAATCTGCTTGTCTTCCCATTAAAAGAACCAATATGAACAACAAATCCACCAAATATTTGAACATTACTAACTTCAAACACTCCATTGGGGCCTTCAAGTACTCCGTTATCATATATCTACAAGACGAAGAGTGGTCAATTCTAGCACTCTACTCTTAAGAAAGGAATGTCCATGCACACAAAAAGAGAGAGATTTTAGTGTCAATCAATAAAAAATACTGTTTAGATTGCGTCAAATATCTCTGCTACTAAAATATAGTTCACATGCGAAAATATCAAAGGGAGTTGACACAAATATTGAACAAATACTATAGAAGAAGAATCTATTGAAGTTTAGGAATTTGTCTAGGACAATTTATTATGATGCAAAGTTCATTTGACAAGCAATATGTTATATGCCTATACTTAGCAGCAACTTCTGAAAAACAAGCAATTTTCTTCATCATTCAATCCATTTCCGGGGCACAGCTCATTTTTCTAGATGCAAAAAAGTATATATACAGCATTTACCAGTCACTCAGGATTCTCTGTTGCAGATTGAGAACAAAGCAAATGATTACCTGACCACCTTGCTCAGCATAAAAACTAGTGGTTTCCAGGACAACGCCAACTTCCTCATGGGGAATAGTGCTTTCCAAGAACTCACTTCCCGTGTAAACAGCTTTGACCACACTTCGATGATCCTGAAAAAATCATAATCCAAGTAAAGCATCGGTAGGTTTTCAATCAATTTTAGACAATGATTTGAACGGTAGCAACAAAGAACAATCTCAAGTAGATTAATATGACACTATATAAGCAAAACGACCATTCAGATTTAAACCATAGTTGAGAAGAAATTACCTGCACATGTAGGTAAGCATTATAAAGTCCATCAATAGGCCACCGGATTTGACAATTATTTTCATTAATTCTGTTCTTTCTAACATTAAATATTTTCCTAGTCCTTCTCTGTAATTAAGTTCCAAAATTGTATAATATCGATTTGACTAAGAATTCATAATTAAGCCCATTGTCTTAACCATTTGCCTTACAAGTCAGTCAAAATTTAATGAGCTGAAAAGTTTCTCACAGTTCAAATGATAGAAAACATTCAGCTGTTTGGCGGCAGCATCTCTTCCCCACCCCCTTTCCACCCTCGAAGCATTAACTACAGCAAGCTGTTCTCTTACAGGTTAAGCAGGCCCTATTATCTTTAACATCTTATGTAGCCGCATGCCTAGATTCTTTTGAAATTTTAACTAGCATCTCGTCTCTCTTTCCTTAATTGATTTTAGCATAGAAGTAGAGCGGTACTTCTGTCATAGAGACCTCATTTTCTCTAGAGATTGTGCGAAGTCCTCTTATCTGAACTACATAATGGGCTTGCCAAAAATACCAGCCCCTAAAGTAACACATGGCTCAAAGATTCTCAGGCATCAGTTGAGCATAATAGAAAGAAGTTGGAAAAATTTCCAGCCAAGTCATCCCTAAGCTCATGAGGGGATTAAAAAACAGTACTTCCTGCCAGTGAATATGTTCTGACACCACCAAATGCCACTTAATTCCAGACCCTATCCTATGAACAAAAAAATACTGATCTCAAGCTCAAAGCCTATACTATTAAACTGAAATAACTTCTTTCAAATTGTGGGAAGAGAATGAACTCAGGTATTTCCAGCAAACGATCTTATACCTATATCCATAATGAATCAATGAAAATGCTGGGGAGGTTTTGGCTGCCATCAATATGAGGGTAATTCAATTCATAAAGTTTCAGAGTCCACTTTCAAAATTAAGCAAAGTTTCACGCAGTTGGATTTAAATTCTCAGAGTTACTCACTGTCATAATTTTTTTTTTTTTTGTGGGGGGGGGGGGGGCGGGGCTTCTGCAACCTCAAGTTACAAACAATATGCAGGGAAGCTAAAAGTAATTAAGCAGAAAAGAAGTCTGAGAACTAGAAGTACTTACTACCTGAGTTCCCTTGTACCCATTTCTATTGAATTTCATAAAGGAAATGAAGACTATTTATAGCATGGCAAATAAACCGAAGCAGAAATTTCAGAGCAGTTTCCAGAATCAATGAAATCATTTTAGCATTAAGGCTTTCTTGACAAAGTACCAAAATGGGGAGCTACCAAGCAACAGGGAGATAAAGGTTATCTAAACAGAATGAAAAGACTTTTATAGACCCCTAGCATAATCATAAGCATAAGCAAAACCATACCGATACATTAAACATTTGAGGCAGATTGGGAATCCTAAATCTCAATATAAAAGTTCGAATTTTATATATATATATATAAGGATAGAAGAAAACCATCATAAATAATCCATGAAAAATCCACCAAACAAATTCATACACAAACCTCAAACCAAGTAAACTTAAATGAATCATCTGTTGGAGCAACGCCTTTCTTGTGCAATGAAGCAGTAGCATCAGCATCCATGATGATAGTACCACCAGCTTGCTGAGAACATTGATTTGCAAAAAATAAAAAAAAATTAGCATGCACCAGTCTCACATTAAGAGCATGTTTGTCTTGATTTATAAATAGATAAAAACTATCCCAAACTTTATTTTAACTTCTTATTTATCCGAAACTTGGTTATTTGTGAACTTTCCGAACTTCTCCAAACAATCCTGATGGTCTCGCCTTGAGTTTGGAGGCCCAATTATTTATTAACTGCAGATATCGCTCCTGGACCTTACCCAACAAACTTGGAGTGTCACTTTGCTAAATAAAAGATAAGAATGAAGAATCAGAATCCAGTTACCTTACTCTGCGCACTCCTTGATCTTTCTCTTGCCTTATCCATAGCTATATTGAAGCCTTCAATGTCAACGGCCAAGCCTCTTTCTTCTGCCATCAACTGTCAAAAAGAGATGTCAGTCAAACTTTCATATAAGATATTATGCCAGCGTGTAAATAATGATGATAAATTCACCTGAGTTAGGTCCAATGGAAAGCCATAAGTATCCCATAAATCAAACGCATCCTGCAATCAAATCATCTATCATGGTAAGAAACAAAGAAAAGCCAACTTGGCTTTTCAAAGACTATTTGATTCAACCCCAATAACAGTAAACTAAGAATTAGCGTGTTAGGGACGGTTTTAACAATTATGGGTGTGAAACAATCAAAAGTTCAACAAATAGGGAGCATGAGCATACACAGAATCTAGAATCTGCAAACAAAATATTGACAAGTTTGTCAAAAGGCAGAAAAGCAATGATTCAAAATTAAAATATTACATCATAAACAATAACAAATAGTGTCAGATGTTATTGATGAGTGAAACAGCATTAACACTGTAGGAAAAACTGAATATTACATATTAAGTGATAGGTAGGAGTAGGAAAGGAAGCCCTTGACATAGAAAACTAATATGCTTTACCTCGTGTTATTTAGTGAGAGAAACGGAGGTGTGAACTTTGTGGAAGTTAACCATCTTGTAGTTTACAATTTTCCTCGTATGCTTATCCCTAAATATTTGATTAATAAAGTCTTCAATATTATTTACGATAACTTAGTATTTTCATTTCTTTACCTCAAGACCCTCCAAAGTTTGAGAGAATGACTAAAGGACAATTTTACATATTTTGCTTTACATACTTCTTACACTCTTATCTTCCTTCTCTCCCACTTTTCACCACAAATAAAGGAAGTCTTTTTATCCCTTCACATACAACTAATATGAAACTGGATCAAACTCAAACTGCCAAAATATGCTTCAAACCTAGAAAATCCGATCTTCATAAAATCTTAGAACTTCATGCAGTAGAATTAGGAGATAGAAAAAAGAGATGCAAGGAAGTCTCTCAAATGTGGGATGGCTGGAGCAAAAAGACATTAGGAATCTGATAAAGAGTTCTGATCGATTAAACAGCAACTGGAAGCTAATTGGATGGATTACTGATCAATTGAACATAAGCTGTCTACTGCTGAATGGTTTGTATAATTGCCATTCAACATTAGCAGTCTTCCGTTGACCACGTAGTATAAATATAATTATTCAGTCTATACAAATGAAAGCTTACAAGGACAATGAAATACATCAAAGTCAACATAGTTATTGTCAACCATAATGCATATGACAAAGATGTGAGGATCGAACGACAACAATACTAAATTAACACTTGCCTGTCCACTAAGAGTCTTCCCTTGAACCTCTTGTGCAGCTTTCTTAAATTTCTCAATTCCCTGAAGGAGAAGTCGAAAAATATAAGCAGTTTGTTAATCACTAAACAGTAGACTGTCACTCGTTAATTTTTTTTCAATGCAGAACTAATTCATACAGTAGGAAACAGTAATATCATTTTCAGCAGTGAATTAATCTGTGAAATGGGAGCAGCTTGGTGATCTATAACCTTATAACACTTTGGTGCATGTACCTAAGTTTAGTGATCAATAAGGTAAAATACGGTTGATGGTCCAATAACACTTTACTGCATGTAGTCTATTTTCAAATAATAATCAATTGGATAGACAAAAGTGACTTTTGCTCCTCAATATTTTCTTACTCTCATTTTAAGTTTCAATACTAATGGACTTTACATTTAAAACACTACTGCATATCCCAGAAGCAAAACAAGCAGAACTATCAACGCGAGACACCCACAAGGGATGACTTGATTATGCTCTCAATATCAATAAGTTAAAAGCTTAGTCTACTTCCAAATGTCAATCACTTGGATACAAATAAAGTGACTTTTGCTCCTCTGTTGTTTGATTGTTTCTACATCTCATTCTTAATTTCCATGTGAAGGGACCTTACCTATATAATCGAACAATAAAGAAACCAATCTTCTACAGAAAATTAGGAAGGTAATCCAACCATTGTAATTAACTGGACAATGATAATTAAAGTGATTCATTCAAGAGACACTAACACCATGTCATAATTGAATTTTTACCATGAATGTAGAGTCTGAAGGTAGCAATGAGACTTAAAATGCCAGGTTGCCAGCATATGATAATTTCTACAAAGAGTCCATACATTGTACGTGTGCTCACCCCCCTTCATCCCTACCAACTACACAGACAGGCATATATACACACAAAAAGAAAAAAGAGGGAGATTTCACGTACTTTAATCAATGTCCTTCCAAAGCTGGCCTCTTCATCAGCAATGATTTCCTGTATCTTTATCTCATGTTGCTTCAGCTCAGGGAAAACATCACCCATCACTTCCACAACTACTTTTACAAGCCTGTTTTCAACAGAATAATATTTAATTATGAAAAAGCAACATGCAAAATTCATGTAAACCATAATTCTCATAGCATAAAAATTAAAAACATAAGTTATCCATTCATACCCACTGAAAAAACCTTGTTCTGCTTTCAGGACCTCGGTACCATATCGCACAGCTCGACGAAGGATGCGCCTTAGGACATATTCGCGACCCTCGTTGCCTGCAAACAAGTAGAGATTAATATGAAATCCATAGAACGTATTCTAAAGACATCATTTTAAATTACAAAAACAAACTGTAGCGTTCTATTAAATTTCATTCAATTGGCTGATCATAATATGCGTCAATCTAACTGCCACAGAACAGAGTACCAAAATTTCTCGATCTGAACATGCAAAGGTGCACACAATAACGGAAACAAAAAGCAGAATGGAGGCACACCCAAACACATATACAATATATAAATACATGAATTTGTACATGTGCGTTTGCATAGAACAGACATAAGTACTCTTCGACAGTAAAGCTCATTCACCTCCAAGAATAGAACGTGTGAATGAAGATAAATTGAGATTAAAATAAACAAATTCATACAGAAAATCTCAAGTGTTTGAAAACAATGAAGAAATCTAAAAGACTAAAAAAGAACAACTTGAGTTGACCTACATCCTATGAAGTCAAGGTCTTTATAGAAACAACTTTTGCCCATTCTCCCTTACCATTCTCATGCACGAATCCACAAATAATGATAATTTATTTCTTACTTTATAAGCAACTACATGATAGAACTAAACATCTGCATACAGCTAGCATAAACTTGCAGCTGTGCATTAACATTTGCCAAACAATTCAGAAGTCTGTCAACCAACATAGTTGTCAAGGCAAAGCTGACAACGTTCATGCACATGCTACTATAAAATGCAATTAATAATGACACGAGAACCTAGGTATTGAATTAATAACCAAATGATTCTAGTATTGTACCTGGGCAAGAGCCATCAGCAATGGCAAAGGAAAGTGTTCTAATGTGGTCTGCCACAACCCTGTATGCCATGTCAATATTGTCCACATCATCAGATCCAACTTTTCCGGAGTACGGCTGAGCTCCAGTTGCCTAACAAAAGATTAAAAATAACTCGGGATATAAATTCCATAAATGTTGTTAAAACCTTATGGTGTCATTATCCAAAATCAGTCTTTATTATTCTAATTCTGTTAAAATTTGTTATCCTTCAAATGAAAGACATTAATGTCGAGTTTCTATTTAAATTTGGTTGTGAATTTACCTGCTGTATTGCATGAAAGATGCGCAAGAACACGTCAGTGTCATAATTGCTCATCTTCTTTTGAAGAATAGAGGTTAATCTTTCAAACCCCATTCCAGTGTCAACGTGTTTAGCAGGTAGAGATTTCAAAGAGCCATCGGCCTCCCTGTTAAACTGTGGAAGTGACATTTATGCAACTTATCAAATTGACAAAAAAATGAAACTTTAAGTTGTTAACCATAAACACATAGAGCTCCAATAGGACAAGAACGGACCTGAATAAACACGAGATTCCATATCTCAATGCATGTAGGATCGTCTTTGTTTACCAGCGATGCAGCATCACGATTACCAATTCTATCAAAATGAATTTCAGTGCATGGTCCACAAGGCCCAGTATCTCCCATCTCCCAAAAGTTGTCCTATTCGAAGGCAAGTAAGAACTTAAAATGAAACAAACACTTCAAAAATTTCTTGATATAAACATGCCTTTACAGTAATAAGGATGCTCTCATTAAAATGGAAATAACTGTTAAATGTATGGGCCTAGAAACTGGACCCAATCAGCAAATCCAATTGATATATTGTCAGGTGAAGATTCAATTTCAAAAACTGAAAAGAACAGAAAATAGACGTACTTTACAATCAAAAGGCAAGACACGAGCAGGTGGGAGAAATTTGAGCCAATTATCCCTTGCTTCAGTATCGGCGGGAAGGCCAAGTTTCTCATCGCCCCCAAAATAAGTGGCATAAATTCTATCCTGAGGTAATTTATACACCTGTAGGAAATAATACAGTTGAAAAAAAAAAAAAAAAAAGAGGAAATAAAGTTGATCAGTTCTGTATGCATGTTCGTGTACAGTAAACATCGAGGAGACTTGCCTTAGTTAGAAGCTCCCAAGCCCATTGAATTGCCTCATTCTTAAAATAATCTCCAAAGGACCAATTACCAAGCATTTCGAAGAAGGTATGGTGATAAGTGTCCTTGCCCACATCGTCGAGATCGTTGTGCTTGCCACCTGCTCGGATGCACTTCTGGGTATTGCAAGCGCGGGTTATTTTGCTTAACTCGGTGTTGGGATCAACCGTACCCAAGAAAATTGGCTTGAACTGATTCATACCTGCGATACACACGCGTAGCAATATCACTAAACAATTTCCAAAGAAAAGAAAATAAAGAATTCAGCAATTAGTAAAAAGGGAAAAACTTTACCGGCATTAGCAAAGAGAAGGGTAGGATCACTATGAGGAACAACGGGGCTTGATTTCCAGTGGACATGGCATTTTTCCTCGAAGAATTTGATGAAAGTATCCCTGACTCGGTTGGCCGGCCACTCTAATTCACTCAACTGAGATCCCATCGCTGATTCTGATGACGCTTCTTCTCTGCTGCTGCTACTACTAATATAGCTAACACTGTGTCTTAAAACGAGACGAATCCTAGTTTTCCAAAACAATGAAGAGTGTGAAACAGTCGCCGGAAACGGCAAATGAGTACTCGGTGAATGAGACGACGTAGGCGGCGGTGGAGCTGTACGAAGTAGGGTGCGGAAAGGTAACGCCAAAAGATGGGAGAAAATGCTCTTACAATAAACCCTCATCCATAGTCCGATTCTTTCCAAAATGAGTATTTCAAGATGGAGGTTCATTTTGACATTTTACAGTGACATTGTGAGGTGTCACTTTTTTATTGGGTGATTATTCATCTAATGATGATTTTATTATTTAATTCATATATTTATCATCTAATGAGAATTTGATACATCACAATGTCACTCTAAAATGTTCAAAATAAATGTCTATCTAAAATTATTGTTCCAAAATACCAACCCCTTTTGTTATAAAATAAGCCTACAAACGGTTTAGTTTATAAATTGATTTATTTATAATTTTAAGGTAAAAAATAATTGTTAAAAATTAAAGAAAAAAAATATTTATGACTAAAAATTAATTTGAGAAATTATGTACTTTATAAACATATTTATAAATCATTTTTTTTTGTTTTTACCGAATACATGTTAATTAGGGGTGGGCGTCGGTCGGGTTGGGTCGGTTTTTTGCCCAACCCGAACCCAACCCATCACGATCGGGTTGATAAAAAATCAACCCAACCCAACCCAATTACGAATTCAAACCCAACCCAACCCAACCCACCAAATTTCGGTCGGGTTGGGTCGGGTTGGTCGGTTTGGGCTTTGGCCCAATTAGTAAAATTTTTGAAAAAAAAAAAAAACACTCAAGAATCTATCTTTAATTCAAAATCAATTATGTACACTACAATAACCAAAAATACAATAAATTGAACACTTGCTAATAAAATTAAAATATGTTCAATCAATATTAAAATAAGTCAAGTTTCATTACCTTAAAAAAAAAAAAAAAAAAAAAAAAAACGTCTTTTTTTTTGTTGGGTTGGGTTGGGTCGGGTTGTTCACCCAACCCGCAACCCGACCCAACCCGAAAATTTTTAAAAAAAAAAAAACCCAACCCAACCCAATTTTCATGAAAAACCGACCCAAACCGATCGGGTTGGGTCGGTTTGGGCGGGTTGATCGGGTTGGGTCGGTTTTTGCCCAGCCCTAATGTTAATATGTGTGTGTGTGTCCTTATTTGGTATATCAAATAAAATTTATATTTTAATTAGGCTCTGTTCAGTAATGACATCTTTGTCATTTTAATTTCAAATTATAATGGACACAATTTTTTAAACTACTTTTTAATTATATACATTTTTTCTTTTCAATTTTTAATCAGACATTTCACCTAAAAAATTCAAATAAATCCAAATTGTAATTTGGATCTGCCCTCGAACGGAGGTCAAAATCAATAATTAATCTTAATCGCATAGCATATTGCATGTGACTGTAACTTAACCACACATCAATTTCTATCTAAAATTATCTACTACAAAAATCCACCAAATATACCAAAATATTTTGACCATTTGATTTTTGATTCTCCTTCCCGAATTATAAATGAGAAAAATATTGATTAATTAATATTAAATGGTGATGTGAGCGGGATTTATGAGGAGTACATAACCCCTAGATTTTTTTTAGATTTGACGAACATCTAAAATATGATGAAAATCAATTGTTTGTGATTGAGGAATACAAAATAAGGGAGGGGGGAAAATATTTTTTTTTCCTTCGAAATCATTTGATAAATGAGATTAATTGAATCTATGAATTAATCTTCTTAGCCAGATTGGTTTATCGATTTTTGTGTTGGCAAAATGATGGTGATTGATTTAGAGGTGGCAAACGGGTCAAGCCGCTCGTTGGCTCGGCTCGCGAAAACACGAGCTGAGGGCGGCTCGACTTGTCAAACGAACGAGCTCGTGGGGGCTCGGCTCGTGGTTCAACGAGCGGCTCTCGTGCCAACGAGCTCAACAAGCCGACGAGCCGAGTGGCTCGTTGAAAACAAAACAAAAATTTGAAACGGTCAAGTCACGTGACCGTTTGCAAAAAGAAAAAATAAATAAAAACAACACTGTCAAAAGAATTATATATATATATATAAATGTGGTAACCGTTCTGGTCAAGTGACCTTGTGACCGTTCTGGTCACATAATAATTTTTTTATTTTTTTAATTCTTACCCTATAAATACTACATTGACACAATTTTATTTCTACAATTCTACTACATCTACTACAACTCTCTAAATTACTCTAATTCTTATTCTACACTACACTCTTCTCTTCCTCTATTATACTGCATTTACTCTATTTTCTACAATTCTACATTACAAATATACTACAAGTTTGAAGTTTGTTTACCAATACTTAGTTACATATTTGATATTTCAATTTCAATATTTCAATTTGTCATTACATCTCTCAATTACACATATTTCATTTTATATCTCAATTTTTCCACACAACATCACATACAAAAAAAAGGATCCCAGCAGCCGAAGATTTGTTAATGAATTGTTCGATGGTCCACCTGGATTTGGGGGGTATGATGACTCAACACCACAATCTCGCGCTCATTTCGACGAACAATTTTCCGGTATCAACGAGGAACCAATTCCCGACAATGCTGAAAAAGATCCATTAAATCAACGAATCGATTTAGACGATGTTGAAGAAGATCCGGATGTTCAAATCTTACAAAATGATCCGGATATTCCCAACGTAAGAGGAAAAAGAAAAATTAGAAAATGTAAGAAGTCAACTTTAAAGTGTTGGGATCACTTTAAATTGGTCGCAACTGGAAAAAAAAATTGAAGGAGAAGATGAATTCAAAACTGTGCACAAATATTGTGCACAACAATTGGCATGGGTAAAGGGGATTTGTACTACACACCTCAACTGTCACTATCGCAAATGTCAGCCCAAGCACGGGTTAGTTGAACCGAATCAAAGTCAACTACAATTTGGTTCATCGGCCGCTAGTGGTTCTGGAGTGGAATCTACAATACTTTCAAATTAGATGTATTCCGAAGCAGAGAGTCAAACTGGGATGATTCAATTCGTTGCGGGCGTGGAATTGCCACTAAGCGTAGTGGACAACGAACACTTTGTTACATACATCAAGCGTTATCTTCAACCCAAGTAAGTCGGTATTACTCGAAACACTCTACGTTCTGATACAATACAATATTATCTTAAAATTAAGAAATAATTAATAGTTGATTTAAATAACTATGGTGGTGTTATTTCTTTTACTTCCGATCTTTGGGAAGGTATTAACAAAAAAATGTTATTTTGCTGCAACTGCACACTACATTGATCCACTTTGGGTTATGCATAAAAAAATATTGCTTTTAAAATTCTAGAATTTCCTCATAATGCAACCAACATATTTAATGACACACTTCATATTGTTAGAGAATATGAGTTTGAAAGTAAAATTCGATCATTTACTTTCGATAATGCTAGTGTAAATAAGGTCGTAGTAGGTAAATTATGTAGAATTCTTAATCCGGATTTTTGTGATTTCTTATTCCATGTTAGATGTGTATATCATATTTTAAATTTAATTGTTCAAGATGGCTTGAAACACATTAAAGATGAAATGGATAAAATTAGAGCTGCTATAGTGTACATAACCATATCACTGAGCTAGAAAACAATATTTTAAAACTATGTGTTCATAATACAATTTAGATTCTAAGAAATTTATCGCCAACGTAGGCCATATGTGAAACTCTACATACTTTTTACTTAAATCATGCGAAGGTTATGAACACATAATAATGGAATATTATAAAAGTAAAACACTTAAAAAAGACGATGATCCTCTATTAATAGAATCAGATTGGGAATCTGTTTTTAAAGTGAAAATTTTGTTAACAAGTTTTTACGATTCAACCAATATATTATTTGGGGTATATTACCCAACTAGCTCAAGAGTTCTTGAACGTCTTTATATTATTGTAAGAACTTTTATAGGTATAGATATGACTCATTTTTTACTGAAATGATAATTTCTATGGAAATGAAATTTAGAAAATATTGGAAATATTTACCTATGTTATTTCCCTTAGCATGCATAATGGATCCGCGTTTCAATTTAAAGAGTACGAAAACTCTTGTTTCAAAAATCAATAGCTCATTGATTTTGGATAAACCTATCACTTATAATAATTTAGAAAGTACGTTAGTAAACATGTATACTGTATATGCTGCACGATTAGGAACTACTTTTAGTCATACACAATCTGCACCATCACGTGACACTACACTTGGAGACGATGAAGTTGAATTATACAATTTAATGGAATAAATGAGTCAAGCACAAGGAACTTCTTCTTACAGTATGTCTTCTAGTACCAACGAAACAGGTTCACTTCTAATACCTGAAGAATTGAAAGTTTATTTTGGACAAGAACTACTTAGAAATGTAGAGTCTACTAATTCTTTAGAATTTAATTTACTTCATTTTGGTGAACAAACAAACGAAAATATCAGATTATTTCCGCTATTACAAAAGATCTACTAACACATCCGGTTAGCACGGTAACTTCGAAGTCTGCTTTTGGTCATGTAAAAGGGTTTTGTCAGAAGTCAGGAGTCGACTCAAATAAGATATTTTGGAAGAGCTCATGTTTGTCAAAGATTGGCAAGACGGTGATTTACGCATACAACATAAGTATGCCGAAATTGCATGCAGTCAGGTAAATGATATTTAACTTTACATTTTTAATTTCTTTATTATATATATAAAATAAAATATAATTTTGATTTCAAAAAAAAAAAAATGTACACGTAACAAATTGTTCGTGTACAATTTTAACTCCGCCTACTAGAATATTCAATTATATTCAATTAAGACTATTTAGTAGCTAGTCCCAAGTCCGGAAAAAATGAGGAGGGTTTAATTTTATTTTTTAACCTTTTAAATTTTAATTTATTTACTTAATTTTAGTTTTTGTCTTTTCAAATTATAATTGGATATTCGATTATTTTACCAAGTTTTTATTTACGTTATAAACTTATAAACTATAATTAATCATTTCGACTTTCAATTTAATTCACTAATAATAACTAACAAACATTATTTTTTTACTTATTAAGTTATTGATAGTTTATTTAATACATAACTTATTAGTTATTATACTTATATTTATAACTTATAAATAATTAAGAATTTATATCAATAATATTAATATTCAAGATTTCAAATATTTTAACTACCGATTGTCGAGTAAATCAACGTAAGAGGGGTTTAAAAAAAAAAATAACGAGCTTGCGGCTCGTGGGCCAAGCTGAGCTCGGCACCGGTCAAATGACACGAGTAAGTTGCTCGGCTCGTTCGTTTGACAAGCCGTGCACGCCGAGCTACGGATCAAGCTGGCTCGGCTCAGCCCACTGCCACCTCTAGATTAATTTTAGAGATGATATTATGAGTAAAGTGATATATATTTGTCAAGAGTATTATAGGTAAGTCAATCGGTAAATCAATCTGAATACGTAACATGATTTTTGAATCTATTAGTTCAATTTATTATACTTGTTGAAATGAGTTGTGTGAATTTGTACACACATATAATAAAAGACCTCAAAAAAAGTTTTCCTTTTTATGGTTGTTCCATATAAGTTGAGAATATGTTTTATGGTAAGAGCCTATTTGTTAGGCAATACTTTGCCATGGAAATGGAAATTCCACCTCCTTTTTCCATCTGTAACCATGTTTGATTGACCTAATTTGCCCTAGAATTCAAAGTCTTACTTTCCTTGCACATGACCTCTTTTCTCACTTTTTGATGCAAATCAATTCTCATGGAAGAGGAGGTTTTTTGGTCCCCCCTGCACAACTCTTTTTTTTTTTTTTTTTTCCTTCCTTTTAGTTGAGACATTATTTGAACAAACAAATATTTTTAAAAAAATGATTTTTTTTTTTTTTTACTAAAATAACTCAACTTTACTAAAGTTTCCATGAAAATTAATGCAAATCAAACAACAAAAGTAGGAATTTTTCTCATTTTCACCTATAAAATTAACTCAATCAAACACATAACTTTTAATTATCAGGAATTCGTTTTCCCTAGAATTCATCTCCTGAAATTCTATTTTTAAATCCAAATTCCACCCTTACAATCAAACGGAGTAACAGCTGAGAAGTAACTTTGCTAAAAGCTATTTATGCTTCAAGTAAAAAAGTTTATGTTCTAAAGTAAAAAAGTTATGCTCTTGCTTATAAATAGCGCACAAATCATAAATTTTGGAAGAGTGATGTTATATCACCAATCTATAACTCTTTGAAAAAGCACACTAATCCGCAAGCTTATGGCATAATGAGAAAACTAGATGCTAAGAAATCTTTAATAGATTCTTTATATTTAAAGAACATATTCTATATAGTAAAAAGCATCTTTATCTTTAAATTTAAATAACAATATTTTTTACAAACTCCAACAAATTCTTTATTTTTTGTTCTTTATTTTATTTTTTCATAAAAATATTTATTTATTTTCTTAATTTTTTGTTAATATTTATTTTTTTAAAAGTGAATGACTAATGATATCAAATATGTAATAAACAAAGTTAATTTAGGGACATTGAAAATTGGGATTTTTTGAATGCGTTTAATAATATAGATTAATAATATAGAGAGAGTTTGACTCTTAGCTCTCTAAATTTAAATATTAAAATATAGAACCTATTGAAGTGAAATTTTAATGAGTGACCATCTAAAATAAAAAGCATCTCATATTTAGATAGCTTATTAGAGACGCTCTAAGCTCAGGATGAAGAATAACCATGTGGTCGGTGAACAAACGTCAACATCTACTCTCAGTTCGGTGGCTAATAACTTGGGTAAAATTTATGATTAGGTATCTCTTACGTAAAAGATTGGCCAAAGTGGAAAGGAAGAAATTTGTAGGTAAGATTCGACATCGTGCTCATTGCACCTCCTATGCCAATTTAATCGTCACACCAATGACGACCGCCCGTCTCCAAGTTGCATAATGACGCCAGTCTCCAAGTTGTACACAACGTCGTTTGATCCACCTATCCAGAGCTTTGATGAGATGACCCAGGTTCGAAGGGTGACGCCAACAAACCATCCTCAACCAACCAGAATCTAGACAGGCTCATATATGTGGTTCAAATTTGTGTATCATGACATTGATGGTTTGAGCTACGAAAAGTACACGAGTACATGGACAATTGGCAAAAATATATATTTTTCTAACCGCATATCAACTTCAAAATCAACGGCCACAAACCCACCACATCATTTGTAATGTATCAAATATCAAAATAATGTTTCCAAAAAATTTATGATATTTTAAATCACACCACAACACGATATACTGAAAATGAAAATGTCATAAATGAACATATAGCTATATTAAATACAAAATTAGAGTGATCAGCCACCACAAAGAACTCAAGACAATTTACTGCCTCAAATTGATACTATTCTCCCTTTTCAGATAAAATAACCGTAAAGGGAAACCGACCACTAATGTTATTAGATGCTAATGGCATTCTGAATCCAGAGTCGTCATATCCCTAGCTAGAGACGCGCAAATTGCTGTATAATACACTGATTTATGTAAAATGAAAAATATCATGCATGGTACAACACAAGGTAACATGTTCAAAGTTCTAAAATTAGGAAAACAGAACATAGTTCAGCATGACTAGCATGTCTGAAGTTTACCGACATTAGCACACAGTGAAAACACTAGTAGCAACAGGAAAAAGCACGAAAAAGTCTGTTTTTACAAGCATTAGACTTTAAAAAGTTTCAGTAACGAGTTGGCATTGCTGTTAGTTTTATAATTAAGAGTTATCTGACTCCATCTGATTCAAGTGGAAACCACCTTCGTTATTCTTGTGCACCTCGACCTTGAATTTCTCTTCTTTTCCTCCTCGGCTGACCTTCAGAAGCATATCAAACTTGGCAGACTCCTCAACAACCTATTCAAGAAGCTCAACATTATTAGATATTGTGTTTGGTTGCACCTAATCCCAACTTAGGCATATTCTCGAATTATGTGATTCCGATTCTTGCATTATATAAATGGCGAGCCCGGAATTTGTGTGATACCATACCACATCCTATGAAACAAGATGAGCCAAACTAACTTCGAATATCAGATATTGAACTTCTGTGGGAGAACATTGCACAATTGAATGCAGGAGAATATAATTACAATGAGAACATCAGGAAACATTCATTAGAGAGACTTAAAATTCTCAGACCACCACCAGGATAGTATTGGCCCGTGCTTTGACACAAAAGGTCTACATTGAAGCCTATTTACTACATAGTAAAGAGACGGCTACTTATTTGGAATAGACAAAAGAGCAATCACCAATGGGAAACTGATACATCTCTAACACTAGTTGATGATCATCCACAACCATCCAATTATCTTTTCCTTTGTACAAAACACTTGCCATACCCCCAATCCCGGGACATGTCCGACCGTTGGTAGACATTGAAGATATTATTGTTTCTTAAATCATGGCATCATTCTATATGATTTAAAAATAAAACTAAGAGACACGAGTACAAGAACTTCCCTTGCAAAACGAACATTTGTCAAGTTGAGGATTATAAATCTCGTGGTCATAAATGTTGATACCTCACAATGAGGTACCAAAAAGAAAGACTTCAAAGCTCCCAATATTTAATCAGTGTACATTTCAATCAAGAAGATAATTTTTCATTTGAAAAGGAAAATACTTTTCGTGCTGAAAGTAGATTCATAGTCCTTGTAAGATATACATGTCATCTCAATAGCCATATAACCGATATACTAAGTGTAAAAATCACATACCTCAGCCTTTGCATGAACTATCTCTCTAAGTTCGTAAGGAAGTAAAGAGTTAGATCTCTCCTGGATCGTCTTAACAGCATGATGTGCAGCATCTTGAACAACAGGATCATGCACTGGCACTGATCGCCATCCTGAGCCTTGCTCATCTGAATTTTACATCAATAGGTCACAACGAAAGCATACTATAAGCATAGCATTCAGTATTTTCATTTGGAAAGTTATGCCAAAAATTAAGTTAAAACTGTACTAAAATCAAAATACTCAGCTTATTAAAGGGTACAAAGGATGCCACGTCAACAAATAGATCATTTTTATACACTTAACAAACTTGAACTTAAAGCATTGTCCACACAATTCATCCTTAACCATCTCGTCTCAATATGGAACAACTCAAATTAAACATTACCCATAACGGATTCAGATTTTGCTGCAATGCCTTAAAATATGATGCATACACCTAATTCTTGTGTGCTGTGAAAAGTTAATCATTTAAGAGATGATGTCATTTATGTTCATCTACAGGCATCATCATCAAACAAAACAAATTTTGAGGAGGCAACAGATTCTATCGTGACAGAGTTCAACAAATGATTGGGTAGCTACCTTTTTTCACACCCAGATCAGAGGAGGTAAAGGAAGGAACATCTTCGACATGCTTGAATTCTTGTAGCTCCTTAAAGTTCATCCATGGCTTTACCCAAACCTTTGCTTCATAAAGTTTCTTCTTTCCAGATTCAATGACCTCAAGTGTAAGATGATGCAGAGTACCAGAAACCACTTGTTCTTTTGCCTTTACAACCCTCGCCAACTCAAGCAATGCATTCTGAAGGTCATGGGCATTAATTAGTAATTACACTTGTTAGAGACATCAAAATGCTGTAGAGCCCAAAAAACAGGTAGATTTATTAATTGTTCCATCCTGCATAATACCCATTTTTCTATAGTAATACCAGGTTAATTGTTTTACTACGAAAGTATAAAAGATTACCTGGCGGAGATCCCATCATTCTGTTGTATTATCAAGTAAGTAAATCGTGCAGTAACTTGACATCTCCATTTAATCCAAAACATTTATATAAAATGTGGAAAGTGTAAATAAGAACCCAAAATAAAACATAAAATAAAAATTACACAATACGAAACTCGTACTGATTGATTTAACAGCGATGGAAGTAAAGTTTAGGAGGAGGAAAAGGGAAAACCAAAAAAATTAAATGCAATAAGCCAGTAATGGAATATGCACGGATCATCATCATCATTTACCAAAAGTGTGCAATTACAGAGGCATAATGCAATACCCCGACTAAGCAAGCTTGAAAGAAATGATAGGTACTACACATACCACCAAGGTGCACCTTCTTTTTCGGAAGTCTATCATTAGAAACTCTACAGTTAAGCGTACTCGACTTGGAGAAACTCTGGGATGGATGACCTCCTGAGAAATTTTCTCGGAGAGCGTGCGAGTGAGGACAAAGCATGCTGAAAAGACTCGTGTTGGTACAGTGGAGACAGTACGCCGTCCTCTAACGACCGGGACAACCCGTTAAGTGGGACCCGGGTTCTTGTGACTAGAGGGGGAGATCATAAGGTCAACTTTTGGACCAATGGCAAGCTCAATGTCATAGTGGTTAGTTCAATTCTCACTACCTTTTCTTTTTGGTATCTTCATTTTTTCTTACAATTGCACTGCTCCTACTTCAAAGTGAGTTTGGCCTCTCTTAAATAATTTGTACTTAACATATTTTTATGTATTATTTCATAAGTTGTCTGCGTTTCTTTTCTTCTTTGGTGTTCGACTGCATAGAGCTTAATCATATTGTACAGTTTAGTCCTCAACTCTTTTGTGAACCACTATAAATAGTAATATTTGATTGTAATGAGTACGAGGGATTGAATTAATTTTTCTTTAATTGTTTTTATTTGGGGCTTTAGAAAGACGATGCCTGTCAATTTTCAGTTCTCCATCCTAAATAGCATTATCTTTTGAATCTAAATTTCATTTGCTTCACTCTTTATCATCAGTAATTAAACAGTTCAAAATTAATCAATTCCCATTGTTACTTCTTTGAATTATAATTATATCTAAATTGTTTACTCTTAACTTCAAGAATCGGGTACTTTATAACACCTAATTTGCTATTCACTTTGGCAAAGCCATTATTTTTTTAGAAGTTAAATAGGTTTTCTTTTCTCCTGTTCATTTTTTATAATTTCTTTGAACTGACTAATATTATGTTACTTAAGGCACAAGTGGTGGGATGGCCACCAATTCCATCTTTCCAGATGAACACCTTATTCCCAAATTTATCTAAAAACAACCATGATGTTGAGGGGAGATAGGGATTAGACTGCCTTTATGTGAAGGTTAGCATGGATGTGCTCCATTTTGAAGAAGATAGATCTTAAAACCTTTTGCAGTTATGCAGAACTTTCTTCTGAAAATGTTTTGTTGTTTTATTATTGGAACTCCCCCTCTCTAGCTGCTCCAACGTGCGTCTGTGTGCGTATTTGTGTGCTGTAAATACATGAATATGATGCATTAGCAGCATATGTGATTTCCATGTGACCTGTTTTTGGCTTGGGTCATACAATAAAATTTCTTATCTACATTGTCCTATGATAAGTATGCTACAATCCATCCTTACTTGTCCATTTAGCATAATTAGATCATGTCCTTGTCTCAAAGAAATAATCCCCTCATTTTGGCAATTCTCAACAAAAGTTCTAGAGAAATTCCCAAAAAAGACAGAGATCTAATTGTGACAAGCTAGAAAGTCTTGAGGTTGGATTTTCTCTCAATTGATATGATTTTGCAATCAATAACTGAGTGAAAGTTACTGCAGTCCAATTATTTATGGAGCTATTATGATTATGAGTTGCTTTCAGGTTGTCCAAGGATAATAGACAATTAGATATTCACGACAGTTTGCAATGCAGATGCATTTTCTACCGTACTCAGATGAATAAGTTCACAATGTTTCACTCTAACAGCCTGTTAGAGAAAAAAAATATTTAAGGTTTACTCAAAGACTCTTCAACTGAGTCATATTAAAAATAAAAAATCATTTGCACATGATACAAATGGAAATGACAAAACCACATATTAAAAATAGAATATCATTTTTAGGTGCTCTCTTCAGTTTTTTTTTTTAGTGGTTTGTAACTTGTCAGAATTTTTTGAAAATTTTCTTTTTATACTGACCTGGCTTTCTATACCATTTGTCTGGGTAATGAATTTATCAAGCAGAAGAATTTTAATGAAGCAATAGACTGCTACTCTCGGAGCCATTGCTTTCTCACCAACCGCAGTAACTTATGCAAACAGGGCAATGACTTAACCTTGGTATGAGTTGAAAAAACTTGGATTATAGTTGCATTACTTTTTCCATGAATTAACGTATCATATGTTAGTAATAGGTTTATCAGTTTGCACCTGATTAGTTAAAACTGTATCAATACCGAAATGAGTGAGTTGTGCTAACATATGCGAAATGCTACATTACAGGCTTATTTTGTCTGCTTTTTTTTTATTATTATTTGGAATTTCTACCAATTGTTATGTTTCAATACTTTTTTTTTTTTTTTTTTTTTTATCAACGCAATATGTCCGTGCGAAGAAGTAATCCTTCATTAACTGTAGGCTCAACAGATAACTTTTACCTAAATGATTATTGTTGAATCGAGTCTAGAAGTTCATTTAAAGCCAAGTGACAATAGCAACTATTAATTAAGACCGAACAGAAAATCTTTTATGATTAAACTCTGGATGGTAGCACTCTGCCTTATTACCTAAGCTTTCATCACTTCAGCAAGAGAGAGGGGGGGAGACAGGTGTGGAACTAGTTTGTATTTTAAAATATATCACTTATTTACCGGTAAGTTTACTTGCTTAAAGTACAGGAAGAATTTTAGCCAAACATGCACAAAATATAGCATATCTATCAAAAAGTAGAAAACGAGAGAGAAAAAAAAAAGAAAAGGAAGAAGATAAAGTAAAATGAAATACCTCTTTCTTGTTGTGCTCATCAACGGCAAATCGCGCAAGGGTTTCGATCTCAAGGCTGTTCTGGGTATTGGAATCGCGCAAGCCTCCTAGAGTTGCCATTTGAATTGTATTATCGTTCTCTTGTTCTTCACCACAAAGCCCTAACTTGTGATCTGGATTAGAATGTGAAAAAGAGTGGGTCGAAACTAAAAGCAGTACTACAAAAAGGAAGACGAAGCTTGTGTATATACGTGCTCTCATTTGCAAGGTTTGATGAGAAGCGGTGCATTTTTGGGGGTTTGATAAGAATGAAAATTGCTTTTATGCTTTTTTCACATTATGAATGTAGCGTACGCGTGGCGCCAAGAATGGAAATTGCTTTTATGCTTTGGCGCTTTATGAATGTCGGTAGCGTACGCGTGGCCCCTGCTGCCTTCTCTTCCAGTTTGATAAACGGTTCATCATTTTCGTCCAACACGTCGTCGTTTTAATCGTCCTTTTTTTTTTTTTTTTTTTCAACCTGGTTCAGAGTAAGGTTGTATTGGTTTTGTACAGGCCAAAAGAAGCCCTCTTCCATCAAAACACGCAAAATATGTTAGAATTAAATATCTATAGTCCAGGATTAATCATGCTAAATTATTCATTGAATTTGATTAAACGAGAGTTTGATCTTACACAGTCAAATTCCTTATTGTTCAACATATTTTCTTCTCGCGATGGACACAAGAAGGACGCGAACAATTATAATTTGACTTGAGGACCATAACCACAATTATTGTCCTTTTATAATAACTAATTAGGTTTTCATCAACCTTAATTAGACTATTGAGTATCTACACATTACAAAGTCCATACCAATAGATATTTCTAGGGTCCAAATATTTAGATCACTTAATTGACCCTACTAATTTAAATAGCTCAACATAATTGTAATTAACTATGTAGCCCACATAAAAGATTAATTCCAACAATCTCCCACTTGGGCTACATGAGTAATTCGAAACAATTATATTGTATAACCTGAGGTGCGCACCAAAATGCTATCTTGCCTTGAAACATCACCTTAGTTACAATCTGGTCCATCTCCAGTGTCAAAATGGGATCAAAGCGGCTTTCGTTACACTTATATTGGTAACTAAACCCATCAATGGTCACCGTACCAACACATTCAATGACATAGATCGAGTATGGATGTGTAGTATGGAAATTACATGCAATGTGATCATAAACATGCCTATTTCCAACTGGTCCAACTTCATTCTTAAGTGAGATCATGTTTAAATCTTTCCAACCATGGTGCTAAACTGCAAAAGAAAAGATCAAAATCAGAGATTTGAAAATAAATCATATTTTTAATTCTGCAGAAAACAACAATAAAATGTGTCTATCACTTAAAGAGAACCAAAGTACAAATTCCCACTAAATCAGCGTTACGCCAAATTATACAACACCCATATGAGCAGTGTGCTCAAGAACCACCTAGGTTTTTAATCCTTAGTGAGCAGGTCTGCGATATGGAGTTTGTGTCCTTACGCTCTATAGACAGTTGAGTACTATGAATTCATTCTTTGACAATAAGGATAGATCTCCAAATGTCTTAATTTCCTTTAAGTGAGCAAATAATGTTTTACTCTATGCAAATATTGTACAATCCTTTTGGATGCTTTCAAATGATTCATCCCATGATTATTTAAATATCTAAATAATACCCCCACTATGACGCTATATCCTGATGCGTACATACTTGAGTGTATACAAGACTTCCTATAGCCAACGCATAAGAAGTCTCGTGCATATTAATCATTTATCACTTTAAACTCAATCTCGGGGTCGGGGCACTGAATGAGACTAAACTAGTCTCCTTTATCACTAAGTGTATCATTTAATCAACAATCTTTCATACCAAAAATGGTACGTTTACTCCCACTGAACTTATGGAACATAATTATCAACTGCATTTATCTCAAATACAAACGAGATAATAATTTGATAAAATTTGTCATACCGTTGATGGGGAGCTTGTTTGATACAATAGATGAATTTATTTAGTTTGCAAATCATTTTCTTTGTATTACATAATACAAAAATTTTTGGTTGAACCATACATATTATTTCTCCAATGTCTCAATTGAGAAACATAATCTTTACATCCATCTAGTTACAAATGCCATCATTATCCTGAAAAGGTCTTTCGATAAAACCATAAAAAGTCTCTTTCTAATCGATGTTTTCCTTCTGATTAAAATCCCGACAGCAAGACAAGCCTTATATCTCTCAACATTGCCTTTTAAATCCCTCGTGGTCTTAAATATTCAATTGACCTTTGGGTTCAAGCCTTCAGGCAATTTGATGAGATCCCAAATGTCACTGTCTTTCATGGATTTATCTCATCTTTTATGACATCAATCCACTTTTGAGAATCAAAACTTTGTTTGGCCAAATAGAAGTTGATTGGATCATCTTCAATTACCTTATGTCAAACTCATGTTCTTGGAGAAAGACGATATAATCATCCTAAACCACACTTCTCCTTTCTCTAATGGATATTTTCAATAGCATTTTGTTCTTGAGGTTGTTGAGCTTGTTCATCAGAACCAATTTCTTCATTCTGAATTGGGAAATACTCAACATTGTCTTGATAATCCGAATTTGCATCTTGAACAATGTCAGAGTATGATCATTGTCAATAGCAACAACAACAAGAAAAAAAACAAATTCTTTTTTAAAGACAATGTCTCTAAACTTATCTCCCCCCTCCAAGCTCATTATCCTCAAGGAATATAGCAAAAGGTCCTGGATGTCATCACCACTATCAGATATGATGACTTTAAATTTTCTTGCCAAGTTGATTTTCAACTTCAACTTTGAAGATCTAATAACGTCCATAAGTTGTTACTTCTCGTGAATCAAATATAGGTAGCTAAAGTTCGAATAATCGTCCATGAACATAATAAAATACTATTGTCCATTCTAAGAAACCGTAGAGAATGGTCAACAAATATTAGTATGAATTAGTTCTAAGACACCAAAACTGTCATTGGCACCTAATTTTCTGATATTTGTATATTTTCATTTATGCACTTGACACGATGGACTCAGGAATCTGTCAAGTCAAAAGTTCAAGAACTCCGTAGGGCACAAGCTTATCTCAATTCTCAGTTTAGAGATATATCCTTGCACTTGTGCCACAATGCAGCGGAATCTTTATTAGTTAATTTATGTTTTGTACCATGTTGACTGATATGCAAAGTTTCATTATACGAGGCAAGTTTATCCAATAAATATAGGTTATCATTCAAAGATAAATGATCGGTCCAACAAGATTTAAATTATGAAAAGACTAACTTTTTTGTTTCCAAATGAACAATAATAACCGAATTTGTTCAATATGAGAAACATAAATCAAATTTCGCCTAAAAGAAGGTACTTTATAAGTCTCTTCTAAAATAAAAAAATGACCAGTCCTTAATAATAACCTAAAATTCCTTATAGCCTCAACTGTAACTGTATTACCGTTTCCCTAACAGATGAATCTTTCAGCATCAATTGGATGTCAACTTTACAGGCAACCATGCATAATCCCACTCAACTGTAACTGTACTGGCCTCTTGATCACAAACAATATTAATTCTCACCGATATTTGAACAAACAAGAATAACTCGTAAGTTCGGATTTTATTCAATGAAGAATAAAGTTGTTGAAAGCAAAATAGCCTCTCAATAATAATATCAAAGTTGTCTGTTAAATAATGAAAATTACATCCCTATAAATAGGGTCAAAACCTGACTAAAGAGTTTTAATTATATTAGGAAAGAAATACCTAAAAATAAGGAAAAAAATAAAAAAAATTAAGATTTACGCGTTTTAGTCGTTACAGCCATAACTACTTTATTTACGGCCGTAAATATCTTACTGCTTAACCATTACGGCCGTGAGACATATTTTTACGGCCGTAAGTCTTAATTTCTGAAAATCTTGTTTTCAACCCGAGGCTTCATTACGACCGTGACAATGTGGATTACGACCGTAAGTCCAACTTCCTTCAAAATTTCAGTTTTCATCAGTGAGCTCGTTATGGCCGTGATGGTATAGGTTACGGTCGTAAATTTGAGAATTCATAATTTCCTTCGGCCGCTTGAATAAGATTGATTCACTCGTCGTTTTGGCTCGGTCCCAACATGGAACTTGTTTCTTTAGTCACCAAGAATGTGTTTTCATTCATTGTTGCTGACGACTTGTATTCGGGATCTAGATCACATCATTCCCTCCTTCTTCGGGATGATTCGTCCCAAATCATAGCTTGGTTCATGGTGTTTCAGTGCACCGCCTGGATCAAACGGGAAATTTTTGCTTCCATGCCATGAGTTCGATAAATTATGCTCATTTGATTGGAAAACATGGAAGAGATGGAGCTTGAACTCCCTTTGCCATACGTAGTGCGGTTGAAGCTTCCAAACATAATTAACCTGTAAAAAAGATTTAAACGAAATGGGGAGGGTCATGTTAGCTTCATAAGGTACAAGGTATGGATCCTTGTATTCATGATAAACCACCACCAACTCCACTTCTTGAACCACGAGGCTCTTCTCATCGCCTCTTTCCTCCTTTGCAATTTCTTGTTCAATTTTTTTATCTTCAAACTCAACCACATCTCCGACCTCCACATTTGAATCATCATGTTCGTGTACTACCTCAACACTACCAAAATGTGGATCTTCCAATTCAAAGCTCAAAATTTGAACTTCTACCCCAGCTTCCAATTTTTCTTCATCAAATTTTGGAGTTTGATCACCTAATTCCACCTTTTCAAGCTCAACTACCTCTTTTAAATTTTTGACCTCAACCAACTCCTTCATGTTTTCATTCTCTACCCCGTCAACTTTCAATTCATGCATATCCTCATCAATAATTTTAACTTTTTGTTCGTCCACCTCTTTATTACCCAATTCCACACCTCCTACCTTAAATGTTGGATTTTTTTCAACTATTTCTACTTTCAACTCTCCCTTCTTCTTCCCAACATTCATATCCTGAGGCTCTTCTTGCAACTTAACTACATTTTTACCCCTCTGTGCAATCATGTCCTCTTCTAGAAGTCTTAATTGATAATTCAATCTGGATAACGGATTAATCTTTTCCTTCACCTCCTTTTGATCTTCAAGTATTTGCTCTAGTGTTAAACTAGCTAGGGTGATTGATTCTGCATCCTTCACAAATTTGTACATGTTTATATTCTTATCATAAAATGCTTTCCTCTCATACCTCCATGGCCTACCCCACAACATATGACAAGACTCTAGAGGCACCACATCACATAATACTTCATCACTATACCTCTCAATGGTGAAATTCACTAAGACTTGCTTGGCCACTTTGAACTCCCCACACTCCTTCAACCATGTCATCCTATAAGGTCTAGGATGTTGTAGTAAATGCAACCCCAATTTTTCAACCATGTTGATACTAGCCAAATTAGAGATGTACTCCCTATCAATAGCCAAACTACACAGCTTATCCCCCACACGACATCTAGTCACGAAAGTATGATCGAACTCATAATTCATCCAATTATGTAGCTTTCAAAAATTTGAGAGACTCAAAATAAGAGGGTCCAGATATTGACAAATATCAAGAAGGAATTTAATGTTGACTCGAAAAGGAAAAACATTATCAAGAATTTTAAAGAAATTCAAGAAAGGGTTCTTGAATGGAATTTTTTTTTTTTAAAATTTTGGGGAATTTTCGGAATAAATAAAATAAATAATATATTTTTTTTATAAATCCGAAAATTCGACAACGAACACGAAAAAACAAACGGAACTTAATTCGGATAAGAATTAAGCAAAACAAACACTTTTGAAATTTTTTGGAACGATTTTTTGGATTAAAGACTCAACAAACTCAAGAACAAGAAGAACGCAAAAAACTGAAAAACAAAACACTCAACAAGATATGGATGATTTTTATGGGGCTCGATGATAAACATAAAAATTAAACTGGATAGAAAACTCAAGAAAACAAAATAAAGATATAACCTTGATTTTTGGAGCCTAAGCTCTGATACCAAATGATGCAAACCATGTAGCAATTGTAGTTACGCAACCCACAAAATATTGAAATCGACTCAAGAACGCCAAGAAACCACGATTTATGGATCCAATTAAAATTAACTGAACCAAGCAACCAATACAATCACAAGGATATATTGACCTCTTGATCACAAACAATATTAATTCTCACCGAGATTTGAACAAACAAGAATAACTCGTAAGTTCGGATTTTATTCAATGAAGATAAGGTTGTTGAAAGCAAAATAGCCTCTCAATAATAATATCAAAGTTGTCTGTTAAATAATGAAAATTACATCCCTATAAATAGGGTCAAAACCTGACTAAAGAATTTTAATTATACTAGGAAAGAAATACCTAAAAATAAGGAAAGAAATAAAAAAAATTAAGATTTACGCGTTTTAGTCGTTACAGTCGTAACTACTTTATTTACGGCCGTAAATATCTTACTGCTTAACCATTACGGCCGCGAGACATATTTTTACGGCCGTAAGTCTTAATTTCTGAAAATCTTGTTTTCAGCCCGATGCTTCATTACGGCCGTGACAATGTGAATTACGACCGTAAGTCCAACTTCCTTCAAAATCTCAGTTTTCATCAGTGGGCTCGTTACGGCCATGATGGTATAGGTTACGGTCGTAAATTTGAGACTTCATAATTTCCTTCGCCCGCTTGAATGAGATTGATCCACTCGTCGTTTTGGCTCGGTCCCAACATGGAACTTGCTTCTTTAGTCACCAAGAATGTGTTTTCATCCATTGTTGCTTGACGACTTGTATTCGGGATCTGGATCACATCAGGTACAGAAGTTAAATTAACTTCAAATCAATCTAAACAAGAAGCAGGATTTTCTTAACACCCAGTTTGAGGCATTCCTTATTTATTGTCCACCCTTATTACAAAAGTAATAGGTAAATATCTTATCCTGTTATTTTGCATTTTGTGGCACCTCAAATGTAGTTTCCTTTCCCCATTTTCCTTCTCTTATCTTGATGAGTTGTTGACAAGTGAATACTTTCTATCATATCCCGCTTAAGTATTTTCTCTTTTTTTGCACACAATGAGATATGAACTCATTAAGAGTCCATTTATCCAGTTGGGTGTTGTAACTCACTTTAAATTGACCTTATTATGCATGAAGGAAAAAATAACTCAAGATGCACGAGCAAATTCCCAGACAGCTCTACCTTTAGTGCCTTTAATTCGAAAGCGAGACTAGACACAATAATTTTCTGAATGGGACATGATCATAAGACTCTTGTGATTAGAACGGTACTCAATTCTCCACGCCCCTTTCATGGAACTTATATTAGTGAGAACATGTGATCATTCTATTCAAATTGCTAGGTCAAGATCCATGTAACCGAAAACAATCATAACGTCCTCTTTCCAATTTTGAATTTCGTGCCATTAAACACGAGAATAGAGTTAATTGACAGATATCGTAGAACCAGAATCAGAAACTGAATCGAAATCAGGAAAAATTAAAATGATGGTGGGCCCAATGACAAGATACCTAGCACAACATTTATATTTAGTCTTTGTCAACTTGTAAGTGGTACTCTCCATGCAGTAATCAAATATAGACAATAAACATTTCTTTGGACCGACTTATTATCCACATGATATACTTTATAATCATCACATATTTATTACCACAGGTGTGTTTTTCATTTGGCCAAACAGTGACCTTCCTTTGGGCCGATCAAAGTTCACATAAATAACAAACATACACATCTTCATATTTCAAAATTAAACAAATCTACACAAAAGAGGTTACTTTGGCAATGTGTCATTTCAATTGATTAATTTCGAAATATAAGACAATTTTCATATTTCATCTGACCATGATACTCTTAACACAGTAATTAAATATCGGTATTCAATCTGTCAGACAATAGCCCTTTATTTCGATCGACTCGTTGTCCACATGATTAACTTGATGATAATCATATATTTATAATCGCATACGTGTCTGTCATTTGGCCAAACAGTAACCTTCCTTTGGGCCGATCATTGTTCGCATAAATAGTAGACACCATTCAATCTGTCAAACAATAAGCCTTTCTTTGGACCGACTCATTGTTCACATAATTAATCCAATGATCATCGTATATTTATTACCGCATGTGTGTCTGTCATTTGGCCAAACAGCAACCTTCATTTGGGCCGATCACTGCTTGCATAAAATAACAGACACACTCATCTTTATATTTCAAAATAAGTAAATATACACGATAGAGATCACTTTGGCAACGTGTCGTTTCAATTAATTTATCTCAGAATAAAAGATAACTGATGGATCTGAAGGATTTTAAAAGTAAGAAGATCGATATCCTAATCTTTAATGGGTAGATTCTTAATTTCTAAAATTTTAAGGGCCTGATATTTAATTTCAGAAATTTTAAGGGTCCGAATCTAATCCCTAAAACTTTAAGGGCCTAAGGGTTAATAATTCAAGAATTTAGGGATCTGAGACTTGAGGGTCTAATTTTTGAAACTTCAAAACTTTAGGGGTTTGAAATTATAAAATCCAAAACTTTATGGATCGAATATGAATAAATCAAAATTTAGAGGCCAATTATGAAGAAATCCTTAACTTTGGGGGTTAAATTAAAGTTTTATAAAACTTTAGTGGCCAATTCAAAAGAAATCTTTATTTTCAGGTGCTTAATTTCAATTCCACAAAACCTTAGTGTCCAATTTAGAAGAATTCCGAAATTTAGGTGCTAATTTAGGAAATCTCCAAACTTAAGGTGCCAATTTAGAAAATTTTCAAACTCTAGAGGTTGAATTATAAAAACCCTTAACTTTAAAAGGTCCCAACTTTAATAATTTATAACCTTATGGGGCTTACTGATTGATTCCATAATTTCAGGGATTAAAATCTTTAAGTTTCGTAAACATGGGAACTTGATTTGCAATAAACCAAATTTTCTAAAATTGCACAAGGAGGCCTGAAATATTCTAATTTCCAATGACAGCCCCTGCCTTAAAAGATCGCAACAACTAGGGTTATAAACCCTAGCTCTATCGCCGTCACCCATATCTGGCTGGGGCGCAACCCCGAGACCCTCCTTCGCGCCCATTGGCGCTGCTCTCCTGCAGTGCCACGAGCAGCGCAGTCCAGCCGTCAACGCCTTGCGCCCATTTCCAACGATGGCGACCATGGCTGTGGCTCCTCCAGGACACCATTATTCATCCACAAATACAACACAATCCCAAATCATATTCGAAAACCATACCCAACACCCAAAGCAACAAATCCCTGAATCTATATTGAGAAAACTGACAAATTGGAAGACACGCATATATACAGGAAATCCATATCTTCAACATCCAAAACCCGAATCTTGAATCTTAATCGCATATACACACAGAAATCTGATATATAAAAAAAAGAATCAAGGATGTCCATATCCAATTTCAACAGATCCACAAAACAGATTCAACATATACGTGCAAAATCGATAGCTAAATCTGTTTTCTAAAATCAACACCCAAATGCATAATGGAATTCATAATCCAATTCTGAATCCGGCAGTAAGCATAATAATTATAAATTACTTTATTACTTATTAGTATGCACGTACACATGTTCTGATAATTCAACATGAATAATTAACTAGAAACATACCTGAATCCATTGAATCTGATTAAACGAGGGTTTGATCTTCCACAACCAATTCCTTATTGTTCAACATATTTCCTCTCGCGATGGACACAAGAAGGACGCGAACAGTTATAATTTGACTTGGAGACCATAATCACAATTGTTGTTCTTTTATAATAGCTAATTAGGTTTTCATCAACCCTAATTAGACTATTGGATATCTATACATTGCAAAGCTCATACCAATAGATATTTCTAGGGCTCAAATATTTAGATCACTTAATTGACCCCTACTAATTAGATAATCCAACATAATTGTAATTAACTATATAGCTAACATAAAACATTAATTCCAACAAAAATTCTCCCACTGAGAAATCCCATTTTTTTAATCAAAAACTCTATTTTCACCCAAATGTGAGAGGATTGTAATCTCCATTGTGGATGAGATTATGAACGTAGCATTATTGGTTTTAATCACCATCCCTTATATTGGTGATATGTAAATTCTAGTAGTTGTTGTACTTATTCTATATACTAAGGTTGTTGAAGGACTTGTGTGTAAATATGTGTATTTACTTATATACTTGTAAAAACAGATTTTACATTTTCATTATTGAATATACCTCAGATATTTTCTCCTAGCTTTCTCCCTCATTCTTTGCACGAACCCTAGATCTATTGATCTAGATTGGTTAATCTTTTTACTCAAACTTGGTATCAGAGCCACAGCTCTACAGAGATGGCGATAGATCCGACTGAGGTTACTAGTGAAACTCAAACGATTGAAGAAGTTACTGTTGCAGCTATGAGTTCTACAACTCTTCCGATGCTTCTGCCGATTTCTATGAAACTAGGTAGATCTAACTATAATTTTTGGAAATCTCAGATTTTGCCTACACTTCGTGCGTATGATATTGAAGGTTATGTAACCGGACAACAGATCTGCCCTCCGAGAGTTATGGATGTCAGATCTGGCCAAACCGGTGAAATCAACAAGCAAATTAACCCTGATTATCTTTAGTGGAGGAAGACAGATCAACTTATCATGAGCTGGTTACTTAGTTCGATTTCGGAAAATATGTTTGGGCATGTTGTTGGTTGTGTGACTTCAAGGCAAGTTTGGGAAATTTTTGAAAAATTATTTGTTTCTCAGTCCAAATCACAAGTGCTATATCTTCGGTCTGCTCTACAATCCACAAAAAAGGAGGATAAGTCGATTGGTGACTATTTTCTGATAATGAAGGGTATTGCTGACAATTTAGCTACTTCTGGCAATCCAGTCAATGATTCCGATCTGTTGATGTACATCCTTGGGGGTCTTGGTTCAGAATTTGATGCTGTTATAGTCAATTTAACTTCTCGAAGTGATTCTGTCACTTTGCAAGAGGCTCAATACTTGCTGCAATCTCATGAGATGAGAATGGAACAAATGTGTGCTTCTTCTAACCTTGAATTTGGAGCCTCTGCTCACTATGCTATTTCACGACGAGGTACTAGAGGAAATCAGACTGGGAGAGGATACTCATCCTCTGCACATGTCAATTCTAGTCAATCATCTAGTTTTGCTGCTGGAAGAGGTCGAAATATGGGAGGGAGATCAACTCTGCTATGTCAAATTTGTGATAAAAGTGGTCACACTGCACTGAGATGTTACAAAAGGTTTGATGTTTATTTTAGAGGTGAGAAGAACTCACCAAACAGAGGAAACAACTCACCAAGCAGAGGGAATTCATCTACTACTGGAAGTTCCAAGGGATATTCTGCCTACATAGCCTCACCTGCTACTGTGAAGGATGATGCATGGTATGTAGACAGTGGTGCAACAGATCACGTGACAGCTGAACTTGACAATCTGCAAGTGCATTCAAACTATGCAGGCAAGGGTAAGCTCACAGTTGGAAATGGTAATGCTCTTCCCATAGCTAATGTTGGTTCTTCCATTCTTCATTCAACAGTTAAATCTCCCCTTTACTTAAACCATATTCTACATGTCCCTTGCATAAAAAAGAATTTACTTAGTTTATCAAAATTTCTTAATGATAACAATCTCATTGCTGAATTCGTTGATAATGTTTGTGTCTTCAAGGACAAGCATTCGAAGCTGGTTCTTCTTCGGGGCAAGCTTAAACATGGGCTATATCAACTAGATGTGTCCAATTCCAAGTCTCCGTCTCCTTTCGTTTCTGGGAAGAATATTAACTCTAGTACTTTTTCTCATTCATATTCTTCTGTTTCCAATATAGATGTATTGCAAAAACATTTGAATTCTGTTTCTGCATTTGTGTGTACTTATCTGAAAAATGTTGATGCAACTTTATGGCATCAAAGGTTAGGACATCCAAATAAATATGTGCTACAGCAAGTTCTAAATTCCTTGAACTATTCTGTGAACAACAAAGAAGGTAATATTTTCTGTCAAGCTTGTCAGTATGGTAAACAGTCTCAAACTTCTTATGTCTCCTCTGAAAATTGTGCTAAATATCCCCTAGATATTATTCACACTGATGTCTGGGGTCCCTCTCCTGTCATGTCTACTGAAGGCTACAAATACTATGTCCATTTTGTAGATGAGCACACTAGGTTTACCTGGATCTTTCCCATGAAACTTAAGTCAGATTTGTTTCATATTTTCCAAACTTTCCAAACTTTTATAGAAAGACAATTTGAGAGAAAAGTCAAGTGTGTACAGTCAGATTGGGGAGGTGAATATAGGAAACTTGAACCTCTTCTTCAAAAACAAGGAATAGTGTTTAGACATCCTTGTCCTCACACTCATCAACAAAATGGTAGGGCAGAAAGGAAACATAGGCATATAGTTGAAGTTGGATTAACTTTGTTAGCTCAAGGGAGCATGCCACTAAAGTTTTGGTGGGATGCCTTTGCTACTGGAACTTTCCTCATAAATAGAATGCCAACTCCAACCTTGGAAAATAAGTCACCCTATGAAATGCTATTTCATCTCAAACCCAACTACAAGCATCTCAAAACGTTTGGTTGTGCCTGTTATCCATATCTTAGACCTTATAATAAACATAAGGTAGGTTTTCATACATCACAGTGTGTCTTTTTGGGGTACAACATGAAACACAAGGGTTACAGATGCTTACATCAAAGTGGAAAAGTATTTGTAGCTCAAAGTGTAACATTTAATGAAAGTTCTTTTCCTTTTGCTGTTGGTTTTAATAATTCTTCACGTGTCACTCATTCTGATCATGTTCAAAATCAGTTACTTGTTCCAAATTGGTTCTTTCATGACTGTGACACATCTGGAAGATTGGAACATGTGGAAGCCTGCTCACCCAGCTCACCACTTCCAGCCTGTTCCACTCCCAACATTCCAGAAACAACAAACAATTCTATCTCTCATCAGCAAGAGAGGTACAGCTCACCGCTTCAAATATCTGAAAATTTACCTAATCAAGAAATCACTTCCACTGATCATTCACATGAATCTGAACCAATTCAAGTCAGTCATCCCATGCAAACTAGATCCAAATCAGGCATTTATAAGCCAAATTTTTTTTTTGCTTATAGTGCTATATCTTTTCAACCCATTGAACCGCATTCATCTAAGGAGGCATTGTTAGATCCACAGTGGGTGAAAGCCATGACTGCTGAATTTGATGCTTTGCAATCCAACAACACTTGGATTCTAGTGCCTCCAACTGAAAGTATGAATGTTGTGGGTAATAAGTGGGTGTTCAGAATAAAATTTAATGTTGATGGTAGTGTTGAAAGATACAAAGCTCGCCTAGTTGCTAAAGGTTTCCAACAGACTCCTGGCGTTGACTACTTTGAGACTTTTAGTCCTGTGGTCAAACCATCTACTATTAGAGTCATTCTTACTTTGGCAGTTACTTTTGATTGGGATATTCAACAGATTGACATCAACAATGCATTTTTAAATGGTGATCTTCATGAGACAGTGTACATGAGTCAACCTGAGGGTTTTCTTGATCAGAAATATCCTAACTATGTTTGTAAACTGAACAAAGCGCTCTATGGCCTTAAGCAGGCACCCAGAGCCTGGTTTGACAAACTAAAAATGGCTTTATACAATTAGGGTTTTAAAAACTCTACATCTGATACTAGCTTGTTCTTTCAGTCACATGCAGGACAAAGTATTTTTGTATTAGTATATGTTGATGACATATTGATCACTGGACACAATAAGGAACATGTTCATAAACTTGTATGTGACTTGAATGATAAGTTTGCTTTGAAACAGCTTGGTTCCTTAAAGTTTTTCTTGGGGTTTGAAGCAAAAAGAGATCATGCTGGAATATATTTGACCCAAACCAAATATATTCATGATCTTCTTGCAAAAACAAATATGTTGGGAGCCAAAGGTTGTGACACTCTGATAAGTGTATTTTATACACTTATTTCTATCCTAAAAGTAGGATTTTATATGTTTATTTTAGAATATTCGCTATTTATTTTGTGTTATTTGTTTACATTTCAGATATAATCCCAAAGTCGAGAAAACAAAGGAATTGAAGCTAAAATTGAGCAATTGGATGTAAAAGGGGTCAAAGTGAGCAAATCAAGAATTGATGCAGTCAATCAAATAGTTAATTTGAAGAAAAAATCAAATTTGGAAGAAATCAGAAGTTCAGGGGCCAAATTGCAATAATCAGAAGTTGGAGGACCAGATGTGAAATTAAAAGTCAGGGACTAACTTGCACAGCCGGAAAGAGGATGAAGTCGCGATCGCTGGTTTCACGCAAGCGATCGCGAGACGGTGCTGAATTACAACCCGAGAGTTATAAGGTCTTCCATGCGATCGCCGGACGTAAGCCTGCGCGATCGCGCGCTTGTCCGACTGGGCCGCAGATCAGAATTTTCTCGCGATTTTTGACAGGCTTTGGGCTTTTTGACCTAGGTTTTCTCCAAAACCTATATATACCAGACCTAAGGCACGAAATTAGGGTCCCCAATTCATTGAAGAGAGGCCAAAACGCTGTCGAAGTGTCGAGGGATCCATGCCACGCCAAGAACACAATTGAAGAACGAAGATCAAGGGCATGAATAGGGTGAAATCTATCCATTCTTCTTGTGATTTTTATTCAATTATGTATCTAGGCTAGATTTTCAATGTTAGAATTGTGATGAAGCAATTATTTTCGGATTTTATGTATTGATTATCATTTAATTTCATAATTCATGGGTTTGAGCAATTGATTTATACCTTTTTTTTATCATGCAATTACTTGATCACTAGTTGTATGAATTTAGGTAGTGATTTCTTAAGTTCGAAAGATTGAGATTTCATTAGACTTGTATCAATTGCCACAAAGTCCGATAGGGGATAGAAATATACCCCTATGCTTTGTGTTATCTGCTATAGTATTCACCAAATTTGTAATGCTTTTCTATACATTTAGATTCGTCATAGAAATATAGTCGGATTGTGTATAGAAATAGGTGTTGATTCTTGTCCGAAAGGGAGTCTTGACAATATTAGGAATATGGATTTTCAAAACCTCGTGAATTATTGTTAGATATTTAAATTAATGGAATAAATGTGGATTCTCAATTCTAGCATGTTTTTCTCATATTTTCTCTAATTCAAATTTCCTCGTTCTTTCTAGTTTAATTTCAAAATCAAAACAAATCTCTAGTTCCGGTTAAGGTCGTAATCTAAAATACGATTTAAAACAATCCCTGTGGGAACGATATTCGGACTTAAAATCCACTTTATTACTTGCGCGACCCGTGCACTTGCGGAGCGTTGTCAAGTTTTTGACGCCGTTGCCGGGGATTGTTCTTTAAATTTATTTTTAGATTAATTTCACTAATTCGGACTTTTACTTGTTTTATTTTATTCTATTTTATTTATTTTTATCTTAGGATTTTTATTTTTAATTTTAGTTTAGTCACTAGTTTCTCAAATTTCTTGTAGTTGTATATGCTACGTTCGAAAAACGGGGATCTTTTTGAAGCTGACTCGAAAATAGAACGTACATTACATCGTAGATTAAGAGAGGTTAGAGAACTAGATAAATCAAAAAACCAAAAAAATCAAATGGCGAACAACAATAATCTTCTCCCCCCTGCTGATCTAATAAATGAAGATGACATGTTGGTTGGTGACTTCATGACACCTCAGGTGGTTCAAAGTCAATCCAGCATAGTCTATCCACCATTTGGGCAGGCAAACTTCCAATTGAAAACCAATGTCATCAGCATGTTCCAAAACGGACATCAATTTCATGGGAGACCTGATGAAAACCCGCACACACATGTTTCTAAATTTTTAGACATGTGCCAACACTTTCAATATCAGGGCATATCTGATGATGCTATCAGACTTAGGTTATTCCCTTACACTCTAAGAGATAGGGCTGTTGAGTGGTTGGATTCTCGCTCAGCTGCGAGTATAACCACTTGGAACGACTTGATCCAAAAGTTTTGCACCAAATTCATGCCTCCAGCTAAGGTTTCCAAACTGAGATATGACATCACCATGTTTCAGCAACAAGATGCTGAATCTTTTGATGATGCATGGAACAGATTTAAGGGCATGCTGAGGAAGTGTCCAAACCATGGGATCAAACGAGGTGATCAAGTGAAGTGCTTCTATGAAGGACTACTTCCACATTTTAAAAACATGGTTGATTCCTCATCAAATGGTGCGTTAAGCACAAAGAGCATCGGGCAGGCATTGGAGCTCTTCGAGAGGATAGCAAATACAAATGCCATGTGGGGATCAGACAGGGTTGTTCCAAAGAAGGCATCAGGAGTCTATGAAGTGGATGCTTACACTGCCATATCAGCAAAAATAGACTCTTTGGCTGCGAAAGTGGAGAGCATAGCACTGGTGAGTCATTCATCAAAAAGTGCTAAAATGACTTGTGAAGAGTGTGGTGCAAATCACGCCACTACAGATTGCCCTATTCTGGCTTGTCCATTGGAGCAAGTTGACTATTTACAAGGAGGTCAACACCAGAATAATCCATACTCAAATACCTACAATCCAGGATGGCGCAATCATCCTAACTTTTCTTGGAAAGATCACTCTAATGGACACATTGCGCCTAATTTCAACACTGAAGAGAGAAAGCCTGCATTGGAAGAAATGCTTGGGAAGTTTGTGGAAAGGACAGAACAGTTCATGTCTAGAACAGATCAGTTTATGAGAAAAACTGAAACCACAATTCAAAATCAACAGGCTTCAATAAAAAATCTGGAGACTCAAGTGGGACAGATAGCACAGTTGATCACAGCTAGAGCTCCGGGTACATTACCTGCAAATACTGAGGTAAACTCAAAAGAACAACTAATGGCTATAAGTGTAGTGCAACATGAGATAAATGCTATCACTACGCGTAGTGGTGTGCAACTTCCTGAGATTCATGCTAAAAAGCCAGCTGGAGTTCCTGAAAAAGTTGTGGAGAATGTTGAGAAGATGGATGAAAAGGAAGATGACCATGAGGTGAAATCAAAAATTAAGCCTCACGAGTCTCCTATTCCATTTCCACAAAGGCTGAAGAAAACAAGAGAGGATAAGCAGTTTAATAAATTTGTGAATATGCTTAGAAAACTGCACATAAATATTCCTTTCTTGGAAGCCATCACACAGATCCCAAGTTACGCCAAGCTGCTAAAAAAGATGATGTCTAGCAAGAAAAAGCTTGAAGAACTTGAGGAGGTCACTTTGAATGAAGAATGCAGCACAATCCTGCAAAACAAGCTGCCACCTAAGCTCAAAGACCCAGGGAGCTTTTCAATACCTTGCATTATAGGTGATTTAAAATTCAACAAGGTCCTATGTGACCTAGGTGCAAGTATAAATATGATACCCCTGTCTTTATACAAGAAATTAGGACTGGGTGAACCAAAGGAAAGCAATATCAGATTGCAACTGGCTGATCGATCAATCTGTCACCCATATGGAGTTGTGGAGGATGTATTGGTGAAAGTTCACAAATTCATATTCCCAGCGGACTTTATCATCTTAGATATGGAGGAAGATGAAAATTTGCCTTTGATACTTGGTCGGCCATTCCTAGCCACTGCACGAGCATTAATTGATGTAGAAAAAGGAGATGTAGTGCTGCGGGCTGAAAATCAAGAAGTGACTTTCACAATGATGCAATTTGATGTCCACGAACCAGAACTAGAAAATTGCTCCAGGATAGATGTCGAGTTGGAATTAGCATACTGGGAGAGGTATGAATACAAGGTAAGGGTAGTTGATGAGGCTACACCATCTAATCTAAAGCCACCTTGAGAGTTTGTCAAAAATTCTAGCTCTAGACTATAAATTAAGCGCTTGTTGGGAGGCAACCCAATTTTTCAAACCCATTTTCTTTAGTTATTTTGTTTATTGCTTTTTATTGCTTTTATTACTTTATAGTTGTTTAGATGCTTGACATTGCATTTTAGGGGTACTAGTATGTTTAAAATGCATGCATTGAATTGTTATGTGTTTTAAGTAGTTCTAGTGTTCCATTTTGCATGTTTTAGCACTTTTAATTTTAATTGCATTTTAATTTATTTTGTTGTTTTTTATCACAATCTTCTACTTGATCACCTAGCTTAGGACATGAACATATTGTTTAGAATTTGGTTGCATGCATTTGAAAGCATTTAGGGGTTGAAAACGGGGTCCAAAACTCAGATTTTGAAAAAAAAAAATTTACCTTCAACACCGTGCGGTCGCACGGTTAGAAACTGGGCAGAACCGGCAGATTGTTTAATATGCATTCTTCTTTCATTTTAACCACTTCAAACCCGAAATTCCTCCCCCAAATCATCCTACATTGAGTCCCCAACTGTTCCCCTAAGTTTGCACATCATTATAACTCAAAATCATACCTTGCATTACATTAAAATCATCCAAAGGTAGTTTTCACCAATTTACAAGATTATGCATAATTTGTTTTGTTCTTCAATTTCTTTGTGAAAGGTGAATGTTGTGAATTGATGGTGATGGGTTTAGGCTAGAACGTGGAGTATTGAATTGTGATTTGTAGGTGAAAAAAAATTGGGTAAATTAAAGTCTCCAACTCTATGTTCTCCATTGATTTTTTCATGTGCCTATAAGGTGTTTGAATAAATGTCACAATGAATGTTTTGTTGAGTTTTTGAAATTCTTTTTGGATGATCACCTTCATTACATACTATACATCATTTGTGCATCGTTCAATCCATGTTTACACTGATTTAAAGCATGAAACTCAACTTGAACATCATTGCACTACATGGCACCTCATTGCAAGGCCATTGCAGGCACCACTGCACTAGTGCACCTGTTTTCAGCTTCACTGCACCTACTTTGTCACATCTTTGCATGACCCAAATGAACTTCAAACTTACTGAATTTTTGATATGTTATAGACCAAGTTATGTACTTTCATATGCCCGGGACATGTCTCAGGAAATTTTCACTTTTTCGAGGCGATGTCAAGGGCTGAAAATCAGGGGTCGACCACTTTTCAAAAATTTCAAAATTTTTTCTAAGTCCTAGTTTGGGTGTGTTGTGTTGATTTTCTTTAGTTCCTATGTGATGATTATACTTCTAATGACCATTAATGTTTATTTGCAAGGAACATATCATCATGGGACAATTCACGCCAAACATGGAAAAGGAAGTACGGGGTCATTTCATCCAACATAGCATTCAAGTAAAAGCTTCAAAAATGGGAACACCAACTCTCCAAACCCGGGAAGGACATTAACCCTCTTTATTATTTCTGTGTTTATTTTCTTTATGTGTTTTGAATACATTGAGGACAATGTATGATTCTAGTTTGGGGGTGGAAATCTCATTCATGTGCTTCATATACAGATTCATTCGATTTTGGGTAGAAAATTCAAAAAAATTGAAAAATGTGAAAAAAATCATAAAAAGTGAGAAATTTGAAAAATTTTGTTGACTTATTTATTGCTTATGACATGATTTGAATTGATTTTTGTGCTTTAGTTAGAAAATTGGATAACATGCAAACTAAATTTTTCTTAACATTCATCCATGTGAGACTTTAATCAAGCTTGAGCACATAGCCAATTTCAAATAATGACTTGTGTAGGGAGATGCTTGATACTTGTGGGGTAAACTTGTGCACTTTGAACATAAAACTGACTGTAAAATCCCAAACCTTAAGAAAATTGGATCCCAACCTGAAATATAGAACCAAACTGCTCAAGAAGCAGTTTGGGGGTGGGAAGGTTAGATTGAGTGTGCATTGGTAGATTGAGGATTTGAACTTTTTAATTTTACATCTTTAGTGTAAGGGGTTTCAATCAACAGGTATAAACCATAATAACCAGCAAAAAAAAATAGAAAAATGCTGAAGGTCTTATTCCGCTCTTCAAATGCCTTTTTGACTCGAGTAAGTAAGTCCAAGGGGTCTTTCAAACCTGGTGCCCTAAAGCCAACTGGCTTGGGAGTCATCGACCTAAAGCTCGCTACAGGGGTCAACTAGAAAGCAAGTACGGAGAGTGGACTTACACATAAGACGTTAAAACATCTTTAACTTTTCTGTTTATGCCTTTATGACTCGGGTAATTAAGTCTGAGGGGTTCTCTGAACCTGGTACCCTAAGCTCAACTGAGTTGGGAGCTGCCGACCTAAAGCTCGCTACAGGGGTCATATAGAAAGCAAGTATGAAAAGTATTTGTTCGCTACAAACACACCGCAAGTGCACGAGTCGCATACAAGTGATAGTGGACTAATTGAGTCCGGTTTATCGATCCCACAAGGATTGTCTATTTCAGTTACACTCTAGTATAATTAATTTTAACAAGAAACACACACAATAGATATTTGTTTGGGAATGTTCTCGTACTAGAATTAAATTTGCAATGGTAAATAAATAACTAGAAAAATGGTGATGAATAGATGATAAAGGAGTGTTGGGATTCTTGATTCCACTTGACCATTACCTAATTAAATTATCAACAAGCAAAAAGAGATGCAATTCATTAATCATGTTAGACCCGATTTTTCAAGCTTAGTCAATTACCTCTCTCGAGTGAAATCAACCCTAACTAGTGGCATTAACCTACTATATCTCTATGTCGATTAAAAACACACCAATTGCATTAAACCTATGTGAAAATAACTCAATGGGTCATCTAGGGTTTTAGGTATATCTCTATCCTAAACAAGAACCTAGAGCAAATATTGTATTGATCCAGAATACACAACAATTTCTCAATAATTGCACATTCCATGAAACCTAAGCATAAATGTGGCCACAAAAATGCTAGTCAATAAATACAACAATAAATGCACAAGATAATAAAAAACTTAAATTCTTAATACAAGCATTAAAATCAACTAGGCTAGGTCAAGCTTCATCAACATCCCAACACAAAATAGTTTAGCCCATAGTGAAATAACAATAAAATTCAAGAATTAAATACATCATTTCAACAATAGAGTAAAGTAAATAGAGAAATATGAAGATTAAGCAAAAACACTTCCCTTCACCAATGATTCTTGCTTCCAAATATCACTATTCTTCCACAATAATGTTGGTATTTCTCCCCTTAATCAATATTCATCAACTAAACTATACAAACTCAAGAGAAATTACAAGATAAAAGAGTAAAATAAAAGAGAAAAAGAGAGAGCTAGGGTTTTGAAGAGAAAAGAAAATGAATCCAAAATACTCAAAATCACTCAAAAATACACCCAAATTGCGTAGATCCGCGTGTTTCAGCATCTGGGCCGGATCGGGTCGCACCGGGTCGGCCCAGATTTCCGCTTCATTTTATGACCACGCGATCGCGTGGCTGACTGGCTCGCGATCGCGTGGTTGGCATTATAAGTCTCGGGTTGGATTTTTGCGTGAGTTCGCGAACGCGACTTGAGAATTACCACGCGATCGCGTGGTTGCAGTTTGGCTCTAATTTTGACTCTTTGATGGATTTAACTCTTTTCTCCTCAATTTCTTCAAGTATTCATCCATTTAGCTTCTTTATTGTGTTTTCTCCATGAAGTTGATTGGTAAACCTATTTAACCACAAAACATGCACAATTAAGTAGGTATTTGTCCAAATTACTCAAAAAGTATTACCAAAAATATATGAAATATGCATGTAAAATGCACCCAACAAATACCCCCAAACTTAAACTCTTGCTCGTCCCGAGCAAGAATATTCACATGCATCTACAAAAAAAATAATGACAATATGATCAACAATGCTGATAGCTCGCAATCTTCCATGAGTGTGAAATTGCATAATTAATTCACAATTATGTTCCCAAATAATGCTACAAAAATGAGTTTGGCTTATTCGATGCTCGATCGGTGCGTGTGTGAGTAGCCACTGTCAATCGTCAATAAGATTCGAGAATGTTGATGAGTAAAGAGGTTTCAAGTCAAAACTATCCCACCATTAGTGGTCAATTCTTTCCTTTCCCACTCGTGACATTCATCCCCCAATGAATAATTTTCTTTCCACTCCCGGGATGCAATTCTAGAGTGTACTTCTCAAATCACTCTTTCTTTTTCCACTAAAGCATGGGTGTGTTTTACCGACAATCTCGACAACCTAGAAGTGCAGTGACTCTCCACTAATGAGTGCTTCTACATTCAAGTTTATACCAAGCAATTCAAACCCACTATTCATCTAAGCCCTTATGCAAATACAAATGCATGATTTCTAACAACTAACATGATGTTTGCTCGTGACTTCCCCACTCCCTTAAGCTTTCTAATTGACCTATGTAGCGAGCTTTAGGTCGGCAGCTGTGACGACCCGAATTCTAGACCATTCGAGTGCCACTAAAAGTGACTCATATCATATTATCGAGACTTAAATAGAAATGTAAAATTATTCAAAAGAATAATTAGAATCCCATAATTTTATTTGTGAATAAAAATAGAACATAATTTTCTTACATAAAGTTCAACATAATTATCTCATCAATCTTAACCACTTTTGCCACTTCCATGTTGACCGCCTCGAACCTTCAATTATCTGAAAATGGTAAATATCGTGGAGTGAGATTTATAAAATCCCAGTAAGTATACCAAGCATAAATTTTCTTTTGAAAGCATATGGATCATTTTCATCATAACATAGGATAGGATCGAAATACTCATAAACATAGGGAGACACAAGAATTTTACCGAACTTAAATGGCAAGAATTCTTATGTGTAGCGCTACTAAACTCCGGTCCCCTTAGCATAATCATAAACATATCATATGGAACCCATAACAATCTTGTGAGATTGATTTCATAGCAATGATCCAAACATTTTCATAAAAACATAAGATATACTTACTTGTCATAAAAACATACTTACTTTTCATAAAAACATAAGGTGTATTTACCTTTCATAAAAACATACTTACTTTTCATAAAAACATAAGATATACTTAATTGTCATAAAAACATACTTACTTTTCATAAAAACATAAGGTGTATTTACCTTTCATAAAAACATACTTACTTTTCATAAAAACATAAGATATACTTACTTGTCATAAAAACATACTTACTTTTCATAAAAACATAAGGTGTATTTACCTTTCATAAAAACATACTTACTTTTCATAAAAACATAAGATATACTTACTTGTCATAAAAACATACTTACTTTTCATAAAAACATAAGGTGTATTTACCTTTCATAAAAACATAAGATATACTTACTTGTCATAAAAACATACTTACTTTTCATAAAAACATAAGGTGTATTTACCTTTCATAAAAACATACTTACTTTTCATAAAAACATAAGATATACTTACTTGTCATAAAAACATACTTACTTTTCATAAAAACATAAGGTGTATTTACCTTTCATAAAAACATACTTACTTTTCATAAAAACATAAGATATACTTACCTTTTAAAAGATTAAAATGAAGTGTAGTAGTAAATGGACCAAAACTTTCTTGACCACCTTGAATTTCTCTTACTTGTGGATTTTGTCAAGAGATTGGAAATAAGTGTATATGTGTAGAGTTGTGTGTAAAAGAGATGGGTTTAAATAGATGTATAAAGTTGGCATATTGTAAACATAATCATTAAATTCTATTAATTTTAACACATCCTTTTCTTAAAGTAAAGCACCATTCATATACTTTTCCATATTTATACAAATATTATGCTCTTCATGATTACATATAATGGAGTCTTATCAACCATTCATATACTTTTCCATATTTATACAAATATTATGCTCTTCATGATTACATATAATGGAGTCTTATCAACCATTCATATACTTTTCCATATTTATACAAATATTATGCTCTTCATGATTACATATAATGGAATCTTATCAACCATTCATATACTTTTCCATATTTATACAAATATTATGCTCTTCATGATTACATATAATGGAGTATATAATTCATTCATATACTTTTCCATATTTATTAAATTAAGATTCTCATAATTATTATATATAATGGAACCTCTCATGCTTGCATATATTTTCTTAATTTCAATAATAAAAATAATTTTTGTATAAATAAATATTGGGATAACATTGAATTAAGTACTTGGACTTAATATACTTTAAATCAAGAGAATGGAGATATTTTTAGAAATTCGGAATTTAATTTAAAATCGAACGATCTCGATTATTTCTTGACTTGGCTATACGAATACGTCGTGGCGTTAACTTAATAAAAATGGGTGAAATAGTAGCGACACGATTTTCTATTAAAATAATTATTAATCGCGTAAAAATTCTTGGTCGCTACAAACTTACCCCCTTAAAATAATTTCGTCCTCGAAATTAAACTTACTTGATCTTATGATTTCTGAACACTTAATCAGAATCTCTTCTTCTTCTTCTTATGTAGCATCATCGCTACCATATTTAACCCAACCATATTTAACCCACTGGACTTTGACTAAATGCATCAATTTATTTTCTTAAGACATGAACTTTTCTATCAATAATAGACATATGTCTACTCATAAATTCTTCTGAATCAAAATGAAAATTCCCAATCGTATGTGATATTTCATCATATCTTGTAGTACTCATGTAACCTGTCACTTATCATCGTATCATGTAACCTCAAATATTCGTATTAATATCTCTAAAATTTCAATAAATCTTTACTAACATATCATACCATAATAATTTGTCATTTCTTCTTATCACCAAATATCCCAAAATAATTAAAACGATTACCTGAATATTCTCTATGTAATATACCCAAACATGTTATTCACATATCAACATAATCATCAGTTTATCTTTCCAATATTTGTAACCCAAAATTTCTGCAAAATTCAATAAACAAATATCTCCCAAATAATTAAAATTCTTAACTCAAATATCATAACATTTCCCGTAAGGTATTCCTTTCACTTGCACAAACTTATTAATCCTGATTCAATACAGTCCTTATTTCACTTTCACGTATCCCCGTATTATTTCTATACCTTGATTATTATATCAAAATATCAGTACCCAAAATCCAAGAAAATATTCCATATCTCAAATCCCGTCATCATCAAATCTTCCTTTTATCAAGAAAGTAAACGGCGCATAACTCTTGTTCCCTCTTTTCCATTATTCTATTCCGCGCTTTCTTGCTGGAATCAATATCACGCGGATTCCTCCGATCCTTAATGCTTTTAAATAGTTCATGCTGGGAAGAGGTTAGATCCATCAAAACATGGATATCATTCTTACAAACATTCGCAAGTATTATTCCAGTCTTCCAATGAATGATCTGAGGAAAATTTATCGAATAAGACTCGAAAGATTGAGGTTGCTGATGGCTCATGGTGTTTCAGAAGATGTTCGCTGGTTGATCGAAGCAAAGGTTCGACTATCTGGTGAATTACCTATGACATTTCCAAAGCACATGCCTGGTTTAGGCAAAAGCACCTTCGCAAAGAAACGAAGAGCAAAAAGGCTGAATGGTTGCTACAAATGTGCTCGTTGGAACTGTGATACTCGTTGCAAAACAGTAGGATATTCTTCTACTAATCGGGATGATAAAATCAAATTCATAAAGGGTGGACTGAGTAAGGAGTCTTTGGATGATATTCGACTGACTCTTGAGACGCACCCAAGTGGTTATGTGCAACGTGAACTTTTCTCCTTATACGCTCAGTTTAACGGGGACAAAAATCGTTATAGTCTCCAAAATATAATAGCAAAAGATCCTGTTTGCCAGTCTGTTTTACAAAATGAGGCTTCTGGCAGTTCATCAATGATATAAGGTAAATCTCTTGATACACATTTAAAATATTTTACTGTTTTCTTTCACGCGTTTTGGAAATAAAATATATTTTCCTTTCTCGAGTTTTGATAAAGCTGGAAATAAATATATTTTCCTTTCTCGAGGTTTGATAAAGCTGGAAATAAATCACCGAAAGGTGATATCTTTGGTAAAACAGTCAAAAGTTGGCCGATTTTGTCAAAAGTAAATCTTTACTTTTTCAGAATCAATGAAAAACAATAAGTTTTTCCGGCTTTAAATAGCCAAATATATTTCATAGTTCAGGCATCCCAAAATCACATCTTCTTCGTAAGTTTTCTCTTCTATACTATCAAAGATGGAAGCACCAAAACTTCGACAGATCAAAACTATTTGTGTATTTTGTGGATCAAAAGTGGGGAAAGGCTTCAGTTATCTAGAAGCGGCCGTAGATCTTGGAAAGAAACTGGGGGAAAAAGGTATCACTCTTGTGTATGGGGGTGGTAGCAGTGGTCTAATGGGTTGTGTTTCCCAATCTGCTCTTGCAGAGAAATCAAAAGTAATCGGTGTCATACCTGTCCCTTTGGTAGATGTTGCAGGAAAAACACGAGGGCATGAAGTTCAAACCTTATCCATCCATGAACGCATAACTTGTATGCTATATGGTTCTGATGCCTTTATAGCCCTGCCCGGAGGTTTTGGTACCTTAGAAGAAATCTTTAACATTACCTCGTGGGCTCAACTAGATCTCCATACTAAGCCTATTGGGCTTCTGAATGTTAACAATTTCTTTGATGGCTTGTTAACCTTTCTTGATTATGCTGTGGAACAGGGATTCATCTCTCCATTTTCCAGAAGACTCCTTATTTCTGCTCCTACTATTGATGAACTACTGGATAAGCTGCAGTCATATATCTCAATACAAGATCCAGCAGGGGTTAAGATAGATTGGTCGCAAGGAAGGGGAATCAAGCGAAAATGGAGTCCGGTTAATGTAAACTTAACTTTATGAATCTTAGAATAGGTGGGGGTAGAGTACGGAGTATTCTTACTCTCGAGACACCCCTCTAATTTCCTAGGATTTTCCTTAATGTTTAAATCTTGTGTGTACCTCAAAGGTTCCAGGTGGTAGATTACGGAGTATTTTTACTCTCGAAACACACCTTTTTGAAGGTTTCTTTATTTCCTCAAAAGGTCAGAGGTGGTAGGATACGGCTACTCCGGAAACACATCTCTAAATTTGAGGAATTTCCCATGTTGCTTTCTTTTGCTTTTGCGTGTTTTCATGTATTTCCTTTCTAGGGTGACTCTTGTGTGTTCTCCTTATGAGAAAATAATAATATCTCTGTTATCATCTACTAAATCTCGTTTGTGATGTAAATGAACTTGTATGTCTAACTTCAATTCTCTTAGTGATTGCATACCATACTATGCTCTTAACTCCAAACGATAAAATTCTAGGCAGAGTTTTCCTTTGAAATTTGGACTTATCCAAATCGTAAGCATACTTCATAACTCACAATAATAACTAATTGTGCATTTGATCACAATTTCATCAAACTTCAATATCATCATAAATATTCCAGAAAATCAATTCATAATTCCTCAACATAGAAATTTCAAATCATAATTTCTAATATCACCATATCAAGTCCTTATTTCTCAATAATTAAGAGCCTAAACTTTAAATCTCCAACTTCATAATTCTTCTCATAAAAATCTCAATAAAATCATATCACTTATAATCTCAACATCTCATCATAACTTCATAAAACTGACTTTCTATTTCTCGTTTAATCTAAACGATGAATAATTCGAAAATATTATCTAGTCCTTTCTGTTGACTTCTCATACTTAGTGCCATGTCTAAAATCAATTATGCAAAGTCCATTTAGGGCTCATCATTTCTAAACTTGACGACAAAGATTATTTTGAAAATCATTCGTAAATCATATTTTTTTTTTATTTTTTATTTTTTTTTTCAAAATTGAAACTTGAAGAGTGGTACCAATAATCATCCACAGTTTTTCCTTACTTTTAAGCAAAGGTAGTGATAAAGGGATAAATTATTGAACCGAAAATTGAAACTTGAAGAGTGGTACCAATAACCATCCACAGTTTTTCCCTTGTTTTTACACAAAGGTAGTGATAAAGGGATAAATTATTGTACAATTCATTATCAATTTTGTTTGTTTAATATATTATTCCATATATTTTGGGCCAAAGTTACAACCCAACTTAATTTCTAATTGAGTCAATCTTACTAAGCTTAATATGAACCAAAATTCATATCAATATCCTCTATGTCTCATGATTCTACATTAAAATGAATAAATTAAAATTTAGGCTTCTATCAATTCATATCATACTCAACATGTATATTTCACTTAAAGATTCATAACATATGAATATTTCATACTTAACATGTCTTAATAAAATCGTAAATGACTTGCAAAGCATATAACATACCTGGTTCGAGGAGTCAATACGTGGAGAGTGACATAGTAGAGTGATGAGTTAAAATATTTTTAAAAAAAAATTATTATTAATCATTTCGCATCTTTACATAAGATTGGGCCTAATTAACCCAAATAAAATTTTATCGTCAAATCTTATTTTCCTTTAGTCCCCAAACTTCTAGAAATTTATCAAAGACATCAATATAAACATCATATCACTAACTAATTATATTCCATAAAATCTTCAGAACATTACAAACTCCCTTGCTTAAAATGAATTTTGTCCTTGAAATTCGCACATCAAATTTCATCATACTTTTCAAAATCATAACCATACTTGACATGTGAAAATTCAATTTTTTTTTTAATTGAATAGTGATTTCGTTCACTGTTCATCATGAATAGCACGTCGTTTTACTGTTCACGTGAATAGTGTTTTTTTTTTTTTTTTTTTTTTTTTTTTTTTTTTTTTAAGAAATAAAATTTCAAAAATCTACAGAATCGTTTTTAAAACTCTTGTCTCTGATACCAACTGTGACGACCCGAATTCTAGACCATTCGAGTGCCACTAAAAGTGACTCATATCATATTATCGAGACTTAAATAGAAATGTAAAATTATTCAAAAGAATAATTAGAATCCCATAATTTTATTTGTGAATAAAAATAGAACATAATTTTCTTACATAAAGTTCAACATAATTATCTCATCAATCTTAACCACTTTTGCCACTTCCATGTTGACCGCCTCGAACCTTCAATTATCTGAAAATGGTAAATATCGTGGAGTGAGATTTATAAAATCCCAGTAAGTATACCAAGCATAAATTTTCTTTTGAAAGCATATGGATCATTTTCATCATAACATAGGATAGGATCGAAATACTCATAAACATAGGGAGACACAAGAATTTTACCGAACTTAAATGGCAAGAATTCTTATGTGTAGCGCTACTAAACTCCGGTCCCCTTAGCATAATCATAAACATATCATATGGAACCCATAACAATCTTGTGAGATTGATTTCATAGCAATGATCCAAACATTTTCATAAAAACATAAGATATACTTACTTGTCATAAAAACATACTTACTTTTCATAAAAACATAAGGTGTATTTACCTTTCATAAAAACATACTTACTTTTCATAAAAACATAAGATATACTTAATTGTCATAAAAACATACTTACTTTTCATAAAAACATAAGGTGTATTTACCTTTCATAAAAACATACTTACTTTTCATAAAAACATAAGATATACTTACTTGTCATAAAAACATACTTACTTTTCATAAAAACATAAGGTGTATTTACCTTTCATAAAAACATACTTACTTTTCATAAAAACATAAGATATACTTACTTGTCATAAAAACATACTTACTTTTCATAAAAACATAAGGTGTATTTACCTTTCATAAAAACATAAGATATACTTACTTGTCATAAAAACATACTTACTTTTCATAAAAACATAAGGTGTATTTACCTTTCATAAAAACATACTTACTTTTCATAAAAACATAAGATATACTTACTTGTCATAAAAACATACTTACTTTTCATAAAAACATAAGGTGTATTTACCTTTCATAAAAACATACTTACTTTTCATAAAAACATAAGATATACTTACCTTTTAAAAGATTAAAATGAAGTGTAGTAGTAAATGGACCAAAACTTTCTTGACCACCTTGAATTTCTCTTACTTGTGGATTTTGTCAAGAGATTGGAAATAAGTGTATATGTGTAGAGTTGTGTGTAAAAGAGATGGGTTTAAATAGATGTATAAAGTTGGCATATTGTAAACATAATCATTAAATTCTATTAATTTTAACACATCCTTTTCTTAAAGTAAAGCACCATTCATATACTTTTCCATATTTATACAAATATTATGCTCTTCATGATTACATATAATGGAGTCTTATCAACCATTCATATACTTTTCCATATTTATACAAATATTATGCTCTTCATGATTACATATAATGGAGTCTTATCAACCATTCATATACTTTTCCATATTTATACAAATATTATGCTCTTCATGATTACATATAATGGAATCTTATCAACCATTCATATACTTTTCCATATTTATACAAATATTATGCTCTTCATGATTACATATAATGGAGTATATAATTCATTCATATACTTTTCCATATTTATTAAATTAAGATTCTCATAATTATTATATATAATGGAACCTCTCATGCTTGCATATATTTTCTTAATTTCAATAATAAAAATAATTTTTGTATAAATAAATATTGGGATAACATTGAATTAAGTACTTGGACTTAATATACTTTAAATCAAGAGAATGGAGATATTTTTAGAAATTCGGAATTTAATTTAAAATCGAACGATCTCGATTATTTCTTGACTTGGCTATACGAATACGTCGTGGCGTTAACTTAATAAAAATGGGTGAAATAGTAGCGACACGATTTTCTATTAAAATAATTATTAATCGCGTAAAAATTCTTGGTCGCTACAGCAGCTCCCCGATTGTTTTAAGATCAAAGGGTACCAGGTTTCAAAATACCCCTACGGACTTATTAACTCGAGTCAAAAAGGCTACGAAGTGGGGTAGACTTATTAAGCGAATGCAATGATAATGTGCTTCTTTTTTTTTTTTTTTTTTTTATGAGTGTGTGTGTGAGTACCCTACTCATTAAGCTTTCTAATTGACTCATGTAGCGAGCTTTCGGCCGGTGACTCCCAAGTTTCAAACTTAAGGCACCAAGTTTCAAGATACTCCTACGGGCTTAATAACTCGAGTCAAAAAGGCTTCGAGATAGGGCAATGCAATGCAAAAAATTAAAATGGGCTTAGAACTCTAGCATATGGTCATTACTTGGCTTATACTTGGCGAAATACACTCCACACAAAATTTACTTCCACATGCATGGAATCACCACACGTCTAGGCCGTCTCCTTTTCCGGGTCGACCACCCCCAAACTTGTCTTACATTAGGGTCAAGAGATTTAGAGCATTAGGAAATATTTGATAGGTTGATAAAAATAAACAATACAAGCTCACAACCTAGTTCATCTACTCCATTAACCTCTTCGCCCTTCAACAATTCCCAAACTCACCGACAATTGAACATGACTATTGTGCTCAGTGTACATATGATCTTACATGGATAAGCATTTAAAGAAAGTAGCACAAGTAGCATATTTGGTCATAACTCATGAATTAACAACAATTTCAAACATCAAAGTCTTATAAGCCGGCAAGGCTATCTAGCATGTCAATATTCTCAACAAAATAAACAATTTCAAACCATCAAGACATCAAGGGCCGGCAAGGCAATGTAAAATGTTCATAAAGCACATGATCCCAATACCCCCAAACTTAAATCAAACATTGTCCTCAATGTTGACAATGACATAATAACAAGAAAGGAATGGGTGATGGAACTTCCCCGGATTGATGCGTGTATGATGTTCCAAATTGACCTAAGCTTTGATTCTTTTGATACGCCAATCTCCCCCAAACTTGTTGAGGACAAGGTTGCTTAGGATTTCAAAAAGAATTTCGAACCTACAAAAGTTGGTGATTAACCAAGTTAGAGATAATAAAAATGCAATAAGTAAATATCAACAAGTAATTAAAAAGAGTGGAAATTTGGGTTGCCTCCCAAAAAGCGCTTGGTTAAAGTCGTAAGCTCGACTTTTTGATACAATTACTCCGGGTTTGCAAGAGGGATGGATGACTTCTCCTTTTCATAATGACCTCCCAAGTATGGCTTCAAGCGTTGCCCATTTACTTTGAAGTTCCCCTTACTTCCATCATAAAGTTCAACCGTTCCATGTGGGAAGATTTGAGCAATGGTGAAAGGTCCCGACCATCTAGAGCGGAGTTTACCGGGGAACAATCGAAGTCTTGAGTTGTAGAGAAGTACTTGTTGCCCAACTTGGAAGTCCCACTTCACAATGTTCTTATCATGCCATCTCTTAGTCTTCTCTTTGTAAATCCGGGCATTTTCATATGATTCAAGGCGGAATTCATCAAGCTCATTGAGTTGGAGCAATCTTTTCTCACTGGCCAACTCCATATCAAAATTCAAGACTTTTGTTGCCCAATATGCACGGTGCTCAAGCTCAACTGGAAGATGACATGCTTTACCAAATAGTAGTCGAAATGGAGACATACCAATGGGGGTCTTGAAAGCGGTTCGGTATGCCCATAATGCATCATCCAATTTCTTAGACCAATCTTTCCTCGAGGCATTCACCGTCACTTCAAGGATCTTTTTCAACTCTCTATTCGAAATTTCAACCTGCCCACTTGTTTGCGGATGATAAGGAGTGGATATTCGATGTTTGACTCCATACTTGGTCAAAAGTGAGTCGAAGAGGCGGTTACAAAAGTGTTTTCCTCCATCACTAATGATAGCTCGAGGGGTGCCATAACGAGTAAAAATATTTTTCTTCAAAAATTTCACCACCACTCGAGCATCATTTGTGGGGAGTGCCACCGCTTCTACCCACTTGGACACATAGTCAACCGCAACTAGAATGTACTGATTAGAAAAGGACGATGGAAAAGGTCCCATAAAATCAATACCCCAAACATCGAATATCTCCACTTCTAAAATAGAGTTTAAAGGCATTTCATTTCGGTTAGAGATATTACCCAAGCGTTGGCATCGGTCACATTTGGAGACAAGAGTGTGAGCATCCTTGAATAAAGTAGGCCAATAAAATCCCGATTGAAGAACCTTTGATGCAGTTTTCACGGCACCAAAATGGCCTCCGTAAGGCGATGAGTGACATTGGTCAAGAATCTTCTCCATCTCCTCCTCGGGCACACACCTTCTCATGATTTGATCCGGACCCCTTTTGAACAACAACGGGTCATCCCAAAAATAATCCTTGATATCCGCAAAGAACTTCTTCCTTTGTTGATACGAGCGGTCCGGGGGAGTGATGCCACTTGCAAGAAAATTCACATGGTCCGCATACCATGGCACACTAGTAGCTTGTAGAAGATCCATGATTTGGAAAATTTGCTCATCCGGGAATACCTCACTTATCTCTTCATCCAAAATTTCCTCGGTTTGCTCAAGTCTAGACAAGTGATCGGCTACAAGATTCTCCGTCCCCTTCTTATCACGAATCTCCAAATCAAACTCTTGGAGAAGAAGAACCCACCTAATTAACCGCGGCTTGGCATCCTTCTTTCCCAATAAATACTTGAGGGCCGAGTGGTCGGTGTATACAATCACCTTGGAGCCAATAAGATACGACCGAAACTTATCAAATGCAAAGACCACCGCTAGCATTTCCTTCTCGGTAGTAGCATAATTCAATTGAGCATCGGTCAAGGTTCTACTAGCATAGTAGATGACATGCAAGAGTTTGTCCTTTCTTTGCCCCAAAACCGCCCCCACGGCGTAATCACTAGCATCACACATAAGCTCGAAGGGCAAACTCCAATCCGGAGCCACAATAATTGGTGCCGTGATGAGTTTCTCTTTGAGAGTGTTAAAAGCTTGAAGACACTCTTTAGAGAAATCATATGTTGCACTCTTCTCAAGTAATGAACACAGTGGCTTCGTGATTTTTGAGAAATCTTTGATAAATCTTCTATAAAACCCCGCATGCCCCAAGAAACTTCTTATACCTTTTACCGAGGTTGGGGGAGGTAATTTTTCGATAACTTGAATTTTTGCCTTATCAACCTCAATCCCCTCACTTGAAATTCGGTGCCCAAGAACTATCCCCTCTCGAACCATGAAATGACATTTTTCCCAATTCAAAACCAAATTGGTATCCTCACATCTTTTTAGCACCATTCTCAAATTATTCAAACAATCATCAAATGAAGTACCAAAAACTGAGAAGTCATCCATAAATACCTCAATAAATTTCTCCACCATGTCGGAGAAGATAGCCATCATGCACCGTTGGAAAGTGGCGGGAGCATTGCAAAGACCAAAGGGCATCCTCCTATATGCAAAAGTTCCATATGGGCATGTGAATGTTGTCTTTTCTTGATCCTCCGGGGCTATAGAGATTTGATTATAGCCCGAATACCCATCCAGAAAGCAATAATGAGAATGACCCGCCAATCGCTCAAGCATTTGATCGATGAATGGAAGGGGAAAATGATCCTTCCTAGTAGCATTATTGAGCTTGCGATAATCAATGCAAACTCTCCACCCCGTCACTGGCCTCGTTGGAATAAGTTTATTATTATCATTCTCTACCACCGTGACACCTCCTTTCTTCGGCACTACTTGCACCGGGCTCACCCATGCACTATCCGAGATTGGATATATAATACCCGCATCAAGCCACTTCACCACTTCGGCTCTTACCACTTCCTTCATGTTCGGATTTAACCGACGTTGATGCTCCACCGAAGGTTTAAAATCATCTTCCATAAGAATTTTGTGCATGCATAATGAAGGGCAAATACCTCGAATATCCGAGATGGTCCATCCAATGGCCTCCTTGTGCTCCCTCAATACCCGAAGCAATTTATCTTCCTCCTCTTCATTCAATAAATTCGAAATAATAACCGGAAGGGTAGAAGATTCCCCCAAGTAAGCATACCTCAAATGAGAAGGAAGAGGCTTTTGCTCGAGGGTAGGTGCCTTCTCGAGAGATGGTAGGGGTGGTGAAGAGCTCTTTTTCAACTCCTCAAAGTAGGGGGCCCTCTTGTGTTGATATTGTGGTGATGCCTCCAAATAATGAGCCATTTGTTCAACTTCATGATCATCATCCTCAATAGTCAATGAGTGGGCTATACATGACTCCAATGGATCCTTAGAAATCCCATGGTTGAAAGATTTTACCACAAGACGATCAATTACATCCACCCGGAAGCATGAATTTGACTCCGAAGGATATTTAATGGCCTTCAACACATTGAAGGTGACTTGCTCATCTTGCACCCTCAAAATCAATTGCCCTTCTTGCACATCAATGAGCGCTCTCCCGGTTGCTAGAAATGGCCTTCCCAAAATGATTGGAATGTCATGATCTTCCTCCATGTCTAGAATAATGAAGTCCGCCGGAAAGATGAATTTATCCACTTTCACAAGAACATCCTCAATGATCCCCCGAGGATATTTGATGGACCTATCCGCCAATTGTAGAGACACGGTGGTTGCTTTAGCTTCCCCCAATTCCAATTTCCTGAAAATGGACAAAGGCATCAAATTAATGCTAGCACCAAGATCACATAAAGCTTTACTAAAATTAACATCACCAATAGTGCATGGAATAGTAAAACTCCCTGGATCTTTAATTTTTGGAGGAAGCTTGTTTTGGATGATGGCACTACATTCCTCGGTTAGCATCACCGTTTCATGCTCTTCAAGCCTTCTTTTGTTGGATAGAATATCCTTCATGAACTTGGCATAGCTTGGCATTTGAGCTAAAGCATCGACGAAAGGAATGTTGATGTGTAGCTTCTTGAACACTTCCAAAAATTTTCCAAATTGACTATCAAGCTTTTGCTTTTGCAACCTTTGAGGAAATGGAATAGGAGGCACATAAGCCTTTATCGGTGTTGGAGCCTTTGATGTGGATGCTTCCGGCTCACTTTCCTTTGGCAACTCAACAATTGGTTCGGATGCTTGAATAGGCTCATTTTCTTCAATGGGAGCCTTGTTGGATTGAGTTGTTGGTTGTGGGGCCGTGATCTCGGGCAATTGCACCCCGTTCCTTGTTGTAATAGCTTGCACATTCTCCCTAGGATTTGTCTCGGTGTTGCTAGGCAAAGCTCCTTGTTGCCTTTCCGAGAGAAGTTTAGCTATTTGCCCCACTTGATTCTCCAAGTTTTTCAAAGATGCATCATTGCGTTCTTGGTATTGCAATTGATGATTTGCTAGCTTGGTGATAGCCTCTTCCCATCCTTCTTTCTTCTCTTGTGGCTTTGGATTCAACACATTGTGATTGTTGCCATAAGATAGATTAGGGTGACTTCTCCAACCGGGATTGTATGTGGGAGCATATGGATTGAATCCTTGGCGTTGAAAATTTTGAGCATAGGCAACTTGCTCGGTAGATGAAGAGCCACTTGCAACCAATGGACACATAGAGCTTTGATGATTAGCCCCACATATGTCACATACCTGAGGGGCTTGAACCATGTTGACGGGCCGAGAGTTTGAAGTAGATAATCCTTCCACTTTCTTGGCTAAGGAATCAATCTTTGACAATACAAGTGCATAATCATCACCCCCTCGTGCACCACTAGAACTCCTTGGTGCACTTCTATCCGGCCACATTGCACTTTGTTCACTCATGATCTCAAACAAATCATAAGCCTCCCGAATGCTCTTTGTCTTGATGGACCCATTAGAGGATGAATCCACATTTGAACGGCAAGGAGGAGTTAACCCGGCATAGAAGTGGTTGACTTGTTGCCCCAATATAATCCCATGATTTGGGCACTTCCTAAGCATGTCTTTAAATCTCTCCCAAGCTTCATGAAAGCTCTCCATCTCGAATTGTTGAAATGTGGTAATATCAAGCTTGAGTTTAGCAACTCTAGATGGTGGGAAAAATTTTGTAGTAAACCTTTGGACAAACTCCGCCCAAGTCGTGATACTCCCCGGAGGCAAAGTGTCAAGCCATTCTCTTGCTTTATCCTTCAAAGTATGTACAAATAACCTCATCCGGATTGCCTCCACATTCACACCCTCATAGTTGAAGTTGCTACAAATCTCTAGGAACCGTACCACATGAGCATGTGGATTTTCATCGGTCCTCCCTTAGAATGAGATGGTGTTGGAGAATAAATTGATGACATCCGGACGAAGTTGGAAATTTGGATGATTGTAGGAGGGATAGACAATGCTTGATTGATTTTCGACAATAGGAGGATTCATGAAATCCCCAAAAAGCATGTCTTCTTCATTAACAACGGGCACTTGAGCTCCAGCTGCTTGAGGAACAAAACCGGGTGGGATTCCACCCCTTGGAGGAATTGCAGCTGGAGCATCAAGCTCGATGTTAACTCTTTCTCCTTCCATCCCAGTAAGAAGTTGTCTCCTAGCTTCCCGTTGTTCCCTTAACCTTCGTCGAAAAGTTCCCTCGATATTCGGATCTATTTCAACTAGATCAAGACTTCGACTTCGACGCATGCACAATTAATAAACCTAGAACAACACAAGAAATTAGGAGATTTCTTACACAAAAGAAAACAAAAGAAAATTTGTACAAGAAATAGAAATAAAAGTAACTACAAGTCAAAACTAATATCAACTAAGATGTAATTTAAATAGAAACAATCCCCGGCAACGGCGCCAAAAACTTGTTCGCTACAAACACACCGCAAGTGCACGAGTCGCATACAAGTGATAGTGGACTAATTGAGTCCGGTTTATCGATCCCACAAGGATTGTCTATTTCAGTTACACTCTAGTATAATTAATTTTAACAAGAAACACACACAATAGATATTTGTTTGGGAATGTTCTCGTACTAGAATTAAATTTGCAATGGTAAATAAATAACTAGAAAAATGGTGATGAATAGATGATAAAGGAGTGTTGGGATTCTTGATTCCACTTGACCATTACCTAATTAAATTATCAACAAGCAAAAAGAGATGCAATTCATTAATCATGTTAGACCCGATTTTTCAAGCTTAGTCAATTACCTCTCTCGAGTGAAATCAACCCTAACTAGTGGCATTAACCTACTATATCTCTATGTCGATTAAAAACACACCAATTGCATTAAACCTATGTGAAAATAACTCAATGGGTCATCTAGGGTTTTAGGTATATCTCTATCCTAAACAAGAACCTAGAGCAAATATTGTATTGATCCAGAATACACAACAATTTCTCAATAATTGCACATTCCATGAAACCTAAGCATAAATGTGGCCACAAAAATGCTAGTCAATAAATACAACAATAAATGCACAAGATAATAAAAAACTTAAATTCTTAATACAAGCATTAAAATCAACTAGGCTAGGTCAAGCTTCATCAACATCCCAACACAAAATAGTTTAGCCCATAGTGAAATAACAATAAAATTCAAGAATTAAATACATCATTTCAACAATAGAGTAAAGTAAATAGAGAAATATGAAGATTAAGCAAAAACACTTCCCTTCACCAATGATTCTTGCTTCCAAATATCACTATTCTTCCACAATAATGTTGGTATTTCTCCCCTTAATCAATATTCATCAACTAAACTATACAAACTCAAGAGAAATTACAAGATAAAAGAGTAAAATAAAAGAGAAAAAGAGAGAGCTAGGGTTTTGAAGAGAAAAGAAAATGAATCCAAAATACTCAAAATCACTCAAAAATACACCCAAATTGCGTAGATCCGCGTGTTTCAGCATCTGGGCCGGATCGGGTCGCACCGGGTCGGCCCAGATTTCCGCTTCATTTTATGACCACGCGATCGCGTGGCTGACTGGCTCGCGATCGCGTGGTTGGCATTATAAGTCTCGGGTTGGATTTTTGCGTGAGTTCGCGAACGCGACTTGAGAATTACCACGCGATCGCGTGGTTGCAGTTTGACTCTAATTTTGACTCTTTGATGGATTTAACTCTTTTCTCCTCAATTTCTTCAAGTATTCATCCATTTAGCTTCTTTCTTGTGTTTTCTCCATGAAGTTGATTGGTAAACCTATTTAACCACAAAACATGCACAATTAAGTAGGTATTTGTCCAAATTACTCAAAAAGTATTACCAAAAATATATGAAATATGCATGTAAAATGCACCCAACAGTATTGCACAAAGATGATAAAAGACAAGGACATTAAAAGAAAAAGTCGTCCATATGAAAAAAGAAAAAAAGGGAATAAAATGGTATAAGCTTTGTTGATTGAAATTCCTAACACTTTGTTAATTATTCCTGGTCTGTCGTGCATACTTGTCTAGTCCTAACTGCCTTGTGTGGAAAAATGCAATGTATACATGTTTAGAAACCACCTCAATAGGAAAGACCTCGGGATATGAGAGAAAAGCAGTAAGGTTGTGATCATCCATGAGAGGGTAAGGAAAATCAAAAGAGAATCATTGTTGACCACACGGGATTCGGGCTTACTCTTGCATAAGAAGTCACACATTGTCAAGTTTATTTTTGCATAAGTTTGCATCTGATTTTGGCTATTCACACACACACAATGAAGTTGAGCATCGGATGAATGAAAATATTTTATGTTGTTCATATTTCTTTGTCTAAAGTAAATCGTCAATTTGGATTGTTGAAGCGCATGGTAAATAAGTTGACAAAAGCAAAAACATAATTTTTATTTAATTTGCCGTTTTACATTTATAGTTTAGTTTTATTTCGTTCGAGGACGAACAATAGTTCTAGTTTGGGGGTGTTGATAAGTGTATTTTATACACTTATTTCTATCCTAAAAGTAGGATTTTATATGTTTATTTTAGAATATTCGCTATTTATTTTGTGTTATTTGTTTACATTTCAGAAATAATCCCAAAGTCGAGAAAACAAAGGAATTGAAGCTAAAATTGAGCAATTGGATGTAAAAGGGGTCAAAGTGAGAAAATCAAGAATTGATGCAGTCAATCAAATAGTTAATTTGAAGAAAAAATCAAATTTGGAAGAAATCAGAAGTTCAGGGGCCAAATTGCAATAATCAGAAGTTGGAGGACCAGCTGTGAAATTAAAAGTCAGGGACTAACTTGCACAGCCGGAAAGAGGATGAAGTCGCGATCGCTGGTTTCACGCCAAGCGATCGCGAGACGGTGCTGAATTACAACCCGAGAGTTATAAGGTCTTCCACGCGATCGCCGGACGTAAGCCTGCGCGATCGCGCGCTTGTCCGACTGGGCCGCAGATCAGAATTTTCTCGCGATTTTTGACAGGCTTTGGGCTTTTTGACCTAGGTTTTCTCCAAAACCTATATATACCAGACCTAAGGCACGAAATTAGGGTCCCCAATTCATTGAAGAGAGGCCAAAACGCTGTCGAAGTGTCGAGGGATCCATGCCACGCCAAGAACACAATTGAAGAACGAAGATCAAGGGCTTGAATAGGGTGAAATCTATCCATTCTTCTTGTGATTTTTATTCAATTATGTATCTAGGCTAGATTTTCAATGTTAGAATTGTGATGAAGCAATTATTTTCGAATTTTATGTATTGATTATCATTTAATTTCATAATTCATGGGTTTGAGCAATTGATTTATATCTTTTTTTTATCATGCAATTACTTGATCACTAGTTGTATGAATTTAGGTAGTGATTTCTTAAGTTCGAAAGATTGAGATTTCATTAGACTTGTATCAATTGCCACAAAGTCCGATAGGGGATAGAAATATACTCCTATGCTTTGTGTTATCTGCTATAGTATTCACCAAATTTGTAATGCTTTTCTATACATTTAGATTCGTCATAGAAATATAGTCGGATTGTGTATAGAAATAGGTGTTGATTCTTGTCCGAAAGGGAGTCTTGACAATATTAGGAATATGGATTTTCAAAACCTCGTGAATTATTGTTAGATGTTTAAATTAATGCCTAATTAATGGAATAAATGTGGATTCTCAATTCTAGCATGTTTTTCTCATATTTTCTCTAATTCAAATTTCCTCGTTCTTTCTAGTTTAATTTCAAAATCAAAACAAATCTCTAGTTCCGGTTAAGGTAGTAATCTAAAATACGATTTAAAACAATCCCTGTGGGAACGATATTCGGACTTAAAATTCACTTTATTACTTGCGCGACCCGTGCACTTGCGGAGCGTTGTCACACTCCTATGTGTTTTAGTCATAAGTTGTTTCTTGGTGATAGTAATGCCTTTGAGTCTCCCACACTTTATAGATCAACTATTAGAGCACTACAGTATCTAACAATGACTAGACCAGATATTGCATTTTCTGTTAACAAGTTGAGTCAGTTTTTGCATGCACCTACGATTCTTCATTGGCAAGCATGCAAGAGAATTTTGAGATATCTTAAGAACACTTCTACACTTGGTCTGCACTTTACTGCTGCCTCTTCTTTGACTCTTGAGGCATTCTCTGATGCTGATTGGGCGGGTTGCACTGACGATAGAAGGTCAACTACTGGGTATTGTGTCTTTTTTGGAGGAAATCTGATACAGTGGTGTTCCAAAAAGCAAAAGGTGGTTGCCCGATCTAGCACTTAATCTGAATACAGGGCCTTGGCACATGCAACCACCGACATTGTTTGGTTACAAAATTTATTTCATGAACTAAACATCTCTCTTGCTTCATGTCTAGTTCTTTGGTGTGATAATATTGGTGCAGGATCTCTGGCTGCTAATCCAGTCTTTCATCAGAGAACAAAACATATTGAAGTTGACATTCACTTTGTAAGAGAAAAAGTTGCTGCTAATGAATTGGCAGTTCAGTATATACCGACAGAGGATCAAATTGCTGATATTCTTACTAAAGCCTTGGCTGTTACACGTTTCCAGCAGCTGCGTTCCAAGCTCACTGGTGATGTCTCCACGTTGAGCTTGAGGGAGGGTATTGGTGATATGTAAATTCTAGTAGTTGTTGTACTTATTCTATATACTAAGGTTGTTGAAGGACTTGTGTGTAAATATGTGTATTTACTTATATACTTGTAAAAACAGATTTTACATTTTCATTATTGAATATACCTCAGATATTTTCTCCTAGCTTTCTCCCTCATTCTTTGCACGAACCCTAGATCTATTGATCTAGATTGGTTAATCTTTTTACTCAAACTCCTTATCACTCTACAATGATTTCTTGTATTGAGTTATTGGGTAAAGTTTTATGGGAAAAAGAAGAGTTATTTTGGCAATGAAAATTTATTCCACTTGTTTGTGTTGAGTTGTTGGGTTTGGATTGGCGTTGGATTTTGATGTTCCAAGATCTCTGAACTTTTCAAATTTACAGCATACGAAGAAACTGACTAGGAAGAATGTGATTAATTGATTTTTTTAAAATTAAGTTCATTTGTTTTTGTTGTCAATGCCTTTTTAGTTGTTAGTTTCGATTAATCTGCATATAATTTTAAGTTTGATTTATCATTTAATCAGATTATAGTTTGTTTCTATGTTTCTACAGCCATTCAATGAGCTGATATATCATCACCCCTTAGTAGCAGTTCTTCAGTTGGTTTCGAGGGAGAGGCTCTGAAGTTTGAAGAGGTTATTCTTTTCTCATTCTTTAGATTTAAAGTAGATGTTTTAATTATCTATTGTCTATAAAGCTAAAGCCAAAGATTAGCAAAACTTGTGCTTGGTAAACTGATAAGATCAAGATAAAATGAGATTAAATTCTATCCGCTATTTTATGTATTTCTTATGAAAAGGAAAGGATTTGCATAGGTAGAGTTTTGAATGTTGTTTTTGTTATTTTATTTATTTATTTATTTTAAAGAAACTGAGATTTTATTCATGATAGAAACTGTAACCATTACAAGAATTCACATTTTTTTTTCACGTATTCTGGATTCAGGTTAAGAATTTATTACTGTGATCATGACTTTTTTGCTCCTTAAGGTCATCAACGCTATCTGATTTACCAAGATGTAAGGTCAAAATCTATAAAGTAAAATAAACTATTTATTAATTGACTACTTTTTTTATTTTTCATTTTGATCTAAAACTTGGAGAGGGATCTGTTTTTTGCTTGAAGCCCTTTAATTTATATGATATTGTGTCCCACATATAATTGTTTTCATTTAGATTATAGACAACTATATATTATTTTATAAACTTGAAAAAAGCAATATCAGTGGTTCTCATCAGCAATGATGTGGTAAATTTGTTCATTTCAGAAGCATGACAAAGAAATAAAAGATTAAGAAGAGAATCCAGTTGTTTCTTTCCAAAAGGACGAAAATTAAGGAGTGTAATTGCACTCTTGAAGTGGTATGGAGTATGTCAATGAGCACATTCAGTGACGGATCCAGAAACTTTGTTCAGGGCGATCATCAGTCAAATAACTGTATTTTTAAATCGAAACCCAAAAAATGCCAAAAATTTTAACTATTTTTTTTTTCCAGACGAATCCAGCACGGGCGAGCGCGCTGACTCGTCATGTGCTGGCTCCGTCAGTGAGCACATTAACAATTACCCAACGTAGTTTTATTTGTGTACCCAACAACAAATGGAGGAATTCAGGGCAAATGATGGGTATACATATAGTTTTTTGGGTTCAAAACTTTGTTCTCATGGTAGAAAAACATAATCGTTTGTGAATCAATTTGATATATAGATCTGGAGACGTGAGGGTTGAAGCTGGATTGCTATTTACAGGTTTGTGGGTCAGTTTTTTATATAGCTTTGCACGTTCTTTTTTATGTACAAGCAAATAAATAAATAAACATTATCAATTAAGAGAACTGAGTTCGAAATATCATGCCTACATTCAATGGGCATATGAACTGTTCAGTTTTTTTCGTCCTCGTCCGAAACGTCGTCGTAGCGTCATATAAATACAAATTTTAGGTTTTCTCACATTTCGTCATTCATCTTCTGCCTTCAGTGGCCAATTCTCTCTCACAGACCTCCAACATATGAAACTGCTACATAAAAGTACAAATGAGGAGAGAGAAATTCATTAAATACAATTTTCCCTCCAAAATGACTCTCTCTCCTCACTTCTACTTTATATATATACTAGTTGTCTACCCGTGCGATGCACGGAATATATAATTTTTAAATCATAATTTTAAAAACATTTTGATTCAATCATATCAAATAAAAAACATAATTTAAATGAAATTTCAATACAAAATGTTATTGAATTTGAAACTTTAAAAAAGATAAAACTATTCAAAATAAAAAAATGTTACATGTACATTTAGTATACCGCGCCACTCAAAATTTGACATTCATTTAAATTTTTTATATAATTTTTTTTTAAAAACTTTTATTTACATTTTTCTCTGAAAATTTGCTCACTTCATCATCTATTTCCCTTTTAATAAGTTATAATTTATTTATTTATTTTCAAAATATATTGATTCAAAATCTTCATTTTTAACTTAACAAATTTATATTGCATGGATTTTTTATTTTCAAATATATTAATCCAAAATTTTCAATTTCAATTTAACATATTTACATAGATATGATATTTACTTATGTTCAAATATATTAATACAATTTTTTGATTTCATAAATAAAATAACATATTTACATAGATATTATATTTATTTATGTTAAAATATATTAACTCAATTTTTTCATTTCCTACATAACACATGTCATTGAGTTTAAAATTTAAAAAAAAAACAAAACAAAACTAATCAAAATAAAAAATGGTGCACACACAGTGTACTGCACCATTCAAAGTTTGACATTTAATTAAATTTTTTATATTAAATTTCTTTTGACTTTTATTTACGTTTTTCTCTGAAAATTTGCCCACCTTATCACCTATTTTTCTTTTAATATGTTATAATTTTTAATTAACTTTATTTTTTAATATGTTGCTTACATATATTTTATTTTTCCTTATTTTTTAAACATACCAATTTTTGTCAAAATGATGAAAGGATTAAATTTTCTACCAACTTATCATTGGCTGTAAAAGGTTGATAGCAAATAATTAATTATTTTTGTAATATGCTTATCGAATAACCTACTCATTTATTGACATATTAGGAAGTAAAATTTCAATGATTTTATTTATTTATTTTCAAAATATATTAATTCAAATTTTTATTTTTAACTTAACAAATTTATATAACACGTATTTATTTATTTATTTTCAAATATATTAATCCAAAATTTTCATTTTCAATATAACACATTTACATAGATATGACATTTATTTATATTCAAATATATTAATAAATTTTTTTCATTTTCTATATAACACATTTAAATAGATATCACATTTATTTATGTTCATTTCCTACATAACACATTTACATAGATATCACATTATTTATATTTAAATATATTAATCTAATTTTTTTCATTTCCAATGTAACACATTTACAAATATTACATTTACTACAACTCTTACTAAATATGTAATAAATAATAAATTTTCCTACAAAATCTTTATCTTTTCTATATTTATTTTATTCATTTATTTTCAAAATATATTAATTCAAATTTTTAATTTCTATGTTAGCAAATTTATATAGCATGTATTTATTTATTTTCAAATATATTAATCCAAAATTTTCATTTTCAATATAACACATTTATATAGATATGACATTTATTTATGTTCAAATATATTAATACAAATTTTTCATTTCCTACATAACACAATTAAATAGATATCACATTTATTTATGTTCAAATATATTAATCTAATTTTTTCATTTCCAATGTAATACATTTATACATAATATATTTATTATAATTCTTATTAAATATGTAATAAATAATAAATTTTCCTACAAAAGTCTTTATCTTTTATTTATTTATTTATATATATATAAGTAGAATTGAGGAGAGAGAATCATTAAATGCAAATTTCCCTCCAAAATGACTCTCTCTCCTCACTTCTACTTTTATATATATAAAGATAAAGAAAAGATAAAGATAACACAATTAAATAGATATCACATTTATTTATGTTCAAATATATTAATCTAATTTTTTCATTTCCAATGTAATACATTTATACATAATATATTTATTATAACTCTTATTAAATATTTAATAAATAATAAATTTTCCTACAAAAGTCTTTATCTTTTATTTATTTATTTATATATATATATAAGTAGAATTGAGGAGAGAGAATCATTAAATGCAAATTTCCCTCCAAAATGACTCTCTCTCTCCTCACTTCTACTTTTATATATATTAGTGAATCACCCATGCGATGCACGGGAAGAAACGTCGGGATAAAAATAATTTATTGTGAAATTAGATGAATCTTTTAGATAAAATAAATAAATTTTTAATCCGAAACAATTTTTATTGGTATCAGTTTTATGGATGAATAATTCCATTCTTATCAAAATCTTTAATCCGAAACAATTTGTCATTCCAGAAATCACAATATAAAGTTGTTCATGTGTAAACACCAACCGTTTAAGAAGAAGTCCCACATGCGAGAAGGATTGTCTTTGACTCTTATTGATAGTCATGGAATAGGACACCATCAATGAAAATTGTCTTCTTTGAAATCTAATAGGTATCCTATAATCAGAAAGGCTCAACGATATCATTGGAATAAAGAACTTGTGTCCTGCATTGATTCCAGAAAGAATTTGATCTTCTAGAACATGGTCGCCAAGTTTTGTAACTATCAACCTTGTTCCATTGCACAATCCCTGTATATGATCAATATTTCTTAGAAAGAACTTGTATCCTTTACTTATATGCTGCAATGGTCCACCAAGTGGCACAATAATGATATCCCTGTGTCTAGGCCATGTATCAAAATCCGCCGACAATCAATTCAACAATTTCATCGACAATAGGAAAATCAAATTGACTATCATCGGTCGCCCACCAACTAATAAGTATAAGTTTTACATTTGAAGTGTTTTCCTCAATCATCTTTTCTCAAACCGACCTAAACTACCTTAACAATTTGTTGTATTTGTCTAGCATATGCTTCAAATCATATATTATACAATCATGCAACATTGAATCGCGTGATTGACTCCTAACGGGGGACATTAAAATTCATAAATTAAATTTTAGACTATCACAACAAAATTACCCGTAAACAATATAAATATAAAAGCAATAAATACAAAATACGTATCCGACGACCCTTTTTCTACTTTCAACCTCATTCATATTGTCAACAATGTAAAGCGTGCAAATTGCAGAACCGAACTGTCATCAGGCAACAAACTCCCAATCTTAGGGAAATTTTAACCATGTAATCTGAAGACGGGAGACCATCTACCATCATTTAGCCTATTATCTATTCTCTCATAAAAGTGAATGAAAACATCATATTATATGTCCGAATGTTCTCAACGAAACTCTTAATCCTGTCGTCCCTATCATATAACAAATATTTCAAAATAAGAGGATGATCTTTCATAAGAGGAATCTTCAATTTCTCTTGCATACAACAAAGTATGGGTGAACAAATAAACTGCGAGATCGAACTAAACAACAAATGGTTTGGTTTGGAAAAATTCCAAACTGCCTTAAACGATTTGATTTAGGTTTCAATTGTCAAAACCGCGGTTTCAAGCAACCAACCCGCCAAATTTTTAAAAAAATAAAAATAAAGGAAAACGTTCAATTTAAAAAAAATGCAACACACTTTTTATTATCAACAAATCAAAATAAAAGGAGTCAAAAATTAATTTGTTCAAGTCTACAACCGTTTGGAAATAATTCTTACTCCTACAATTCATAATCATCATCCAAGATATTTTCTTAAAATAAAATTTTTAATATAAGAGTTAACTACAGTTTGCTTCTATATAATTAGTTTGTTTGTCAACGTGAATTAATTCACAATAAAGCACTCAATTAGAAACTTAATACTATTATTGAGCTAGTTTCACTTGAAATTTTAGACGAATATGTGTCTTTGAGTTCGCTTTGAAATATACTAATTCATTCATTGCTAATCCGCGATTTCAAACCGCACCAAACTGCAAAAAATAGTTTGATTTGTTTTTGTTTAAAAAATGAAATGGTTTGGTTTGGTTTGGAAAAATTCCAGACCGCTTTAAATGGTTTGGTTTAAAATATTACTACAAATCGTTCAAACAAAACCATTTTCACCCCACAACAAAGTGAGAATTTCGGATTACGACATGTTTTATAGCGCTTATCCACTCTCTCCTCGTACCAAAAATTTACCTTGCAATTTGTAAAATAAACACTTAAATATAGGATCTCCAATATCCATGTACTCTGAACAATCAAAAAATAGATGAAAAAGTTAATAATATAGATCATGCGTATAAAAGATAATATTTATTGTTTTGACCATTGACAATGAAAAACGTGTTTAAGAAACGAATTCGATAATCATAAAAAAGGAAAAAAAAACTAAAATTTTGAAATTGATAATGATGCATCAAATTCATAGTATTATATGTTTTTGCAATATTTATACAACGTAATTGTTTTTTGATGGAAATTGTAATATAACATTGATCATCTCAATTTTCAGTTAACTAAATTGGGAGACAATTTATTTATTGTTATATAAATTTAAGAATCGTAAATATCGAATTAAAATATTACCATTAATATCATGTCAAAGTTAATTATTTTTAAAAATTTAGATTTAACAATTAGGACAAAAAATCATTAATAACTATATAATTTCAAAGCAATATAAATAAATTTGTTAACCGTTAATGTTAAAAAATGTGATATGAGACTTTTTGGAATAAAAAATTAAATAATAATTAAATGTAATTGTAAATAAAAGTATTTTGATAAATAATCTGATATAGAAAAGAAGGTTATTATGTATATATAACAAAGAACTTAAAAGTATTATTATTTATAACAAAATTTAATACAACTTGATTAAATATTCAATATAAATGCAAATGAAAATTAGACATTATTTGTATGACCGAACGAAATTACTCATCCATAAGACCGATACCAATAAAATATCACAATTATTGTAAAAAATTATTTACGTATTAAATGTAACATTCTATAAAAATACTAATTAATTTAATAGAACACAATATAAATGAGCTCTAATTTTTAGATGTACTAAATAACTAAAAAAAATGAGATTATTTATATATAAAAAAATAATTTATATAAGATTTATTTAGTATTAGATGAGTAATAAAACTTCGATATAATTTTGAACTGAAAATTTTACATTGAAATTGTATGACTGAAAACAAATACTTATTTTCAAGGTTCAAAACATTAAAAGATCAGAATAATTTACTGAAAAGAAATGTTTAAACACAAATAATCAAATATAAATAAGTAAAAAAAAATCTCCATAAAAATACTTAAGTGGAAGTAGCAGTGTGAACACAATAAAAACAGGGTTTGAAAGTCTGAACACAATAAAAGCTGAATTTTCCCGCCAAAACTAAGCTGCTTTTATATATTACTAGTAATCGCACCCGTGCGATGCACGGAATAAATAATATTTATTGAAAAAGTTGTAAAAATATAATGCTCGATAAAAATAACACAATAAAAAAATAATAATAATAACTTGCATACACAAATTGTGAATAATTTGTAATTTCATTTCTCCCTATAAGATTTCTTACTTTAATGCATAAATTATATATTCAATATACAATCAAAATATCAAAAAAAGAAAAGAAAAGAAAAGTTATGAATTGCATTTTTTTAACAGTTAAATGTTCATTATCTAGTTTCCTTAATTTATTTATTCATATAGAATTGATTATTCAAAAATAATTTTTTTTAATGTTCATTCACAACCACATATTATTTTAAAACTAATTTTTCACAATTGTACATACTACTTTTTAACCACACATTCTAAAAAAAGAAAATCAATTTTTAACCACTCAATTAATTGATTTGACAATTATTTTATTTTTTATACTACCTTCTTTCACTTTCAATCACACATTTAAAACCATTTCTATAATTTATATCAAACTTAATCATGTTCAATGGTTTCAAATGCAATGTGACATTTTATTTTTCACCAAGTATTGAAAATAGTAATGTTATCCACACACACACAAAACTATTTTTTGTGCATGTTAAATAAATGTATGGACTATATTTTATTTTTAAATAGAATAAGTTTGATAAAACCTTATATTTTTATTTTCTATAGAATTCAATGAATTAATTGTTAAAATCTGTAGTATATATTTTACAAATTGATGTTATTTTAAATTTATAAAAATTAAAAAATAGATAAATGAACAAAATGAGTAAATTAATAAAATTAATTTCAAAATTACCAAAGAGTTTATCGAAACCTGAAGTTATAGAAATTAAAATGATTCAATTGAATTTACATAGAACGATCGGATATCATTATTTCTTTTAATTTGATAAGAAAAAATATTTGAAATTAATCATTTATGTCAAATTGAAGTTAGGTAAGAAATGATAAATATCATTTTATGACTTAGATGAGATAAATTAAAAAGATTGGATATTGGAAAAAGTAAAAACTATAAGTAAAACTTTTACATTTATTATTTGAGGCAATTTTAAGAATGATATATTTATAGTTTGCTCTCATTTGTTAACTTGTATTGAACTTCTCGTTAAGATCATGAATTTGACACCTATATTGCATATTTTTTGACTTCAAAATATTACAATAATTATCAAAAGAATAAAAATAATATACAATTTGATATTTTTATATATTTTTAATTTATTACAATCAATAAGTCAATTATTAAAATAATTAATAAAATTACAAAGTTTCTTAAAATAGCAGGGAAAAATGGCGGGAAACTATGGGTGGGGTTTTTTTGGCTGCTATACTATTATTATATATACCAGTAGTCGCACCCGTGCGATGCATGGAATATATAATTCAAAATTATTTATTGAATAAGTTGTAAAAATACAATGTCGGATAAAAACAACACAATAAAAAAATAATAATAATAACTTGCATGCACAAATTGTGAATAATTTGTAATTTCATTTTTTCATATAAGATTTCTTACTTTAATGTATAATTGCGTATTCAATATACAAAAAAAAAAAAAAAAAAAAAAGTTATGAATTGCATTTTTTTTAAAAGTTAATTGTTCATTCTCTAATTTTCTTAGTTTAATTATTTATATAGAATTGATTATTCAAAAATAATTTTTTTAATATTTATTCACAACCACATATTATTTAAAAACTAATTTTTCACAATTGCACATTCTACTTTTTAACCACACATTTTAAAAAAAGAAAATCAATTTTCAACCACTCAATTGATTGATCATAAAATTATTTTATTTTTATACTACCTTCTTTCACTTTCAATTACACATTTAAAACTATTTCTATAGTCTATATCAATATCAATATCAAACTTACTCCTATTCAATGATTCAAATACAACGTAACATTTTATTTTTCACCAAGTATTAAAAATGGTCATGTTACACACACACACACACACAAAAACTATTTTTTGTGTCTGTTAAATAAATGTATTAAACATATTTTTATTTTTAAATAGAATAGGTTTGATAAAACCTTATATTTTTATTTTCTATAGAACTCAATGAATTAATTGTTAAAGTCTGTAGTATATATTTTACAAATTGATATTCTTTTAAATTTATAAAATTAAAAAATAGATAAATGAACAAAATGAGTAAATTTATAAAATTAATTTCAAAATTACCAAAAAATTTATCGAAATCTAAAGTTGTAGAAATTAAAATAATTTAATTGAATTTACTTAGAAATATTGGATATCTATTATTTCTTTTAATTTGATAAGAAAAAATATATGAAATTAATCATTTATGTCAAATTGAAGTTATGTAAGAAAAAATAGATATCATTTTATGATTTAAATGAGATAAATTAAAAAGATTGGATATTGGAAAAAGAAAAAAGTATAAATTAAGCTTTTACCTTTATTATTTGAGACAATTTTACGAATGATATATTTAGAGTTTGTTTCCATTTGTTAGCTTGTATTAAACTTCTCGTTAAGATCTTGAATTTGACACCCATATTGCATATTTTTTTACTTCAAAATATTACAATAATTATCAAAAGAATAAAAATAATATACAATTTGATCTATTTATAGATTTTTTATTTTTTACAAATCAATAAGTCATTTATTATATGTTACCTATAATTAATTTTGCATTAATTGAAGTTTTCTAATTCAATTATTAAAATAATTAATAAAATTATAAAGTTTCCTAAAATAGCAGGTAAAAATGGCGGGAAACTATGTGCGAATTTATGTGACGGCTATGTTGTTATTATATATATTAAGATATAGATATAGATTCGATAATCATAAAAAAAGAAAAAAAAATACTAAAATTATGAGATTGACAATGATGCATCAAATTCATGATATTATAGGTTTTTGCAATAATTATACAACGTAATTGTTTTTTTAATGAAAAATATAATATAACATTGATCATCTCAATTTTCAGTTAAGTAAATTGAGATACAATTTACATATTGTTGTAGAAATTTAAAAATCATAAATATTGAATCAAAATATAACAATTAATATCATGTCATAGTTAATTATTTTTTAAAATTTAGACTTAACAATTATGACAAAAAAACCATTAATAACTATATAATTTCAAAACAATATAAATAAATCCGTTAACCGTTAATGTGAAAAATGTGATATGAGACTTTCTAGAATAAAAAATCATATAATGATTAAATGTAATTGTAAATAAAATTATTTTGATAAATAATCTGATATAGAAAAGAAGGTTATTATGTATATATACCAAAGAACTTAAAAGTATGACTATTTAAAATGAAATTTAATACAACTTGATTAAATATTCGATATAAATGTAAATGAAAATTCGACATTGGATTTGTATGACCGAACGAAATTATTCATCCATAAGATTGAGACCAATAAAATATCACATTATTACAAAAAAATTATTTACGTATTAAAAGTAACTTTCTATAAAAATACTAATTAATTTAATAGAACGCAATACAAAGGAACTCGAATTTTTAGATGTACTAAATAATTAAAAAAATAAGATTATTTATAAAAAAGTTTTATATGATAATATTTATTTAGTATTAGATGCGTAATACAATTTTGATATAATTTTGAACTGAAAATTTTACATTGAATTTGTATGAGTACATACAAATACTTATTTGTAAGATTCAAAACATTAAATGATTAGAATAATTTTATGAAAAGGGAGTTTTAAACACAAATAACCAAATATAAATAAGTGAAAAAAATTCTTTATAAAAATACTTAAGTGGAATTAGCAGTGTGAACACAATAAAAGCTGAATTTATGAGTGTGAAAAGTCAATAGATGAAAAAGTTAATAATAGAGACCATGCATATAAAAGATAAAATTCAATATTTTGACCATTGACAATGAAAAATAACATGTATAATAATAATAATAATAATAATAATAATAATAATAATAATAATAATAATAATAATAATAATAATAATAATAATAATAATTTGCGAGGTTGACAAAGATATTGCATCAAATTTATGATATTTTAGGTTTTCAATATTTATACAACGTAATTATTTTCTGATTGAAATTATAGTTTAATATTGATCATCTCAATTTTTAGTTAATTAGTAAATTGGGAGACAATTCATATATTATTGTGAAAAAATATCATAAAATCTGAATTAAAATATAGCAAAGAATATCTTGGTATGGTTAATTAATTTTTGAAAATTTAAAATTAACAGTTAGGACAAAAACCATTAATAACTATATCATTTCAAACAATATAGATAAATTTGTTAACCGTTAATGTTAAAAAATGTGATATGAGATTTTTTGGAATAAAAAATTAATTAAGAATTAAATGTAATTGTCATCGAAATAATTTTGATAAATAATGCAACATAGGAAAGAACTTTAATATGTATATGTAATAAATAACTTAAAAATAGGATTTAGTTATAAAAATTTCAATACAACGTGATTTATAAAAATACGAATGTGTATAAATTTTAGATATAATTTTAATTGAGAATTTGACATTGGATCTGTATGACTGAACCAAATATTTATCCATAAAATTAAGACCAATAAAATATAACAATTATTATAAGAAATTAATTACTTATTAAATGTAATTATCTATAAAAATATTTAATAATTTAATAATATGCTATAAAAAAGAGCTCCAATATTTAGATGTACTAAATAACTAAAAATAAAATTATTTTTAAAAAAAAATTATATGTATGATGTGATTTATAATTTAGTACTCCTTCCGTCCCATAAAGATAGTCCTCTACTCATTTTCATACGGATTAAGGACAAAATGAAATATAAAATATTAATTTCACTCTTAAAAAATAAAGTAGAATATCTTTTTGAGATAGACAAAGGAGAAATAGTGGACTATCTTTGTAGGACATAGATAGTATTATCTAGTAATAAAATTTCAACATAATTTTTAACTGAAAATTTTATTTGGATTTGTATAAATGAACACAAATATTTATTTGTAAGATTGAAAAAGTTAGAAGAAAACATTTTTTTATGAAAAGAGAGGTTTTGACACAAAAAAGTCAAATATAAATAAGTAAAACCAAACAAATTATCGTTCTTATATCATAAAAAATAAGAAACAACTTCTCAGTTAAAGCAAATTTAAAAAAAATAATAATTCTAGTTTCTTATTTTTATTATTTTTTATACAATGTGATATACAATTTCATCAAATATATATACTGACCCATGAATAATATATTTTTTCTTCACTCAACATCCGAAATCATTAACATGTCTTTCAAGCCCAAAACTATTCTAAATAGCCCAACATTAGTTAACACATTGCAACCCCAACAGAGAAATCTAGAACATAATATAAATAGACTATTAACAAATCCTCTTATTAGTCTAAAATAATTTTGCATTCTATATTATTTTCGAAGCTTTCTCTACAATATTATTGTTTTAATATTTTTTCTTTTTTGTTAGAAATCCAAATCTATATTCAATGACTCAAAATATCACAGGTCTTGAAGAAAATAGTAGTGTCAATCCTTTTTACTTTTTCAAAAAATAATTTACTATTTTTTATTTTCAACTGGTTTGTAATATTAATAACTAATAAGCATTACCACCGCACCAGAAATTTTGAATCATAAAACGTGATAAATAGAAGGTGGAGTGGAGCGGTCATGTTAAACAGTATTCATTTTTTCAAAGAAATAACCCTTTGATTGAATCTTTTATTATTGTGTATATCTTCATAATAATTATATATAACAGAAATGAAAGAGGTTGTATATAGGGAAATGGAAAAAAAAAGATATAGAAAACAAAAATGAATCAACAAATTTTGAAAAAGGGAAAAAAATGAAACAAATTCTGAAAAAGCGAAAAAGGAAAAAAAAAAGGAAAAATAACTGGATTTCCAGTGTAATTAGGCGGCGGGAAATAGAAGTCATGTAAACACAACAAATATTGAAGACTATAAGTAGACGTCGGCGATTTTGAAAATAATAAATAAATATTGAAGGTCCAACTATTTTTGAAGTGGGTTTTGAACTGATTATTGGATATGGGATATAAGTAGTGTGAACATGATAAATATTGAAGTCCCAAAAAATTGGAAAAATAAATAAATAAAATTTGCACATAGCACAAGAGTTTTGGAGGGAAAAAGGGAAGTTGACTGAGGTTGACTCAGCTACTTTTATATATTATATAGATAGATTCGATAATCATAAAAAAGAAAAAAAAATACTAAAATTATGAGATTGACAATAATGCATCAAATTCATGATATTATAGGTTTTTGCAATAATTATACAACGTAATTGTTTTTTTAATGAAAAATATAATATAACATTGATCATCTCAATTTTCAGTTAAGTAAATTGAGATACAATTTACTTATTGTTGTAGAAATTTAAAAATCATAAATATTGAATTAAAATATAACAATTAATATCATGTCATAGTTAATTATTTTTTAAAATTTAGACTTAACAATTATGACAAAAAAACCATTAATAATTATATAATTTCAAAACAATATAAATAAATCTGTTAACCGTTAATGTGAAAAATGTGATATGAGACTTTCTAGAATAAAAAATCATATAATGATTAAATGTAATTGTAAATAAAATTATTTTGATAAATAATCTGATATAGAAAAGAAGGTTATTATGTATATATACCAAAGAACTTAAAAGTATGACTATTTAAAATGAAATTTAATACAACTTGATTAAATATTCGATATAAATGTAAATGAAAATTCGACATTGGATTTGTATGACCGAACGAAATTATTCATCCATAAGATTGAGACCAATAAAATATCACATTATTACAAAAAAAATATTTACGTATTAAAAGTAACTTTCTATAAAAATACTAATTAATTTTAATAGAACGCAATACAAAGGAACTCGAATTTTTAGATGTACTAAATAACTAAAAAAATAAGATTATTTATAAAAAAAAATTATATGATAATATTTATTTAGTATTAGATGCGTAATACAATTTCGATATAATTTTGAACTGAAAATCTTACATTGAATTTGTATGAGTACATACAAATACTTATTTGTAAGATTCAAAACATTAAATGATTAGAATAATTTTATGAAAATGGAGTTTTAAACACAAATAACCAAATATAAATAAGTGAAAAAAATTCTTTATAAAAATACTTAAGTGGAATTAGCAGTGTGAACACAATAAAAGCTGAATTTTTGAGTGTGAACACAATAAAAGTTGAGTTTTCCCGTCAAAACTCAGCTGCTTTTATATATTATATAGATAAAGATAAAGATATATAGATTTTTATATATAAATATAGAAGTGAGGAGAGAGAGTCATTAAATGCAATTTTCCCTCCAAAATGACTCTCTCTCCTCACTTCTACTTTTATATATACTAGTGCATCACCCGTGCGTTGCACGGATTTGTGCTAAAAAAAATTCACATATTAAGATTAGATATTTTGCTTAATTTAAAAATATTATTAGGTTTGCGAACAATTAATATGAAATGAGCATCATATATAGTTACAATTGTCTTAAAATATTAAAATTTTGTTCAACAGTTACAAATTTTGAAAAACTTCCTTGTACACAACATTTGTCATCGTATTACCTTCATCCTTATCGCAAATCAGGATCTTCAACCCTTTCCGATTTGTAACTCTGGACACAGCAACATAGAACTGACCATGACTGAAGACTGATTTTTTCAAGTACAGGCCAACATGAGATAGAGATTGACCCTGACTCTTGTTGATTGTCATTGCGTACGACACAATTAGAGGAAATTGTCTTCGTTGAAATTTAAATGGGAATCTTCGGTCAGATGGAGTCAGCATCATCCTAGGAATAAGAACCTTTTGACCTGCACTACTTCCAGTGAGAATCTTTGCTTTAAGAACGTGACTTCCGAGTCTTGTTAGCTGATCAATGGTCCTGATCTCAGTATTCTCACTCTCAAGATCACCTGACACCGTGTAGACAGTAGACGAAGATAGGAGACTGACCCTTTCAGAGCATGTGTTTGTCCCAGTCAATAATCTTAAATAAAACACAGTTAAAAAGTATATGAATAGAACTATAAACCATGGCACATAAAGGGGGATATAGACCGAAGTTTTACTTGCTACGAAAATTAGTAACCTCATCACAGCTATCGTTGACCAACATCTTGGTAACGT